>CM052809.1:75376619-75396952 GCA_028533885.1 Nasua narica | reverse complement strand
CACATAACCCTATGATATATAAATAATTCATTTTTTCCTTCAGTGGTTGTATTTAGAATGATAGTGGTAGATGTGGATATAAAAGTCATGTTATAAATAGTGTCTTAACTGAAATGCAAGGGTCCTTGACATAATTAGGATAGTTCATTTAGTCTCTAATTTAGGCTATGCACAGATGAATAATCTTCTAAAACACATTTATATTGTAATACGAGCAATAAACCCATACCAGGCATAATCTGTTCTCCATAAAGTAATTAAGAAAATGGTGCACTTTTATGGTTATGACTTATAATGTAGACATGGAAAAGTTTTGGCTAACAGAGTCTCAGTTAAGAGAATGAAAGATGACCTAGATGCCAAAAGTAACTGATAAGTAGTTGATGTCTATTTATATCACATAATAAACTATTTTATACTTCATTTTTGTTTGGCTTAGTTTGACCACTAATCAACTACATTAGAGTTCAGATTTTTTGTTTTGTTTTGTTTGGATTTTATTTATTTGACAGAGTGAGAGAGAGAGAGCACAAACCAGGGGAGTGGGAGAGGGAGAAGCAGGCTCCCCGCTGAGCAGGGAGCCTGATGTGGGACTTGATTCCTCGACCCTGGGATCATGACCTGAGCCGAAGGTGACGTGGCATGTAACTGACTGAGCCACCCAGGCACCTCCTGAGTTCAGTTTTTAAAACTATGTTTATAGTGTTGTCTAGTTGGAGAATGAGCATATTTTGGTGAATTCCCAGTGTGAAAACTTTACTCCAGGGGGGCTATTAATTTGGTGTCAGAGGCAAAGGAAATATCAGGGAGATGCCGGTGACTACGATGAGGCTTTGATGACTCTGATATAGCACTACTCTTCTGTTTGCCTGAGTAAAGTATTTTAAGAGTCTAGGTAACTGGTCCTCTGTTCTCTGAATAATGCTATATATCTTTCATGTATTCATGTTTACAGTTCTTTACTCCCTCTGTATAAAAAAAGTTACTGTTCTTTTCAGTTTGTAATGTTTGGTAACATTCTGTTCAGGAGAGATTTAAAAAAAATAGTGGTTTCTGTGGCAAGTTAACTCCAAATTAAAATGGACAGCAGGCAAATGCTCAGAGAGAGAAGCCTTAATTAAAAAAAAATGCGTCTGTGATATCACTTTAGACTTTATGATATTGAAAATGTCTGTAGTACCTGGCAGTCTGGATTAAATTTCTGGTCCTTAACTAGTACAGTCAATCATCAGGTATTTACTGAAGCAACTGTGTGTTTATTCATCTGCCCATACACTTGTCCATCTGTTCATTCAACTCATATTTGTTAAGTTCCTACTAAGAGTTTACTAAGTGTGTAGGAGAACCAGTGGCGAATAAGATAGGCAAGTTTTCTGCTTTCATGAAGCTTTTGTTTTAGAGGTTGTGGGTAGATAAATAAATAAGAAACCTATCCTATAGTGTAAAATGTTATTTGGGAAATTAGAGTAGGGTGATGTGATGGAGAGAAGTATTGGGTGGTGAGGGAGGAGCACCTGTGCAGATTTAATCTTTAAACTGAGATCTGAATGTCACGAAGAGGCAGTCATGCAAAGGTGACTTGCTTAGTTCTTTGTGTTAAAAACTAAAATCTTAAAATTCTCCCTCAATTTCATAGTGGTAGAGTTTTATCCAAATAATCTGTGTACTTTGATTTTACTTGACCAATCAGTGGACCGGTTAAAAAATATTCCAGAGAAGTTCATTGAATCCACACTAGTCCCTCATTCAATAACATACTATAAGCTGGCTTTCTGTCTCTTAAACTGCAGGGCTCTGTAACTTCCAGTACAAAATTCAAAGTAGGTTACTTACGTTTGACTTGCTTCTCTTGGCCTTCCAGTCATTGCGGTGGGGCCTTCCCTCTCACCCAAAACTTCATACTCCCTTCTCATTGCTCAGACGGCTCCTTATTTTCTGTTCTCTTTCATACTAACTATCCATCCAGGTACATTGTGGGTGCAACCTAAACCCTTATGCCCCAAATAAGGGAAACCTATCTTGTTGTCTTCTGTCTGCTTGATGCCAAACTCTAGTTCTTCCAGAGGTTACTTCTGGATAATCTAAAGTCCAAACCTGGGCCATATGTGAATGTAAGAAAGCTCAACTCCCGTCTCCTCCTCTGTCTTCCACTCCACTCCCTGACGCTCTTGATCATGTTCTCTCCCTTCAGGGTAACATCAGCACATTTTCTGGTGGTCTTTTGGGACAATGCCCACAACTTTGGTGTTAATTTTGGACTGCCACCGCAGACATTCTAGAAATAATGGTTCTTGTAATAATAATATTACAGGGTTGTTTTATGTGGGTAACTGACCAAATTAAGTGCTGTTCCTGCTCATGTCTGAAAAACACTGTATTTTCCATTTGCACAGGAGCAGTGTTATTGATAATGAATTAATGGCTTTTTCCTGAGTTGAAAAATCACTTTACTAGTGTTTTATGCGTGGGATCTCCATGTCTAAATAAATTGTTGCTTCAGAACCTATACAAAAGGATGACTGATATTTAAAAGCAAAATCAGATAGGATATTTTGTGTTAAGGTAATTGATCACATTCTTTTGACTCCTTAACTTTATGATATTGCTAATAAGCCTAGCAGTTTTAGAACCCTGAGTCTATATTGAGGAAGATAACTAGATTGATATGGTAATCAACCTTTTAAACAGATCCAGAACATTTTTCAGCTCTTTTAGGATTTTAAACTTAAAAAAAAACAATTTTATCTCTATTTTTTAAAGTTATGTTTTGGCATAGATAGCATGTCCATGTTCGGCATTGATTTTTCCTGTCTAGGATATTGATTTATCAGTTTTTCTTATTTCTAAGAAGACAGTTCTCTTCATAAAATTCCCTAGTTCTTTTCAAACGATTGAATTTGTGTCATTTTGTTCTGACATCTGACTTAGAGGTGAAAACTCTATGAATGATGCCATTTATCATCACATCAGCCCTTACTGTGAATAAAATGTAACTACATTTGCCATTTATTACCTCTGGCTTAATATTAGCAGTGATAAATGATACATAAAAATTCCCAACATATAATATATTCCCAACACAACAAATATTATTAAGATTTGTTCAAGTAACAGGAAAAGGATCTCATTTGTCAGGAGATTATCAAGTCAATTGGATGATAGATAGCATTTTGTTAATGTGAATAGCTATTCAGTTGCTTTTTTTTTTCTATATAGTATATGAGGTAAAGGCTGGAAGAGACTTTTGTTCTCTAATTTCTTTGTTAATAGCTTACTAAAATAACATTTAAATTTTACATAGCTTCAGTTTTCCCATATAATGAGTATAAATATCATCCCCTCTTCTTTCTAACATTATGGTAAAGGTTGAACAAATACCATGTATTAAATGAGAAAGCATCTAAGGTTTTCACTGATTTCTGTTCCCCGTTCTTTGTTCATTTTCATACTGTAGGTAAACAACTTTGCCATCTGATGGTATTTATAAAAGTAGCTTAGAGATAAAAAGTAGGATTCTGAGCGCATGTAAGGCCCTATTAATAGGAAGAACAATACATGTCCTCCTGTCCCCCAAGTGTAAAGATACATGTTATGATTTTTAAATGAATGTCATAAATAACACATTTGCTCTTTATAAGGACTCACTTATATATAAAATAGAAAAGCTAAATATAATCACTTAACAGATTTGGCCAGAGAAGCAAGTTTTTTTCCTCCCTGTGATGATTGGTAGCATTGCTTCCCAGTCAATTTTGAAATGCTCCGATAAAACATATAAGAAATAGGCAGGCTGAGATGAACCTTCGGTTGACTTTCCTAAGAGGCCTCTCACTGGTTTACTTAGTCATACCCTTGTTTCTATCGATTTTGATGGAAGCCTTTCCAAAAGTAAGATTTTAAAGTCATTTTCATTTTTGCTTCAGTTTCCGTAGGTTCCTAACCGTAGCAAATCATATAATGATCAGTCCCCAGAAATGGTTTAGAACAGTAACATCTCCACATCTTCAGAGCAGAATATGAACGCCCATCCAGATTCTGAAAGCAATGTATTTCCAATTACAGGAGGAGCACATTCGCAGCTTTTGTTTGTGTTATTCCACCTCCAGACCCATCTTTACATGTGAATGAGAAACTTCTAAATATTTATTGTTCACATGAAGGTGCAAAATGGAGTTTAGAAATAGTTTTAGTATTCTATAAAGATCAAGGAGAGAAAGAATGAGTGAGCAGGGAGAGGTTTCCCAGATTTTTCTCCAAATTGCACACACTGTTTATCCAGTGTTAGATGCTTGTCCTGCTGGCATTGGTATTGTGGAGGTGCGAGCATATAATAGTTGCTTCCCTCAGAACCACTGAAGTTTGCCAGGATTTGGACAAGTTTCTGGATATAAGATACACAGAGATACATAATTAAATTTGACCATTTTATCAGAAAGATGATTTTGTAACTTGTTTGTGCAGAAGAGCTTTTCCCTCGGGCTTTGCTCTTGGTGAATTAACTGGTCGCAGGGAGCTTAATTTGCACAAAATAATGACTGAGAAGCACACGCTGCTCAGTGCCACAGATTGTGTTTTATACCCGTGCTCTAGTAATTGTTTTAAGTGTATGAGCCCAAGGCTCTGGACCATGCAGCTCCCAGACGGCATACTATGTACATTTTGGTGTTTAAACCCCTGACTCTATGCTGCCGTTTTGGCTCACTGAGTGATCGAGGAACTACAGAGGGGAATATGGATAACTAAAATTTAGGATTATAGTACGTGCAGATGTAGTCTGTCTCCAGCTCCCTGAATCTGTGGCTTTCTAAATACCTGATGGCTTTGATTTTTTAAAAATCGTGCTCGTTCCTTTCCACATTATCATACATTTACATTACATCTTGAAATAAAGTTAGACATTAGAATAAAACATAGACACCCTACTGAGTTAAAGATTTTAAATCTTATTCTATTGTCCTTACCCTTAGACAGATCCACCCACTTAACTTTCAGGTCTGCATATAATCATTGCAAATATAAATGTACTAAAATTACCAAATCAGAAGATGTTAAAAACTGTCAGTGTGCGATTGTGAACTTGAATGGGGAGTAAAGGAAATTATTCTAAGACGCTAAGATGCTAAACACGGTATGATATAATATTTTTTCATTGGTGACCCCTAGGGAATATCTGGCAGTGTAAATTGCCTTTTCAGCTTTTGGATACATTTCAAGATGAGTTCCTTATTAGAAATTCAAAGGAAATCTTCTTTAGCAATCATTTTAATGCTCCACATCAGTAGATTCAACTTTGCTTCCTCGTAAAGTTTTGCTTTTCCCTAGTAAGTTACTGACAAAATGCCGTGGGGCAGAGTGCAGGACCGAGTTTTCCTATAAAACTCAAGGGGGCAGTAGTTCCAGGGGAAGGAAGAGAACGATCTGGGCTGAGCTTCAGTCTTTTATTTTTTTTAGTAGGTTAAGCTTTTTAGTGAGATTATTATCATAAAAATTGATTATGGCATGTAAAATACAGAAAAAGGGATCTTTCTCAGTGTGGGAAATATTTACCACTTATAACAAATTATAAAAACTGAATTTTAAGTGACTCTCCTTAGAAGGATGCTTGGAAGTATACATGACCCATGGTACTAGGGAAGAGGGTGTGTGTGAAGAGGTCTGTGTGTATCGGGTTAAAAATTATTAAATGTATTATCATTTGTCTAAGTAAATGGTTTAGAAATGCTTTATTCCCCTCTCCATTGCTGATTCTCTCCACATAATTATCTCACAGATCTCTTATATACTTATTTATTTGGGGAATTGAAGAGAGCATACTCCAGTTCCTCAATTCATGGTCTTTTTTTCTTTAAAACAAAAGAAAAATAATCAAATTTTCTAAAATACGTAATACATCTTAACAGTATGTACAAATCCAGTACTTACTGCTTGTTTTCATTTTCTTCCCTTTGGGAAACATTCATCCCTCAGGTATGTAATTGAAAAGACCTGTTTGTGTACTCATTTAGGAGAAAACCTTTAATGAGACCTTTAAATGTGTCTTGGCAATGAAAAGAAAACAACTCCAAATTCTGTAAATTTCATATTTATGTAAATACAGACCCACTCAGCTTGAGTTTTTCAAAGCCAACTGTTGGTCTCATTCAGCTGCTGTCATTGTGAATACCTTTCTCTCCCATGTGAGAGTCATTAGGAAAAGTCCAGATATGGACCGGTCCAAGTGTACAAGGTGGGGCTTTGTAGAGACATTCTCTGATCTGTCATTGCAAAAAAAGACGCTGATTCATTTTGTTGGCACATTCAATTAAGTTTTAGTAATTTAGTAATATATGGAACTAATTGTGTCCAAAGTCACAATTTTTCTCAGCCTAGCAGATTGCAGGATGGTGCCAAAGCTAATGCCATAATATAAACATAGGAGGGAGATTGTGTTTTCTGGACAGAAGAGTTTGACGCATAAATTAGCTAAAGAAAACAAGTCACTGTAGTTTTTTTCTGCTGTTACTAAAACTAAATAATTTATTTTGCTATCCACATATTATTCTGATCTATAACATAATGTAAGGATTAGAGTTTATTAAAAATTTATAGGAATTCTTATATGTACCTCAGTTTAACTGAAGTGCATTTAAGCAAAATGTACATTTAAGGAATTCACAAATTAATTAAAAATTCGCATCTATAAGTGGTAGTCCATTACTTAGGGGCTTGCTGTGTGCTAAGCCCTGCGTTAGGGAAATACGTGGGGTACATGTTTTGTGAGTAAGGAGTGGAGACATAGCATAAAGAATGGGAGAAAAAGCAGTAAGACCTGGTACCTGTCCTCAGGAACAACCTGGTTCTAGAAGAAGCAAGGTTTGTAAAACAAACAGCAGAGCAGCAAGTAATAAGAACATGCAATAAAGTGTCAGAGTGGGTGGCATATTAAAGGAAAAATAAAGGCAGACAGACTTCCTTTCTAAATGAAATTGTGTGCAAAATGCCAACATAGAAAACAGAGAAATGTGGGTTTTCTTGTACTATTAATTTTGTCATACAAGTTCAGATGTGCATATTTACTCAAGAAGTTATTAAAAAAGCAAGGGCATTTAAGTGAACCAAAAAATTTAAATAAGTAGCTAAGGGGTTGGCCCATAGTAAGGACTGAATAAGTGTTAATTACTCTTGTTATTGCTACTAGTTTTAAATTCTGTACTTTGGGTAGTAGTTATAATACAATATTAGCCTCAGCTTTCAATTTATTTTTTTATTTTGTTCAGGCTGCACATTTCAGAGAAAAATCTTGACTTACAGTTAAGTAGTTTTACATGGTAAGGTTTTGTTTGCTTTTCATAGCTTGCTTTGCTAATATCACATTATGTTAGTCTTCAGTTAAATCTAGATAGCAAGAGAAGAGATTCTTTTAAGCAGAGCCGAGCCCTCCTTCCGATAGGAGCAAAAAGCAAAACTTGGTGGCAAAATTTTATCCATTGGTTTCTTGTTGTACAAAGAAAAGTGTGTGTGTGTGTGTGTGTGTGTGTGTGTGTGTGTGTGGTGTTAATGTGTAGCAACCTACAAAATAGAACCAGACACTTGAAAACCCCTTAAGAAACCCTCATGTAATACAAACTTAGTAAGGTATGCAGTTTTGAGAAGCCCCTATTGTGTCTTATAAGACCCAGGTCAACAGACTGCAGCCCATAGATCAAACCTAGCTCACCACCTGTGAGCTCACCACCCAAGAGCTAAAAGTGGCTTTTATATTTTCAGTCATTGGAAAAATAAATAATAAGAAGAATTTATCATCGTGGGAAAATTTTGGAGGCTGAACCAATAGGACCTGATGATGAACTTGGATGTAAAGACAGTGAACTAGAGGGAGATGTCACTAAGGCTATTTGGTTTGGGTTTTTCATTCAGGACGAAGCCTAGTACTGTTCTCTGAGCTAGGCAACCTGGGGGAAGGGCTGCCAGGAGTTCAGTCTTCGGCATGTGGAATTGGCGGTGCCTGTAGGCATTTATCTGAAGCGTCCTGTGGTGGTCTGCATACAGGTGGATTATGTGTATGTCTGTGGTAGTCACCTGCGGATAGATGCTGCTTTAGAATCCTGGTGTGTTGTGGACTCCAGAAATCGCTTATAGATTGAGAAGGGCAAAGGGCCTCAGACCAAGCTTGAAGGGATGTCTTTTAATGATTACATGGAAGAGAAAGAGCCTGGAAAGGATAGAGGACAGGGAGAAGAGGGAGTGACACTCAACAACCAAGAGTTGTTGTGTGGTAGAAGTCAAAGAAGATTGTCAAGGGAATGACAATGCTTCAGAGAAATAAGTCTACGGACAGGGAGCGAGTAGTGTCCATGGAGTTGTGATGTGAATGTCTTCTGTGTCTAGAGCAAAAAATGTTTTGATGAGGCAATGAGAATAGAATCCCTAAATTGTTGTTTTATTGAAGTTATTTATGTCTTTAACTATGTTAGTTTTAAAGAAAACCTTCATTCCCAGGTGTGATCTTTTTATTGTTCAATTGATCTCCAACTTTACAATGGCAGTTAATTAAAAATAATAGGATTCACTTAAAAGAATTGCTTCACAGCAAATTTTGATGGAAAACATCTATTTCCCATCACTTACTTAAATCTTACCCAGATTATACACCAAATCCCCTTTAATAAAAAACGATATTAATGAGAAAAAGGTTATTGTTGCAACATTCAAAGTGACTAAAAAACGAAACTGGTGACTCATTGGAAATATCACATTGCTCATAGGCCTCGTCAATTCTTAGCCAACTTAATTGTATTAATTCAATTTAGTAAAAAATGCCTTCCTCCGTTACCAAGATTTCTTCTGTAGGTAGCTGAAGGAAACTGTATTACTAAAGGAAGTTTGGAAAATGGGAAGCCTGGGATGGGACAGAAGAAAATCTGTGTTATGCATTTTGTTTATAGATCTTTGGTGAGGATTTTCCTTATATGGTTTTGCATCTCTATTTGTTTTCCTTCTGTGTTCTTACTTTGTTATAATGTGTTCTAATGTGTACCTGGACAGAGACCGTATCTGTCACTGTGGGGTTCTTTGGCAGCAGACACTGAAATGGAGGTTAGGGTCTAAGGTGTTTATTAGGGATCAGCTCCTGAGAAAGGAAGTAGACAGGAAGAAGGATTGGGCAGAGGCAAAGTTCAGACTGTGATGCAGGCACAGCAAGGTCTTGGCCAGCCCTGCAGAGAGTTCCGTCACCAGCATTGACTGTCCAGGGCTGGCTGGGTGGTTCTTTCTGTCCCCTCCTTGCTCAGCCACAATTGCAGGTGCTGCCTGGGCAGGGCGGCTCTCTGCAGGGCGGTCGACCCTGTGGCAGAGGCCGGCAGCTGAGGCTGACGCTGCCCATACCCCAAACTTGGCAGCAAGCCCTTGCTAGAAGGAGGATCTAAGCAGCACGTCTTATCTGTAACACTGCTATCACGTAATTTCCCACGTATTTAAATCAAATGCTTTGTTTACATTTACAGTGGTTTGAATTCTTTATGTTACAAGCAACAACAGCCACTCACACTTGTTCAAATGGTCAAGGACTTCATCGGCTTTCGTAAACAAAGGCCCAGAGGTCAGGCGGGCTTCCCAGTTCCCCTAATCCAGTAGCTTCAGCTCCATTCTCTGGGAGTCTCTCCTTGTCAGCTTCAGCGTATCAAAGGCCTTTCCCCTCTGACTGACCTCTGCTGGTAGTGGAGTAGCAGAGAGGCCGGGGACCTCCGTTCTGCAAACCACCCTGCCTGGCAGGAAGGAGCATCTGCGTGCTGTGAGAGCTCAGGCCCGGTCCTGGGAGCACTGTGCCTGACTGCTGGAGCGCAGTCCAGCGGGAGATGTACAGAAGACTGACTGACTTAGCTGTGGCCTGTTGCTGCGGCCAAAGAGCAAAGAAAAATGAATAAAACCGGCATGTAGGAATTGTAAGTCTTAAAATATTTATCCACTTAACAAGTTCCCAGTCCCATCTGGGACACCTATTGTATAGATAGGAAGTAGATGCTATAAAAATTTCCTTTTCTTGGTGATTTTATTGGAGTTTTTATAAAACATCAGCATTTGATTTCTCTGCCTTTACTAAGTGGTTGAGATTGTAGACTGACACTTATTAATTATACCAGATTTCTGGTTTTAATTAGAGAATGTCTTCTGAGACTAAACCTTTTTACCATTAGGCTGTTTGAAACCTATGAGATAAAAAGGGAGAGTTCTTTCAGAAAATTATTTACATGATTTTAATTAATGATTATAATCTCCATGGTCATTTTTGCAAAAGAGCATTTAATCCCTTAACCAGTTTTCATGATTTGCATTTTGCAAAAACATGTTGGCCCTGCAGGCTTATTATCTGAGTTGTGTTTTTTCCAGATGAAACTTATTTTGGGTGAGTTTTATTTTGCTACTGCTCCGAGCCCCGTTTCATACCTTAACACCTGTTTCTCATGCAGAGCAAACCGATTGGTAGAAAAGTAAAGTTTGCTTCCTTTTGCCAAGACAGAACATAGCCCTTGGCAAGGTTACCTTTGAAAACAGTTTTTCATGCAGAGACCGTATACAAGTAGCATTGCTGTTGCCAAGATCCTCTGACTAATGAAGGGTCGGAGCGATAGTGTATTCTCTCATTGCTTGCGGCACGTATATGTAGCATTTCTTCTGAGAAAAGGCACTCTAGCGTTTCAAACAGAAGCTAGAAGTTTAACCTTCCAGGAGGAAGGTCACTGTTAGTTTTTATTGATAACACAGAAGAAAGCCACTTTATAAGAATATGAAAGATAAATTCTTTGCTAAGTAGAAACGATTAAACACAGTGAGTTTTCTACCTTTCTTATGAAAATCAGTCTGAAACTATTTTCCATTTCCGAAGTTGCTTTTTTTTCCCCCTTTCCTAGCCGAGCTGTCAGTCGGATCCTTCATGTTGATGATACTAAGTGCTGGTCTCTAAACTATGGAAGCTTGGTCAGGATTCAAGGTCCAGGTCTCTGTATATGGCTGCCTGCTCTGTTTGGTGCAATTATGCCCTCCATATTTTTGTTTATGTGTAATCTTATTTTATGAAAACATTTACATTTCCAATATGCTTTAAGCTATCCATAGTTTAATGGTTTCATAAACTATGAGACTGATGCTTTGTTTCACAAGTGGGAAAATCCCGAGGACCAAAGTTTTGTGAGTACTTATGGAACTGAGGAAGGAATAGAAAATGTTTATTCCTGTGTGCATGATCAAAATAGCTGTTACCTTAATGTGTGCGTGTAGGGGGAGTGTTTTCTGAGATGAAGGTGAGAGAGAAGTTATGGAGAGGGGGTCTAGTGTTTCTTGCTTTATTTTCCTCTTCCCAAAACAGTCCTTAGGTGGATGTTTGCAACCATTTACAGAGTTTTCGTATTTGGTACCTTCTTAAACAATATTATGGGATTATATTTTCCATTGTTTTTCCTTGTATCGCCCCCCCCCCCCACCTTCAGTCATAGGCAAAGACAAATTAATGCATTACTTCCATAAAATTTCAGCAGTACTGATGTGCAATGTTGCCTTCCTGAACAAATGCAAATAGCTGATTGACAAGTGCAATATTTCTTTAAATAACAAATTTTATTATCCAAATACTCCTGAAAGCCTCTACTTCCTGATAGGCACTGCAAGAATTCAACTATTTTCACTTTGTTTTTCACATTGTTTTGTTGAGACAAAACAATGATGCTATCATTATACTCTTTTGGTTTCCATTATTGTTATTATTCTGATGTTTTACAAATAGGAATTTATAGATCACTCTGGGCTGTCATGGCAGTTCATGTTCTTAAAGTGCATTGCAGGTTGTGAAGAAGTATTTCTGAAACTGGAAGTAAGAGGGACTCCTGGGTGGCTCAGTTGGTTAAACGTAGACTTTTGGTTTTGGCTCCAGTCATGATCTCAGGGTTGTGAGATCGAACCCCGTGTCAGTCTCCATGCTGATCAGGGTCTGCTTCTCTTCCTCTCTCTCTGCCCCTCCCCCTGCTTGTGCTCTCTCTCCCCCTCTCTCAAATAAATCAATAAAATCTTTTTTAAAAATTAAAAAAAAAACTGGAAGTAAAAGAACTTGAAATAAGAAGAAATTGCTACTATGTGGAATTTTGTCTACTGTGAAACAGGCAGCATAGTCAGGTGGCCCCTGTGCACTTGTCTTTGGTTGGAAATTTCTAGAGTAACAATGAGAACAACTAACATATTGAGCACTTAATATGGGTCCGGCATTATCCTAGGCACTTACTGATAATGCTAAGTAGTTTAATTTTCATAACAATGCTGTGAGGTGTATCATTATTTTAGAAATGAGAAACCAGACTTCGATAGTCAGGAAGTGACCAGGGTGAGATTTGAGCCAGGCAGTGTGAGTCTGCAGGATGTGATGGAACCACTGCTCTTCCTACATGTCAGCAATGGAAACAGTGTCTTGGTACCGGAGGGAACTTTGAGAAATCCTCACTAGCCCTTCTCATTTTACTCATGTCCTCATGTGTAAATATGTAACTTGCTCTGAGACACTGAGTATCGTTTCCAAGGTCAGATGATAGGGATAGAGGTGGAATAGAGTTGAGCCTGTGTGCTTCCTGGTTTCAGATTTTCTTACCCTCTGGGGCTCTCCCCTGGTAACAGTTTTGGAGATCTGTTCTACTAGGAAGCCCCTTTCCACAAGGTGTCTCTAAAATTGAGAGTTGGCCATAAGCTTTTTCTTTCTGATGAAGTTACAGCCCAGAGAGTGCTGGAGTTTAAGCAGGTAGAGTGAGAAGTTACATGGAGAGGTGAGAAAGGAAATGGAAGTTGGATGGGTACAGATGGAACAGGGCCTGGGGCAATGACTTGGACATTATTTGCCAGGCAAAGCTTGAGTACTATCTGAACATAGCATTATAAGGAGACCCTGTGACTGTCGCATGGTTTTTATCTTAAAGGAGGCAATCTTAGCAGGCAGGACCCTAACTGCTCAAAATGCAAAGGTTGTGTGACATGGCATTTGCTTTTGACTGCTGATTCCAGATTTTGCCTCTCATTACAAAGCGGATGATTTCTTCTTAGCAGAACAGGAAATGCAAGTCTCTGTTGAAATTTAAGAATTGTTTCCCAATGCCAATTTGTTTAGAGACATCTAATGGCAGAAGAAAATTCTACTGTCACTATAGACAGGCCAGATCATTGTCTGTTTTATTTCTATGAAAAAATTAAGTTTTAACTGTAGGTAGGCTTTTATTTTTATTTTATGTTTCAAGTTTTTATTTAAATTCCAATTAGTAGAATTCCAGTTTTATTTAAATTCCAGTTAGTGATTCATCACTTATATATAACACCCAGTGCTCATCACAAGTGCCCTCCTTAATCCCCATTACCCATTTAGCCCATTCCCCGCCCACCTCCCCTCCAGCAACCCTCAGTTTGTTCTCTATAGTTAAGAATTTTTTATGGTTTGCCTCCCTCTCTTTTTTTCCCCCTTCCCTTATGTTCATCTGTTTTTTTTCTTAAATTCCACATATGAGTGAAATCATATGGTATTTGTCTTTCTCCAACTGACTTACTTCGCTTAGCATAATCCACTCTAGCTCCATCCATGTCATTGTAAATGGCAAGATTTCATTCTTTTTTGATGGATGAGTAATATTCCATTATGTATATATGCCCCATCTCCTTTATCCATTCATCAGTTGATGGACATCTGGGCTCTTTCCATAATTTGGCTATTATTGATAATGCTGCTGTCAACATTAGGATGCCCCCTTCACATCAGTATTTGTATCCTTTTTATAAATACCTAGTAGTGCAATTGCTGGGTCATAGGGGCGTTCTATTTTTAACTTTTTGAGGACCCTCCATACTATTTTCCATGGTGCCTGTACCAATTTGCATTCTCACTGTAAGAGGAGTCCCCTTTCTCCACATCCTCACCAATACCTGTTATTTCCTGTGTTGTTAATTTTAACCTTTCTGACAGGTGTGAGGTGATATCTCACTGTATTTTTGATTTGTATTTCCCTATGATGAATGATATTGAGCATCTTATTATGTGTCTGTTAGCCATCTGGATGTCTTCTTTGGAAAAATGTCTATTCATGTGCCCTGCTTATTTCTTAACTGGATTATTTGCTTTTTTTGAGTGTTGAGTTTTATAAGTTCTTTATAGATTATGGATACTAACCCCTTTCTAGATATGTCATTTGCAAATATCTCCTCTCATTCTGTAGGTTGCCTTTTAGTTTTGTTATTTCCTTCGCTGTGCCGAAGCTGTTAATTTTGATGAAGTCCCAATTATTTATTTTTGCTTTTGTTTCCCTTTAGGCTTACATTTTTAAAAGTATCTCTTAATAAGTTAAATTTATCTCATTTCATTTTTTCTCTAAGATATTTACTTTAAATCCTGTTCATTTCCATGAGCCATTTGTCCAGTGTCACAAGGACACACTGAATAAATCAAGTGCCTGCAGACAGTAGAGGGTGGTGTTCAATCCTATACAAAAGTTCTGTGTAATATAGAAATACTACACTTAATATCTGCCTCCCTGCCTTGTTTCTTAATTGGATCTGTGCTCTAGGGGGCATTAGGTTGAAGTGAACAACAATGTAGAAACAACATTGCATTCCTGAAGCCAAGTCAATTAATCACACAATGCATTTCAAAGGAGTTACTTCTAAGTAATTGTTGTGTAAATTAGGCCCATTGCAATTGCTGGGTAGTAAACAAGAGACAAGCCTGCTTTATGCAACCTAAAATACATCACAAGTTTGCCATTTCTAACTCCCCTGTGAGATAATCCTTAAAACCTCATTGCTCGCACCCACAAAATAACCATACAATTTTTTATAACCACGTTGGTTATGTTTTCCCAGTGAGCCTATAATTACACGTTTAACTTTTTCAAACAGAGGTTAATAATGATGGGATTTTTGAGTTTGGGGTTATTTTATTTTTCTCTAATGACTTTCTGTGGTCCTTGTATAATACAGGTAAAGAATGTGTTGTCTTCAACAGCATTGAAACTCTACCCTATGGCTTTCAAACAGTATGAAATATATTATCTATATTTTATTTTTAATCAGGAGTCACTGATTATATCTTGAGACTTCATGTTTCAGGAATATATCCAAAATTCCAAAAGGACCCTTATAGAGAGAGTTTCAGGATCACTTTGCTCTGTTACCATATAAATTATTTTTCAGCTAAGTAGCCATACTCAGGAAAAGTTTCTTTGGGAAACACTCAGCTTTCTAAAAGTAAGCATGTCTGGGAAGTACAATTCCTCCTGAACCAGGACTAACCATGTGAATCTTGCTGTTCACATTCCATCTTCCCACAAATCAGATGTATTTGGCTTTGGATCTCTAAGGTAGCTTTCCTGAGAGTGATTATTCTTGATCAATTGTAAATACAGCTCAAGCTCACCACTCCAGTGCAAGGATGGGAGGGTGTGAGCCCAGAGCTTCCTCAGCCATGGTTCTGAGTTGTGGCCCAAATGATAATGAGAGAATGAAGCCAGTTTAGAGAGAGAAGTGGAAAGAGACTCAGAGAAAGGGACTTCAATAATCCTACTTCCCGTCATTCCTGAATATACATTACTTTTGTGTGGAACCCACTTTATTGGCATTTCATCCAACCTACTTTTTTTGGGGGGGAGGGACTGGGTACAATATACTTTACTGATGATATATGACAAGGTATGGCTCCCTAGGGCCCTTCCCTTTTTCAGGGGTCTGGAATGGAAACGGGAGGTTGGGAGATTCTCGGTGCTTTGTGGGTGAGTTGTTGGGGACAGGGACTCCCTGGCAGCTGAGGGATCTCTCTTTCTCTTGCTCTTGCTAGGGGTGGTAGTTCAGGGGGCTCTTACTCATTAGAGGCATATGGGCCATAGGTCCACACCCTGTTGCTGTAGCCAAATTCATTGTCATACCAGGAAATGGGCTTGACCAAGTTGTGACTGAGAGCAATGCCAGTCTCAGCATTGAAAGCGGAAGAGTGGGTGTCACTGTTAAAGTTATAGGAGACAACCTGGTCCTTGGTGTAGCCCAAGATGCCCTTTGGGACCTTCCAAAGCCAGCTTCAACACCTCCTTGATGTCATCGTATTTGGCAGCTTTCTGTCGGCAGCATGTCAGATCCATGACTGACATGTTGAGGTTGGGGACATGGAAGGCCATAACGGTGAGCTTCCCATTCAGCTTACAGATGACCTTGCCTATAGCCTTGGCAGCACCAGGAGAAGCAGAGATGATGTTCTGGGCAGCCTCTTGGCTGTCATGCCACAACTTTCCAGAGGGGTCATCCATGGTCTTCTGGGTGGCAGTGATGGCATGGACTGTCCATGATGCCAAAGTTGTGATGGATGACCTTGGTGAGAGGACCAAGGAGTTGGTGGTGCAGGAGTCATTGCTGACAATTTTAAGAGAGTTGTCATACTTATCATGATTCATGCCCATCACAAACATGTGGGCATCAGCCGAAGGGACAAAAGATGATGATCTTCTTGGCCCCACCCTTCAAATGAGCCCCAGTCATTTCCATGGTGGTAGAGACCCCAGTGGACATCACAACATACTCAGCACCAGCAGCACCCCATTTGATATTGGCGGGATCTCGCTCCTGGAAGATGGAGGTAGACTTTCCATTGAGGACAAGTTGCCCATTCTCAGTATTTACTGTAGTATGGAATTTGCCATGATCGCATGTAGGCCATGTAGTTGAAGTCAATAAAGGGGTCATTGATGGTGGCAATATCCACTTTGCCAGAGTTAATGCTGCTTTTAGCAGCCCTGGTGACTGGCACCCAATATGGCCATATCTGTTTATTCTAGCCTTTACCATTATGTCTCAGAGAGGTGGCTGGCACTGCACCAGAAGATGCAGCTGTCTGTTGAACAGGGAGGAGCAGAGAGCCTCATCTGGCCTACTTCGAATTGAGTTTCCTTCACATTCAACAAGAGAGACCTGCTGGGTTAGGTACATCTCCCTGAAACTCCCATAGCATCCTCACAAAAAACCTTTGTGATGACGTGCACCATATTGCATGGTATTTGTTTGTTTCTGTGAGGAGAGGTATTGTCTTCATTATTACTTAGCACCAAGTTCATGGGTAACAGGTAAAAATTGGATGAAGAGTGAATGAATGAGCAACCATAGAGCTTTCAGTGTCCTACCCTTTTTCTAGCAAAAAAAAAGATTTAAATCTACTTGATTTTCTTGACCTGGTCATATAATGACTTCTTATAAAACATGTATAGAAACTGTGCAAAAGTTTTCATAGTAAGCAGTTTTTTCCAATAGTATTTCTATTACCATAAAATTGTAGCAATGCACCCTCCTTTTTTTCTTACTTCTTTCCTAGCTAAATATAGTTAACTTCTGGAGCCTGGTTTCATGAGATTGACCTAATCCTCAGTAAGAATTTATATTTATTTTATTCCAAGTATAGAAAATACATTATAAATATAGCACTGAATGCTTTCCATAATAAGGACCTTAACAGGTTGGATTTAGGGGGAAACTTGTTTATGCTATAAAACCTTGTTGCTGTTTTATCATGATCATCTGCTGAGCCTTCCAGATAGAACAGGTTAATTACCTATTTATTTTTCAGTTTTGGTTGTCTTTTATTTCCTCATGTATAATATTTTTCATGATAGGTTTTGAATTCAATTTAGGCCCCTACAGGTAATACCTTATAACTTATAGTAATTAGATTCATAAGTAGCATTGCTTTCTTTTTACTTCTTTCTCAAGTCTTCATAGATATTACAGAAAGTAAGCAGATGTTAATAACTATTTAAAATACTGTTCTCTTCACCCTTTGTCTCTACTTTAGGTCTGAATTTCAAAACCAGTACCATTCAATCTTTATCCATTAAGTTTTGTTTCTCCGAGATTTAGTGTTATTCATTGTAGGAGTATACACACAGAGTGTTTCATTTTTTATTTTGTCCTCTTTACTTTGCCATTTAACCAGCTATTCTGCGAAATATCATTAAAATATAGCCTTGCTGGCATTCTAACTTTTGTAACTTGACATAGGACTTAAAGTGTTCTTCCTGAAGCAAAAATACCTATAGGGGAAAAATGGCTATCATAAAATAAGTGTATGTATTTCAATAATTTTATGGACATGATTCTATATACCTTTCTCTTTTTCACTTGAGATGGGGTCCTTTTCTTTATTTAGCTTCATAACATCTTTCCACTAAAAGCAACTTACTTCATGTCGAAAGAGTTGAGTGTCCTTTAGCTTGCCTTTAGACATCTGAAGTGTTTCTAATGCAGAAGAGTTAATGAGGAATGAGTTAAGAAGTGTCGTTAGTGATTGAGAGCAAGCTGTGGCCGAAGACTTCCTGTCATACTTTCTGGGAGAGTTTCTGCAGATCATGACAGCGTAACTGTTCCTGACTTGCTGTTGCTCATGCTTGAATTTGTAGTAAGAGCTCTGTCATGTACACAATGTATTGTGACAATTTGGGGGTGTTCATAAGATTTTTTTTTCATGTTCTTAACTCATTATGTCTTGTCAAGTGAGCTCTCTAAAATTTTAGCTAGGTTCAAGTATGAGGAGAGAAAGATGATGACTGGTTTTAGACAATTTGAATCTCAGTTTAAGTCTCTTTAGACAAGTGTTGCAGGCATAAAGATTAATAATAAAGATCAGGGCCTAGTACGCATTTGGGAGTCATTCAGGCAGAATGATATACCCATCACTTGGAATAGGTGAGGTCATTCCATTCAAGGGAGTTGAGGAAACACCTCCAACATTGTGTTGGGAAGCTCAGAACAGTCAGGATGATAGAAGAACCAAACTGATGCTGCCCAAGAGAAGAAGATTTAATGAACGAGGTATTTGGCAAATCTGGGTATTGTGGAAGTTGTGTTAAGATGACATTCTAATCTAGACTTTTGATTTAGGGAATCCTACATAGGCAGTTTTCCTGGAGCTAGACTCTAAAATGTAGGGGATAGAAAGTGAATTATAATGTACCAAGGAATCAATGAAAGATTAGACAGAAGGGACAAGTTTAAATGATTTGGCCTATAATCATGAAGGGAAGGGGAAAATGTGTGATAATGATTTCACAGTCAGATAGACTAAGGGATGTTCCTTTTAGAATTTGAGAAACACAGAGACAGAGAGAGGCTGACTGAGGTTGGGAGAGAGGACTAAGAGAAAAAATGGTTGGGTTGGGAAGGAGCAGGTAAGGGTTCCGATCACTAGTTTCAACATTTGGGAATTTCTCCCCTACCAAGCAATGCTCTGACACCAGCTGGGTATCCTGCAGTTCAACTCAGTTCTGACACCGATCACCCAGAGGGAGCATCAGATCCCATAAATTAAGGACTCTGTCCCATGAGGCTGCCCTCCATTTCAGATGCCAGTTGCAAGCTCAGCTGTTATCTGTGCTTCTGACCAACTGGCTGTAACTTGGAGATTCCAACAACCCCTTCCTTGAGTTTGATTAATTTGCTCGCGTGGCTCACAGAACTCAGAGAAACAGTTTATTGACTAGATTATTGGTTTATTATAAAAGGATATAACTCTGGATATATAAAAGGATATAACAGCCAGATGGAAGAGATGCAGAGGGTAAGGTCTGGGGAAAGGGCAAGGAGTTTCCCTGCTGTCTCTGAATGGGCCACTTTCCCCAAATCTCCGTATGTTCAACCAACCTGGAAGCTTGCCAAACCCTATACTTTGAGGGGTTTATGGAGGCTTCATTACATAGGCATGATTGATTAACCCACTGGCCACTGGGAATTGATTAAACTTCCAGCCTTGTTCCCCTTGCAGGGGTGGGTTGAGGCAATGACAGGAAGTTACTTACAACCCTCTAATCACAATGTTGGTTCTCCTGGCACCCAGACCCCATCCTTGGGTGCAGGACTAAAACCCACTTCATTAACATAACAAAAGGCACCTTTATCTCCCCTACCACTTAGGATATTCCAAGGGTTTTAGGGACTCTGTGCTAGAAACAAGGAGAAAGACCAAATATGTATATATTGTAAATTACAGTATCACCAGGGGCCCGAAAAGATTAGGCTTGGAAAGAAGTTGAGCTACTTCCTCTAAGACATCAGAACAAGTTTAGAGAAGGACAGAATGACTCTTACCACTTGCCTACTCACAGGTGTTGTGGATGAGGAAGGTGACTTGGAATCTGACTGGTATCAGCTTGGATCTAGATTGAGACTGGACCAAGAGGAATCCATGCACTCTGCTGAGCTCATCCTCACAACTGGAGATGCCAGTAGTGAAAGTTTTGGTCTAATTCCAGGTCTTCACGTGAGACATATGACACAAATGGAATTTTGTTTTTCAAATGTTCTTTTTTTTTTTT
>CM052809.1:75149322-75376119 GCA_028533885.1 Nasua narica | reverse complement strand
GGTATCTCAGTGTGGTTTTGATTTGAATCTCTCTGATGGCTAAAGATGATGAACATTTTTTCATGTGTCTGTTAGCCATTTGTATGTCTTCTTTGGAGAAGTGTCTGTTCATGTCTTCTGCCCATTTTTTGACGTGATTATCTTGAGTCCGAAAACCAGTAATTCCTGTTACAGATTTTGCTCCATTGTCTTTTACCAGAAAACGTCATACAGATATACTTCATTTGAGTATAGTAGGATCCTGAGAACCTTAGTGCCTGCATTTTTGCTCTCAAAACAGGATGTTAAAATGCGTGTTTTGACAACGCTGCCAAGTTATGCTTTGGGAATTTCAGGGAAACCATTGAATTTGTCCCAGCAGTGCCACCTATGGATGGTAGGTAGTGCTGTTTGTAGCTCAATAACATATAGTATTTCCACAAATTGATCTTTTATTTTGTGAAATTTTATCTCAAGATGCTTTGGATTCTAATTAGCTCAGATAGTGCTTTCTCCATCAAGAAACTACATTTGGTTGGTGTTAAAAAGAAAAGTGTCATGGCAATGCCTTAGCTGCTTCATCTGCAAAATTACTAAATTTCTTTCTTTTTTTTTTTTAAGAATTCATTTTTATTTACACCAGAATGTTTCCTTAAGAGCCTACTGCAAATTAAAATTGCATTTCCCAGTGGTAGTTACATGGTAGTAGGTATTATGAGTTTGGGCCTCTCTATTTTAGAAGGCCTTTATGCTCTGCTGCACTCTGGAATTATTCAGCCCTAAATTATCTTAATCTCACTAGTCCAGATAATAAGGATCAGGGTTAGTAAAAACTGTCCAAAGCAAACTACATATTTTTAATTAAGTGACATTAATTTGGATATCTTTATGTTTTCAAAAATGCTGAGATCCTTGCAGTTGAGGTTTGGTTTATCCTAATGAGTTTACACTAATGAGTAGTGTTTTGATTTATGCAATAGAAATGACAGCAGGAAAGCAGATGCATCTTGTGAGATGGGTTCGAAGCATTTGTAGTGATGAAGTACACCCCTGTGAAATAAGCCCTGTCGGTGACTTAAGAACAGTCTAATTTTTCAGTTTTCATTTTATAGCACTCTCTTTCTTCATGCTATCATGAAAAGCTCTTTGCATTTGCTAGCATGAAAGGTAAGATTTTTAGTAATAGGGAAGAAATGTTAGGAGTATCTTTAAAAGTTACTGTCTCTGAACCGAACAGTGGTTTTCCAAGACAGCCACACTTCATGAAGACAAATGTAATCCTGATGAAAACCGTTGTTAACCTGATCAGAGCCTTAAGGTTAGATGTGTTATTGAATCTTTTGCTGAATTTGGCCCTTCAGGACTGTACTGGGTGTCATGGAATGACATGGGGAACATATCAACGTATGCTGAGATTTCCAACATTGGTAGATTCATTTACAAATCTGTTATTTGGAGAAGTACTTGTACTTAATCTGCCATTCTAATGCATAATATTGTAACTTGAAATATATGCCATATGTCCGAAGAAATATCTTAGGACAGCAATAGAGGAGGAAAGAAGCAGCTAACATAGATGGGTAATTCTCTTTGTAAGAACATTCTACAGATTAGTTTTGTTATTTGACCACTGGAGTACCATGGTCAAAATCTCTCAAACGTAATTATAGCTAGTGGTCTAGAATATGAAATGAAAAAAAAAATCAGTTATCAGCACTATACAATTTGGTTTTAGGCTTCTGCATGAGGAAGATTGTGAAATTGGAAAAGTATATGTAGGGAGTCGTCAGCTCTCATTTCTTCCTCCAGCTGTTTGGGACATGGTGCCCTCTCAAACCAAGAAAAATAAGACACTTTTCTTTACAGATGCTAACCAGGCCGACGTTGGGGGTGAGGGTGCAGGAAAAATAATCTTCCTTTTTCCTCTATGGATCAATAGGAAGTTTACCTCTGTGATATCTTGATTTACAGGCTATAGATTCTACCTTTTTAATGAGAATAATTTTCTTTGTGACTTTCTCCTGTGAGTTCTTATTTTCTATGTATACATACTGTTGACATGATGCATAAACAAAAGCACATTAACAGAGATTATACAAAATTATCCTTTAAAACTCATTTTCTTTTACTATTTCTTTATATACAGACATCATTCATATTCCATATCTTCTTTGCCTTAAAAAAGTATGTCCTTAAGGTTTCTATTTTCTGAATAAAATATACATTCCCAAACAGCCAAACTGTTAAATTGAGTCCTTAAATCCTTAATCTCCCCCTTTTAAAATACAAAATCACATATTTAATGTAGATACAGCATGACACAAGAAGAAAAAGCAAACGATGTTATAGCTGCAGTAAATATGATTCAGTTGTAAATTTTAGGGCATGTTCTCAGAGTAAGTTTTTCTTATTTCTCTTAGGTTCTGCTCCCCAAATAACAAAATGTCCTATGAAAAGGATCAAGATATTTCTTGCTGTAGAGTGTGTGTGTGCATGCACACACACATGCATGTGTATACAGTATCACATACCTTCAGGCATTTGTTTTAATAAAAATCTAATGATCTTATTTTCAGTGAAATCAGATGTTCTTTAAATATTTTCTTACATTATTCCATGGCCAAGAGTATTCCAATCGCCCCATTAGCTAGCATGAATGTTCAAGTTTGTGTTTTGTTTTGTTTTGTTTTGTTTTGTTTTTGGTTAAAACTGTGTCAGTATTTCCATTGTAAATGCTATTTTCCAGGCATTCATTGCTCAGCATAGGCTGTAAATATTCATTTTGGGCTAACACTTGTCAGAAAAAGTCTGTTAGCAATTAGGAGTATTTATATTTTATTGGTGTAAAGAGAACTTTTTTGTATGCCAGCTTTAACAAAAACATCATTGACTCAAAGTATTTCATGATGCTTTCATGAAAGTTGACTTTAGATATTTTGGTAGAATAAGTATGTCAAAATATTTAACTGAAAAGTGAATGTTATATTTGTAGTTTAATTACTGTACACTTTTAAATGAGACATGTTAGATCACAGCGGCAGAAATCAACAACTTTATGATATTTTCATATGTTGAATGAAACATAAAGAATTTAAGAAGTAATATCAAAGTGTCTGTTTTCTTCAAGTACTCTAAGCCATCTGAAAATATGAGGAAATGTGAAATGTCAACACATAAAGTAAAAGAAGTGAAGTACTAGAGCAGCTGTTAACTGTCAATAAATGTCCAAGCATAATTACCAGAAAACTGCAATTTGAGAAAATGTGCTGATACATGATTGAAATCTTACCACATGATTGGTTAGATGATAACGTGCATTTCAGAATACCGTGCTCTCCCATAACTTAGATTTGGCCCTATTTTGATTTTTCAGCAAACAATGACAGATCTTTATGGATGTAAACTAAATCTTTGTTACCTGCCCAAATGTTGGTTTCATTTCAATTCTTGTGTTAAGTTGTCCTCAGGGTTTTAGGAAACTATGGAGATGGAGATCAGAGTTTGTGGAGCCTGTCACTTTTATAACTTTCCCTCCATCCCTTAAGAAATCAAATACGAAATTACAAAGAAAAAATTAGACTCCAAATGTATAGTAGTCTTAGTAAGAATATATACAAAAAAATTTATGAAAACATATTATGAAGCTCATACAATACGAGGCTGCTCCCAGGCCTTAGAGGGGCTTATGTAATCTAGAGACCCTCAAGCTTGAAGATTTCAGAAACTAATTTTCTAGTAACTATAATTATTCTCTTAAGTTTTTGTTTTCTAGTCACGTATAATAGTATTTTTTCTTATTTTACCACTTACTTTAGGAGTGCTTTTGCATGTTTTAGCTGAAAATTAAATGTTATAGTCAGTTCATTTATTCAGTATTCATTGTGTGATTCTTTATTGAACTTCCACCACTTATAAGATTTGGTGCCTACTAATAGGAATGCAATGATATGTATGTTCTTGGACAGAAGATTTTAAAAAGTAAACACACAACAGTAAAATCATATGAGGTAGGTACTATTTCACAGGAGTCAGATATACCATATAGTTAGTGCATAAAAACCCCACATGGTCACAATAAGTTTTTCTGTTATGTAAATTATTGATATCCACCTCATTTCTTTTAGAATATCTATTCTGTGAGATACAGGCTAGTTATGTCTTTTAGGACATCTATTTAAAACATAGTGTAGATTCAGAGTTGTAGGATACCATGACCTTGCTTTATTGTAGATATAAGAAGAAAATTAATAATTCATTTTTCAGAAGACAAACTAAATAATTCCATTTGTAAAATATATTTTTGCTTTAAACTGTTATTTAGCTTTTATACTTAAATGCTCAGTTCTTATTTTCAAGATCCAATGCTTTATTTAATTTTTTTTTTTTTTAAAGATTTTATTTATTTTATTTTAACAGAGAGAGAACACAAGCAGGCAGAGAGGCAGGCAGAGGCAGAGAGAGGAGCAGGCTCCCTGCGGGGCAAGGATCCCGATGCGGGACTCGATCCCAAGACTCTGGGATCATGACCTGAGCCAAAGGCAGTTGCTTAACCAACTGAGCCACCCAGGCGTCCCTAATGCTTTATTTAATTTAAGATATAATTATCTCATTTACTTTCATATACTATCAGAAAATCATACTCCGAAGGTACATATGTTGTGTTTTGAATAAATGAGAATAAAAGTGAGAAATTCTTAAATCCTACTTTAGGTAAATACTATAATTATAAAACAGGTAATAGCTTTGTGACATTATGCAAAGTTTGTAAAGCAGATAATAAAATGGAGGAAAATTGTAATTGTTCACCTTCCAAAATGATACACAATGAAAAGGACACATTAATATTTTGATGCTGTCCTCAAATTTTAGATACAAATCATATACTTGGAACCTATTTTATATCCTGCTTTTATTCAGGAAAACTCATGTATAAATATTAAAAGATTATATTATAGTTCCCAAGAATTATACAAGTTGTTTGAAGTCACTTTAGAATGGAAATCATAATTACTATGATTGATGCTTTTACTTTAAGTATATGATAGGCAGTGGGGTCATATCCATGTATTAGATCATGCTAAGTATATATCCCACACTTATTAAGTAAAAAAAAAAGATTTAAAAGATAATCAGGAAGGAGACAAACCATAAGAGACTCCTAAACTCATGAAACAAACTGAGGGTGGCTAGGGGGTAGGAGAGGTAGGGATAGGGTGGCTGGGTTATGGACATTGGGAAGGGTATGTGCTATTGTGTAAATGCTGTGAAATGTGTAAGCCTGATGATTCACAGACATGTACCCTGGGGACAAATATTACATTATCTGTTAATAAAAAAAGATAATCTGAGAGAGTCAATTATCTTATGGTCTCACATGTGGAGTATAAAGGAAATCATGGAGGGCATCGTGAGAAAGAAGGGAAGGGTGAATGGGGGGAAATCGGAGGGGGTGATGAACCAGGAGAGACTGTGGACTCTGAGCAACAAACTGAGGGTTTTGGAGGGGAGGGGTTGGGGGGGTGGGTAAGCCTGGTGGTGGGTATCGAGAAGGGCACGTACTGCATGGAGCACTGGGTGTGGTGCATGAACAATCAATCTTGTAACACTGAAAAATTAAAATAAACATATTTGGGGAGAAAAAAAAGATAATCTATATTTTTAGTTTATATATATATGACAAATTAACATTAATGGTTATTATATCTTGGAGATTTAAAATGTTACTTTCATAGGCCAATATAGTGACTTGTTAATAACAAACGGCAGTAGTTAGCAGACTCTGAGTGATTGCTACGATTTCATAACCGTCCTTAAAATCAATTTCAGGATATCTCTGTTGTCCTCAAGAAAGGCATTTTGAGTTTTAGAGCCTAAGTCTCCCCAGTTTCTCTTCCTTCCTTCCCCTTCTTAGCGTTTCAAAGGCATTTTCCTCAGGAAGGGTGGTAAATGAAAATCCCTGCCAAAAACCTGACCTTCAGTAGTCTCCTGACTCCATATGAAGCCATTCTTTCCCCAGGTACTGTCCACATTTCCTTTGGTTACCATCCCTTCCTTGTATGAGACCTATCAGTAACTATAGGATTTCTAGTTCAAAGAGTCCTGGTGGTTTCATTTCACTTTTCTCATTTTTTTTCTGTTTTCTTTTTCTTTTTTCTCTTCACGTCTTGCTTGAGAAGAATTTAGCCCTGCAACTTGAAGGTTACTGGAAAAAGCAACTCTTTTAAAACTCAGATTTAATATCTTTTCTTTCATATTCAATTCCAAGTAGTTTTCTTGTTTTCCTCTCTATCAGTATATTCCGTGTGACTGATGGCTTGTTGTCCAGGGATCTGTAATCAAATATACACCTGGAATTATTAGTTTTGAAAGTAAGAGGGTAACTAGAAGCAAAATTTATTAATTTTGAATTGTCTTCCTCCTCTAAAAATTCATAATAAATCATTCTGTAGTCACAACATGGAACGTTGTGTTCTTGCCACGTTGTGTTCTTGAAATTCAAGTTTTTACCATTGTAAAACATGGGAAAATTTGGCAATACTTTCTAAATTAAAAATGTGCATACCTTTTGACTGGAATTCTACGTTGAGCTATTTAGCTAACAGATAAACAACAATGTATATAAAATAATATTTAAGGAAATTTATTGTATGTGTTAATTTTATGTACAATGTACATGTTCAAACTAAAAAGTTCTGTGTATGGAAAGTTTGAAAGTAAAATGCATCTTTCTTTCAGACATTAAGTATTTTATTAGGATTAAAAGAATGATCTCAGGTAGTTAACCACAATCTAGGCCTCTTAGAAGCTGAAATTATTCTCTAGTCAAAGATACCTAGAGAGGTATATACTCCAACTATGTAAGTTATTTATGAGATGTCTTATTCTTCAGGTTAAAAAAAATAGAACTAGAAGATCACTGGGAAATTGCCATTAGACTTTCTGGTCCCACTAATATTAAAGGTTGAATTAGGTATTTCTCCTACAGAACTTGTCTTGATAAGTAGATTCCTCTCAGGGGATAAAGTCCAAGAATTTAACTGTCAAAGACTAAAGAAGAATAAAGAAAGCCCAAGAAAATTTTTCAGGTGAAAACCAGTAAAAAAAAAAAAAAAAAAAGAAAACCAGTAGAACAGGAACTGAATTTGCCTAAGATGTAGTTTAGGGGGCAAAAGTACAATCAGGGGACCCAGTAAAAAAATCCAACAGAAGGAAGTTGGTAAAATGTCCAAAGAAAAGTTTTCCCAATGATCTTGAGACTCAACTCCTAAAAAAGAAAAAAAAAGAAAAAAAAAGTAAAATGCAGAAACAGCATGTATGCACTGCTATTTATAGGGAGACAAATTATATATATATATATACATATACATATGAATATGTATATATAGAACATACATATGTGTATATATATACACACACACACATATGGCATATATTTGTAAATGCATAGGTTATCTCTGGAAGGCTACTCATGAAATTGATAATAGAGTAGATAGCTAGCCTCCAGAGAGAGAAACAGGGCATTTAGGGATAAAAGGGGAGGGGTGGCAGACTTCATTTTCACTGTCTTACAGCTGTATCATTTAAATGTAATCTATCTAAAAATATATATCTAAAAATAAATAGAATGTTTAAAAGTAAAGCTAAAAGGAAGCAGACCAGGTGAGAACCTTTGACAGAAGAAAGGTACAGGGAGGAAGACTGCCCCAAATCAGTTAAGCCCAGGCACCCTGAGAAGAGACCACCAAGCCCTTTAGGTATGAGCTACCGTCTTTCAAACTCTGTACTGTGAGTTCCCGTGTGGGTGAGAAGCCTTAATCTGACGAGGCCAGAGATCCAGCTTGTATTATAGGCAGGTGTCATTCTAAATTAAGAAGGTAGCATTATAGGAGTTCAGTTTTCATGAGTTTATCCCAGCTAGGCTTCTCAGCTTCCCCATAAGCACGAAACCATTCCTGGAGTCCCAACTTTGGTGACCCAGATAAAACTTTGCCCCCTAGAGGCCTGCCCAACCTCCACTTGGCACCCAGAGACGCCATGTCTGCTCTGTGCCTGTAACAGGGCTGGATACGCGTGGAGTTTGCCACCCATGAGGGTCTCCCTTGCCTTGGAGTTTAGTTTCAGCTCTTTAGTTGTTATTTCATAGACTAAAATGAGCTTAAATCCCAAGAGAAGTGGGAAAATGAGTGCTCATTATCTACATTAGAAATTGTGATATTATTTCTCAGAAAGTGAAACTTGATGAACTCAAAAGAATGTTATCTGTGCAGAATACTTCAGAATAGAATAAAAAGCACAGTAAGTGATTGACTGACATAAATATAGGTGTGCCTGCAATATATATTAATAAACAGGGCCATTATATTAGGGACCAGAAGCAATCTATTTCATATTTAAAATATCATGTAAAAATTATCTCCACAATTATGAATATTTAAATAGTATTATTGCTTCTCAATATATAACACATGCAAACGTACCACATCATTTTTATTGCCAAAAAGGAAAAAATAATTAAAACTATAAAAAGCTGTTCTTAGTGTCATTTTAATGTCTTTGTTATTGCCATTTATCTCTGAGAGATAATATGAAAAAGAAAGTGAGAAATAATGCATCAGTAGATGATAAATTTTATTCATAGCAAACTGTTTTAAAAAAATCACTGTTGTTTTTCATCCAAGAGAACGACAGAGAAAACAAGAAAGACATATCTGTTATAAATGCCTGTTTCATATTTACATCATTTTAAAAGCAAAGGTTTGCTTCCTTCAACTTTTCAATTTAGTTTCCCTCTTTGTTCGATTTTCATCTTACCTAATTTCTTAAACTTAGGGAAGAATTTATTCATTTTAATGAACGTACATATGAAGGAATATCTCTCCAGTATATGCTTATGTTATAGGTACCCATACAGACTGTTCATTTATGAATCTGACAGGTTAGGGATAGTAGTTCAAAGGTTGGACTCTTATTTCTCCACAGGTTAACAGTAAGATGAGAGGCCATGAGGGTGGGATAGTGACGGTTCAGGTCTTTAAAAGCCAAATTAAGCTAAGATTACTAAATGGGGCTGTGCCTCTACTGAACCTCACCTCCAGCTTTCTTGTAAATGAGATAGGAGGCTAAATTCTTAGATAGGATTAGGAGAAATGAGGATGCCTCACTAAGTTTACATACCAATTTGCTGTGCATTTTCTTTTCTCCCAGTGTTCCAAATAAGGCCATCGCCATCATTTCTCAAGCCATTGGGGAACAGTCTGTAAGACAAATGACAAAGTTTGGGGAATGTGGACTTTCCATTGTGACTGATAAAGCAATTTTTAAAAGGAAAAAATGAGCTTTAAATAAGAAACACACATGTTTTGGGTACAAAATGTTTCTTGACAAAAAGAGTGTGATAAACAACATTGTGTCTCTAACGGTATGTGAGATACAAGAAAGAAAACACACACATACACAAACACAAAAAGCTACATATTGAAAAACAGTAAGAGGAAATATATGAGAGGTGATCAGTGACTCCATTAGACTTGTAGGATTATTTTCTTTTTTCTCTCTGTACTTTCCTAAACCCCAAATTTTCTTTTATGAACCTGTATTGCTTACATAATAATGAGGTGAAAAGAAAGCCTTGTCCTTTGAAAATTTAATAATTTTTTGCTCTCTGTGGTTTTGCAATTACTTATTTGTGCACTCTGAAAATTCTCTAAATTTGGGTATTATAATGTCAAAAAGAAAAAGCGAGAAAGAAAAATAAGCCATTGAGAGGAGTAAATACAAGAAGAATGTTTAAAAATGGTTTATTCTCCTAAAAAATGTTGGCATGAAAATTGCCTTAGTATTTTAAATCCTAGACTGAGAACTCTAGGTTCATTGGGCTATGAGTTTATCTATTTAATAAGTTTTCTATAACATGGAATCCAGCTTACTCCCAGCTACTGAATAGTTGGTGATTATTATTTGTGGCTCTCTTTAGAGATTCTCTCCTCATTCTTTTCTTTTCCATTCTTGGTACAATAGCCAACTTTGTTGTTAGAAAAGTTTGTGTTCTTTTTCATTGATATCTATACTATTAAAAGTATGAATTTTATATAACTGAATTTCTAGCTTTATGTTGGATAGCCCTTGTATCCATGGCCACATAAGCATGATGTCTGTATGCTAATATGCTTACTTAATCTTTAATACATTATATTTTAATAATATAGGAATGCCAAGCTACGGAAGAGCAAATGAAAAGGTCATTTTTTATTCATGTACTACTGAATGTACCTTCTGCTTGTAGCTCATTATACATGCAGTTGAGCCCAATTTTTTAAAAGTGGAAAGCATACCAAATTAAACCACAAGTTTCACAACCAATGTTCCTTTTGTAAAAGGAGTGCTCTCCATCTTTTCAATTTTATTTATTCTGACTGCTTGTTACTCATTTGTGCTTCTCTCTTCTCTGTTATAGTCAGAATTTCTAATCCCATTTCAAGCAGAAGGCTGCCACTTTTCATCAGAGAAGAGGCAATAAACACGCATCACACTTACATATGCGGGCTTTCATCTGGGGAGCTCAAAGTGTTTTATGCATAAGTAGCATTTCCCCTGGCTTTTTTTTTTTTAAGTAGGAAAAATGCAGTCTAGAGAGCTTAAATGACTGAAGGAAGCCCACACCTGCAACAATGGAAGTTGTGATTTTAATTAAATATATATGCGTGAAAGTATTCAAGATTTCTTGACCTGAATGTCACCCTATATGCTCTGCTCAAAGAGTAACAAAATTGTGGGGAGTAAAAATTGGTACTAGTACATTCTTGTCATAGCCCAGTTAGGGGGAATGGTGACATAACAAAAATGAGCTCTCATATAGAGTAACTTCCAACTCATTAGAGCTCTAATATAGAGTAACTTCATGAACTTGACTTTTCATTTAATGCCTTTAAATATGAAATTACAAAAAGAACTGAAAGGGAAAGGGAAAGTCTTTATAGGGTCAGACTTTTAAAGTTTTGTTACTATGATTGAGGGGACCAGAGAAAGAGCAGTCTATGGACAGGGTCTAGTCAGGGCAGTACCTTTTTTCTCCCTCCCTCCCTCCTATCACTCTTGCCCTTCTCCCCCTACCTTTTTTTTTTTCCCCAAAGACATAAATGATCTCAGTGGTACAATTCACGTGTGGAACATTGTTACAAAAGCATGAGTAAGAGATTAATAGAAAATAGAGCATTAAAAAATAATAATAATTGTAAACAACCATCTTGTTTTGAATATTTCTGGATTCAGGTCTGTGATTCTCAACCTCCTTGCACTGGATCCATGGGGAAGGGCTTTGGGGATGTGGAAAATCAAAGTTAGGAGGACTCAGAAGGTCTGTTCGTCACCCCCACTTTTGGTGGTATTGTGCAGACTGATTTAATACTTGTGTGGGAATGGGGATGAAAGTGGGAAGTTTGACTCACATTAATAAGAGAGACATGGGGTGTGAAGGCCTGGATGGAATGAGAAAAATTAAAACCAAAAAATGCTACGGTCTGTGAGAGAGTGATAGGTGACTTTAGATTTAAATATAGAGATCAGAGGTCATTGCTTTCAGTGTTGAATGAGGCTTTGGGAAGATAGTTTTCTGAAAAGGATTTTCAGAAGTATGAGTAGATAGTGGGAGTCTAGTGGCTAATGTACTAATACATAAGAGATTACTGAACTTGCTGGCATGTGACAAATTCTGCCTGGTGGAAAAAATAGGTAAAAAAAGTGCTGTGTGAAGTGAAATAAGTCAGTCAGAGAAAGATAAATACCATACAAGTTCACTCATATGTGGAATTTAAGAAACAAAACAGATGAACAAAGGGGAAAGGAAGAAAAAATAAAATAAGAGGAAACTAGAGAAGGAGGCAAACCATAAGAGGACACTGAACTCTAGGAAACTGAGGCTTGCTTTGGGGGAGGTGAGTGAGGGGGATGGGTAATTCAGTGTTGGGCATTAAGGAGGGTGGTTGATGTAATGAGCACTGGGTGATGAATCACTAAATTCTACCCCGGCGACTAATAATACACTATATGTTAACTAAATTGAACTTAAAGAATATTTTTTAAAAGTACTGTGTGTCCCATAGACTCTTGCTAGAGCTGAGAGCTTAGTATATCAAATAATGGATTGGTTGAACAGTAGAGGAATGTCTGTGTGCTTTCACTGTACCTCTTTTGCCATTTATAATGCAAACCAGATTAATTTCTTAAATAATATAGTTACTGAATTAACTCTAAGAAACTTTAATTTCTACATAACTAAAAAATGGTATGAAACAATTCACTAATGCCATTCAGTATATTTTTTTTAGCTCTGCTGTGTCTCTATTTAAACATATTTGGATACAGAGGTATTTAGATAAAATGTAGATATATACTTAGAAAATATTACTTATTACATATATAGAAGCTTATGATTTCCTCCTGAGTTCCAAGGTATATATATTTATTTCCCTTAGAAAACCACTTTAAGGGGCACCTGAGTGGCTCAGTGGGTTAAAGCCTCTGCCATGATCTCAGGGTTCTAGGATCGAGCCCCGCATCAGGCTCTCTGCTCAGCAGGGAGCGTGCTTCCCCTTCTCTCTCTCTGCCTGCCTCTCTGCCTACTTGTGATCTCTTTCTCTCTCTGTCAAATAAATAAATAAATAATATTAAAAAAAAAAAAAAGAAAACCACTTTAAAACTACTCCTTTTACAGATATGATGAAAAGCACTTGACTTTTTCCCCAAATTATCCTTATAAAATTTAGAAATACTCTTGGGTGTCATAAATGCCTGTCAATATAGTAGTTGGGGGAAAATTGTGGCTATATTAGCCTAGAAACAAATATCTAGGATATCAGACACCTGCATGATATTCCCACTGCAAACATATCATGCTCAAAATTGCAACATGACCGTGATATTTGGGACGGTTCCTCTGGAGAAGAGAGCAGCAGAGCACAAAAACAGGAACAACAGCATGCTGAGGCAATATTTTATGATGCCCAGAGCTACTCCTGCTTAGCCTGGTGGCTGTGGACCAGCCCAGCAGAGAATGCCAGGCGAGTGCTGGGTGAGAAGACTCTGACGTGTTAGCCTGCTGAGACACCATGGCCAAGTCTGGCGAGGAGAGGCCATTACTCATTAGCAATGCAGCCACTTTCCAAGGCCCAGTGACCTTGGAGCAGGTTCTCAATCCTCTAGGCTCTTGCTTCTTCATACATAAATGAAGGGATGATAAGACCCTTAAGCCCCTGGCAGATTTAATATCCAGAGATTATGCCATTTAGTCTCCTCTGCCCTGGGGCTATTCCTTGTCTATACCTTTAGAAAATGTACTACAGGTCTGTACCTAGTGGATAATATACTTAAGATTCCTCTATGTAGTAATAAACTATAAGAGAAAACCATAGTGTAGATTATTTTAAGAGTCAAGTTTGAAGTATCGGAAGTCGTTCCCTAGAACAACTTACACTTGGGTGTAAGGTTTTACACTTGGGAGCACTTGGTCAAGTCAAGTGAAATGGGCCTTTGTTCTGCAATATTGCTTAGAGCTTTTTCTGTGCTTATGTGCACTGTGACCTACGGATCTGTTTTTTCAACTGTTTTGAATGAAGTCTGTCTTTGTGTGTGTGTGTAAAGTCTCCAAATCCTGCAAACAATGTTTTTGGCTCTTCTCAGTATTCATCTAAGTGATCATCAAATATAGTATTTTTCTTCCTAAAGTCTGCCCTTCTCCTAGCTTGCTTTAGTCTCCAGGGGCAAGATTTATAGATGTGTCTCAAGGCTAGGAATTCAGTTTTAGGAAGAAGTATAGTAGTATCAGAATAGTAAGAAGCTACAGACCTGACCCACATTTACCTGGCATTTTGAATTCCTTTCCCCCTGTTCTTTGTCATATAAGTAAGCATCCATGTAGATGACTAGTCAGGACAGAGTGCATATCAGAGTTTTGGAATTATTTCTAGCTTTAAGGTCTTTTCTCTAAGAGAAAAGCACACCTTTGTAGTCATAATCATGCCAACCTCAGTTTAAATCTGCCACTTACTAGATATACCAATACGCTGAGCTCCTATTTCTGCAGTTGTAAAATGGAGATGTAAAATGTTAGGTAGAATGGAGTAGTATTTCACAGAATTAAATAGGTAAAAATTAGGAAATTACCAGTTATTGAATGCTCACTAATGTCAATTACCTTCATTGTTTCATTGTCTAGCAGAGGGGTCTTAGATAGAGGAGCCAGTAAACTGGTCTCATTCATTACTAACTCATTACCAACTCATTCCATTACTAACTATCACAACATATAATATTATTGTCCCCAGGGCTTAATATCTCTATAACTTAGTTCCTCCAATTATCAAATGAAAACAAAACCATCAGACACAGTGTTTTCAAGTATAAACTGAGGTAATAGATGTGTAATTGATTTCAAAAGATTTTTTTTAAGATTTTATTTTTTTAAGTAATCTTTACACCCACTTTACACTGGGGCTCAAATCCATAACTCCAAGATCAAGTCTCATGCTCCACCCACCAAGCCAGCCAGGCACCCCAATTTCAAAAGATTTTTGAAGTACCAATTAGTAATTCTGTTTTTTGGTGATAGTAAAATTATTATTGACTACTACTCTGACAGTGGAACCTTTTTTTTTCAGTGAAATATCTATTGTAATGGGATTGTTGAAAGAGCATGTTATTTTAACAAAATCCCTTTGGACAGATTTAAGAGAGCCTTTTGTTTTCGATCTTATACAGGAAGCTTTATATACTTCTAAACATTTGTGTACAAGTCCTTTCATCTTCAACAGCACAACTGTAAAAGATTTAGAGCTTTTGAAGATTGTACATTTAATTTTTAGCTGAATTGTATATAGATCAAATCCATGCATCAGAAAGGCTCCAAAAAAGAGAATTTATAGAGACTGGAGAGATGGAGTTAAGATTTTATAAGTCTTTGGGAACTTTAAATGGGAAAGATGTTAAAAAATGGCACTTAAAACTACATTTTAGAACTATGGGAAACTTAATTCTTGGTAAATTCTTAACATGACAATTATGATGTTAATTTCTTCTGTTACATTAAATACATGTCATTATTAAAATCATTGATTTCACAACACGAAGATACTATTGGCATTGAAATTTTATGCAAGTTCTCTTAAAGCGTTTTGCTTTGAAATTAATTTTGAAATTTTAACAGTTTAGTACAAAAAGCTTGTCTTTCTTTAAAACAAATTTTAAAATTTATCTTGACACGTATGTTTATCTTACATTATGTCAAACACTTTTTTGCCCAAGTTTTTCATTTGTGTATCTGACCTCTTTGAACAGGACTGAGAGTTTTGAAGGCGTTTGCAAAATGCTTTTGGGTGGTAGATAGCTTACCTGTCTTTTTTGATAAATCTCCATTTCCTTACTGGATATTTAGGAGAGAGATCTAGATTACTCTGGGATATGTCTCTAAAGCCCTGGCTGCTTATTCCGTCTGTTGCAGCCATCTATTCAGAATTCACTTTCCAGGTGCCAATAGTTAGATGGGCATTTTGTAATTTCCTGTAGGAGTTAAGTGTGCAGACAGAAGAAGTCCTAAAATTGTATTGTTGAGAAAAAAATTTCAAAACATGTAAATCATTGATGACATTGTGTTCCATCTAAGATACGCTTAAATTGGTAGAGATCATAGGCCAGGTGTCTATTTTCATGCCATCAATGATGAAAAAGAGTGCTTCACAGATGTTTTTATAGGAATTTATTGTAGAGCCTGTGAGTCTATAAATTTCTGTATGCTGAAATTTCTGGGCACAGCACTGTATCAAAACCATAGCATGAGAAATCTTTTTTACTTAACACCCAGTCATGAAATTTGATTAAACATGAGCCTCCTTTGTTGGAAAGAGGAACATTTTCGTGTTGATAATTTTAATACTTTAAATTTAATAATAAAATACAAAAGAAAACCCCCAAATTATTTTACAAATATATATTTTCTGATTTAGAAGTATTAATAATAGCTACCATTGAAGTAACAATTGATTCACTTATGAATATGAATCACTACACATGTATTATACCATTTTATCTTTGCAATAACCCTATGAAGTCATTATCTCCATTTTATTATTAAGGCAAGAGACCAGAGAGGTTAAATAACCTTGTCCATAGTCATACATCAGAGGACAAAACCAGTTGTGAATCTAGAACTCCGATTCCAAGTCCTATGCTATAATTTAGCTTCATATTTATTCATACATTATTACAATTTTAATAGCTGCTTTATTGCCCGAAATATCTGAACCCAATCACTCCTACATGACCAACTCTGCACTCTGCCTTTATATTCTTACATATTTAATGCCTGGTGGTCAGCTTTCATGGTAAAAATCTCATGCCCATAAAACCTCAGAAATCATCTGCTTATTCCTACAAATCTTCTGGCAAATAAGTATTTTGAAAGAAAGATGTTGAATCCAAACCAATTTAAAAATAAGTAGGAAATACTAAAAAGCTATCGAATAGAAAGGATCATGTTATTCATGCTGCTTTGTGACTTTGTTTCAACACTATTTCTTGAAATTTTGACATGTCAAGGAAGAGATATATCATCCTACTACATGCTTGCATCCAGATACCATAACTTATTTAACCTATTCTATTTGTGTTTCCAGTAATGGAATCTCTGGGTCACAAGACATAGTAACTGAAAGTTTTCTGAGTTTTGCTCATCCTGTATCACTAGGATCCAGTATATCCCTAGGCCATGTATGTTGGTCCATAAGTACATAAAACGAAGGAATGAAGACAATGAAAATATACTCATTCCTTCAATTGCTTCAATATTCCTTCCTTCCTTCCAATATTCTTTCCAATATTCCTCACTCCTTCAGTTCCTTCAGTATTCATTCAGTGAATACCAGACTACATTCCAGAATCGTTTTGATAATTTATGCTCCTGCTACATGTGTATCTGTTTCCCCATAGCCTTCCCACAGCCAGATATGGAAGTTGACAACTAAGTCCATGTTGTCTTTTTATAAATAAACTGCTTTTAGAGTGAGGGTAGAAGCTCCAAATGATTAGAAACTCTTAGTGGCGGCTGTGTTTGAAGTAGCTCCTAGTCAGCAGTCACAATATCCACTACAGTTTTAAAAGGCAGTGTCGGGTTTCTAAATGCTTATTCATAATTCAAGATTTTATGATACCTAAATGTGTAACTTATAATTTTGAAAGTTCAGTTTAGAGAAACTGTGTTTTATGTTTTTTTGTTTCCCAAGATGTAAAGTAATGTGTTTCAACATTTTTTATTTTTTAAATAAACCACCAAACAATGTCATTTTTTTTTAAAGATTTTATTTATTCATTTAACAGAGAGAGAACACAAGCAGGCAGAGAGGCAGGCAGAGGCAGAGAGAGGAGCAGGCTCCCTGCGGAGCAAGGAGCCCGATGCGGGACTCGATTCCAAGACGCCGGGATCATGACCCGAGCCAAAGGCAGTTGCTTAACCAACTGAGCCACCCAGGCGTCCCAAACAATGTCATTTTGAAATTTATGATGGTGAGGAATTGTGGCATGGGGCCTTAAGCACTAATTATGTATTCATTTTATGCTGATCTGCTGCATTGTCATGTTTTCCAACAGCTCTGAGATAGGGGTTATAATTAAATCAAATCTATAACAAAGTATATTTTACTGAGATCAATTTTATTCCTTTTGAGTTTATTTTAGAACATACAGACTCGGATTTGAGGTAGCTTTCCGTAATTATATTATTGCCCCCAAAGTCTATGAATAAAACTCAGAATTATGCTAGTGCTGATACTCAACTGTACAAATGAAGACTAATAATTTTTAACAAGAAAACATATTTAAGTTCTGGTACGTTAGTATAGTGACTTCGAATGTTTTACATAACTTGGTTTTGGAAAGGAAGCTTATGTTAAGCATTTTTTTCCTTTTAGAGCAGAGTTCAAAGTCATCTCATTGTCCTATGACTAGCTAAAATGAACATTTACTTTCATTTTAAGCTATTGTCAAATCTTTTGTCAAGTAGGCAGAATATAAATAAATAACTTGTCATTTTCTGAGTTTAGTTGATATCAATACATTTTACTGTATATTTTGTCTTTGGTCAAATGCAAAACACAGCTTTTCACAATTTAGAAAGGCCTCTAGCTTCTGGATTTGTTGAGGCTATCGTAGTAAGATCTTCATTTTAAAACTGTTAAATATTGTATTGTTTTCTCAATTTATACCCCTTGAATCTTATGTTATGAATCAACCAATTAATTTAAATAGTTGAAATAATATTTCGAACAGGATTTAAAACAGAAGTAATCTTTGGATTTCATTAACTTAAAAAGGGGTCCAAAATGTTTATTAAAGAACAACAGAACGCACTTGTAACTTAGTAGAAACCCTTCTTTTCTGCCCTGATGGGGATTAGTATTTTTTTATTGAAGGAGTTAAGGGGGCAGGATGGGAATTGTAAAATAAAATATTTAAATAATTTGCATCATTTAAAATTCTGTAAATGCCTACTTATTCACCAGTCTTATGCTGAAAGACCAAAACCTTTTATTTGTATAAGAGCGCCATAAACCTAAACGGCAGCATCAGTGATTTCCAGTTTTCAGTACATTAAAGTGGAATGAGCACTAAGACACTTTGAAGCAATAAAAGTAAAATTCTCCTAAATATTGCAGACTTTCCCCTAAACTTTTAAGATCATCTCACACCTAATTCAAGAGCATTTTTTAGTGAGTTGCCTTTATCAAATATATACACACCATTCGAAATAGTTATATAAAAATAATATCTTTTTCACTTTCACATTTAATTTATTATAACATTTAGTTAAATTGCACAATTAGAATAACAAGTATGCTTGGCATAAAGGGATTTGAGGTCAAACGTGTTAAATCCACTGTACAATAAATTTTTTAAAATTTAGACTGCGTCATGGAAAGTTTCAAACACATAAATATAGAATCAAAAAATGAATTTTTGTGTACCCATCACCCAAACTAAGTAATTACCAATATTTTGCTATTCTTATTCATCAATTGATCTCTCCCAAACTTTTTTTCCCCCCTGGAGTATTTTAAATTAAATCCTGGACAAAATCCTATTTCTAAATTCTTCAATTATCTCTACAGTTGAAGATTTTTTAATGTGTACATACAGTACTGTTATTACAGCTAACAAACATAACAGTAATTTCTTTTTTTTAAAGATTTATTTTATTTTATTTTATTTTATTTTATTTTATTTTATTTTATTTTATTTATGTGAGAAAAAGAGAGAGAGCATGAGAGGAGAGAGGTCAGATGGAAAAGCAGATTCCCCGCAAACAGGGAGCCCAATGTGGGCCTTGATCCTGGGACTCTAGGATCATGACCTCAGCCGAAGGCAGTTGCTCAACCAACTGAGTCACCTAAGCATCCTATAACAGTAATATCTTAAAATCTTTTTTTTTTTTTTTTGGCTTATTTGAATTAGGATCCAGACTAGGTCACATATTGCATAGGGTTGATACCTCTCTTAGGTTGCTTTTGATGAATTATATCCCCTACTCCTCCACCTTTGCATGTCATTTATATGTTGAAATTCATGAATCATTTGTCCTGCCAAATTTCTTACATTCTGGATTTAGCTGATTGTCTTCTTATGGTGTCATAAAATATGTTATTCCTTGCCCACCCCCTGTATTTGCCTATGAATTGATAGGCAAATTAGAAGCTTGATTAAATTGGGTTCCTGGTTTTTAGCAACATACTGGATAGGTGGTACTGGATATGTCTGAATTAAATCAGGAGGCACATAACATCTAGAGAAAATGGAAATTTTAAATAAAGTAACAATAGCTAAGACGTGTATCATTTGATATGTGCAAGGCACTATTCTAAACATTTTACATATATTATTCTTTTAATCTTTACAAAACATCTTTGAAGTAAATGTTCTTATTAACCCTGTGCAGTTAAGGAAAGTAAGGCACAGGGAGGCTTTGTAACTTGCTCAAGTCCCCAAGTCTGGATTTGGTCTGCTTCCTGGCACTCTGACTGCTGAATCTGTGCTCCATAGCAGCCTGTCATTCTGTCTCTTGAAAGCACTGACATTTCTAAATTATACTAAAAAGAAGTGTGTTCCAGACCCTTCTAGTAAACATACTGTCTTAATTCTGTAAGCAAATAAATGTTAAAGGGTATGTATTTTAAATAAAAAAATACTTTCAAAAAAAAAAAAAGTACTTTCAAACTACGTTGTTTACCTAATCTACCTTCTTTGAAAATAATACCTTGTAAACCCCACATTTATTTTCTTACCCTGATATTTACTCTCACATTGACAAATTGTGATATTTTCTTTGTCCTGAAGTGGAACTTTTCATGGAAAATGAATTTACTTCCCTTAGGTAAATATTTTCCAGTATCAAGGAGTATAAGGTGAGCTCCTTCAAATCAATAGCAATATATAATTTTCAATAGCCATAGCATTTTTAAAAAATTTATTAGTTTTTGTTCCTTCTTTTGCTTGCTTAAGAATGAATATTATAGCATCTTCTTAATCATTTTGGCTTATCTAGTATAGATAATATTTCTACTAAAAGTAATTTAGCAGACCCACTTTATGTTTCCATTACACATTCTTATCTTATTATTATCCTTTAACCTTATGGATCCTCCTGTACAGTTTTTTCTGCTGTTAAATCCCTTTATATTTTGTTCTTATGTGCTCTTCATCCTTTTTATTAGCCAAATTTAGCACAGATATTTCTCTTTATAACTACAAATAATCTAGTCCTTATGCCTAAAAATAATACCCTATTTTGTTGACATATTCTTAATAAAAATGATGCATTTGTTCCTTTTATTCAGAATTCTAAGTATATACAAGGGCACGACTTGTCTTATCAGCATCTTATCAGCACCAATCCTTCACTCATTCATTCAACAAACCTGCCTTGAGCATCACATCAAAGATGAGTAAAACATGGGCCCTGCATAAGGTCAGAACTAGAAGTCAGGTCAGGATGCTGACATATACTTCAGACAGTGGTCACAACAGAGGGGAGGGAGAACTAGGGGTGAGGAGCAACAGTCAGTCTGAGAAGAGACCAGCATTGATTCAAGGGTTTTAAACCCACATGGATGAATATACATAGTATTTTCAGGGGTTGCAAGCCTAAATGTTCGTAAAAACCAGACAAATATAAATGAGTAAAGTGGATCAAATGTATTCTTTAGAGAATGGTGGGGACTTTACAACTGAGAGCGCATGTCTGATCTGAAGGCATCATAGTCAAATGTTTTTTTTAAAACATAGACTCAGCCATACAAAATGAGCCTGGGCTGTCTGTTTGTGGCTCTGGTGAGCCTAAATACATGAAAGGCATAGTGTTTTGAGAACTGATCTAGGCAATACATGTGTTCAGTGAACCAAGTCAGACAGTTTTGTAGAATCTATGGGCCAAAAGTGAGTACCTGGGGTTTCAATCTACATTGGAAGAAATTGATGGGGGACAAAACTGGAACCAAAAAATGTGGCAAAATCATTTTGATCCATAAAATGGGGGATAGTCTTCCCAGTGAAGTAGCAGTCAGTTGCTACAAGATCAAGATTCTACTGGATTACTGTGAAGCAGACCAAGTGCATGCTTAGTATATTAGCACCAGGACAACATAAACAATCTGAAAAAAACAAAATAATTAAAAAAAAAACAAACAAGCAACTTTAGTCTTCCTTTCATGAATTGTACAGTTTAGTGGAATTTTAAATTGTTATGCAATTACAGATGGAAGAGGAACCATATTTTTTCCCTAGGACTTCATGACCTCTATACACCTTAATGTGGCCTGAATAAGGCAATAAAATGTAAGATTCCAAGAATAGAGGAGTTAGGTGTTTGGCTGAAGACCAGACTCAGGGTAACTGAGCATGGGTGTTGGGAGCTAGACTGGATAAAAAATATGGCCATATTCTATTTATATGAATATATAACCTACTGGCCATTAAGACTTCTTCCTTCCCCAAATAATTCTGAATGATTCTTTATAATTAATATTTGATATTGGTTGTACTAGCTATTAAGAAAGATTCCCAAACTTATAGATTTTGTGGTCTGTATTAATTTTTACAATAGACATGCATTCATTCTCCCTTACAGGGATTTTTAGACATTGTTTCTAATCAGTGCTTAGAGTTTACTTTAAAAAGAATTAGGTTGAATGTTTTGAAAGTTATATGAGATAATTGAATTATGTAGATGTGTAAAATGACTTCTAAAAGCTGTCATAAAGTTAATAACTTTACAATTATTTCTCTGTGGTTTCCATTTTTAAATAGATATTATGAAAAATAATACAGTAACTCATAGAATTCTTACCATATTTTTACATATTAGTAAAATAAAGGTATCTTGTTCTCTCACTGTATATAGACTTTGATCATGTAGGGTTTATAGTAATATGCACAAAGTTATTAATACCTTTAAGTTTTCTTCATATTATATATGAGAAAGGTCTTTCACATGTAGCAGAAATCCTCAAATATGTGCTTAACACATCATAGCATGGCTTACCATGAACTTTTGTATATCTTGAACCTTTACTTTAAAAGATGTGTGACTGTTCTTTCCTTGTTCCTATTTGGAAGCTATGTTTACAAAGAGTTCTTTAAATACCAGTGTTTGGTTGCTTTACACAAATCAGCTAGGTCATAAGTTAATCACTGTATGTGAGACATAAGTAAAATTTACAATGGAGTGAAAAAAGATAAATTGTCAGGTTGAATTTTCGCTGATCTTTTTTTTGTTCTGTGTTCACTTATGATTAGAGAATCTCTAATTTGTCTCTTCAGTAGTACTAACCATCTATTTGAAAATGGCCTTGGTTTCCACCATATTTCAGTGAAGATTTTTATTTTATATGTGTTTTATGTAGCTATGAAAATCAGTGGATTACAAGTTTCTTAAAATTGGACAATTCACTTAAATAATTAGAAACAGTAAAAGAAAGAAAATTCCATTATTTTTATCCTCTGTGATTGAAGAAAATTCTGCAGAGATCCGTGGTATCCAGCTTTTACTATTTACTGACTAATACCAGAGTCCTAATTCAGTATCCAGTTTCTAGCTATATTTTTTTACAGTGTTCTTAATGATAGAATAAGCAGTCTATCTTGTAAGTTACAACATTATGTAATGTCTTCCACCAAATATTCATTTGGGTTAGAAACCTTAAATGAAAAGCTTGATGTTGGGGTGCCTGGGTGGCTCAGTGGGTTGAGCCTCTGCCTTTGGCTCGGGTCGTGGTCTCAGGGTCCTGGGATTGAGCCCTGCGTTGGGCTTTCTGCTCTGCAGGGCAGGGAGCCTGCTTCTCCCCGCACCAAACCCGCCCCCCCCCACCTGCCTGCCTTGCTGCCTACTTGTGATCTCTCTCTCTGTGTCAAATAGATAAATGGGATCTTAAAAAAAAAAAAAAGCTTGGTGCTTATAGAGGAGGTCATAGTTTGGAGCTGATTTTATAAATTGGTTTCCAGCTTCTAGTTCAACTTATGAGAGATAATATGGAAGGCAAAATATAAGATAATGTATATGAAATGACTAAGGCCTCTTTCCTAAAGTTACCTAGTTATTGTTGGATAGTTAGGTTGCCTGCGATAAAGATGATTAAAGAAATAGAATTAGTCATGAAGATATCCCAAAGACCTAGCAGATGAAATGTTGCATCTAGGCCAAATAGGTCTTGCAAAGAATTTATACCAAGCTTTGTCTGCATAGTGAGGAAATTATATCATATATACTTTTAATGTTGTGTGCATTTAAAAAACTATGGAAATATAGGATAAATTTAAAAAAATAAAACAACATTGACAACTCTTGTTGCCATTGTGGGTGGGTATGAGCATTTACTGGAAGAGGGCATAAGGGAAATTGGTGGTGTGCTAGGAATAATCTTGATCTTGATAGCAGTTCAAAGTAGACAGATACATGCATTTGTCAAAACTGATTGTATTCAAGATCTATGCATTTCACAGTAGGTAAATCTTTCTTAAAAAAAGAACCATTACAAACTTTGAACTTTAGTCAGTGATGTATATGCTGAAGTGGTTAGAAATGAAATGTACTAATGTCTGCAGTTACTTTGAGATGCACCAAAGAATAAGATAAATTGATGGATAGATACCTGGTTGGATTGAGAAATGGATGGATACATCTGAGGTAAAGCAGATGTAAAAAATGCTAATTATAAAATTTAGGAGGTGGATAATGGGTTTTCACTGAACAATTCTTTCAACTTTTTGGTATATTTGAAAATTTCCATAGTAAAATGTTAGGAGAAAAATGATTGTTTATTTTAAAAAAGACATACCTTTTTGAAATGTATTTAATTCAGGCTGAAGATATGGTTACATTGTTTTAAGTTCTTCCTTTTTGTCCTTTTCACACATTAAAATTTTATCTTATCCAGTAACATCATCTTAATTGGATTTAGCATTTTACTTTTACAAATCATATTCCTTGGTTGCCACATGTATAATCCAGTGATTAGTTTAATAACATTTGTTGGGCACTGTATTTATCTCCTGTTGGTAGTGTAACAAATTGCCATAAACTTGGTAGCTTAAAACGATGCTAGAATACGGGCCTCGTGGTCAGCCATTCCGTCTCACCCCCAAATGGCCTGGGGTAAGTCATCTTCTGGCTGCAGGAAAGATAGGTGTTAACATTCCAGCGCTCTCTACTTCCCCTTCACCACATCCTTCCAGCTAAAAGGTGCCTGTTATGCAGAATGGCTTCAGTAAGAAAAACCAGCCATCCCACATGAAATATTTTTGGTGATTTCAGTGATATTTCCTTAGGAAAAGCAAAAATGGAAGAAATCAGAAAGTTGAAATTCAGTAGAAGTCTTACCAAAATAGCACCCACTCATAGCAGATTTCTAAAAAGAAACCAAACTATGGGTGTAAAACACTCCCGAAAAAGGAGGCTGATGTGGGGAGGGGGCTCAGGCTCTGCCCTCGTAGATGCCCGACCACCCCTTGGAAGCTCGGCCATTGCAGCACCCACGAATGTAGCTTGGTCCTACTCGGATTCTGACCCGGGGACCTGTGAGGATAGTCTTCCAGGCACAGCCGGGATAAAACGTCCCAGAGACAAGCCCTGGAAAAGCCTGTCGTGGAGAGCGGAGAGCGGGAGGAGCAGTAGGTTTCTAAAGAACGGAGAACCACCTGTGGAAAGTATATCCCCTGAGGCACATTTTGGGAAAAGAGGAATTTTCAAACACCCAGAAAGAAAGAACCTCCTAGAAAATTGGGTTCTCCAGACAGTCATGAGGAGGAGTTGCTGGGAAGCTTGATGGAATCGTGTAGAGAAAAGGAAACAGGCGAATCAGGGTTTCCTGAGCACCACGGTCAGTGAAAGAGAACAGAGAAAGCTGTGCGGGTAGGATCGCATACCCGCCTCACCCGGAGCCCTTTCCCGCCTCGCCGCCGGCGGCGTCGGCCCGGGGCGGCTGCCGCCGAGAGCCCGCTCCCCACGCACTCGCGCTTCGGGGGCACAGCGCAGGCGTCGCTTCCTCGCCTTGCCCAAAGGCTGGACCCTGGACACTGGGGCTCGACAAGCCCTCGGCCCGCGGAGGAGCGAGCGAGGCGGCGTCTCCAGGTGAGGCGCTCTCAGAAGCCGCGGTGGCAGGCCGAACGCCACCGCGGCCCAGTCGCCGGGCCGGGAGGGCCGCACCAGCCTTAGGGTCAAAGCGTACTGACGCGGGGACTACAGGGCCGCCTACATGGCTCCCTCAGCTTTCTGACCTGTTCTGGTCAAGTCAGATTTTCGCTCTTTAAGGTCTTCATCCGGCAGCCCTGAGCAATCGCAGAGCACTAACACCAAAACTAAATCTTCTGGAGCCACCTACAACAGAAAGGCAATTCATTCTGCTTTTTGTAAAAGAGAAATTTGTCTCCTTTCCTTTTTAAATTCACAAAAGGAAACCTCTCGAAACAGGCACAGTTAAAACATTTCCATTATTTACAACAACAACAAAGCCTCAAATATTTATTTTCTCACAGTTGTGGAGGCCAAACATCCAAAATCAGTTTCACTGGGTCCAGATCAAGGTTTCAGCCCCCCTCTGAGAGCTGTAGGGAAGAATCTGTTAGTCCTCTTGTCAGCTTCTGGTGGCTACCAGCATTCCTTGGCTTGTGGCCAAATCACTCCTGTCTCCGCCTCTAGTCATTTTGCTTTCTCTCCTGTGTCAAATCGCCCTCTGCCTCTATCTTATAAGTACACTAGGTATTGTTTTAAGAGCCTATTCAGATAAACCAGGATAATTTCCCCATCTCAAAACCCTTAATTTAATCACATCTGCAAAGACCCTTTTTCCATAGAAGGTAACATTTACAGGTTCCATGGATTAGGAGTTACTATCTTTTGGGACTGTTCTTCAGCCTGCTACAGACATTTTTTTAATGTGCCAGGTTCTGTGCTAGGGCCTAAATAATATAAATTAACATTTAATTTCTAACTGTGTCCCCGATGCTGTCCTATGTGCTTTATTTTCCTTTTACCAGGGGAAAAAATGATTTAACATGAACTTAATGAACCATACATTTCTTTCTTGCATATGCCAACTATTAAAGCCCCAAAGTGCTAGCTTTCTGAGAAACGTACGTTAGGAAATTGTATTCTGTTCAAATAACCCTGTCTTATTTATGTGGAGGATGTTAAAGTTGACAAGATTTGAATTCCCCTTGGGAAGAGACTTGACTTATCCATCTTTGTATCCATATAGTTAGGGGCACTGTAAGGGTTAGTAAATGTTTGTTGAATAACTAAAAGAGCCTTTGCAAACATTATGAAATGTAACCTTTATAAAATCCTTGGAGGTAGATACTGTGATTTCCATTTTACAGAAAAGATTTAGAAAAGTTGAATTACATTCCCAACGCCAGGACTGTGTATACACACCTACACTCACGCTCACACAACCTTGACAGTCTGAGCATCTGAAACATATTTCCATTATCTGTAACTGATTTTGTGTGTGAAACGTTAAAATTTAGCAGAGTCTTGATGTAACTGAATCTGCTTGATTTTTACACTATGTTATTCATCATGTGCAATATAGTTTTATTTTTAAAATTTTTTGAATGGCCAGTTTCTTGTGGATTAAGTCCATAGTGGTATTATGAAAGGGCAATACTAATACTATACTAATTTTCTAAATGATGCAGAACATTTTGATACTTTTCTTGAAACCTTAGCCTTTCCCCAGAACTGCCTCAAGCATATCTAGTCTTTTTTTTTTAATTTAAATTCAATTAATTAACATACAGTATATTGGTTTCAGAGGTAGAGTTCAGCATATCTGGTCTTTTTGTAGCTTCTTTTGAACATCTGATTTTTTTAAGTCATTTATATTATGAATCTAAGAAATAATCATTCTTTTCTCTTTACTTTGATTCCTTGAAAGCCTTTCCAAAATCTTAACCCACTTGTAGAGGCTTTTCAGGACTGAATCACAAGGTGAGTATACCCCTGACTCACTATTTTACTATCCATATTTCTTACCTTTCTTGCCTCAAATATTTCTTTTATAATTTTGTATGCATTTCTAGTGAAATAAAGCCGGATATAAGTAAACAGATAAAATAAATTCAGGTCCCTTACTAATGATGAAATATATGAATATGTTGTTATATATTCATTATTACATATATGTCATATGTAACAAGAATTATTGCATATATGTTATATGTAATGTAGTATGTTGTATATTTGTATTGTTATGCATAGCATATATTGTTTTCTTCTTTTTCCTCTTTACAATATTCTTTCTGCAACCTTAAGTCAAGCCACTAATTCAACTAGTACATCCCTGAGTTTATATCCATTTGCTGACTTGCTTATACTATTGCCCTTTATATTTTATTTCACCTTTTTAAAAGTATGATGTGGTATTAAATTGCCATTATTTCCCCCCAAATCCCCAATTTTGCCAAAGTACCTGAGTGTGTTGTGTCTGATGATTATGTATTTACCTTTCAGTAAAAGATCACAAAAAGGAATTTGTGCTCCAAATTTTTTTTTTAATAAAATTCTATCATTACCAGGGCAAAACTCATGATACTCTCAGGACCCATGGCAGCACAAAACTGAGCAATTGATTCCAAGCACATTTACCTGACATCCTTTTTTCAAATACCTGGCATTGCTCTTGCCTCTTTATTCCACTCTAATGACTTTTAAAAACAATAAACTCTCTTCTCAATTCTCAGTCTTGCTTTTTCCTCAGAATAGCAGAATGTGTTCCTTTATTGGGTACTTGAGAGAAGTGTTTTTGTGTGTGTGTAGAGCAGGAATCTTAATATTGTCACTCCATTTTGCTACATGGTTTGTTGCTTATGCAGACAGAACTGTAACCGTAATCAACAGTAGAGCATTGAGAAATATGCCAGAGATGTGCTGTTCATTTTGATTTATAGTTTAAAATAACACAAAGCTGAGTACTGGATTTGGGAGTGTTACTTTTTCTTGCTGGCTGTCAGATGTGATGTTGCCTGCAAAGGTACCCACTGTCTGAAACAATGGTGAAATGACTTTCTTCCTTCTCCATGCTTTTGCAACTTTCTGCAAGGGGAAATTGGGTCATAATGCTTCCCTCCATGGTTTCTATCAGTCTTACACACTGGTTTCATTAGCTTTCCACCACTCTCCCCAGGAACAAGGAGATGAGGTTTTTCCCTATAGGGAATAGACTGGTGACTGGTCCAAGCAAAGCAACCTGAGATTTTAGTGATTACGATACTTCAGGAGCTAGGCAGCTAAAATTCTTTTACTAAGTGCATTTATAACAATTATATTTTGGTTGGTTTAATGACAGTATTGGTAAGGGAAAATGTATTTGTTAAGAGTTATATTCATAAATGTATATACATGTATGTACACATATATACCACATACTCTTGAATATAAATTAAATAGTTGATGAACAAGTTTTTTCATTGATGGATAGAGTTAAGAGAGAATCCTTGAGATGGATATTTTATAGGCAAATGGACTTTATATTAGGAATTACTGAATTGGCCTGGTAGCCAGAAAAACTAAGTAAGGCTCAATAGCCTTTCCCTGGAATTTCTAAATTTCATTCTATTATATTTAGTTAAAAGTTATGTAAGAAGAAAATTTGGAGGACTTTGTTTCTGTATTCTTCAGATAGATAAAAAAAATTAACTGAATCCAGCCATCATCCTTCTGTTGGGATTTAGAAAATGTAAACTGTATACTTTTCAAAAGAGAATTCTTGGTTGATGCCCCATATTGTCATTTGTAGAAATATGTGTACTGTTTTTTTTCTCTTTTTGAAAAAGAAGTGTAATTCTTTCTTTTTTAAGTAAAAAACTTATCTCTTTGTGTAAATTCAGTGTACCAAAACAACTAAACATGACCTGCTTCCTCTCTTTCCTGTAAATGTTAGAGCAAAGATTATTTTACCTCTGATGTGAACAGTAATTATGCAATGATATGGGAGAAAGTATAAATAAAGCAGCGGCAGTTTCAGGGCTTTGGAAGTAGGTTTTATGATTTCAGCAGTGATGATACTTAGGCCTCAGAGGGTTCAGAGTTCAATCCAGTAAGTATTAGTAAAGTCAAATTTATGTAATGTCCCTGCCTTCGTCAAGCCCATGTGACCTTTCTTTTTTCTTCTTTGTGATGAATTATGTGGGTTACTTTGTTACCACTGCCCGTCCTTTTCCAGCTCCGTAATCCAGGACTCCTTCCTCATTCCTTCTTTTTTAGGTACTAACAAGAAGCCTTCACTATGCTTGTCTCCTAATTGCAAAATTCCTTTTATGTAATCACTACTGAAAATCACCTGTAAAAATTATTCATTTGGCTTTTGATCAGGCTAGAAATTTCCTAAGCTTAAAAATTAATGACAAAGTACAGGCTTCCTGAGTTTGAATGCTTGAAGCATATAGAAAACATTTGGAATGGAGAATGTTGACCTCCTTTCTTTGTGTCTTATTACTGCTATCTAATTATAAGCTTTCAAAGATATCAAATTAGGTGCCTTCTTCATTGCATTTTAAAATAAGTAATTTCTTTTCTTATCACTAAAACCATTTCTCAGACAAAATTTTGAATGATACATTTGGATGTTTAGAATCATTGTTAGCCAAAGTGAAACCATTCTTTTGACTTTTATAAATTGTCTTTACCTACTGTGCTTTATAGTCTTCTGAGAATTTGGCTTATCCAAAAAGAGATTGTATGCCTTCCCAAGTGAGAAGGAAAGCTTTTGTCAGCATCTTGTCTGAGTTAACTCCTTGGCTACGCAGGTCATGGGAGGTCTATGTTGAACATCAGTCTTTGGCTCTATCACAAAACTGGTATTGAAGCATAGGCCAGCTCCCAGAGTACAGAGGTTAAAGAGGCAATTAGTCACTACAAAGCCGACTTATGGCGTCTTCTGGTAAGGAAGTCCTTAACTCTTTCCTGAATGCCTGAAATCTCATCTTCCCGGTGCTTTTATAGTCCACTAAAATAATTTAGTTTTAAGTCTTAGCCGTTTTAAATCAAAGGTGAGCATAAAGTATATGATGTCTCTTGAATTGAGACTTTCTTATCAATACTTACAGCAATTAGAGTAAAGGGGCAGAGATGGGCAGGGAGATTATTTTCAATTATATTTTTAATAGTCTACCTAAATTTCATTTTAATTGTTTGGAAGCCTAACAATCTCTTTGAAATAGTTCTAGCTTTACTGTTAAAGTTGATATTTATTATTGGTGGTGGTGGTAGGACTTGGTTTAGAGCTTACACAGTATTGCCTCACTTTTTTTCAGAAAAGGAGTGGCCTCTGATGAATTATCATTCACTAAACTGGACCATAGTTTTATATTGTTTTTATATTCCTGAGTTTTTTAAGGGCCTGGGCTTTTGCTTTCACACAATAAATTTTTGTGACATATAGGATAATAAAAACCTTCTCTTCTGTCCTCTGTCTTAAAATATGCCAGAAAACCATAATGATAACACCATTCTTGACTGTATCAACATTGTGCAGTTCCTGGATTCCGCCAGAGGTATTGGTCATAAATTAATGGAACCCCAAAAACCTGAAAAGAAGGAGGAGGATTCTTAACTTTTCCTATTTCAAAGTAACTACATTTTTTCCCCATTGAAGAACGAATAAACTGCTGAATTAGGAAGTCTTACCTTTACATTTCCCTCCCCTTTTCTCTTCTAGCATTTCCTTTAGTCCTGAAATATAACTATTTTCAGTGATATGCTTTTTCTGCTCCTAGCTGGGAATATTAATATCAACAATAATAGCAAAAATAAATAGTAGTTGATCTATCAAGGTTATAAGCATTACAGCCATCATTTTATAATAATGTGACTTTCTGATTATATCTTTTAATATTTCTAACACATAGTTTACACTCAATAAAACACAGTTGAATCAAATAAATAAATAAAACCTTAGAATCTCTTTTTGCCTCTTGCATATTTTGAGGAATACTTAGAAGAAGTGAGCTCAAGTTGTTATATAATGATACAGTGTAATTGTGGTAAAAAGATGGAACAATGGCTAAAATTAAAAGTAAGACTTTTGGATAAATATATCTGAAATATTAAAGCCAAAGCCAAATTTATCACAAATTTGTTAGTTTAATTTCCCTCCCCCCACTTACTTTAGAAGAGCCTTTAACCATTTTGTTTCTTAGTAGTTTAAAGAAGATGGGCGTTTTTAAAATAGTGCAGGCTTCATTCTATCTGAAAAACATTTTTAAAGTACTGTGAGAAATAAATTAAAACTTGTTTTACAAATTATTTCTATAAGAGCTAGTTTGTAATGGTCTTTCCTAAATATATTAGAAAATATTGTTGTTGTATAACTTCTTTTTTCAGTACTGACTCCTCCTTACTTATTAGTTGGGAAACCTACCTGATGTTAGAGACACTTAGGTAAAGAGTGGTCCAGAATGAACCAGCAATGACATCTGCTCTGCCTCCCTCAAAGGTGTAACACCTCTGTTGGCAAAGGTGCAAACCCATAGACCTTAAGTTTTAATAACATTACCATTTATTGGCCACTTATTAAATCTCATTAAAAAAAACACCTACTATTCTCATTTTGTGACCTTTTGCTATCTCTGTGTGACTAAACTGACATCAGTTCTCCACTGTTTTAAGTAGCAAATGCCTAAAATAATCTTAGATTCACTAATCAGATATTGGCTTTCTGGAGAATAACATTTGGTAAGTGAGAACTTAATGAGTGTCCCAAGATAACTGTTGTTAACTGGTGGAGCTGGTGACATTTTGCATGTCACTGCTAGTCTTTGCCCCTGTGGTATATTAAGAACGTGCTTTGAGCAAATGCTTTAGCATTTTCATTGCAAGTCAACCTTTAAAAAAAATTCTCTTTTGCAGTGAACATCTTTTCTATGAGAATATTTTTGGAAGTTTATTTGAAAAATTGACTTATGTATATATTTGGTACTGTGTTGTTAATGGGAGAGAATAGAAGAACGTTTACAAGAAAATATATCATAAAATACAAAGGACACTTCACATACCATTCTGATGCATTATCTTTCATTTATTATTATGTGTAGTTGTTTAAGTTAAAGACAATAATAATATTGTATATTATTTCTGTGAGGTAAAGTGTCATATGACTAGAAAAAGTAACTATAAATAGAATGCTTATAGATGCAATTATAGTCCCATGTAATAAGGGGAAATATACTATTATTAATAGATTATTGAATTGATTGATCTTGTACGTGTTCACCTGTAAAGATGTCTTTTTTGTGTAAATAGAAATCTTTTATATAGGGCATTTTCTGAGAGCAGGATATACCTGTAAATCATGCCAATTCATTTGCTACACTGGGATTGGATTATTCTTCAGTAAAATTCAATTTAAGGATTTAGAAAAATCAATCAAATATCATTATTCTTTCTATATGATGCCAAATTGTGTTTTGGTGACCTCTGCTATCATTTAAATGACCTGAAGTCAGGATGAGCTTTCACAGCACAGAATTAGACTAAGTTTGCTCCTTGTTGCTCTCTTTATATCTTGTAAATCCTTTTTATTCCTTTTTCATTTGTATGTGTCTGTGAGTTGCAGCTTCTTATGCTTTTACCCATTTATAGGCTATATAATATAGGGTGGCTTATTGGCTTGTTTAGTTTCAAGAAATGATGAAAATGAAGTTCTATTCCTTAAACCCCTCAATAGATCCCTTTTACAATGTGTTTGCATTTCAGGAGTTTGATCTGCATGTTTATTCAGTCTTAAAGATATCTAGCTCCCCGTTGTACTTATTTGCCAATTACTTTACAGCTCTTTTCATACTTTTTGTTTTAAATCTGTGGGGTTGTTTTTGTCTTGTTGCATTTTTTCCTCTGCTTGAAGATATATCTATTATTCAAATGTAAAAGTGACTTAGGAAAGAACATCCTAAAGTTTATTTAGAAATTCACCAAGCCCATACTAATGCATCTCTAATGGGGACATTTCTTTCCACACCTCTAAGGTGATTGAGCCTGTCCTTTAAAGTGAGATTTGCAAACCAGTGTCTGGCAGCTCCAATTAGCTTCTTTTGGGTTTGAAGCACATCACAAACAGTAACAAGGTCTCCTAGGACACTCCTCTTGCAAGCAATGTAGTCATATTTCCTCATTAGTTCTTTTCAATTGTCACTAATGCCATGTTCCAGCTTTTGAGTAGGAGACAAAAAACATAAAAATTTGGTATGTATGTAGAATGGGCCATTGTTTTCCATAATTCAAGGCTCTTTTGAATTCCTTCGATAGTTTTGAAGCTTACACAGCTTAATTCATTAACCTTTACCCTTCACATAAATCAGGTGATTAGGAATCTATTGCTAAGGAGACAGATTTTCCCTCCACTGAAACTAAGTAAATGCCTTCTCAAAAAAAATTCCTATATAGCTGACAAAAGTAACCTTTTTGTTGCTTTTCAGATTTCATCAGATATTTCAGGTGCATTTTAGAACATTATCAAAAGCAAGAGAGCATAACATTGTGTTATTATAAATAATAATTCTGCATGCTTTGGATACTTTGGAGCAGGTTTTCTTATGCTTTTTGGAGCTCTAGAAGAGTTTATATGTATATATGTATGTAAACATGTGCACACGCACACACACACACACACACACACTCTCTCTCTCAACAACTGTTACTCAAGAATTTACAATGGTTGCAATTTTAAAAATTTTCTTCAGGGGCACCTGAGTGGCTTAGTCGTTTAAGTGTCTGACTCAGGATTTTGGCTTAGTCCATGATCTCAGGGTTATGAGATGGAGCCTGCCTCAGGCTCTGCACTGAGCGTGGAGCCTGCTTTAAGAATCTCTCTCCCTCTCCCTCTGCCACTCCCCCCTCCTTCTCTAAAATCAATCAATCAATCAATCAATCAGATTATCTCCCTCTGTAGCACCCTCCCTTCACCCCATGCTCTCTTTCTCTCATCAACAATTTTTTTTTCTTCTGAACCCTGTCAAAGAATAAAAGAAGAAAATAATTTGAGGGGAGGCAATTCAGAATTAAATTAAAATATTTTGAACCTGGAATATCTGATTTGGAGAAACTCTTTGTACAGGCCCTCATGTTATAGAGAATGGGAGTATGGGGTTTCAAAGGAGGTAGGTAGTTCTGAGGTTTCATGGAAGTGAGAAGAGAGTGGATTTCTCCAGATTTTTTTTATTCCTTCTTGTTAACATACATATCACTTTGTTTCTCAGAATTTGGGAAAATAGTTTAGTAGGCTTGTGTTTGATGTTCATGGGCTAGTCTTAAGAATATATGATTTTCTGCTGTTTTCCCCATGCCATTTTCCCATTATTAATTTCTTCTTAATAATCTTATAGATTGTTACTTTCCCTAAGGATATAGTTCTTTCCCCAAATTTTACAATGCTTTATGTTGTCATGCATGAAATGAGAAATCTTTGAATGTACTGACTTACAGAGGATGTCCATCATATGATATTCTGAAGATTGTCCTTAGGGATAGTGGGAACAGGGGATAGGGTGAAGAATGGGAAAATTTTTAAATTCTAGATTCTGAGTTTAGGGACTCATGACTTGTCCCTAGGGACAAAACTACAATTTATCATTGAGATTAATGGATACTCTCCTATGCATTATCTGTGAATAGGAGAGGGGATGGAAAAACAAAGGTTTTAAATCTGATCTTTGATTCTCTTACTCTCCTTCTTTTCTTGCTTTCTTTCTTCTTCTTCTTCATACATAGCGTGGAGCCTGATGTGGGCTTCAAAATCATGCCTGTGAGATCAAGACCTGAGCCAAGATCAAGAGTCAGATACTTAACTGACTAAGCCACCCAGGCACCCCTTTTACTCTTCTTCTTAAAGATTATATCACTTTACAAACATTTCTCTATTTTATTGGGTACCATTTAAAAAAATACCCTTTAAAAAACGTACATAAGTACCTATAGTCAAAAAGTTTCAATAATTACTGAGCTTTACCACCTTGTTTGTTGCCTGCATACCTGCTGTACAGTGAACTGGGAAATGCTCTGATGTTAATAACACTAAAGATCATGACTAGAGCTGAGACTCCTTTAAAACAGTGGATTATTTAGAATAAATGCAGCCACAGACCAGAGTTATGTTCATGTACTTCCTGTAAATACATACAATAATGGACTCTAAAAGTTTCAGGAGGAAAGGATAGTCACCATGTAGGCCTCTTGTCAAGACGTGCTGTCACTGCAGGCTGCCTGGGAGAGTAGACCTGGACTAATCACCAGGTTTGAGGCACTAGCTAGTTGATGTGGGATTCCATTTCCATCAGTTTGCAGTAACAGGACAATTAAACCATTTCCACTTTCAAGTCTCAAAACAGTAGCTATTTTAGCTATTTATTTGAGCCACTCAATTTTGTGTAATATTATTGTGTTGAGAGTTTCAGTCCACATTCACAGAACTTGGGGTTTCTCTCCTCAAATACCACATCTGGTAATGATGTGATATTTACATTAAAGAAATTAAGTTTTGCTGCAAATCTTCCAAGGAATGTCTTTTTCTCTATGAATCTTTATTCACGGAATACTTCCATGTTATGCCTAACTTCTAGCACACTGGCTGTGATTACCGGGTAATTAAAACTATTTGGAAAACCTTGTGCAACCAAACTTTTAAAAACAGAGCAAAAATCCTAGGTGATCCTTTGTAAAAGCAAAGTGCTTTTCTCTTATATTTCCTTTCTCTTTTTCTATTTAAAAGATATTTATTGCTTATTTGGTAACCATGTGTTATCTCTTGGCTATTGCCTCTTGAATAAGCTAAATTTACTTACTATGTCTATTCATAAAAACTTCCCTCTGACACACAGGGAGGAAACCTGATGCTTATGGCCTTTCATCAGTTTTTAGAGAGTTTTCATCCAGTGTTTGATTATCTTATTTTATATGAATACTGGTTCTTGTTGCCTACGAAATAGCATTTGATCTGGATTATACAGTGAAATCAATTTGTGTTGTTTTTTCTTTGTGGTGGGCTCTGTGTGTCTTTAATGTTCCTATGTGCTTGTAATGTATCTTACATAGAATCAGGCAGCAGGAATGCAGATAGGATATGGCATTTGTTTAGAGTTTTTTCACAATCTAATGTAAAATCAGGCTTTTTGGACTATTTGAAAAGAGCATGAGAACCAAATAAATGAATAAACCTTATTTCCATACTAATTTATTTCATTTTGTGGTAGTCGTACAGAATACAGCCTCTGTTAACTTTTGGTAAGTGATAGAGGAGGACTGAAATGTGTATTTTTGATATGACACTAGTCAGACTTTCTTTTTAATTTAGGGTTTTGTAATCATCTAGGGTCTTTATTTTTATCCTTAGCATGTGAAAGTTCATTTTTAAAGTTGTAAATAAAACATAGTTGTTGCCTGTAATGCCTTATCTGCTTTTGTTCTTCCTATTTTATGAGTTAATTCAAATATTACATTAAAGTCAAATGACCTGGAATTAGGTTTAAAATTTTCCCTTCATAATAAGCTGTATCAATGGTAATTGCATTGTATTGCTGTCTTAAGTTTTCTGTTGTAGCCATGGAAGAACTTCTCCATTTTTGTCATAAATCCTTGTTAAAAAAAAATAGCCAAAAAAGAATGTTTATTCAATTATTCCAAAGAATTTTGAAATGTTTATCATTCCATTAAAGCAATGTTCTATAAAAATATTCTAAAGGAAAAAATATGTCCTCTTTATAACTAATTTAACCTTCAGTAATGAATTATGTGAAGTAAAATTATATAAAATTTTCTGACATTTTATGAAGATTCCTACAAATAAGCCAGACAGCAAATAAAATATCTGTAAGACAGAGATGGATACTCAGTAATTTTTTGATGGATTATACACACAGGTATCAGATGACTTGGTCCTTACTTCCTAGAAAAGGTTAATGACTCTTTTTGCTTTTACCCTTTTACTTAACTGTTATTTATAAAGATTAAAACAGCGACTACATTGAAGGATGCATATTCCTATGTGTCAGTATGACTGTACAGGTTTTTCTGATATTATAGTAGACTGAGCCACAAAATGGATGGCGTTGTTAATCATTATTTTTAAAATTCATTCAGTTCTGTACTACATGTTCTCCTATGGCTATTAAATCTGAGTGCACCATTCAAAAACTTTTTAACTTAAATGAAACCAGAAAAAACATTAAATCTTATATATCTATATCTATATTACATATCTATGCAACAATTCACTTAAAATATTAAGAATTAAAAATTTTAAAGTAAAAGATCTTAAAGTTCTTAAATGTGTACACTTTTTCTTTTATCTATAACCAGTGCTGGATTTTTAAATATTTCTGGTTTATATTGAATAAAATACACAAAATGTGTGTTTTAGTGTTATCAAACTCCATCATTAATAACTGAACCATGAATAATATTACTGTCCACCTATAATGACCATCCATCTATATTCTCGTTTCATTATAATTATTTTTATATTATTATATAAATGCCATGTTCATTATATAGCCTATGTTTACTAGTCTATTGCTAAAAAAGTAACAATATTCTTAGAGAAATAACTCTTTTTCATCACTTTGGTTTTGAAATATACACTAGTCATAAATGTACTTAATTAAAGTCATTTAGATATTAGAGTACTTGAGTTTAAAGCAAGGAATATAACACTTTTTCCTGAAACACCTTGAAAGAAGTTTGTTGAAAGAGAACTGTGGCATTCATCAAACGCTGACCTCTTCCTATTACAGTCATGGCCAAACTCTTGCTAATTTAACTTGAAATACATTAGTGTAACTCATCACTTTTTTTGTGTGTGTTTTAGGTGTGTGGAGGTCATTGCAAAGGAAGGACAAAACCTGAAAGAGCTGTATTTGGTGTCCTGTAAAATCACAGATTATGGTATGTAAAAAGTTATTGTCCTAATCCTTTCTTAGAATTAAAAAGTTACAAAATCTGTGAAAACTTCTTAAAAGAAATCATGAGCTACTATCTCAGAGAGACTACTTATCTTTATTTGTGCTAACTCTGGTCACACCAGAAGAAATTAAGAAATCATGAGACTGGGACCCAGAGTAAAATGAACATGTGTATCTGTTTGTCTACATATGCAATGACACGTGAATGTGCGCGTGCGCACACACACACACACACTCACATAGGGTTAAAATAGCTATACAATGAAAATAAATACTGGGGCAACTAAATATTTGATATAATAAGTATAACTAAAGAAGTTATTACTTGAGTTAATTTGCTTAATTTAATGTCATGTCAAATACATTCCCTGCTGACATTCTAAATGGCACACTGTTTAATGCTTCACATTTTTTAAAGCATTGGAAACTTCCACGTTTAGATATGTAGGAAGTGAAGGTTATACATTTGTATGCAAGATTTTAAGTTATCTTAATTTTCAATATCTCTTTAAAGTAGAGAAAAGCAAGTTGTTTTATAAAAAAATGAGAATTATGAAATCATCCTGTTGGAGTAACAAAAGAAAAATAACCTAGCCTTTCCTTTTTTATTCAACTTTATGTATTTTTCTTATTAATTTGTGTATTTAATCTAGAGGTTTAAGCAGATATTTGGCTTTATGGGAGACTGAATTGATTTTCTTTTCTCTTTTCTGATTTTTTAATTTGTTTAAATTCGATATGGTGCTTTATACCTTGAGGGAAAATAATAATTCATCAAGTTTTTTTATTGTTAACTCTGACATATGCTAATAAATGACTCCAATCCTAGGATGTCATGCTGACCACCTGTGCTGGGTGGGAGAACTGTATTTTATCAGCTACCAAATTCAGCTGTTAGAAAAATTCTACAGCTATGATAAAAAATAACATAAAAAATATTTGGCTTAAAATAATGCTTTTCAGAGTTTATTTTTTAGAATTGTAAATGAGTCTTATGTGGATTTATTCATGTTTCTGGGTTGTTGAGATCTTTTCATACTTATACCATGCAAAAGGAGTGTTTTGATGTGGTTTTTTTTCCTTGTAGTTTGTTTTCTAGTTTCACATATTAAATTGCCACTTAGATACAGTTATTCCAAAACCTATTCTAGCTCCCTGTAGTCTTGCCATTAGAGAGTTCTGTCAATTTGGGGCATGTGCTCAATATAGGTAGATTTGTCATTTAGCTAATAACATTCATTCATTCATTCCAACTCTCTCCTTGGCATTCAAGCTCCTTTACCATTAGTCTACTACCTGCCCCTCCAATCTTATTTTATATATTTCTCTCCTTTACCTGTGCAGTGCCGGTGTCAGATTGCTAATTGCCAAGAGAGCGACAGATTAAGTTCCTTAAAATGAACTCTTCAAGGTCCTATAGTGGAAAATGCTGCTAAAATTACACTCTGTCCAAGCACCTGTTAAGTTAGCAAGAGCAAAGAAATGTTCCAGGAGTGTGGAGAAGAGAAAAAGCTTTGGACTTGAGATACAGCTGGGACCAAGTTCAGTTTTTGTCTTTATTTGTTCTTTGACCTTAGGGAAGTCCCTTCACATCTCTCAGGCTCAATTTCCTCATTTGTCAAATGGGAAATTCATGTCTGATGTCATATTTGTGTACCCAGCACCAAGTCTAATGATTAATGTTGGTAAATGTTGCTTTCCTACAGGAGTGGGAAAAGATTTTATACAAAATTCTTCTACCCTCTTTCCTTTCCTAGGTTTTGGAAGAGGTTTTTGTTGTTGTTACCATTGTTATTGTTTATTACTGTTGTTTCTTGATATCATCATGTTTTAGTGTTTAGAAATTTTAGGATTTTTTTCTCCTGGTGAGGCGAAAACAATGTTAAAACCTTGCCAATATGGTTAATGTTTATTCACTTAGGTTGGTGGATCTCTGCACATTAGGGTCAACTGGGGAGTTTCTAAGGCATACTGATGCCTGAGTCTTATTCAAGACTAATTAAATCAGAATTTCTATGAGATGGGACCCAGGCACAGGTTTTGTAAAACCTGCCTAGATGATGTTACATCAACCAAAGTTGAGAACAACTGATCCAGTCCATTTGAAAGGGCCAGACATTTAGGGGACGTCCCTGCCATGGTGATGAGAAATCTATCACAATTTTTCTGGTACCTTAGTCACACGTCAGCTCTAAACTCTCTGCCTCACCTCATCTCTCTTCCATCTTTCCTTTGGTTTTAGGTATTCAGAGGGTTCATGGAAAGCCAGTGTTCATCTATTGATTCTGTTCTTCAGAATGTTGGGGCACAATTGAGGAGGAGGGGTAAAGGTCGATAGTTTATGAGATTGTAGTATAATTGCTATTTGATTATAAAATTTTAAAAAATCACTGAAAGTTCAGCTCAGCTCAGCTCTTTTCCCCTGGTAACATGCCAATAACACATGAATAATTTTTGTCAAAAAAGACAGCAAAGAAGATTATTCATTTGTAACCAGAGAAACGGCATGTTATTGGAGGTAACTGCTCTGCTGGGGGAGGCTGGCTGTGATCCCTTGCCCTGTGTTAATTATAAATTTTAAGATGGAAAAACAGATGCCTATTTTCTTCTTTAACTGGATAAGTAGAGATATATTCTGTAGAACTTTGAGATTATTGAGGCTACTTAAAAATGATAAGATTTGATGTACACTTGATACTGGGGGAGTTTCATCCTTTAAGAGACTACTCCAGAATTCTGCTTCCTATTTCTTTAGTCATATTCGAGCTAGTTAGTCTTGTCCTCACCTCCTCCCTCTGTGGTGCTATGTTTGTACATGCTTTCATTATAGTATACAGAGATTTTTGAAGTTTTTTGCAGGATGCATTGATTCAGAAACAGCAGCTCGTCTGGCGTATCATTTGTAATTTTTGTCAAGATTCTCACAGATGTTGAATGTGGTATTATAGTACTTAGCAACACCTGGCCAGGCTGTTATGAAGTTATGTTCATTTTAATTGATATATGATATAGTTGTCATGACGAAAACTATCATTCTAATAGACTTCTTATTCCCCAAATTGAACATAGATCTTTATGGTAAAGGGTAGCAATTATAAACAAATCAATAATTCAGGCACAGCTAAATGGAAAATACAGTCTTGGGAAATTGTTCCCTGAAGAGAAATCTAATACCGTCACTCTTCTATCACTGAACAAATATGTGTTATATAGGCAGTATTGTGGGGAAAACTCAAATTTAGGAGTCAGAGAGTTAGGTTAGAATCTAGCTTTGCCTCTTCTTTTCTTTATGACCTTAAGCAAGTTACTTAACCTCCTAGTTTTGTCATCTGTTAAGCAGATAATAAAATGTACCATAAAAGGTAGTGAATATGAATTTAAAACATCTGCGTCATGCCTCGTGGCATAGTGGGTACTCATTAATTGGCAGGTCTTAAAATAATAGAATCATCTCTTTCTCTGAAGGAGAATCGGCTCTCCTCCCCCTCCTCCCCCACCTCCCACACCTCCCTCCAACCCCTCCAAGTGTGGCTTTCCTGTCTGTGGGAATAATGATCTAGAAGTTCTGTCTGTATTAGTCTGTACTTGTCTTATTGACCTAAGCTATCTAAGCCACATTCTTATGAGTAGGGAACAAAGGGAAAGATGCCGCAGAAAGTTAAAATCTTTCGTTTGCCACCCCATCTTAGGGGAGGCATCTCTTCTTTATTTTTGTTTGGATAATTTTCTCTTGGTTTCCTTATGCTTTCTTTTGTTCCAAGAATTGTCAGCTAGTTTTCAACCTACCTTTCCACTTGCCTTCAAACACTTTTCTGTTGAAAGTTCTCTTCTGGAAAAGTATATCCTTATGATTGAAAGGAAGACAAGGAGTAGAAAGTGGTATGTATCCTTCAAGCCTGTGGAGGTCAGAGCCAGTCTGTCTTGGGCTGCACAGCACAGAACAGGACATGTAATGAATGGGATGGATGCATAAAGTGCTTGCCTCCCCTGGTGTCTCTAGAGTTGAGTTTTACCAGTGTGACCCTGTGTCATGGTGCAGTTGTAAAAAGGACCCAAGTTTCCTTCTGGATTGTTATCATATTTCCTTTGATTTCAGTCACTCCTGAGGCCCCTAGAAATATGCTCCAGAGGGTATCTTTTGATTTCCCTCTCAAGTTGTCAAATAAACTTTAATTAAAGAGGACTGTAAACACTTAACTACTCACCGATATTTGGGGCCTATAAGGTCACTGACAACCCACAGACTCACTCTGTGCCACTCCGTGGGCTCTCTGTCACTCCCACAGGCCCTGAAGCTACTACTCCAGGGCAGTCTTTGGTTGCCTCTTAACTCTGCTTGCCATTGAATGCTGTCCCATTTGGGACTTTTAAACCTAACCTCAAGGCTTATCACAAAACTTTTGGATTGCTCTGAGCAAAAGGTCTCCCAAGTCCAGGATGTCACTGTTCCCATGGTTATCTATTTGGGACGTCATTTTAATTGGTCTGCCATGCAACAGACATGATACATATTCATTCTGTCAGCAGATTGATTCAGCCCCTACTATGTGCTGGGGTCTGTTCTAGATGCAAGACATAAATAGTTTCTGTATTCTTGGAGCTTTCATTCTGATGGGATTGAGAGAACAGGGCTAACCTGCTCATTTAAAAAAAAAAAAAAAAGAAAAGGTAATTCATCTCCTTCTTCCAGACAAGACTGGCAGGGAGTGGCCTGCTGACATTAATCTTCCCTGTGGTGTAACCCACACCTCACCTCAGCTTTGTTGACCTTCTAACGTTATTGAAAGATTTATAGGTTGCACATTCCCTATCTCTTCTTGGGCTACCAGATCTCTTCATCTGTTAGAAAACCCCAATTAAGAACGTGGATGCATTATCAAAATAAATAAGCACGCTAAAGAAACAAAAAGAAATCCTAACAAGCGTTCTAGATTATGCTCATATCAAGAGTGCTTCATCTTTACTTATCAAACCAACACTGATAAATTATTCAAGAAAAAGGCTCATACCAAAAATAGTTTCGCTTTTTTTATATTATGTTATTTTTCATATTATTAGGTATGCATTACATACAATGATATTCCATTTAAAATTAAATTCCTGGTTTTTCCTTTTACATTTTATTCATTTTCAAATTGTATTTCAAACTGTTCCAAGATTGCTAGGTAAAATTCAGCTCCTTTTGTCAGCAGGAATAACTCTAATAGTTGTAAAGTGACAGAGAAGAACTTTAGAAAATATATTTGCAAGTCAAAAAGAATGTCTTATTGTTTTCTGTTGATTATTCATGCTTTCTTTCCATTCTATCATTTAAATATAAATAGCTTTTATTGTTTCTAACAAAATAGTACTAAATTGCTAAATCTTCTATTGTTGCAAATTTCCCTTGTTTATATGTCCATCTTAAGGTTATTTCTTTTCACTTCTAATTCTCTATTTTTATTCCTGGAGTTCCTTGCTACTAGACTGATATGCCTACCGTTGTACTTAGCAAATATTATATATATATTTTTTTTCTCAGTAATGGTCATAATTTCTCACCAAAAATTTGGTATTGTAACTTTTTCTAAATGCTTTTCTTTGCTTAACAGCAAATTGTTGACTTTCTTCCTCAGTTCCTAGGTCATCCTAAGACTGCAGCTACATAACCTTTAGATAAAAGGCTGAACAATAATAATGCTTATTACTGTGGCTTGCCATAATAGGCCACAAAATCTCAAATCTTTTGAGACAGACTTCAAAGATATTTCTTCGAGAAAATACTCCCATAACCAATTCAAGGATGAACTCTTGCTTCATATATAATGGAGTTGTTTTTGTTTTAATTAAGAAACCTTTAACCTATATTTAAAAGACAAATGGACCAATTTCTATTTGATTGCCCCTAAACTTTCTTAGAAGTCCAAATGCATATATGTTGTTGCTCTAAATTAATTTATTAATTTTTTATAAGTAAATACTAAATTTCTTTAATTAACTGAATTAAGTAAAATATTAACTTTCCAAATTTTCTCAATTACTTTTAGCATTTCTAAAATGTAGTATTTAACTTTAATTAGCTGTTTTTAACATTAATCTTGTAAAAGAAATTTGTACCAAATCACATAGTCATTTTTCAGAGTTTTCATCTTTAACCCTCATTGCTTTGTGTCCTTGAGTATGCAGACTTAGCATTTGTTTTCCTTGCACCATGCTGTATTATAAATGGAATTATTATTGATTATTATCAGTGATTAATAGATCTAAAGGGGACTGCAATGAACATCAAGATAATTGCAATAATCCTAGATCCTACACGAGAAACAATTTCCTAATGTTAAAACTTCTTGAAAATAGATGTCTTGAGTAGTAGTGACTTCTCTATTACAGGGATTATTCAAGCTGAGGGGCATCTGGCTGGCTCAGTCAGTGGAGGGTGCTACTTTTGTTCTCAGGGTCGTGAATTTGAGCCCCACATTGGATGTAGAGATTACTTTTTAAAAATCTTTAAAAAGAATTATTTAAGCTGAAATAATCTCTTTAGGAGAATGTGGAAAGATGGAAGCATTGAGTAAGGAATTGACCTATATGATATTTAAATTCCTTTCTAATCCTGTGATTTATTCTGGACTAGTTTTGTGCTTTATTTCATTCAGTAGGTATTTACTGTGTAAGTGCTGACTGGGTGGTGTGGAGAATATGGAGATGGTTAGAAAGGATATACTCTTACATTGAGAAGGAAGATAGAAGTAATGAAAAGTTTCCTAACATATTAAGCAATATGATGAGGTCAAATAGAAAAATAGGCCCTCTAAGATACAGGGGTTCACGAGGGCAGATCATCAGAGATTGAAATCATTGGGGAACTATCTGTAGTAGAAGAGGCATGAGAGGACCGAGATGAGAAGGAAGGGCATTTGAGGTAGTACAGCCCTAGGAAAGGCTCAGAGCAAGAACAGGTGTCTGAATGGATGAGTTTGTATGCGTTGGTTAATCTAAAGAAAGAACAGAAATCATCCAAAGTGATTACGTGCACACACGGGCAAATTTTGAAGAAACCTTATGAAAATATTCTAGTTGAAAATTCAGGGTAAGTTCCAACTTTCGTCTCAACTTTTCCTGTCTTATTCACCATTCCCATGGTAACAACTTCACTTAACATATATAAAAGGAAACACTACTTTGAGTTCTAACTAATCAAGTATCCAGTTCAATTGAAGGAAATCAAATTGTAAACTTTCATGACAATAATCATAATAATATTTTTTAGGTGTTTTCTCTGGGCATTATTTATTTAATCCCTTTACCACCCCATTTAAATAGTACTATTAATATATAGGCCTGTAGATAGAGAAACTGAGGCCTGGAAAGGCTCAGGTTCACATAGTTTGTGAGCAGTGATGTGATACGGGTTCAATGTACGTCAGTCTCTTGTGTAATCACTCATAGGTCAGGGATGTGCTTACAAGTATTTATTACCAGAAAGCTTTGTTAGGTTTTCCCAGTTCTCAGAGCTTAAAAAATATAACTGAATCCTCTGCTACCAGGTTTGTCCATCTGTGTATAAAAAACAATGTCACAAAGCAGCTAACTCTTAAGATCTAATTATATAGTTATAGAACTTCATAGGTTTAATATGCTTATTCACTTTAACTTTGTTATGCCTACACCAAATACCGTTGCCTGCTGTGATTAAACACTCCCTAGCCGGAAGGTAGAGACTCTCATTGATGTTCAACGTGTATTCATGTGTCCAACAAATATGTTCTTAATAATTTCAAAACTGTATATAATTCTTCATGAGTAAGAAGTTTTTCTTACATCTCCTTTCTAAATTTTTCCCAAAAATTTATGAAGGAAGCAGAAATATTGCTTTTTTTAATAGAGGAGAAAGTTGAGCCCAACTATTTTAATGAATTAAGCAAAACAGGAACTAAAATCTCCCACTCTAAGTCGTTTACTGAATTATGTGCAGATAGCTCCTCAAATGTCTCTGCTTTTCATATAGAAATAATTCCTTCATTGAAATGCTCCTTTAAAAGCAATTGTAGCCAACACTAAATGACATAATTTCATAGCAGTTTTTTAAAGTACAGCTCTTTCTAGAGATACGCAGTTGTACTGTTCTCAAAAACATAAGCAACTGTTCTCTTCTTTAGGTTCATCTACCTTGAACCTGAACTCCAAAGTTCCTCAGTGTCATCATCTGTCTCAGGTGCCTGCTACTTTTCTTTCCTTAAGGAGAGCCCCTTCCAATAATGTTCTCTGAAAAGTCGGAACGGAATTTCTTTGGTGTGGCTTTGCTCTCTACCTCCTCTATGCTCTTTAATTTTAGAGCACCTGATTTTCTGAGATATCATGAAAAGTAGGAACAGAAAAGGAAGAAAACCCAAGAGCTGCGTCGCTTCCTCTGAAGCATCAAGCCATATATCCTTCACTTACAAGTATTTTCTAAGGGTTTTACCTTCTCTTTGAAATGGTTTCGTCCTCCTCAGCAGATGTTTGATTAAATCGTTTTCATTAATTGCGGGTCAATTAGTGTACTTAAGATACTTGGCATCTAATTTTTTTTGAAACAAAACAAACGTCTATTAAGTTTCCCCTTAGAAAGTGATAGTAACACTCAAAATATAAATAGAACATTAAAATAATTGATTTTACTGTATGTCTGTCATTAGTTAGGCTCACATCATTATATCCACTAACCCTGATAGTAATTGAGCTTTATAGAAGGTCTTTCTCTTTTCACTTATTAGAAGGACTTCCTTGTATTAAGAGCAGCTTTCTGTTACTGACTTTTTGGTTTACCTGAGTTCAATTAGTAAAGGAAAGAAAAGAATAATACATTTTTTTCTCTTTATTTACCAGTTTTCAAAATACTAATTAGGTTTCCATCTTCTTCTAAATGTGACCCGTGAAGAGTTACTGTTGTTGAATTATTATAAACTCATCAATCCATTGCAGTTGTTTTCTTACTGATACTCAGTTTGTCCTGTCTTTGGTAGTGGAATCTTCTTTAAGTTGGTTCCTGTGTGCTTTTGATAAAGAATGATTATGTCAAGATTCAACAGGCTCACTTTGTGCATTTTGTATTGGAGACATGGCATCAGCTGCTTTTCTAAAGGACTCTGGTTCTTTCAGTGAATTAGGTTTTTTTTCCCCTTCTTTTTTAATTTAGAGAATTTCCTCCTTTAAAGTTTGTTGCACTCGGGATCTTATATCACTGTATTTTCTGTCTTTTATTCCTCCAGCTTAAAACTTACTCTGTATTTCAGCACAAGTCCAATCCTCCCATGACGACTGAGTGATATCAGTCCCTGAGTTTTAAAGCATCTTCATTTAGGGATTTCCTACACACTAGAAAACTAGTGTGTAGGAAACTTCTAGGTTCCTTATATCCAATATTCTCTTAATCTTACCAACATGTTCTGCTTTTGGAGAAGGTAGAGGTGGGACTTAGGAAGGAGAAGTAGTTTTACAGTTTAGTTACTCCATCAACTTTTTGGAGATTTCCTTCTAATTTTGTTTGTCTCTGATTTTCTGCATTTGTTTTAAGTAAGTGCTAAAATTAGACCTCTTGGATCCATTTGGAAATAAGTAGAAAACTGTCCAAACTGTATGGTGTTATATAAACTCATTCAGGGGCTTTCAAACTTTCTCATCCTACAGTGAAAAACTTTCTCGTCCTATTTTGCATTTATAGTGCTTGTTGTATTCTCACTAAATTGATTTCATCTCTTACTAGAATGACCAGCAGTTGACACTGCTGTGATTCAACTTCTTCGATGTATAGATAAGAACTACATCTGTCAGTCAATAACCTGCTCAAGAGTAGAAAACCGATGGATTTCCTTGATACAAAATGGTCACTGTTCTTCTTGAGGTAGAAGGTGCTAACCTTCCCATGCTCGTCAAATCCCACATGTTGCTTTTATTATCTGTGAAATAAGGGATTAGTAGTGCTTCCATCTTATATCTTTAGGAGTAAGAGAACCAAAGAGATTCTCTTGATGATTGATTTTACCTTAGACAGATACTAAATGGAACTTTCTCCTGAGGCAAAAAAGGTAGTTTTGTTAATTTCCTAATTTGGTAAATCAGATGTACTTTCAATTTATATATTAAACTCTTCATTTTAACCCTTATCCTAGTACGTTTCCTTGGGATTATAAGATTCAATCACCTAAAATTTATCTGTCAAATGTGTTCCTTTTCTTGGGTTTATCTGCATGACATTAAATAAATAGTTTGAACTTTTCAACTTTTCAAACAATTGTATTGAGTTGACGTGGCTGATCCAGCCTATGTGTGTCTGTGTGCAGTGTGTGCCGAACACCTGAAAGCGACTTGTCTTTCACTACGAATGACTAAGTGTGGGCAGAGAAAAGGAGATTTTACGAATTAGGAATAAGAAGTAAACAAAAGAAAATTCTGTCTATCTTCAGGGAATTATGGTATTTTTCTAGTTGATATATATGTCCATCAAAATGAGCTTTTGTTCATACTGATACAACGTAAAATTTGCTTGCCATGATATTTTTATATGGTAAATAATTCTTAGCGGAAAAAAATTACATTGAAAACTAGCTAAGTATCATTTGATGATTGAATGATGATTTTTAATCATGTCTCTCTCTTTCTTAGATGAAATTTCTCATTTTTTTTTCCTCCCTACTATCTCTTTCCTCACATTATGTATGTCTAGGAGCTTCTCCAAGAAAGCAGTTTTGCTTTGAAGATGTTTTATTTCCTCTCATAAAGGATTCTTCTGTTCTTTTAGGTTTAAAATCGCAATAATAGCCTAGTAGGCTCCAGCCCCTTCCCTGCCCTCTGTCTGTTTGAGAATCTCTCTGAAGTCAGTGTTGGAAAGTCTGTTTTGGAGATTTGAAGTCCAGAGATGCTTCTCTGGTGTACTGAGGACAAGACAGTCATGCATGAAGCAGCTCATGACCAAGCTGAAATCATCTAGAATGACACTTTCTGAATGTGCTTGAGAAGAATATATTTGAAATTTTACATCATGTATATCCTATAGTAACCAAAAGCCTCTTTTAAATGAATGAGAATAATATAGATATTATAATTACACATATATAATAGCCTACGATTCAAGCCAATTTTGAACAGCAATAAGGAACTTAACATTTCAGCTCTACAAAATAAACGAAGACTTTGAAATTCAATCAGTCCTATTTTATGTTGAGGCAAATGTACTTGGCTTTTTCTGAGAATCATACCTTCTGCTCTAGTTTACATAAAAAATTGCATGAAATCCTTTAAAGCATTCGTTTTCAACTTTGCCATTACAACACACCTTGCATTCAAGGCTTGGAAATGATTTACTTTGAAAAGAATTATAAATTAGGACAAATTCAATAATGTCTTCTCTTAAAGTCACTTGGATTCTGGTAGAATTTTCTTGAGCAGCAGAAAGAGGGGTGAGTTTAGCAAGCATGTTGAAATTTGCACATAATTTGTGGGTTCTTTGTTGTCACAGCTTTTGGCGTGTGGTATTTACCAGTATACAATTATTCATTATTGACATGCTTGTGAAATGTGTTATTATGAAAGCCAGTCACCATTTCTCCATATGCATGTTCCCCCCGAATTTCTGTCATGTTCTTTTACTTCAGCAATATTTTCGGGTTGGAGCAAATTTAGTGAATGCACCTGAGTATGTGCTATACAAGTCAGTGTTATCCATCATATTCACCATTCTGTGGAGGAAAACATGGATTCTGGAGCTGGGCGCCCTTGAGGACAAGGAGACACCAAACAGCGTAGAGCTGAGGAAAGACCCTCTCGACTACACACACAAAGGCACGAAAGGCTGTGCCTTTCTACAATATGCCGCTTTTCTCATGCAGTGCATACTTCATCCTTTTGCTAGATTGTTGATGTGAAACTTACTCTACTCTTTCACATTTATGGAAAAATACAGTTTTTAAATTTCTATTCAAGGAAGTGGTCTTTATTTTTAATAGCCTATATAGCATATACTTTTACATTTGTTATTTTTAGATACAGTATTTAAATTAGACACCTACTATAATTTCTTATGGTTTCCTGGATATGGCAAGGCTCCCAAAAACATTTTTTACATGCAGTGGGCTCTACAAATATTTACCTCTGTTTTTCAACTTCAGGAAACCAGTTGAAAATTGTGGAATTAGACTTTGGGGCTGTGTTGTGTATTTTCTGACTATTACAAATCTATCTAAATCTATAACCTGCTAGGAAAGATCGAATCCCTTCCAGCTTGTGATTGTAATATATGATTTGTGTGGACTTGAGTCTGCCTCACAAATGCATTTAATATTTCTGAACTGAGCTGCTGTTCTGTGCCAGGCAGGTTTCTAACTGTGCGTGTTCAGTCCACTGATTGACTGACTGAGAGCCAAATTATTCTCACTAACACATACTCAGTTCCCAACTACTACAGAAAAGATGGACTCCCGGGCCAAAATTGGACCCTCAGTAACAAAGCTTGCTTTCTGCCACCAGTAATACTTACACAATGAATGAAAATTCAGTGACCTATATTCTTCCATTTAAATCCTTAAAAATTTAAATTAAAACTTTGTCAACAGTAATTCTAACCATACTGAGGCAAAAAGAGCGTTCCCTGCAATCTGGCAGCACTAAATGTAATTCATAACTATCAAAAATCCGTTTTCTCTGCATAACTTTAAAGAACGCTCCTGATGTCTTGAAAATTCCATGCAATTTTCTTTAAAAGTTGGTTTGGAATGCCACTGTGCATCTTGAAGCCCACATACAGTGAGTTAAATTACAGCAATAGCATATTTCTCAAGCACCATATAGTTGCAAATCCTTTATCCTGAAGTACATAGTGAAGGATTTTCTCCTTGAACAGTGAAGGAAGTTGAACTTTGGGGTTGTTTCAATTTAACACATGATGTGCTGCACACTTAAAGCTGTGTTTTGCCTTTCCTACCTTTTCTTCTTTTTTCATCCCCACTTCCTACAAAAGGAATTAAGTATATGATGCCGATTATAAAACGGGATCTGTATTATCACTTTTCTCAAAGCATCATTTCCCCACACTGCCGAATATAAGTACTTACTTTTCAGTGGGTTAATCTAAATGCAGAGTAGAAGGCTGTTTATTCATCACCCCATTTCTATCGCTTCTTTATAACCACTGCTGGTCTTCTCTGACTCAGTAAATAGCATCAGTGTTCACCTTGTTATTCCAGCTGAAACTTAGATGTCCCTGATCCCTCACTTTTCTTCATACCTCTCTTCACATCCATTAATAAGCCAGGTCAGCTCTACTTTTGAAATATATCTCAAATAGAGCTAATTCCACTGATAACTGCACTGGCCACTTCATTGTATTTCCTATTTGTCTTCTTTATAGTCTGCTTATCACAGAGCAACTACTAATGAACCTTCTAAAAAAATTCTTGAATGGAGGAACAAATTAAAATGTTATTAAAATTAATTAGTTCATGACTTCAGCAATATGCTGTTTGTCCTGGATTATAGACCTAAAACCATGAGAAATACTAAAAATTAAACACGTAGATGCTTGCCTACCATGGGATTTACTATGTGCAACTAAACATTTAGACATTAAGCCATCATAGGCCACCACTGGCACAGTCTATTTAGAATGATGAGGATGGGAACCTTAGCTTGCCAGAGGACAGTGTCAGGCAGTCCTTTTTGTAGGAGACCTTGCAGCAGGCCATGCCACAGCTCACCCGGCAGTCAGGGAAGCATTTTCTTTTACCACCAGATGGAGGCTCAAGTGCAAGATGAGATCCACATAGCGCGGTTATGGGCACTGCTCTGGCTTAGAAACATCAGACTCCCAAGAACTGCTATCTCATGGAATGACCAATAGGCATAACATCTAGCATCCCTGAAAGTTACATGACTAGTTATAAGAATGACTGCACTGAAGGAATCCAGAGCAGTGGTGTCTCCATCAGTTAATTATACTTCTCTTAAGCTACACAGATGCTATCTACCAATTAGCTGTCATCGTTACTTTAAAGCAATGTTGCCAAGTAACATGGTTAATGTACCATTTTAGGGGAACAGATCTAGGAAGTTAACAAAAGGTCAACTTCTCATTCAGAAAAGGAGACGTTTGTTAGCTCTTTACTGAATGTAGGATCTTTAAATCAGCTTGAGATTTGACATTAATTTGAACAATATTTTGTACTTATTAGAGAGCAGATATCTAACTACCATATTTCTTGCTTTTTCTGCCCAGCATTGTTTTTTGTTTTTGTATCTAAAGAAGCAGACATTTTACTTCTAAAACTGAGATGAAAGGAGTAAGCCATTTGGCAGGATGGCACTGCTGTCTCTGTGCCTCTATGGACCATTCTGGTCCACCTGGGCTTGGTCTTACTGGGGACTCTGAAACCTTACACACAGTCCAGACTTAGCAGCAGGTACCAGCACTTTTAGAGTTTCCATTTTATTTTTGTATGAGGAAGGATGCTAGCTGCTGGTGCCTAGCTAACACCAGGCAGCAAAATCATTAAGACTAGCGCTTGTGCCTAATGTTATCAGTCTAGTCCCCAAAAGACCCAACTAAACAGGAAAAAAAAAAAAAAGTCATTGAAAATTTGCCGCTGTAGCAATTTACTCTGCTATTGTGGGACAGACCTGTAAACTGGCACCTAGTATCCCCTAACCAGCACAGTGTTCATGGAAAAAAAGCTGTCAGTTTTGTAAACATCTTTTAAAGCAGGTGTTTCTATTATTATAAATCTCCTGGGACTGGGGGATGAGGAGTCAAGGTTGGAAACTTCTAGCTAATACAATTATTAGTGGGAAACTATTGCAAGAATGTGTTATATAATGTGCTACAAATTCTATCTAGAAATATTTCCAGCTAGCTTTTTTACAGGTTCTGAGATTATGGAAGACAGAAATTTCATCCTATAGGATAGGGCTAAAAGATTATCAGGCTTGAGAGCTGTAGGAACCGTCAGAAAATATTGATTTCTTTGAAGCCCCTGCTTTTTAAAGAGGAGGAGACTGAGGTTCAGTTTCCCCCAGCTCCAAAACCAGTCCTCTTTCCCTGACTGAGGGCCTTGTTCACCCATAAAATCACCTAGTTCCCCCATCTTCTAACCTCAGGCTTCTTTGTGAGACCAGTCAGGCCTACCTTTCCTCAGAATTGGTAAGGGGGTAGAAAATATGTGTAAATCATGTTATGACAGAATATTATTTCTTTAGTATATTGATTTTAGAAATATTCTTTATTAACTTCTTATATAAGTTAAAAAAATAATATATAATGTCTTACCTAATGGTTTAGATTAGGTAGGATAATGTTATTTGTCAATTTATTAAAGAATGGGGAAAGTTGTGTTTGTGAAGCAAAATGTGTGGGGCTTTTATGCAGAAGTATTTTAAAAATACAGGATCACAATTTGAGTTTACCCAGTACTTGAATGATATTTAGCTGTTTACAATTATTAAAATTACAGTTATTTTCTTTCAATATTTTGATGATACTCTTCCACTGTCTTCTGGCTTCCATTGTAGTGAGAGAACTGACAATCATCATTCCTTTGTTAGTGATTCCTTTTTTCTATGCTGGTAATACCTTTTTTTTTTTTCCCTGTTAGTGGTTCTGCAGTTTTTCTATGACATCTCTACTTACATATTTCTTTTTATTTATCATGCTTAGAATTTGCAGAACATCTTAAATATCAAAAGACTCAGTTCTTTAATCAGTTTGGGGCAAGTTTCAATTATTATATTCTCAAACTTTGCCTTTCTTCCACTATCTCTATGCTTTTCTTCTGGATACTTAATTTAATTTAGTTAGTCACATATTAGACTTTCTTGTCTATTGATCTCTTTTATATTATCCATCCCTGTGTTATAAAGGATACTATCTCCAGATCTGTCTTCCAATTAATTAATTTTTTCTTCAGCTCAATCTAATTTACTCTTTAAGCTATCTATTGCATTTTGGGGATAGTAGTTTTAATTTTTAGAAGTTCTGATTCATTTTTATATAGTCTTTTTATTTATTCATGTCTTCAATTTCCTTTTTATTTCTTATTTCTTTCCTTTTTATTCAATTTCCTTTTTATTTCTCAATATTCTTTTTATTTCAATTTCCTTTTATTTCTTAAATATACATTTGTTACATTAATGATCTTGTAATCTAAAATCTGACATTCTCTGGGGCTTATTCTTGCTTTTGTTTTGTTTTGTTTTGTGTTTTAATTGTGAGCTCCTCTGAGCTTTATCTATAGAACTCCAGTCGACTTGGGCTAATGGACATGCCTCCAAAGATCTATGTTTGCTTTTCACCAGGAGCTCTGGGGCACTACCAATTTGGAAAATTAGTTTGCATTTACTTCTTGGGTAGGAGTTTCCAAGAGCAGGAAATAGGGTGATTCACAGTCCAAATTTATGTGAGGGATGGTCTAGGACTTCTATTCTCAGATGAGATAGCTTTCCTCTCTCAGCTCTGCATGGCCATTAAACTCAGACTACCAAGATTAGCAAGTCTCCGCAAGGTAATTGTAGCATTCTTCCTTAATTTGGGGGTCCTTTATCTTTTTCACTTCCTTTCTTTCAAAAGAAATTTATTTATGATATATATATCATAAAATATATAAGTGCATTTTAAGTATACAACTCAATTATTTTAGTAAATTAACAGAATTATACAACTATCATCAAAATCCAGTTTTAGAATATTTCCACCACCCCAGTGAGATCCTCTTATCTGTTAACAGTTAATTCCTATTCCCATATTCAAACCCAGACAACTGCTATTCTACTTTCTGTCTATATAGATTTCCATTGTGTGAACATCTCATAAAAGCAGAATCATACCAGATGTGTAATTCTGCATGTGCCTCTTTCACTTAGTATTATGTTTTTGAGATTCATTTATGTTGTGACGTGTCTTAATATTTCATCCCTTTTTACTGCTCTATAGTATCCTATTATATGCACATACCATATTGTCTTTATCTATTTATCAGCTAATGGACATTTGAGTTGTTTCTACATTTTTACTGTTATGAAACATTATTATGAATACTCTTCATGCAAGTCTCCATATGGGTATGTTTTCACTTCTCTTGAGTGGATACTTAGAAGAATTGCCAAGTTATATGGTAAATTTTTACTTGCTTTCTTACAAAGTCAGTTGTGTATTTTGAAGAATGCTTATTCTATTTCATCCAGCATTTCTAACTATTTTGTAGTCAAAAGACTTTTTGGTATATATGAAGCACAGCAATGTTTGAAAGAGAAATTTTTGTTTGTTGGAGTTTTTAATCTACAATTTAATAAGAGAAGTTTGTGAGTTGAAATTTTTATCATTTGAAAATATTCGCTTGCAATATAGCGATCATATCCGTGTGTGTACCTTTCCCTCCACTCTTTCCCTGGGTGTGTGTGTGTGTGTGTATGTGTGTTTGTGTGTGTGTGTCGCTCTCTCTTTTTTTGTAATTGTTATAGTCACCAAAGGCCCTTACCAGCCCAGGAGGAAAACACCAATAGAATGCCAAATGTAGGGCACCTGGGTGGCTCAGTTGGTTAGGCAACTGCCTTCGGCTCAGGTCATGATCCCAGAGTCCCGGGATCGAGTCCCACATTGGGCTCCCAGCTCCATGGGGAGTCCCCTTCTCACTCTGACCCTCTCCCCTCTCATGCTCTCTCTCACTCTCTTTCCTAATAAATAAATAAATAAATAAATAAATAAATAAATAAATAAATAAATAAAATCTTTAAAAAAAAAGAATGCCAAATGTATTAACCACAAGACATTTTTGTTTGTCATTTGTCTTGGTTTTTATTGTAGGACACAGGGAACTGCCCCAAAGAAGTGAGTTTCTCTTCTTTCCTGTTAGCCAAAGAATTAGGTTGAAAGAAATACATTTTTAATTTATTTAAATATCCAAATTCAGATTATGGAAATTCTACTTTTGTTGTTAGAATGAGCATTGACTTAAAAAATCTGTACTGCTAAAGTCATTTAATTGGAAATTAATTCCATTTCAGAGACTTGGTTTGGACTTGCTGTACTTTCATTAAACACATGAAACACCTACATTTAAACCATCTTATTTTTCTTTTTGGGGTCTTCTTTTCCCTAAAGCGAATCACAACTACTAAGTAGTTACAGTTGTTATATATAAAAAATATTGCAAAACTAGCAAAGTCTACTACAATATGTGAAGAGAATTTTTCTTCCCTCCACCCTTAGGTTATTTAGGGCTGTAAGGACAACAGTCTGTTATTGTTAGTCCCTTTGAGGTTTTGTATTTGCCGGTGAGCTCAATGATTCTGTATATCAGCTACTTCATAATTTCATGTGTCTGTGGTAGGAGGATGTGGGTACCGGTGTTTTTGATTACCTGCCGCCTACAAATAGTTTGTGATTCAGGGGCTTGTGTTATATTCCACCTAGGAGATGACATTACTTCACTCGCTAAATGCTTTAAAATAATTTATTGTGCTATGTTTCTCTTTTTCTTTACAACGAAATCATTTTTGCAAGATCTTTTTAAATGGATATTGTTTTTGTTCATGGAAAATTTTAAGATCATAAGGTTGATTTAAAAGCTTTTAACCAATCACTTATCATTAATGCACTGAATCATCATGGAGATGCTGAGAGCAATTTAAGGTTCTGGCATATGATACTCTCTGGTGAGATTTTATTGTCTTGAGATTCTGGCAAATCTATCTTAATAGAAAGTTGAAGATAGAGTTTTTAGTCAGTGTATGGATTACATTAGTATGGGATGTTATGAAATATACTCTTCCATCAAGTATATGTATTAAATTTTAGCAGTAATCAGATATCCGTTGTCATTTCTAAAACATTGTTACTGTGTTTTTGAGTGTGCCATTTAAAAAAGAGACATTTTTCTTGGTAGACTCTCTGAAACAAATAAGCAACAAAAAAGATGTTTAACATATAGATCTAAGTAGAATTCTGCTTTAGAAGGAAGGAATCTGTCCTCATGTCTTCCTATGTATTTCCCATTACTGATTATAACCACCTCCTTATGTTTCTACCGTAGCCTGAGGAAACCTCATCAGTAAGTGTACAAGAAGCTTCTGGTTAGACCAGAAGTCAGCCTCATCTTCAAGGCTGCAAGGGTGATGTTGTTTTTATTGTTATTATTGTTTGCATATGCATGCAAAATAATAACGAAGCAGTTTTCATTTATAGCAAATCTTGAAGGGAGTATTATTCCCATTTACAGATAAGTAAATGGAGAGGCCTGGAAAGTTCTGTAATTTGCCCAAGGTTATTCAGCTAGAATGCAAATCTAAATGTATCTGATTTTAAAACTCATTCACGTAACCTCTATTCCCAGGATACCCTGATTTTCTTCGTTTGGGAGATTTCTGGTTTCTGTCCTCCTTGTCTTGCCTTTCATTATCTCCTTCCTGCTTGTTCTTAATTGGTATCCCTTTTAACTTATTTCTTTGCCTTGACTGTGGCACACGAATGCATCTCCACTCTTAAGACTGTTGAGTAGTTTATGCTCAAGCACCAAAGAGCGTGAATATTCACTTATCCATTCCTTTAATCAATTAACAAGTGTTTCTTGAGTGTCTATTATGTGTAAAGTACTCTACAAGATATTTTAGGAAGCACACAGAATCAGATAAACCTGCCTTCATTTGCCTATGTGCTCTTTGAGAGCAAGGTCTAAGAAATACAAGAATGAAGGGAAGAATAAAAAGGAACACCTAAAGGAGTTGTAAGTTTTGACTTCAGGCAGTAAGGCTTGGAAATGAGGATATGTACAACATGAGACAGCTGGTTTTGATATTTAACATTTTTTTGAACATTTTAAAAAATTAATTTATTTTAGAGAGAGGGAGAGTGTAGGGGAGGGGTGGAGGGAGAGGGAAGAGGGAATCTCAAACACACTCCACATCAAGTGCAGAGCCCAATGCCTCCGATGCTTAACACTGTGCCACCCAGGTGCCACTAACTTTTTTTCTTGTCCGAACACTGTACTTATATTATTCTGATAAAAGTAAAAACAAAAGGAAATAAATTTCAAAAAGAAAAACATTCCGTTGGGGCATCTAGGTGGCTCAGTCCGTAAACCGTCTGCTTTCTGCTAAGGTCATGATCTCAGGGTCCTGGGACTGAACCCTGCATCGAACTCTCCGCTTAGCAGCAAGTCTGTTTCTCCCTCTCCTTCTGTGATATCTCTCACTTTTGCTCTCTCTCAAATAAATAAAATCTTTAAAAGAGAGAGAGAGAGAGAGAGAGGAAAAACATTCCAAACTGTGGTAGAAGAGTAGGGATGTGGATTACAGTTGTTAGATAGCTCTAGATGTTTCAAAACCATGAGAGTCTTATATGGCTGATACCTAAGATGAAACGGAAAAAATGAATATTTATTGAAGACCTAGTTCATGCCTGTCACTGTACTAGATCCAGGAACACAAAAACATAGTATCAAGGTACTTATCTTCATCTCCTCCCTCTCCAACTGATTGTGGATGGAGTGATAGCCCTATACAATACAATGTGATGAATGGGATATATGACGATAGCAATATACCAGGTATCTGAAGAGTTTAGAAAAGGCCATCCCAAGTCATCTGGGGGTATCACTGAAGGCAAGGACATATCACCAGCAGATAGGAAGGTAGATGGGGGCAGCAGAGCTCTGAGCAAGCTTGGCACAATTGGGAAGAGCAAGGCATTTGCCTGTGGTGGAGAATTCTGAGATGAGAGTGGAAAGAAGTTTAGAGTGAGATGTTGGCAAGCTTTAACTCTGAAGAATTTAGACTTTAAGCTATAAATGTTGGGAGTTATCAGAGGTGTTTGAGGAGGAAAGTGACAAAATCCAATTTATCTTCCAAACCAGAACTCTAGCAGTGGTGTGGAGGATGGGTTTCAATGAGAAGAGATCGTGAAGAGACCAATAAAGAAGGAAGATATCGGAGTAGTTTAGGAAAGAGATGACAAATCTCAGGTTTTACAGAGACTTTGCTTTTGCTTTTGACTTTCTGACCTCAAAATAAATAAACATATATACATATTTATACATTTATGTAAACAATATACTGAAATCTGGTATTCTAGTGACATTTATGTCACTAAATATATTTAAAATCTATGTTTAAAATATATATTTAGAATTAAATTCTTCACGTTATCTCTGTAGATCACTATATTGAAGAGCAAAAACGTTTCAAGTAGCAATGTAACATGCTAAATGCCTACTGCATACTATCACATGAGCGTTTTAACTCAGGAAACAGTTGGCAAATGTAATTCTTAATGAAGTTCAGCTCCTCTTGAGTTGAAGAGAGTATTTCTCATGTATGATCACTTGCTTGAATGTCAGATATCTTTGATTCTTATTCTAGGCCAACATTATCTAATAGATATGTAATGCATATACCAAGCCACAAATTTGAGCTATATATGTAATTTCAGATTTTCTAGAAGTGCATTGAAAAAAGTGAAAAGAAACAGGTGAAATTCATTTTAATAATGTATTTTATTTAATAAAATATATCTAAAATATCATTTCAGCATATAATCAAGTAAAATATTAGTACTGAGATATTTTACATTCTCTTTTATATAGTACATCTCTGAAATCTGGTGTGTATTTTACATTTACAGCACATCTCAATTCTGACTATCCATGTTTCAAGTGCTCAATAGCCATGTGTCGCTGGTGGCTCCTGTATTGGAGTACAGCTCTAGATTATCCATCTTTCGTGTAAATCCCCATTTTAGGATTCATTCTAAATTTAGTGATGTATGAGAAAAATAGATGTCAGTGTAACTTCTGGTTTTTTTTTTTTTCTTTTGTGGCTAAGATGTAACCAGTCACTGAACATGGATTTCATTTATTTTATTACCTTGTTGAATCAGGTTGTTAATTTTTCCATCTAGTTAATAGACCTTAAGTTTACCTCCTTCTTCATCTTTCTGAGGCTTTTTCCCTCTCTTTATGATCTCATCCTTTTGTTCTCAGCTGAAGGATAATTTATAAAGTGGCTATTTACCTGGCATCCTGGAAGATAGGTAGGAACAAATCAGACAGAAATAAAAAGGAACCCATCTCCTTGCCCTCTTGTAATGAAACCTGTATTATTTGATATGATAATGAATTTTGAAATTATTTTCAAGAGGCCATCTCCTGAATACTCTTGAGTATTGAATAGCAAGAAGCACTATTCTTGTATGGGGACACATGGAGGGATCTTGTGGAGTAGATACCCTGTAGAGAACATGTACCTGATTTCTGGACTGTGCTTTATGATAAACCCCTGCGGATGATGACGTGTCAGTAGAAAACCAGAGTTCAGCATTTCACTATTACGTACGTTGGGACAGGGCAAGAAGACTAGCTCTGAGTATTTTGTTAGTAATTTAACATTTATTGGATCCCTTAGTCCTCTCATTATAGATCTTCAATATCTTTATTACTGTCGTTGTACTAATAAGGAAATATGCTGAGTATTTGCAAATGCTGCCTAAGGATACAAAGTAATGCTAGAGATGGGATTTAAACCCAGACTTCTCTGCCCCGAATCTGATATCCTTTCCACCACAGTATGCTGTGTGCTTAGATAAAATCTTTCATCCTTAAACACTCCATGCTATGAGTTTTCAATGGAACATGGTACAGAGGAGCTAGAAGACAGTTCTAGTCCCGTCCCTACCATTAACAGAGTATATGAACATATGCGAACTCCTTATCTTCTAATATTTTACATCTAAATTTTTGTCAGGCAACGTGCAAGGAGTAGCGAAGTTAGTAATGCAACCCATTTTCTAGAAGAGATACCATGGTAACGTACAGTTCTCTCTGTCCTTCAAAGTCATCATCCGCTTGAAGGCAGTTGGATGCTTTAATATTTTGGAGTCAAGCAGACCCATGTTCAGAACCCAATCTTGCTTCTTAATATCTGTATGAAGATAGGCAAATTATTTAGTCTTTCCATGAGTCTCAATTTCTTCATCTATGAATTGGACTGTTACAAAGATTCAATGAGAAAAAGTAGTAGATGGAATTTGTCCTTTCTTTACTTTTCCTATCAGAAAAAAAAATGAGTTTCATTTATAAAGCACATCTTTTATAAGAGTTAAGTTCTTAGTGTCAGAGGATTCAGAGTAGGAAAAAGATATTGGGAGCTGGGGTGTGGTCAGAGAAGATTTCAAAAAGGATAAAGATGTCAGGCTGGTGGAGGAAGGAACGAGGGATTTGGACAAGAAAACTGGGCAATACAGTGAGCTGTATCACAGGAACAAAGGTGACAACAGGCATGGCATTTATGAGAACATTTGGAATTTGTAATGATTTTGAGCATTTTGACATGGTCCAAGTTAATGGCTTTTGGTCATAAGCTAACCATAAAATTAAGTAGCTTCTTCTGCCTGAATGTTTAATGTATCTAAACAGATAAATCTGTCGTAGTGGATCTCTTCCAGACTCAGCTACCCCGTGTACTTCACCAGCTGCCAATTCCAAGTTTTTGTCTGAATGTCTCCTTTGATGTCTGCATTTTTCCATTTTTAATGTTCCATGTCCAGAACTTTCACCTTCTTTTAGGATAACAGCTTTATGTCTTTTATTAGGTTTCATAGAATTAATTTAAATGTTCATTGACCTAATACTATTTATTTATTTAATTTATTTAATATTATTTATTTTTATTTGATAATATTATTAAATTAAACCTTAAGTGAGACCAGACTACTTGAATTTCTTACTATACGTCTCGTATCATTTTTCAAAAATAACTATTTCAAAGGTCTTGAATAATTTATAAAAGCCCTCAGAAATTTGAGTTCATTAGGGTTTTGGTTACACTGATGCACGCATATACAAACTTTTATAGAACATGTAACTTTTTTTTTCCTTAAAAGTAAGGGGAATGTTATAGTATCTAAAACAAACAAGTCCTGTTAAAATTGATGAAGAATATATCCTTATTTTTTGATTCTTTTGGTTTACCTGATATAGTTTAAATATACTATACTAAATTTATACTATATATTAGTTATATTATATATATATATACCAAATATACTATACTCATTTCTCCATCTTTACTCCTAATGGAGGCTAAGTCACATCCAGAATTATTCCTAATTCCTCAAAGGAATATATACTTTAAATAAATCAGGTTAGGTAGGAAATAATTTGTGTTGTACAGCATTGACATTAAAAGAACCACTTCTATATTTTACATATATATAAATAAAATGAATGTAGAGCTATTTACTAATATATACAAATATAGAAAACTTAAAAATGGTCTAATATTTTAATTCTTTTTCTACTTAAAAAACTTTTTAAGCATAATCTAAAGAGAAGTGCACATATATTTTAAGTTCAGTGAATCTTGACAAACTGAATACACTCTATAACAAGCATCAAGATCAAGAAACATTTCCACTACCCCACAGTCCTCACTCCTCCTGACCCTTTCCAGTAATTACACTACCCTAAGGGGAATCAGTATCATTTCTTCTAATAGCACAGGTTAATTTTGCCTCCTTTTCTCCTTAGAGAATGTTTTTCTTTAAATATATGTAGCATTATAGAAGTACATAAATTTTTATTGTTTATTGTTTTTTATGATTTATTTTAAATATGTAATTTAATACTGTCTTCAGCCTGAAGATAAACTATTTATAAATTAATTACCTGTGGCCTAAAAAGGAGGAAAGAAGGCTAATAATCTGCACATATGTGAGCACGCGCACGTGTGCACACACACACACACACATACACACACACACAAAATAAGATTTTGTCCTAATACCAATTCGTCTGACTTAAAGCAGTGCAATAGTAAGAAAACACACTATTTCTATTGTTTCTTTTTTTAAGCATTTGGAATTATTTGGCATCAAAATGGAGGATTTTTCTTTTTTAAAACAATTTTTATGATACCATGTCACTAGCCTTTATTGGAAGTAATTTTGAAATCTTAGAATAAAGAAAACAATCCAGCTTTATGAATCAGAGATTATTCTATTTATGAATCAGTGTTATTCTGTTTCTTTCAAGCCTTCTTTAATAAGACACAATTTTTACCTTTAAAATTTGCTTTTAAATATGTAGAATTAGCCATAAAGATAATTTCAGTAAGATTTTAATGTAATACTGAGAATCGGTACTAGTTCTTCGAACTCTGCACCAGTCACTGACAGAAATACTTATTCTTGAGCGAAAGGATGTTAATTTGAAGTGCACTTAATCTGGTAGGAGGGGGTCTATTCAAAAATTGGTTGACTGTGGAATTCTCAAATATAAATTTTGTTTTATCACCACATTTTGTTTTAGTGCTGCTATGACTTACCTCTTTGGGTTAACATCATGATACTAAGGAGTATGATTTAAAGGAAGATTTCTGAAGAGTGATAACACATACTCTCTTTCTCAACATACATGTTATATTAAAAGAAGACAGTACATGTAAAAATGGAGCAACTTAGGAAAAATATATATTAGATTAAACAACTTAGGGCCCCTGGGTGGCGCAGTTGGTTGAGCGACTGCCCTTCGGCTCAGGTCATGATCCCGGAGTCCTGGGATCGAGTCCCACGTCGGGCTCCCGGCTCCATGGGGAGTCCGCTTCTCACTCTGACCTGCTCTCTCTCACTCTCTCTCTTTCCTAATAAATAAATAAATAAAATCTTTAAAAAAAAAACAAAAAACAAAAAACAACTTAGGGAAAAATAAGACATTTTCATGTTTATGTGGGCCTTGGCTTTTAGATATATGAAAAGCAACTGTGTAGACTATTTATTGCTTAGTCAAATGAAGGTAAAGTGTGGCTGCACTGACACTGAACTCTCCTGATGTCAGGAATATCAGGACAACTGCACACATTAATAGCTTTGGTTAGAACATATTTGTGAATGGGGGGTTAATAAATCAATTTTGCCAGTGGGTTAATTGTTAAAACTAGGTGATGGCTACATGGAAGTTCGTTGTTCTAATGTTTCTACTTTTGTGTATGTTGGAAATTTTTCATGACAAAAAGTTTAAAAAATTTGTCTCCCAAAGCACATTTAGAACTTATATAAGTAATTCTGTTTCAAGGGGCATCAGTTAGTTTTACCTCATGTAGAAGGACGAAGAGGAAAATCTGCTTAGTAACAGAAAGGTTTTTATTATTATTATTTTTTATTATGTTATGTTAGTCATCATACAGTATGTCATTAGTTTTTGATGTAGTGTTCCATGATTCATAGTTTGTGTAAAACACCCAGTGCTCCATGCAATCTGTGCCCTCCTTAATACTTATTACTGGGCCAACCCATCACCCCACCCTCTTCCCCTTTAAAACCCTCAGTTTGTTTCTCAGTGTCCACAGTCTATCGTGGTTCGTCTCCCCCTCTGATATAACCCCCATCATTTTCCCCTTACTTCTCCGAATGTCCTCCATGCTATTCCTTATGTTCCACAAGTAAGTGAAACCATATGATAATTGACTTTCTCTGCTTGACTTATTTCACTCAGCATAATCTCTTCCAGTCCCATCCATGTTGATGCAAAAGTTGGGTATTCATCCTTTCTGATGGAGGCATAATATTCCATTATATAGATGGATCACATCTTCTTTATTCATTTGTCTATTGAAGAGCATCTCAGCTCTTTCTACAGTTTGGCTATTTGTGGACATTGCTGCTATGAACATTGGGGTGCACATGACCCTTCTTTTCACTACATTTGTATCTTTGGGGTAAATACCCAGTAGTGCAATTGCTGGGTCATAGAGTAGCTCTATTTTTAATTTTTTGAGGAACTTCCACAGTGTTTTCCAAAGTGGCTGCACCAACTTGCACTCCCACCAACAGTATAAGAGGTTTCCCTTTTCTCCACATCCTCTCCAACATTTGTTGTTTCTTGCCTTGTTAATATTTGCCATTCTACCTGGTGTAAGGTGGTATCTCAGTGTGGTTTTGATTTGAATATCCCTGATGGCTAATGATGATGAACTCTTTTTCATGTGTCTGTTAGCCATTTGTATGTCTTCTTTGGAGAAGTGTCTGCTTATATCTTCTGCCAATTTTTTGACATGATTATTTGTTTTTTGGGTATTGAGTTTGAGAAGTTCTTTATAGATCTTGGATATCAGCCCTTTGTCTGCAGTACCATTTGCAAATATCTTCTCCCATTCCGTGGGTTGCCTCTTTGTTTTGTTGACTGTTTCCTTTGCTGTGCAGAAGCTTTTTATCTTGACGAAGTCCCAAAAGTTCGTTTTCGCTTTTGTTTCCTTTGCCTTTGGAAACGTGTCTTGAAAGAAGTTGCTGTGGCTGATGTCGAAGAGGTTACTGCCTATGTTCTCCTCTAGGATTTTGATGGATTCCTCTCTTACACTGAGGTCTTTCATCCATTTTGAGTTTATCTTTGTGTGTGGTGTAAGAGATGGTCGAGTTTCATTCTTCTGTATGTAGCTGTCCAATTTTCCCAGCACCATTTATTGAAGAGACTGTCTTTTTTCCATTGGATATTTTTTCCTGCTTTGTTGAAGATTAATTTACCATAGAGTTGAGGGTCCATATCTTGACTTTCTACTCTGTTCCACTGATCTGTGTGACTGTTTTTGTGCCAGTACCATGCTGTCTTGGTGATCACAGCTTTGTAGTAAAGCTTGAAATCAAGCAATGTGATACCTCCAGCTTTGTTTTTCTTTTTCAACATTTCCTTGGTGATTTGGGGCCTTTTCTGCTTCCATACAGATTTTACATTGTTTTTTCCAGCACTTTGAAAATGAAGATAGTATTTTGATCAGGATGGCGTTGAAAGTATAGATTGCTCTGGACAGTATAGACATTTTAACAGTGTTTATTCTTCTGATCCATGAGCATGGAATGTTTTTCCATCTTTTTGTGTCTTCTTCAATTTGAAAGGTTTTTTAACATTAAAAAAATAATGATAGAAATTGGAAGAGTCATAGCCTTGTTTATACATCTTTTTCGAGGCCAGCAGTTTTGCAAGTCTCGATCCAGTCTCAGGGAGACCAAGTGTTCATGTCTGATGTACGATAATAGAAAATTTCATTTTTCTCTGCGTTTAATTGTACTTTTCATGTTAGTTATAGGATATTTGTGGTATGTTGTATTCTCATAGTGGGAAGTTAGTTCCTTCCCAGTCTGACTAAATCTATTGATCATTAAACTGTATAAAGAGCTGATCTGTATCTTGTTCTGACTAGTCCTTGTTATAAGGAAAATCTCAGCATTACATGGTATTATATTGCCTAGATGATCATATACCTCCCTCAGCTTTATATCTTTTTCTTTTTAAGATTTTCTTCCTTCCTTCCTTCCTTCCTTCCTTCCTTCCTTCCTTCCTCCCTCCCTCCCTCCCTCCCTCCCTCCCTCCCTCCCTCCCTTTCTTTCTTTCTTTCTTTCTTTCTTTCTTTCTTTCTTTCTTTCTTTTTTTCTTTCTTTCTTTCTTTCGGAGAGAGGCAGGGAAGAAGCAGATTCCCCCCTGTGCAGGGGTGCCCGAGGCAGGGGTCTATCCCAGGACTCCTGGATCATTACCTGAGCCAAAGGCAGTTGCTTAACCAACTGAGCCACCCAGGCACCCCAACTTTATATCTTTAAATGTCAGTATGTATGCATGTATGTGTGTATGTGTAATTTTTATCTCAGTATTTTTAGATGCAGATAGATAAAGTCCTATTTCATCACTCCTCTCACTTTATCTGAAAGAAATTCTGATTTAGGTAATTAGTTCTTATTTCACTAAATACTATGATTAAATCTCCCTACCCCAAGTATTGGAATGATAGGCTTAGATATATTAAAGTGTGTTTTATGTAGGGTACCTCTGAAAATTATGTTGACTCTTCATTTTTCCAAGCTGATGAAAGGATATTGTAAAAAGGTAGATAAACCATGCAGTATTGTTTTCTCCCAGTATAAGTAGTATCTAAATACCAAAAAGAGAAAGAGATAAAGTAGAAAGAGAAACTTAGATCTGAAAGAACAGTCTTCAGGTTATTTCTGTGGAAGTGGATGAAGATTAAATAGTACTTTTGTCACCCTGGAATTTAAATTTTTAATCTTATCTATAATTTGGCTTCATCAGTAGTTAGGATGTATACCTCAAGTTATATATGCGTGTTCACTCGGTGCCATAGCTTACGCAGAGTAAGAGCTCATGTAACTTCTACCGGTAATGACAATGGCATATCTTAGATTTGAAGCACAGAAATCACATCCAGTTTTGTAATAAACTATTTAGAAGAAAAGTGTTGAACTAGGCCCATAGTCCATAGGTCTGACTGCACCTTAGGATCAAGTGGGCATGCCTTATTATAATACCAGTGTTAGGTCCCACCCTAGACGGATAAAACCAGAGTCTCTGTAGAAGTTGGGTCTGGATGATAATTCTGAAGGTCAGATTGAGATGAGTGCCTCCAACCCTGGTAATATTTTCAAATATTCTGGGTAGCTCTGAAAATGGCCATCTTTCTACCAGACCTACTATATCTGACTCTCGGCGGAGATGGGGTGAGGGTTAAAGGGTGAGGGTTAAAGCAGAACTCTGTGGATTTTGTTAATGCCATTTAGTGTTTCTCTGGTGAGTTTTACAACTGGTTATATTTTAGGTATCACTGCTTTGATGAATACTGTACTCTTTTAAATCAAAACAAGGTGAATTAGAAAAATACATCTTCTATGTACATGACGTTTGCTTTTGATGACACTTCCCAAGTCTCTAGCACTACAACCCATGAAGCCTCAGCCTTGCTCTTTGGACTCAGCCGTTTATACTCTTGTCTGTGCTTTCAGAAGGACCATTTACCTGCTCCATCTGTTCATACACATAGCTGTGTTAGCTGTGTAGTTCTGTTAGACAAACCAGAGGCTTGTAGAAAACAAGACCCCATGATTGAAGACAGGCATAAATAGCTGAGAAGAAAGGCTGGCATCCTTTGTGTCACATATCTTTCAATTCATTCTCATGAAGTCTGACTTTTAGATACCTATTTAATATTATTTCTTTTAAAAATCATTTGTTAAGTAAATCAAGCTTGAAGTATAAAATTAGGCCTCTTTAAATATAAGAAGATTTTAGCCAATGAGCCTAAGATTTGGCCCTGGTCCTATTCTGAAAGTTGATATTTGTTATAAAGATAAAATTTTAGATTATTATTAAGGTGGTACTTTACCTCAGGAATCATGACTCAGATAAATCCTAGCAGTCCCTAAGAAGATGAATGCTTAGTACTGTAAGACGGTTTCCCTGGGGGCATGGACCTTGTCTTTCATGTGCATATTTGTGTCCTCCCTTGCTTAGCTGCTTGCCAAGCAAGATTAGCATTATTAATATTTATTATATTAATTACCAATAATAGTAGCTAATATTTATTGAGCACTTATTACATGTCAGATCTATTTTAAAAGTTTCCACATTTATTAACTTAATCAGTTCTTATAACCACCCTACTTGGGAGTTATTATTATTATTATTCCCAAGTTACAGATGAGAAAACTAAGACACAAAGAAATTAATGTTCAAAGTTATATAGTTTTACAGTGATGGAGCTAGAATTCAAATTACAAAGACTGACTCTAGAGTTTGCACCCTGAATTATTACTCACCTGATAATCAACTGTTGAATGAATAAATGATAATGAACATCTTTGGCCCAAAACCTAACACAGAACTCTTAAAAAGAAACATACAAGGAGAAACCAAGTGTGTTTCTGCCCCTAAACACCAATCCTTAAAATTAGCAACCACACTGAAAAAAAAGGCATATCTATCTGCACTCTCTCTGCCTGGGGCAGGAGCTCCAGTTCTGTCTGTCCATCCTGAAGGAAAAGGGATGGTGGGGAGTGTGTTGAGTGGAATTGTAGAAGGATGCCGGAAGCAAGACCACCATACTGGGTAAAGAAAAGTTCTTATCTCTTGTGAAAGTCTCATCCCTAGAACTTGTTACTCATTTACCATGCTAGAATCCAACTTGAGGTCCACACATTTCCTCCTTGAAGAGAAACGTGGAGAGGTTAAGGGAGGAGCAGAAAGGAACTTCAAAGCTCCCTCTTGGAGCCTGGCAGTGGTGGCCTTTTTGAGCGGAGATCCACAAACAGTTCCAACAGGGAGAACCTAGTGGAGAAATTAACTTAATTCAGGGAATCACAGCATGTCCTTATATTTATCTAGAAATATTACAAACTCCAAATACATCAAATAGACTTTTATTTAGATGTTCAAATGAGAACACTTTGTGGGCAAATAGACATAATAGGAGGTTAAATAGCCATTTGGGATTATCCTCTTACTTATTAAGTCTAGTCAAAAGCTGGCTTCTTTGCACAAAACTCTTTCTCTGCCAAATTTCATTGCTGTCAAAGAGAAAATTTAGCTTGGGGTTAAATTCCAGGTGAGTTGTTACCTACACAAAACAAAAGATCAGTTATCATGCTGTTTTAATTAATGAATCATTTTTAAACTAATGTAGCAAAACATTCAAATGTGTTGCCATATCTAGATGAGTAATTTTATTCTTTTAATCAATTTAAGCAAAATTTTCACGTTTAAAAACTAAACATCCATCCAAAACTAAAATGCGGTCTATTTTCAATAGTGCTGATTATTTGTCTTTGAGGTTTCATTCATATGTAGTAAATGATCTTTAAATGTATTGCTCTACTTTTTATAAAATCATTTGTTTGGTTCTTCAAGAGTACTACTTCTAAAACCGAACTACTTAGAAAAGGGAATATGTGTAACAGCCTATATGTTCAACTCATATCAATTTTTCAGTGCTCTGAAGGTGTTGATTGTGCTTATAAAAGTGTTAGCACCCTATATGACATCTTCAAGAAAAAATGAGTGAAAAAAAATTTTAATTGCAAAAGTGGAGGAAAAGTGTTTGGCCAGTAAGTTCTCAGATTAATCTGTTTTCTGCAGCAGAAAAAAGTGGTAATGAGTTGAAAGGTGATATCTTGCTAGACTCCTGGGTATAGAATTACTTGGTTTCAGACTAATCATAGAATTTAGGATGTTGTAGCTGTATTACATACAGCATATATTATGAGGAGGATTCTGAATTTTTTGTCATTTGATCCTTATTTTTTAAATTTTTTTTCTTAAAAAAAGAAGAAATATATTAAAATTGTTTTGGTACACTAAAGAAAACCTGGTGATACCACCTGTTTGTATTGGTAATTTTAAATTCTCATTATTAGATTTTTGTTTTCATATATATATATATATATATAGTGTGTGTGTGTACATATATACACACACACATATATATACACACAAAAAAGTTCTGATGGTATTCTTTGTAACCAATTTTTATACAAAAGAATCTAATTGATTTAGAAAATAATTCAGCCATCAGCATCAATTCATTTTCACCTAATGCACCCATGATGAATTAAACACTATCAAAGTATTGTCTTTTATCATTTGTTTAAAAGATTTTTTTTATTTATTTGACAGAGGGGGGGGAAGTAGGCTCCCTGCTGAGCAGAGAGCCCAATGTGGGGGTTGGGGGGGTGTTATCCCAGGACCCTGAGATCATGACCTGAGCCTAAGACAGAGGCTTTAACCCACTGAGCCACCCAGGTGCCTCTTCTTTTATCATTAAAATAGGTATACATTTACTCATTGCTTGGCCAGACCAGAGCTTCTTATTCATTCCGAGGACACTCAAAACCCATTTCTCAATTTTCTCATACTGGGCCGTGGTTCAGAGCATCTATTTAACATATGCTAAGTTATGCTAAATTTCTTTGCTTTGAATTTTTTTTTATTGTAAACGTTATTTAAAAGCAATAAACAAGATGCCCACTGAAGACAGGTTTTATTTTTTGGACACACAATATGCAAAGGGCATGAGCGGGCATTGAGCCAAGGCACTACTACTGTCTTATTAGATTGTATCTTGAGCTACTGAATTTACATGAGCCTTTTTCCTAACCTGAAAATAATTCAAGAGTTTAGGAAGGAGGACATGAGAGAATTATACAGAGCACCCAATGTAAAAAGTTTCATTCTGTGATTGCTATTACTCTTTTAAAATAAAAATCTTTTTTTCCAGGATAGGTTTTAGCACTTAGGAGAAATGACCATAATGCAAAAAAAGGTTTTTTGTTTTGTTGTATTTTGTTTTTTGTTTTTATTAAGAAAGGAAGAGTGTTGGCTAAAACATTAAGAATAACAGATATGAGTAGCTGAAAATCTACCTATTTATATGGTTTGTGTCTTTTCTGTATCACTTAAAAATATCTTTTCTCTTAATACCACTTTTTCTTTTTTTCCCTAGTAATTAAAGACTATACAGACAAAATATCTTAAGTATATGAACTGTAATATACTTTTGAATTCCCACTCCTTTGTTTCCCTATTTCTTCTCAAAGAAGCAAATCATCCCCAGTCGTCCTTTTATAAATGTAGTTGCTCAAAAATGTGTTAGTTTCAATAATGCGACTTTTTTTTACCTGAGTTTATTAGTAATTTTCAACTTAAGGTATAACTAAATTTGTATAGACTTAAGAAAATTTGGTAGTATTGGGGCCCCTGGGTGGCGCAGTTGGTTGAGCGACTGCCTTCGGCTCGGGTCATGATCCCGGAGTCCAGGGATCGAGTCCCACATCGGGCTCCCAGCTCCATGGGGAGTCCGCTTCTCACTCTGACCTTCTCCCTTCTCATGCTCTCTCTCACTCTCTCTCTCTTTCCTAATAAATAAATAAATAAAATCTTTTAAAAAAAAAAAAGAAAATTTGGTAGTATTAAAATTAAAAAAATATGCCCAGCCATATCAATATAGTTTTCCCATAATTGATCTTACAGATAATAAAATTATATTATTTGTTAGATATTTACTGATTTTTGAATATATTTTAAATTTTTGAATGATAGTTTTTGAAATTGTCATAAATAGGGCTGCACATTTGTAGATGTGTCACTCTATTTTTTTTTTTTTAGATTTTATTTATCTATTTGAGAGACAGAGAAAGTAAGAGAGAGCATGAGAGGAGAGAAGGTTAGAGGAAGAAGCAGACTCCCCATGGAGCCGGGAGCCCGATGTGGGACTCAATCCCGGAACCCAGGGATCATGACCTGAGCCGAAGGCAGTTGCTCAACCAACTGAGCCACCCAGGTGCCCAGATGTGTCACTCTATTAACTAGAACACTTAGTGGGTTAATATATAATATGCTTTTTAAATGAGAATAGCTATCAAGTTGTCAAAATAATTCTAATATAATATGATTTGAAAGCTACTTAAACTTACATTTTAAGCGATGCAATTAGGTCTGTTTCAAACAGTTGGTTTCAGTGTGTATCCTTGTTAAATTCAAAAGACTATCATCAATGAACCCTACATCAAAAACTAATAATGTAGCATATGTTGACTAATTGAATTTAAATTAAAAAAAATAAAAATCCCAAAAAGCTTTTGTTTAGGGGAAAAAAAAGACTGTCAAGATATTATATGGAAATCTGAGTTTGTTTAGTATAAATGGAGATACTTCTTGCAGCCTTATTCATATTGCAGATAAAAGGATAAATATGTCAAAATTAGTGTCAAGTTTGTGTAGGTTGTTCTAACATTTGAGTAGATTGCTTTTTTGTGTATGTTTAATCTTATAATTTTCCTTTGCCTTAAAAAAAGGTTAATTTGAGAGCATTTACATCTTTTGTGATTTGAAGTTAAACATGCCACAAAAAAAAAATCTCTGAAAATAATTGTTTCTTTCAGGTTTCCTTATATTACATTAGTTATGGTTGGTTTGACAAGGCAAGAAGTAGATTTATCAGTATAAAAAGCATATATCTATATTAGACTTTGAAATATTTACTCTAGCTACAGATATATTTTATCTCATATATTTATTATGGTTACTGTGTAAAGTAGATTCGATACTGATGATTCAGTAGATTGTATTTCTAATCTGAAAAGTAAATTTATTTCAACCACATTAGATAATATAACCTTCCAAAGTTGCTAGGTTTTACATTTTAAATGTTTTTATCGTGGAAAATTTCAGATGTTAATGAAAGTCTCTACAGAAAACTATAATGAAAGCCTGTGTACATAGTACCCCACCTCAGTGGTTACAATAGACAGCTAAACTGGTTCCATTTATACTCTCACCTTCCCTACTTGCTTCCCACATACTGAATTATTTTGAAGCAAATTGAAGAGACATTATCATATGTTTATAATTAGTCATTTGTAGGATATTTCATTATTTAATTAACTATTTTTGGTTATATTTAATATTTGGGTCTGTTTTGGCTAGCTGCAAATTTATAGATGCTTAACCATTTACCTCTATGTAATAAACATCATGTTATTGTTTTTAGCCAAATAGAAAATATTAAGAGTTCTCTTTGGGATTAGTTACCATAGTTTAATACCAGATCACTTGACAGGTATAAATCATAATACAGGTAGAAAAAGATATGTGGCTATAGATGGCCTGATAAAAATGCCTGAAGTTACCTTATGTTTCTCAGCAGTATGGCAAAAGCAAAAAAAACAAGAGACCAATTTAAGAAGGCCCATTTATGGCAGTCTGAAAACACACATCACAGGCACAAAGAGAATAGATATCAAACTCTGACAAGCTTTCAACAGAAAAGCCAGAATGTTCTCTGAGGTAATCCTGGAATAGCTACACAGTCTGCACCACCTCCACTGAACTTTTAGCTTTCTCTTGAGACACTTGGCAACACGCCATATCAGCCTGATGCCAGCAGTACAAGGACTAATCATCCTTAGACGTGGCATGCTCTGAAGGTGCATATAATTCTTTCAAAAACTGAAATAGGATCACAAGACTGAGGCATCTATTTCCAATTAATTTGGTCACAGGAGTTTATCTGTCATCTTTGTTCTGTCACAGCAGTTTGTGGTAAACCTGCTTCACATGGATTATCAAATATTAAGAACAGTGGATTGCAGAATTTTCCCCCCAGTCAATTCCTATTTTGTCACTTTTGGTTTAAAGTAGATGAAACTAGCCATGGGTTTAAAAACGAACTTGACATTTTCAAACTTCCATGAAAAGAAATTGGTCAAACTTCTGGCATGATGACATAGTAGGTTATCGTATATACCATACTAATTCATTCTGATTTTCTACAAAAGGTTAGTATAAAGTTTTTACTCTAGAAAAGTATATACAACTTTAGCAACAAAAATACTTTCTTCTTTTTGCCCAGAAATGCATATATGAGGATTCTATGCATAATATTCTTACTGTGTGCTAAATAAAATGGATACTCATTTTCTGAATAGTATTCTCAATATTTGAATATCTCATCTACCTTAAAAGCATAACAAATTATTTTCCCTTACGGTCATATAATTCCAATGCAAAACAGATAGGAATTTAGATGGCATGATAAGCATTTTTTCATTTTTGACTAAGTTTGATTCAACTGTTTTAGGCTCTTTGGGGTGCAAGAGCAAAAACTTGCTCAGGTTTGACCGAAGGGAAAGGTCATTAGAAGGTTGGAGTGTATGTTGTAGAAAGCAGGTAACAGAAACTCATGGGCATCTGGGAACTGAAGTTGTATGTCTGGCTTCATACAGTGTGGAACTAGACCCAGAACATCTCTGTGGACCTCATAGTATGAGGGACTAGACCTTTGTTAATATTGTCATTCAACAATATTTACTCACTAGTTAATAGTAATGAACTATGTCCGAGTTTTGTAAAAATAAGACTTACGTATAACTTAGATTACAAATTTATAAAATTAAATAACTTGAAATTTATATGACTTGAACCTGTACAAACCTTGAAGGCTGGACTTGCTCACTAGGCCACATAGTCCACCTGTGATGGAAATAACAAGATTTTTCAGAATTGGTAATCCATGAAAGGGCATGAATGGCAACTCTATTCTATCCCTTTTGGACTTCAATTCTTTTTACTTCAAAGAAGGTTAAACCAATCCAGAACACCCCTCCCTCCTTTTTTCCAATCATGTCTTCCTCTTTTTCCCGTCTCTCCCTCTACTTCTGTTATTCTCCAGGCTACCCATTTCCTTCTCTTTCCATTTTTGATGAGTCTTAACACATGTGGGGTATGATACCTCCACCCAAAAGAATTTGAGGGAACATGACACGGGGTCAGTTTCCCATCCTATCTGGACTCCGCCCTCCTCCCTGGCTTAGCTGTTCTGACATTTCTCCTGTTAGAAGGGCTACTTTAGAATGGCCCTTAGAGACTATAGTTCTATCCTCTGAATTTTCTGGTAAATTCATCTTTGTTTTGTGGAGAAAGTTTTCCCATCAATCATATTCACCTCTCCCTTTGCGGTCTTCATATTGGTTTTGTTTATGAACGTCATTCATTGTTATTCAAAAGGCAAAGAATGCTGCCACTGTGCATCTCAGATGTGGGGAAGCCAGGTTTCTTCCAGGAGAAACAGCAGGGCAATGAAGTCTGGGAAAGGAAATGGCATCAAAGAGGAGCCATCAGGCCTGCTCCTGACGAAGGAAAATTCAACTTTTATTCATGCAAAAGAGCAGAGCAGATGCTCATGGAAGGAGCAAGTGAGCCAGGAAAATAAAGAGAATGCTTTGATACAATGGAGTTGGCTAATAATCAAACAGCAGGGTTTTTTCCTAGTCTAACCTCATAGGTATATTTCCCATGGCCCAAAGTGGCTGGAGGCATGAGAGGAGCACTGTGGTCAGGGCCAGGAAACACAAAAACCATTTCTTTTGTTTCCTACCATGAGTCTTGATTATAATGAAAATCCTGCCAGACCCTTAATTATGAAAGTACAACAGGGCATTAATATAATTCATCACCTGTTAGAAGGAGCACTTGTGGGCTATTTACTAGAAATCTATTAAATATGACATGAAGACAGATTGCACTCCATTTCTTAACATGACATTGAAATCAGGATGTATGCTCAGTAAAATGGTTTATAGAACCCTTGTCTGTGAGTTCTATCAATTAACCTAAAATCTGCATAAATGAAGTGTAGCCAGGCAGTGCCCTGAGCAAATGAATGCATTCTTCCTCTGGTTCTCAGCAGAGGAAAGTTTCATTTTGAATATCAGTTGTTGTTTTCATGGCAAGTTCATTGCCATGTATTATATTCAGCATTGCACAGAGTGAAAGGATTATAAAACAGAGTACTCACTTCAGTGTTGTGTTACTGAATGTTGAAGGATTTCCTTTTGTGTGAACTTGGTATATTTCCTTGACATCCTAATATAAAAATCTTTTGTATAGATAAGGTCAATATTGATGGCCTACTACTATAATCCTGTAAAGTATGCCCTGATGTACAAATATCCTTTTAAGCTTTTCTGCTTACAAATGAAAGAAAATTCATTTATATATTATCTGCATAGCAGTTAAAGATGAGACTCTCTGACTTTAAGTGGAGAGTAAGTACTCTCAAATGTATTTTATTTACCTTTGTGCTCAGGATTCATCCTTGCCTCTTTTTTTCCACCTAAAAATATTATGTGAAACTCTCCTCATTATCCTTATAGTTAGGACCCCACTCTGTATTACTCTAAAATTATATTAGAAATGTTATACAGTAAACAAGCAGCCATGTTTAACATTTTCTTAATCAAGCTTAGTTCAGATCTCTTTGTTCATATTTCTCTGGGAAAATTATATGTAAACATAACTCTATCCATAGGCAGGCGTTGTGTTTTCTGCTGCAATGAAGGGAAGTAGCGGAAGAGGTCACCCAACACGGAATAAAAAAGTCATCTGGGCGTGGCTCTAGAATAAATATTTGGTTTTCTTACTATGTTTATTCACTGGTTTCTCTCCCCTTCACATGCCAGCAAGAATGTCAAGGAGAATGTTTTTCTTGTATAATGTCCCCTGCCCTCGTGCCATATTGTGTTGGGCTTTAAAATAGAAGCTGCCATTGCCATCCCGGATTTCTTTAAAGAGAACATCCTGTCTTTGGTCCAGAACAGAGCAAATGTTCATTAGACCAGTGGGACACTCGAAGCTGAATGGAGGGGAGGGGGGTTGACCTTGTTAGTCCTTTACCATTCCTTGCCCTGACCAAGCACCTTTACTCTTCCACCTTTACTCTTTATGTACTGCTCCTAGCAAAAGCTCCTTTCCTAATCAAATCTTGGTGACTGTTGAGACAGAGAAGAGCCTGACCCATGGCTGTGCTCATTCCTTGTAAACAGCTTCCTAGGTATATCCCTGAGTGGCACAAAGGTGCAGTAACAGTAAAGGGAAAAAAAAAAAAACACTGTTATGATGGTGTTAGGATTCTGGCTAACAAAACCTATGGCTGTAAATGGGATGATCAGGTCCGTAGAATTCATTTTCACCCCAGGTCTTGTTTTATTTCACAGTATCTCCTACTTCTCTATAACATGAATTTCTACTCAAGCCAGGCTGGGCTTCTTCTCACTATATTATAAATGTTTCATCCTCAGTCCAGTCTCTGACCTTGACCATGCCCCAGATGCCCCCATGTTTATATCTCATCTCCTCTATGAATTATCAGTTCCCTAATAGTAGTCAAGCACACTCACTTTTGTATCTCTCCCAGAATTTGATACAGGAGATATTACTAAGGAGACATAGTAAATATCTGTTGAGTTAAAAATTATATTGAGTAAAATTTCTTTGTAGTTTTAGATCCATAATATCTTTAAAATTAAGGTTAAGGCTTTGTAAGAGAATGAAGATGCATTTACATTTAAAACTGTTCTTAACTATATTTAAATCTCTTTGTACATCTTCAATACAAGTAAACAGGATATATTTTGTAAAATCTAAAGGCATGAAAATAATCTTTTTATTGTGTTCTTGTGTATAACATGCATCTAAAATTAATATTCTCTGAAAGATAGTTCAGGGTTCATGATGAATACTTGTTAAAATGAACAATATAAGTCCTAGTTAACTGTTAGCCCCAAAATAGAAATGGTCATTATCAATAGTCAAGCTCCTATAATAGATTCTTACTCTTCTGGAGGAGACCATGATGTTTGTTGCCTCATTTCCAGAAGGGGCTTATGAGAGAATCAGTGCCTGGAGTCACAGCTGTCACACTTTGGAGTCTCGGCAAGGCATGCTGGGTTGGAAAACCAGCTTTCCAAAGGGTCAAGGAAGCAGAAACTGATTTCTCACACACCATTACACAGTTTAACTAACATAACAAATGCCAAATAATTGCTGGCACTAATGGGTAGGTGGATGTTTACTTTGTGTGGTTACCATGGATTCTCTTAGCATTGATGGGCCTGCCATGATTCAGATGCTGCAAATTTAAGGAAATAGCAATGATACGATTAGCTTGACTCAATAATTTGAAAAGGGCTTATTTATCTGAAAGACAAAACTGTCTTAACTATACTATACTGAACTTGCTTTGATTTAATATATTATCCTTTTCTATGGGAGTTTGTTTTGGTATTTTATAACTCTAATCCAAGTGTGTATGTGTGTGTGTGTGTGTGTGTGTGTGTGTGTGTGTATTCATACATATATATAAAACCTTATTAGATGTGTAAATATATGTTTACTGAGCTATTGAGTTTATTGATTTGTGCATAAAGTCTGTTGCATTCTTAATGTGTGTCATACACTGGAATAAGCCCTTCACATGTGTTATCCTACTCAATTTTATTAGATATAATCACGCCCATTTTACAGATTAGAATACTGAGTTAGGGTTAGGTTAAGTAACTTGTCAATGTTCCCACCCTTGTAAGCAGTAGACTAAGGATTTAAACCTTATTGAGTCCCAGAGTCTGTATCTCAACCCAGTATGTTGTTCCCTATCCAGCAACAGCAGCATTACCTGGAAACTTGTTAGAAATATGGATTCCCAGGCCCTACCACAGCCTGAGTGAATCAGGAGCTCTGGGGATGGAGCTCAGCAACCTTTGTTTTAACAAGACCCCAGGGTGGTTCTGACAATGCTGAAATTTGAGAATCACAGCCTTCCATTATCCTCTCAAGCTTAAGTTCCCAGCCAGCTTTCCCAGCCTGCATCTGTCCTAGCCTTAGCTGCCTTCTGGCTTCCCCGCCACACGTACACCCTCCCGTACCCGACCCTACACACCCTCAGCCCCTCCTTTAATCACTTTGCTGTCTTTAATAAATCCAACCATATAAGGAATACTGCTTAAGTTTATTGAAAGAATAAACTATGTACTAGGTTTCTGTCATGAACAAGCACTTTAATCATTATCTGACCAAAGTTATGAACCTCTTGTCCAAACAAATATGTCTGTCCAGATACATATGTATGCCCATGTAGAGTTTATTAATCATATTTGCCTAGAACCAGTCCATGAGATGTCCCTGGGATTTAGGTGAAGACCCTCAGGTAGTAGCTATAAAGATTTGTCAAGGTAATATCCAAAGCCCATAAATGCCCCTCACAGCAATAATAAGCAGTTCATCTCTGTTCTTTAGTATTTTTCTTTAAAAAAAAATCTGACCTTTGACATTTAATTATCTATGTGTGAACTTAAGCAGGGCTAATCTTCTCTGAGCCTCAGTTTTTTTTTTTTTTCTCTACAAATTTAGGGGTTATAATACCCATATTGTAGAATCATTGAAAATTTAGCAGTAATAAATTTAAAGCTTCTGGCATTATAGTAAGGCACTCATTAAATTGTGTGTGTGTGTGTGTGTGTGTGTGTGTGTGTGTGTGTTCCTTATCATTTGGAAAATACAGAAAATTACAGAGAAAATAAATGATAACCCATAAATAAGTGATAACCCAGAGATAACCCACTTGCCTCTCATTTTTAAAACTGCATTTGGGATATGCACATTTTGGTAAACCCTGCTTTTACTAAACAGTTTATTATGATTCTTTGTCAACCTGCCTAGAAAGAATTATGTCCAGTGAATAATTTAGTATAATACTCAAATAAGACTTAATCCCTGTCTGCCTATACCCAGCTATATATTCTTTGTCCTATAGTAGTGGCAGGAGATAAACATTTTTAATTTTAACTTGTACTTAAATAGCAGACACCCCCGAAATTTCTAACCCCCTTCTCCAGTCAATTCCCAATGATAATGACATTGGAAAGAAGGAAGAGAGTGAAGGTGAATGTGGACTTAAAATGTTTCTTATTCTTCTATGCGTATACACTAAAAGTACCTTCTAGTACTTACACTATCCCATCTTCCCACCCACTCCCCCACTGTCCCCCCATCACAAGACTAGAATCAGTTGTTTTAACTCTAGATGTTATAGCTTGAGACCTCAGTTTAAACACTATTTATTTATACTGAAATCTGTTACATGATCTCTTTTATTGTCTTATCCTTTTCCCTCTCCAGTTGCTTGCCATAACATAAAATGTCTCAGAGAGAAAAAAAAATGTCATTAAAGCATTTTTAAAAAATGAAATGTGTTCCATTTTCTACTTATATCTTATCTCCTGTGGTTGTTTCTTCACTGTTGTCTGGAATGAGGCATCTCTAAACGGGGTAAAAGCCCACACTAAAGGATCATGAGAAATAATGGGCAGACCCCTCCTGCCCTCAGATGCTGTCACCACCAGCTAGACTTTGAGTTCATACATCATGAGATCCGAGAGGGAAAGGGGAAGGTCTTTTTTTCCCTTCATTTTTATCCAGCATCTAGTGCTGAGTAAAATTAACCCAATAATTCTTTTTTGACTAAATACTGTGAATTTGCTTCAAATAGCATGAACAATTCAAATATCTTTTCCCCCCTGTATTTCAGACATTTTTACATCAACTTCAGTAATTGGTTTGAGGGAAATCTAGCAATGAGAAGAAAAATTGCAGATAAAGAATCTTAGATTTTTTTCCCTTAATGCTTAAAATGTTCCTTGTGCTTATAACAGTGGAGATAAGATAGACTTTTAAAATAAAGTCATGATTCTTCCAAGTGATTGTATATCAGCCTTGAGAGAAGTTAGTGTGCATCATATATAACATCTGGAGATTTATGATCCCTTGGAGGATGCTAGCAGAAATCTTCCAATCTTCTCAGAATTGTATTTGGTTTTTAAACTTTTTTATTTTAACACTTTTTTATCTGTCTGTAAAAATGATACCTATTCATAGTCAAACATTTAAAAGATACAGAAATTGTAGGGGAAAAAAATCATCATCTCCCCAATTCAAACATATAAACAATCATTCTAACTTTTGTTGAATTCCTGCTATCATAGCCATATTTATTAGGTGTATTATAAAACAAGGGGCTGGCAAAAACTATTATTTATATTCATTTTGATATTATACAACAATTTTACAACATGCCCACTATTGGCATAATTGTCTTCATGTTGGAATATTAAACATTTCCCCCGTAAAACTTTGTTACCTGTATTAGGTCAACCATCTTTAAGTTTCTTTTCTGAAAAATCTGATTTAACTAAAGTAGGACTATCAGAACAATCTAGTATGAGTAAGACTCCTCACTGAACCATACAAATGGAATCCTTGATATTATTTATAATATCAAAAACTCATCTCAACGTTATCTCAAAAACTCTAATTATCATTCGTAATAAAAATGATCTGTCAAATTTACATCTAGATTGATTGAGATTCCATGCATCTTTTATCTTTTGATTTCTAGAATTCTTTGTGTGTTACAGAAGAAAACAGTAAGTTCATCCTGCACATTTCAATTCATAAGTCAAATTCTACTAATGCTCATGCCATTATCATAAAAAAAACCACTATAATAAAATAGTAGCCAAATCTCAGACAATGACAAATTTTTTCAAGTACTCTTCAATGTAATAGATTGTTTCCAAGCAAATAAAAAACATGCATTAATTTGTAAAGGTCTACCTAAATTTTTAATCTTGAATAGTATATAAAATTAAAAACAAATACCAAGTAGTATTCAGTAAGACTATAAGCTGCTGGTATGTTAGAATTAAAATTATATTTTATGATATCATTCTTTTATATGACCTGTTTACTTGACCTTGGACTTAATTTAATCCTGTTAATTAAACATATTTCAAGATCTGTAATGAAAAACAAGATTACTGAAGGGAAGTGAATTTCCACAAGTTTTTGGCAAGACTTCTAAATTGATAGATTTGCATCACCTAGCCCATCTTGTTCTGGATGTGCTAATGAGCAGTGAAAGCCAATACATGATGACAAGGAAGGAAGAGGAGGAGAAGTATTTGAGCATGTTTACAGGCAATCCATAGCTCATTGACTAGACACTGAATATCTGAGAATTGATTTTATAGAGGAGCATATTTTAAGAATGAGAATTTTCTTAAGTTCCTTTACTATCAGAACAAAGTAATCTTACTATATTTTTAGGACACTTGTCTAGAGAAGGCTTTTGATATAAATAAATGATGCATTAACATTATATGCAGACAGAGTGTATATGCCAGCAGAAAACTAAATGGGGGAGAATTGCATGTTTATACATTACAATTCCAAGGTCAGTTCACTCTTTGCTGAACGAACAGCTCAGATTTTTTTCTTCTTTTTGATATATGTTCCTTTTTCTGTTAACAGCAGATATCCCTTTATCAAACATTCCATAAATCTCCATCTGGTGAGATAATTTTTTGTAATTCCCCCTTGACCCATTTCTGTGCAGTTTTGAAAACATCTAACAAACAGCTGCATAAAACAACCTAGTAGCCTAAAATAACAAAATAACAGAACCTGGAGCTAAAAGAAATTAGGAAATAATCAAGTAGAGGTTCTATATAGCAATTGAATTTTCAGTCAATAAATATTTTTGATTAACTGACTGAACACTGTTCTTTAAGGACATTATTGTTAATTGTCTCTAGGTGATTGTATCTTTTGGAAATTGTTGCAATAGTGATAAAAATGTTATCTGATGGAAATTGCTCTTGTATCAAATATTTTTAAGTGGAAATTAAATTTACTTACCTAATTTAAAATTACCAATGAAGAAAGCCTTTATGACTATTAAGACATAATTGCTTTACTCTTTTTTGTTTAACTGTATAAATAGGGTATTTAGTTTGAAGTTTAGAAAGTAATGGAATCTTTTTAGTGAATGCATTTAACTTTAAAGTTACTTTTCACTAGTTTTTGCCTTTCTGTGCAGTTATACAGTATTTTGTTGAGTCATTCAGCAACAATACAATTATCATAGTCATCTAGATTGATCAGGTCCCTATATTTAGCTTTTTGGATTGACTTAAAAATCTTTTTACATTTTACATTTTAAATAGTTAATTAATTAGGTATTGATTTATTTTTAAGCTTCACAGTGGCAATAACCAAAAAACATCACCATTATAAAACCTCATTATAAGGGCATCTGGCTCTTGATCTTAGGGTTGTGAGTTTGAGCCCCACATTGGGCATAGAGACTACTTAAAAAATAAATAGATGAATAAATAATACAAGCTTGGTTATAATTTTATCTTTCTGTTTTTAAAATAGGAAATCCATCCAAAATGGTATAATTTCCTTCTATGGTGAAATACTAACCTACACAGGCTAAAGGAAAGCAATGGATAGAGTAATTATCTATTTGCGATCACCCTTAATTCCACCCCATAAACTGCTACCCTTTTACCCTTTATCAGTAAGTAAGAAGATTATATCTAAGTAGATCCCATCACATTAGGCAAACTTTTTTTTTTTTTTTTTTTTTTTAAGATCACCCTCTAAAGTCCTTATCATAAGCCATAGGGGTCTGTTAATTAGAGATCTTCAGGATTCAGTCCTGGTGCCTATGTTAGATTCCATTCTGCATTTCATTATTTCCTGGGTGACAGAATGAAAAGCATACTGATTAAGTTTGGAGATTACACTAAGCTAACAGGGGTTACAAACATTTGGAAAGCCAGAACTAGAATTCAAAATGATCTTAATAAATTATATAAATCACATTTCAAAAAATGGAACAAATTCAAGGTTATATCCTGAGAGAAGAAAGTAAACAATACTCTCAGCAGAGAGACGAAGATTATCCAAGCACAGAAATGACAAGAAAGGGGCTGTGAGCTCAAGGTGAGTCAGGAGAGTAGTGCTCAGCCTAAAACAAGATTACAAAGGCCAGCTTTGCTCTGCCAAAGACATGCTTAGCTCCTTTGTGGCCTGAACTATAAAAAATCAGGATGAGGCACACTTGGAACATGCTCCACGCCCCAAAGCCCTAGTTCAGCAAGCTGGTGAGAACAGACGCAGAGGGTATCGCATGTGCTCAGGGCACCATTGAACAGCTGTCCCTAGAGAGAGTGTGGGTGCCAGGCCCTCTTCAGACGCCACACGTTCAGAGAGTGCATGAGGACTGACAGGCACGGAGAGGTGGTAAGAGCTTATTGGCTTTTAGCAAAGCATGCTATAAAACTCAAACGATACTGGGATTTAGGGAGTTATGAAATAATCTTTTGTTATGTTTGGCGTCATATAAGCTTTTATTAAACTGTTTTGTCAACTTTGAGTTTCCACATTTTAAAAGGAACTGTGAAAATTGGAAAAGGTCTGTAGAAGAACAACGGAAATGCTTAATGGGATGTAAAATAGGTCATGTGGGGAAAGATTAAAGGAGTTTCGTTGCTTAGCCAGGAAAATAGAAAGCTAAGAGATGACTTAATAACTGTCTTATAGTATACAGAAGTTTGTAATAAGAATGCTGACCAGTTCTCCATCCCTACAGAAGAAAGAACAAAAGAAAATTAGTTTGAAGTATCAAGGGACAGCTTGCTTTTACATTGGTAGGTATTTCTTGATTATAAACTATCATTAAGCATTGTCTAAGGCTACCAAGAGACACAATATCATCTTCGAAGGTGTTTAAAATGGAATCAGCCTTCCTGGTTGGAAAGCTTAAGAGTTGACCTGCTTGATGGTAAAGCTAAGGAAGATCACCTCTTGAGGAATTTAAGTGTTATTTCATGGTTATAAAATGTCATGGTCCTCTTCCTTTCTTATGCATCTGTAAGTTAAATATACATTATATATACTAAGGCTTTATTTGACATATTCAAGAAATGACTTTGCTTGCTGTTTTCGTCTAAATAAGTACACTTCCCCTTGCGGTTTTCTGTCGTGTATTCAACAATGTCCACTGAGTGCCTGCTCTGTGCAAAGCGTTATGCTCAAGGCTGTGAGTAATACAAATAACTGGACGTTCCTTTATTCTCCCTCCACAAACATTTTCTGGGCACCTCCCCTGTGCTAGACACTATGCTACATGCTCGGAATCCAAATACATGTGCAAAGACAGCTCTCAAGAGCTCACAGTGTAGTGAATAAGAATAATGAGTAAACAGAATTGCAGTGTGATGTGATGAGGCCTAGGCCAAAGGAACCAGCAGGCAGCTTAAAATACATGGGACATAGTGGATGCATCTAATGTAGATCACGGTGGTTCTGGAGGTTGGGTAGGGTTTGCAGAGGAGATGACATCTGAGCTGAATCGAGGTGTTATGGGAAGGGAGCCCAGTGTGCTCTAAAATGCCAACAGGACTATCCTATGTGAACGGATCATTTCTACCTAGCAAGACACATAAAAACATTTGTTTCATTTTATCAACTAAAATGTTATTGATTCTGTCCTCTGCCCTTTCTTTGATCTTTAATAAAACAATGAAATCTGATTTACAGTCAGTTTTGTTATAGGGTGACATACATGTTTCTAAATTCATCATGCTGCACAGAAAATTATAGCTTAGGGAAAAATGGGGTTAGAGTCAAACATTCAAAAACTTCATCAGGGACATACAAAATTTTTAAGTTCGGAGATTACACTAAGCTAACAGGAGTTACAAACATTTGGAAAGCTAGAAGTAGAATTCAAAATGATCTTAATTAAAAAAAAACCACATTTCAAAAAATGGAACAAATTCAAGGTTATATCCTGAACTATAGCAAAATAGCAGCATGGTTTTTACACATGCTAAATAGTTAAGGAACACATACTAATACTACAACTATTACATAGGTACTACAATAAGTATGGCAGTGTACCATGAAAAAGACTTGCTTGTGGAAGTCAGAGTCAGAGGGCCAAGTAGTGGAAAGTGATCTGAAATCCGACCAAAAGTTGTGACAGCAGATGTGCACAAATGTGACTCGTAACCGAGTCATAACACAAGAAGTGAAATGAGAAATTCAAGATGTGTGCTTGTGTGCATTTTGTAAATTTCTCCACAATTCTGTTCAGCTTGGTACAGTTTACTGTGCTCACCTAGCATTTCTTATCAAGAAATCCATAAAAAGCAAATACAAAATTTGCATTATGCTCAAATTGTTCCCTAATACATCAGTCCTATTGGAACAAATTTTCAATTTTAAAAGGAGCATTATTGCAGAACTGACTATATATTGTTGCGAATTAAGTTCATAATTTTTTTTTAAAGATTTTATTTATTTATTTAACAGAGAGAGAACACAAGCAGGCAGAGAGGTAGGCAGAGGCAGAGAGAGGAGCAGGCTCCCTGCGGAGCAAGGAGCCCGATGCGGAACTCGATCCCAAGACGCTGGGATCATGACCTGAGCCAAAGGCAGCCGCTCAACCAACTGAGCCACCCAGGCGTCCCCATAATTTTTTTTATTATATCTCCTGAAATTTCAAATCTAATGTGTTTAGATTCAACTGGACATATCAGGATTCCTCCTAAATTTTGTTTTCTACTTAACTAATACTAATACAGGGACTTCCATTTCTTCTAGAGCAACATTTTCCTGTAGGCTTCTCTAATAAAAGCATCCACAGGGAACTTGACAAAACAGGTGAGGGCTATGTGAGTGCAAATAGTGCCTTGCAGTCTGAGCCTCCATGTTTGCAGCAACCCTTGGGGAAACACGGTAACAGGACAGCAGGTCCGTTTGTTTGTTTGTTGTTTGTTTCACACTGGCAAGGCAAATGGCCACAACTACAAAGGAGTGATCTCAGGAGACTGGGGCTTTGGCCATGGATTAGTCTCCACTACCAGGCATGTGGAGAAAGTGATGCCTATAGGGATCAAAGTGTTGGCTTTTAGTAGGGAGCCAGTAGGTCCAAAGAACTGGTCTTTACTTTCTGCTCTCTCCTTTTTGGTAGTGGGCATAGATTCAGGCCTACAGGAACAGGAAAATATCACTGAAGGAAGTTATACTTGGGGCCAGATGAAGTGGCACCTGTGGAGGTGGGTCAGCCGGTGTCCCTTATTAGGCCCCTGTGTCCTTTTGAAATAGTTTCCCCCATAGGGGCGCCTGGGTGGCTCAGTTGGTTGAGCAACTGCCTTCAGCTCAGGTCATGATCCTTGAGTTCCGGGATCAAGTCCTACATTGGGCTCCCGGATCCGTGGGGAGTCTGCTTCTTCCTCTAACCTTCTCTCCCCTCGTGCTCTCTCTCACTTTCTCTGTCTCTCAAATAAATAAAAATCTTAAAAAAATATATAAGAAAGATGATTTTCATCTATGCAATGTGATGGTTATTTTTTTCCCCACTTAATTCAAGTGTTCCTGTAAGAAAAACAGCTCTTAGTTATACTAAGTTATCTAAGTTATACTAGTTATCTAAGGTAGAAGAGAAGAGACAGTTTGGGACTTGGATTTGGTAGCACAGAGAGTCAACAGGTGTTCTTAAAGTGGCCAGAGTCCTTTTGCTCATGCTAAACCCCTCATTCGCAGGCCCAGAGAGAGGGGAACGTTCTGTGTGCCCACACCTCACTCCCAGGTTAGACAGCCCCTGCATAAAAATTGGGAGCAGAAGGGTTAAGTTACACCAGATGATAAAATCCTTACATAGCCTCAAGCAAACATTCAGCTGACAAAAATGTTATTGTATGTTCTCTCTTGAAAGCTTTAAGATATGCTTGGGTTAATTAGATTTCCAAATATGCAAATATGCCCTAGTGAGGTTTTTCTGAAATGCACCATTTTAAAATTATGTAGCATGGCATTGGTGTTCAAAATACTGAATTGTAAGACTTAGCCTGAATAGCTTACTAACATATCATATAAATTCATAATTGATCAAACCCATTTATTCCCCACTGTCCACATTATACTGTTCAAATTGGGTTAGAAAGTTTTATGGAAATTAGGTTCTCTAGCATGCTTTGGGGAAGATCAAGGAGTAGTTTAAATTACAGCAGTAGTTCTTCAAAAAATGCCAATTCACTTGTCTGATATCAGTGTTTCCAATGTGCTCAGTTTAGGGAACACGAAGCTTCTATAGTCCCAAGACTGTGGATCACCTGAAGGAAATTAGAACATGAACTTTGATCTTAAGGAGAAAGAATATTGCAGCAAGGGCATCTGAAATGATTTCATTTTGCTGACCTGCTTGTGCTGATAAATAACTTTAAGATTTTAACTTCTGAATTGCTTTTTTTTGAAATATTAGATTTTCCTTTAGAAACAGAATTCATTCTGGTATTCTATAGAAGCAGTTTCCTGGTTAACTGAAATGTTTGTTCTGTGTCAGTTAAAAATAATAATTTTTCCCAGAAACCTTTATAAAATGGATTATAGCCTTCAATGCTTCATTAATTAGTACATACTGAAGTATACTAAACATAAGCTGATAATTTCTGGATAACTCAGATGTACTATGACCATAGGCCCCAGTGAGGTATGGGAAGCTGTTTATCCAGGCTTTTAATGAGCTAGACCACAGGGTTAACAAACTTTTTCTGTAAAGGGCCAGATACTAATACTCGAAGTTTTGCAGGCAATGTAGTCTCTGTTGCTACCCCTCAGCTCTTGGAGCTGCCCTGTGCATAACTGATTTCCATTAATTCCTTTGTCACTATACAAGCAGGAGTTGAATTTGGGCTGCAGGCTGTGGTTTGACAACCTCTGACCTCAGCTACCATCTTTCTTGAAGTAATTTTTAGTAGTTCATTATGGTCATGTATTTATGTTTTGACATTCTTATGTTCCTTCTTTTAGCAGTATCTCATCCCTTTCTGATTATTGCTTTTGATGGGCTTTGGTTTCTAAGAAAAAGAGAAAGTAACTTGTTAGAATTGTCCCTAAAATAAGAGTCACTGGACTCCCAAGGGCTTTCTAGTAGAGCAAGCACACAGAGCATTTCTGTTACTCAGAGGCCATTTTTATGATTCTTGACCAAATTGTTAATGTGTAAAATAAGTTTTGTGTTAAAATAATTTTGTTGTGGTTCAATGGGTTTTTATAACTCTACATCAAATTCGCTTAAAAGTAAGAACAAATTTTTCAACTACATTTTCATGGGCATAGTTTAGTGTGTCTCGTCCGGTGTTTTCCATATTTATGACTAGTTATCAAGAGTAACAGATGTGTCTACTCAAAAAGAAGAGACTAAATTGCCTTTCAAACAAGAAGAAATTGCCCTGCCCTCACCATGATCAGTGTACTGTAATATTTTGTGCTTACTCTAGATTTACTTTATTCACATAACCAAACTTTGTTTTTGAGTTATTGGGAACTTTTTAGCCTACCCACAGAACTGAGCTGTCGAGAGCACTGGATCTGGGTTCGGGTCATAGCTGTGTGGTGTTAGGCAAGTTACTTGACTTTTCTAAACCTTAGCTCTTTCATGTATAAAATAAAGGTGAAAAGGTGCCGACCAGAGAGCATTATTCTATTTTTTGGTGCTTTTGCCCTTTTTCTTCTCTTTTTCCTCCCCTCTTCCTCAGCAGCACTCAAATTAACAATAAGTTTAAAACTTAACATGCCATCTAAATTACACTATCCTGTTGAGGCTCTTCTTCTTTCCAGTTCATCATTGAAAGAGATAATACCTAAGATTAAAGTAATTTCTCTCACTTAAAATAGGTGGCTACAATGATACATGGAATATAGGGAGTGGGGCTTTTTAAGGTAAAAAGCCTCATCGTAGCACAGAAAATGTAATTTTATCATTTTGCTATTAACATTATTAGATGTTTTAAGTATTATCTACATCTGGTTTGGGATGCATTCTCAGCAAAATATAGAATATTTTGTATTACACAGGTTCTAAAATAAAGCCTGCCAGCTCTAGGAGAAGGTGATAAGTTTAGCTGTCAACATTGGTCAGCAAGTTCTTCCATGCCTGCACTTCCAAGAAGTTACAGAGGTTTAATTCTATTATTCAATTTCCTAGTTGACATTACCACAGGAATTTAGGAAGATCTAACTTCCTGAGCATCAACTGTCCAACAGTTACTGTTCTCATAATTGCTACAGACATAGCATCTTCAATTTCTGTGGTATACATAATTTAAAAATATGTACAAGGAAGGAAGGAATAAAAGGGAGAGAGAGAAAAGGAAGGAAGGAAGAGAGGGAGGGAAAAGGAAAAAAGAAAATATCTAAACTCACAGGGACTCCAGTAATGATATGAATATATAGTTGATGGAAAGTGCCCTGCCAGGTAATTAGGCAAATCATCAATAACAAGTTGCTTAATCTTTTTGGGCTAGAGTTGTCCCATCTCTAAAATAAAGGGGTGGGACTTTAGGTTTTACGATGACAGAATAAAAACATTTCTGCACCCTTCTCTTGAAAATCACGCCAGAACTAGAAAAAATAGCACAAACATAAGGTTTACTTGTGTTGAATATAGGAGCTCACTCTAGCCTGAGAACACAGTTGTGAAGCTAAAAGTAGATGGAAAAATGAGAAATGACTGGGATAATGAAAAGGCTTTGGAAATAGATATTAGTGATGGTTGCCCAATAATGTGAAGTATAATTGTTGTCATTGAATTGTGCATTTAAAAATAGTTAAAGTGGTAGGTTTTTAATATGTATTGTACCACTGTAAGTATTAAAAAAATAATAAGGAGTAAATGATTTACTAAGGAGAAGGGAGGTCAAACAAAAACACATACAGGTTGGAAGTATCAAGGAATAGCTAGCCAATCTGCTTCTCAGAGAGGGCTCAAAAATCGGAGGCCAGATAATAATAGAAGATAAGGATAGTGAAAACAGGGATTACTTGAAATTGTGTACAGGTTGCAACTAGACCTCCTGATCTTCCCCTCCTCCACATCTCCACTGGGCAGATGACCTCACCACTTCTATCAGGCCGAAGCTTAAGCTCTCAGGAATCAGAGAGTCTCAGGACTCGGAGACTACATGGCCCGAAGAGGGTGAGCAACCATATAGAAAACACAAATGGAAGTCTAGTATTAAATGTGAGATATTTTTCCAGGATGAACCCCAGAACGCAGATAGTCAGGACTTATCCCTGTGAGTTCTCTCACTAGAGGAGTCATAGCTGATTTAAAAACATGGAGGTGCAGAGCCAAAGCAATGACTGAAAGAGTTGATAGTCATTTCTTTTGGAGAGGAGGAAAGGAGGGGATGAGACAAATAACCCTAAGGGTTTTTTTTTTCTTTTTTTATTGGCATATAATTAATATAGTGTTATATTAGTTTCGGGTGTACAATATGATTCAACAATCCATACTTAACTCAGTGCTCATCATGATAAATGTACTCTTGATCTCCTTTATATATTTCACCTCTCCCCACGACCCTACTGCCCTCTGTGTCAACCACCAATTTGTTTTCTGTATTTAAGAGTCTGGTTTTTTGTTTCTCTTTAGTTACCCCTAAGTTTTAATCATTATTTGATTTCTATACTATATGCATGTAATACTTTGGTTTTGTAAATGATTAAAATAAATTTAAAATATATAAAACAAGGGATGGTTTCTAAAAGCCCATCTTGTCTTTTGTTTCAGTCATATTCAGTCATATTGTCCTCTACAGAAAATACTGTTTCTAGATTCTTGGCTTTTTTCTGTAAGGGAAAAGAAATTCACCAAAATAGCTGTTTCTAAGGAGTGCTAATTGGTGTCATCATATTTTATGTGTACTGTATGTTTCTACTTAGATACATATTTTTTCCCTCTGGTAATTTAGTGTCTGTACATCAGACTATGTCTACTTCAAGATCACTAATTTGGTTCTAATTCAGGATGTCTAATAGTATAACCAGAGTGGGCCTAGTTTCATTTATGATTTTTTCTGAGGAAGCCATTTACTAAGTAATGGAATAGGGTGTGTTTAAAAACATGTTTGAGGGAGAAATGTCCTGTCTAATATCCAGTTGCTTTGCATTTGCATAGAAAATGTTACTAATTTCAAAGGGTCTTATCTGTACCTTAGAGAAGGTCTGGGATTTTATATTTTGCAGTATCTTATTTCCATATAGAGATATGTCATTGGCCTACTCATTAATAGGCTTATATTTTAATTCATTTTTATGAATCTAAACAAATGAGTTGATTTTAACAGACTTTGTTATAATGGGTATTTTTCAGCGGACTGCTGCAGTTGATTTATGCAGTTCTTTATGTTTGTTCCCATGAAAAGACCATTTTCATCTTTTGTTTTTATTTTCCAAACATACAAGGGTCACTAAACCTCTTTAGAAATTGCTTTTGAATAGTCATTCTTTGTTTGGAAAAACTACAGTATATTCCTTAAGTGAAATTCAATCAACTACTTTTATGGTAACTGGGCTTAAAAGACATCAGTGAAAATACCCACACAAGCTCTTAAGATCAAGGCATTTGTTTCAGCTGACTTTAGTATGTACTTATCCATTGTGCATCAAATAATGAGCAAAATAGCCAGACTTCTAATAAGCAAGTACAATATAGACAAAAGAGAACACTGATTTAAGGTCCTAGTGTCAAATGCGGTAAAACACTCTGTTTATAGCAGGTCAGGCTTGGGTTTACAATTAGCACTAATTACTGAGAAAAAAATCAAAACCCGAGCTTTAAGGAAGGACACTTTTCACTGCAAGATCAAAGGCAGTCTCTGCAGAATAGGGAAGCCTCTACCACTTAATTGCACTGAAGTGCTAATTGGATTGTAAGGAACTTTCATGAGTTCCTCCAATTAGCCAGCCATCCCTGACGAAATCCAAAAAGAAGAGATTATGAGTTCTTAGAGCTTTTGTCTATATGGTTGCCATTTGTATACCTGAGTGAATGTAGCCTTGCCTTCTTTTTATGCAAATTGAGGTCTTTGGGGTCTTGGTTATTAGCTTCCTATAAATAGCCTTGAAGGTAAAGTTATCCATTCTATACAAAGTCGTAACTGTATGCTAATGATAATGGGACAACATTTAATGGAGCTATCATTTTTATTAAGATACTTTGTTTAAAATATATGAGTTGGGTGCAGCTTCTTGGCTCAGGATTGTCATCTCCTGCAGTTAGGATCCCGTTAGGATATTTGTATTACGTTTGATATTTGTATTACATTTAAGTACTCTTCACTTTGGGTAATTTTATGAAAGAAATAGATAATCAGTAATTTCATGGTGTTTATTCTCCAAGTAATAATTTTTATCCCTGAGAATTATTCATGGCTCTAATTGTGCTTTGCCCATGCACTGCCTCCCCTGTGATTCTTATTGTTGTTGTTTGATCATATAAGGTGGCAACAAATCTGCCAGCTCACCACATGAAAGCTCCTATGACAAAGTGATCTCTTTGGGCAAAAATTATCCATTTGGATAAAGAAAATGGGAACCTTTGCTTGATGCCGGGTTGTCCCTACACAAAGTGAAATAAAAATTTGGCAGCTGTTCAGTGAATTCACCTGTCTATGTTAGACTGGGACTATGATAAATCTTAAAAAGCTCTTACTGACATAGAAAGTATTTTACTTTATTCATATTCCTCAAACTTTGTTCATTTGGAGATTTGCCTCAGTGGTAAATGTGCTAGTTATTTTTTGTGCCAGCAAAGGAAAACAAATTTAAGCATTTGTTCAGAATTTTTAGATGTTCTAAATTATCTGATTAACCTCATTAACTAGAAAATAATTTACTTACCACAATTTATTTCCTGTTACATAAACCCTAAGGTGAGTGTCCAAATAATTAAATTGTTGCTTTGCATCTCCAAAATTTGAATACAGATCTTCCTCAACTTAAGGTAAGGTCATTTCAATAAACCCATCCTACATTGAGAATACCGTAAGTCAAAAATATATTTAATATACCTTCCCTACCAAACATCACAGCTTAGCCTAGCCTACCTTAAACATGCTCAGAACATTTCTATTAGCTTACAGATATGATTTATGATTAGATAAAATCATCTAACACAAAGTCTATTTTATAACAAAGTATTGTATATCTTGCATAATTTATTGAATACTCTACTGAAAATGAAAAGCAGAATGTCTGTAGGGATACAGAGTGGTTGTAAGTGTGGGTTGTTTACCCTCATGATCACCTGGCTGACTGGGAGCTGTGGCTCACTGCCACTGCCCAGCATCAAGAGAGACTATTTACTGCATATCACTAGCCCAGAAAAAGACCAAAATTCAAATTACGGTTTCTACCGAATATATACTGCTTTTGAACCGTTGTAAAGTCGAAAAATCAGAAATTGAACCACTGTTAAGCTGGGGACTGTCTGTATGCTACAATGACAGATGACTGACTGTCATAGAGAAGTAACATGATTTTCCATGCTCCCAGAGTTAATATGTTTCATGCTCAGTGTTTGTACTTTATAATAAATGGAGGTATTATGATAATAATGGCATCTGCTATATATTTCATTGGTTTTATTGGGCATTTTATATACTTTATATTTCTCAGAATAACACTCAAAAAGAGCGCTATCTTCATTTTACAGGTAAGAAAATTAAAGTTTAGAAAGGTTCAGGAGCACAGCTGTTAAGTAACACAACTACTAACTAGAGAAGCCAGGATTAAAATCCAGTTTTGGGGGCATCTGAGTGACTCATTCGGGGAAGCATCTGCCTTTGGCTCAGATCATGATCCTGGAGTCCCAGGTGGAGCTCCGTGTTGGCCTCCCTGCTCAGCGGGATATCTGCCTCTCCCTCTCCCTCTGCTGCTCCCCTGCTTGTGCTCTCTCTCTCTCTCTCTGTGTGTGTCAAATAGATAAATAAAATCTTTAAAAATCACTCACTCACTCACTCACTCAGTCATGTTCATCAGTGCCTAAAAAGATTGTCTGACCCACAGTAATTCTTCAAGGAATAGGTGGATGGGTGTGCCAGTACCAGAGCTATAGGCTTCCAACTTTGAAGCTAATTCTTTAAGTATTCTGGTAAAGTCCTCGTATTTATAAAATTTGTGTCGTTTAATAGAAGATCAAGATTCTAGAATCCTACAAATAAAAAGAAAATACTTTATAGTTTGTGATTACCTCTTCCAGATATTTTACATGTTTTTTTTCCTCCATCACAAGTAGATAACTTGTTAAAAATTTTAAAAACTTCCTTAAAGGAGGATGGGTTTTGTACTATGAAATTATTCAGATAGTTTTGAAAACTAGATTATTGAGTAGCGTGCATTGTTTAAAATAACTGTCTTCTCTACAAAATGTTATCTTTTTGCCAAATTCAGACATATCTACAAGGACTCCTCTATGGACCTTGAAATTACCGAAGCCACTAAAAGAAATTCATCAGCTATGTAAATTTATTGATAACCTCTCTATTCTAATTTATAAAGAAAATAATTAGCTTATGGGTAGACAAATCTTTTAAAAAATAAAGTAGAAAGTTGTTCATGGAAAAAAAACCTGACACTTGCTCTGTTACTAGTTTCAAAGAAACTGGCTCATAGATAACTTCTAAAGTACATTTAAGAGTATGAGAAACAAGGACAAAATCCCATTTGGCATGTGAGATAATAACAATAACTTCTACTTGATGGTCTTTCAGTTTTGCTTGTAAGTAACATTTGTTACCCTAATAATATGCATTCCTCATCTGTAAAAGGGGATTAATACCAGTATCAACATACAACCAGTGTTGTACGTTGTGGAGGAAGCCTGCCAGAATAGATGGTCAATAATGGGTAGCTATTTATAGAGATTTATAGAGCGGACTGTTCATAGTCACAGTGAAGTTATGACTAATGTTGTCAATGATGTTTTTACCTTATATAAAAAATTTTGTGCTATAAATCCTAATTTACATAGAGTATATGTTATATATTATAGCTAACATATAATATATACAGTAGTTCCCCTCATCTGCAGTTCTACTTCCCACGGTTTCAATTTCCTGTGGTCAGCCGTGGTCCAGAAGCAGATGATTCTCCTCTGGTGTGTCATCAAAAGGTCAATAATAATATGCTGTGTTACAGTGCCTATGTCATTCACCTCAATTCATCTCATCATGTAGGCATTTTATCATGCCATATCATCACAAGAAGCAGAAGGGTGAATACAGAAAAATAGGATATTTTGAGAGGGGAGAGACCACATTCACATAACTTTCATTACAGTAAGTTGTTACAATTGTTGTATTTTATTATTAGTTATTATTGTTAATGTCTTACCATGCCTCATTTATAAATTAAACTTTATCATAGGTACATATATATAAGAAAAACATAGTATATTTTGGATTAGGTAGTATCCGTGGTTGGTTTCAAGCATCTACTGGGAGTCTTCGAACGGATCCCCCATAGCTAAAGGGAGACTACTATACATAACTTTATATATATTTTAACTTTTTGGTAAAATGTACATAACAAAAAATTTGCTAGTTTAATCATTTTGAAGTATACAATTCAATGACATTAAGTACCCTCACTCACAGTGTTGTGCAGCTACCATTACTATCCATTTATAGAACTTTCCAAACAGAAACTGTGTATATGTTTTATTTTTAAGGACTTAGATCACAAAAATGTATCCCACACATCTATGGTGAACATTTATTGAGCTCTCCTTTTTTCCTAAAGGCATTTTACTCTCTTAAAAGTCACATTTACTATAAGGGATCAATGACTAAAAGTTTTCATTATGAAGACCTTGATCTTTTCTTCCCAGAATTCCAAGAACCCATCTTCTGTCCTTTGCTTCCTCCCACCCAGTCCCACATACATATACCCCAACCCACAGTCACTTGAAATTAAAAAGTCCAGCTGAGAAAGCTTTGCAACTGAGTCTTTCAGTGAGAGCATTCTCAGACCAAGTATCATTTTAAGAAATAAGTATTAATCAAGACAAACATTTTATATTAGTTCCATTTTATCCACATTGTGCCAGCTTTGGATTTTGTTTGAACCATGAGTTTGAATCACCTATGACTATTTCCCTGTCCTTGCCCCACCCTTTTGGTGCCCATTCCCCAGCTCATTAGCTTGGTTCATCTCAAGTTGACTGTGTTTGAGTTTCCCATGTCTGTGCCTCTTTTATGTATTAATTATTTCACCTAAAGTGTCCCTCCCTGGTTGGACTCCCACTTCTTTGCAGACAGGCTGGTTTTTACTATCACTTTGTGCTAAGCTCAGACTTCACCTTCTCAAGGAAACCTTCTCTGGCAGTCAGCCTACCTTCCTCCCCTCGATACTCCCATAACTCCTGTTTATGCACTCGGGTAACCTGCATTACAGTCCTCTGAGAACTAATACTTACTGTCCTGCTTTCCCTCTAGATTGGGAACTCCCTAAGTCTTGGTTTTGAGACTTACAGATGTTTGCATTCTTATGTTCTGGCATAGTACATGGCACAGAGGAGGCAGTCAGTAAATAGTTATTAAATAAATTTTACAGTATTAGAATTTTTCCAATTATAGCCAGCCTGTCAGACACAAGAACAATGGATTGCTATATTTGTATTTTCAGTCTATCAAGAACCTTTAGGGGTTACTCTTAAGAAAAAAATAGATGAATGAGCAACTATGCATGTCAAGAGACTTAGTGAGGACAAATTGAATCCCAGAACCATGGATAAATGAGTGGGCTCTGGCCCACCTGAAAAGCAAGGTATTCAGAGGAACAAAAATAAAAAAGAATTGAAAACCAACAGGAACCACGAAATTCTCCAAATTTGCCTTCTGCCCATATCATTCCTGTTCTTGATTAATCTGAATATCGGTTTCCACAACAGAATAAGGCCCTGGGACTTGCGTGTCACGTGAGAAGGAAGGTGCACAGATTAATTTTAGTCATTGAGAACAGATCTACTGAAACATTCCCTGCAGTAAGTATGGATTTTGTTACAAAGTGCTGAATAAACCTCCCAGAGCTTTTCTTGCCTTTGTGAGGCCATGTTTGTTCCAAAGACAAAAAACAAAGTATTAAAAAAAAAACAACCAGGGAACTCAGAGGCCATTTCTAGCCACAAATTTAGCAAACCACTTTAAGCTCTATTCTGCTTCGATCAAGACCACATGGGAAGGGATGTGAAACTATTTTTAGTAAAAAACAGCAGACATAATCCCATGTTGTAAGAACTGATACTTTGTACATTGGGGATGTAAACATTTTTGCATAATAAAAGCTACTGTTATTAAAATATAACATAAAGTGGAGTGATTAGCATTGAAGTGTGACCTAGCAATATACACTAGTGAATTTGATGAGTAAATGAAAGGAGATATTAGCTGTTGGTTGGAGGGATGCCTGAGTAGCTCAGTTGGTTAAGCATCTGCCTTTGACTCAGGTCATGATCCTAGGGTCCTGGGATGGAGCTTCGCATCAGGCTCCTTGCTCAGCAGGGAGCCTGCTTCTCCCTCTGCCAAGCCCCCTGCTTGTGCGCTCTCTCTCTCTCTCTCTCTCTCTCTCTGACAAATAAGTAAATAAGTAAGTAAGTAAATAAATAAATAAATAAGTGTTGGTTGGAACCAGGTGAAAGGCAGGTGAGGCACATCACAAAATGCATATAGAAACAAAACCTTTCTCAGTAATGAAAGTTGCCTCAGTTTATGTGTGTGTGTGTGTGTGATGATTATATAACACCCTGTATATTAAATAGTGATCACAGCTCAAAACACTTTAACTTTTTGTGTAACTGAAAAAAGTAAGCTGAAAATAAATGAGGTTCTTCTAAATGATTCCTGAACATTCCTCTGTATACAAAGTGGGTTTTGTACTCTTGCTAGAGCCAGGGTTCTGTGATTGATAATTTCTATCATCAGTATCCCAGACTTAGGTTAATGAGCAGCCTTGAATTCAGAGGGCCCCCACCTATGAGAGGAACAATCCTGTAGCCCAAGCACTCATCAGAAATATCATGGGGTATTGTGCATGTAAGAGAAGGCCCTTTGATGTAAGCACCAAGGCTGTTACCATGGAGACCACATGATTCAAGTCACTTCCTGATGCTAAACCACCTGATCTTCACATCTCCACTAATTTCCACAGAACCTTGACCACACTTGACATTTTAAACTACAATGTGACAGAATTTATTTTAAGAAAATATGTGATTGCCCATCATTCATAAAACTGAAGATGCAAAATTTTGAAAGATGTGCAATAACCCTATAAAATTTAGAGCTTGATACAATTTTTCCTTCATTTTCTTATGTCTTAGCATTATGACAGGATCATTTTGCGTGTAATTTTGAAAGTTATCCTTTTAATTTAGATACCTCTGAGAAAGCAGAGAGCTGTCTAATGGAAGGAAAGCAGTTCGCAGGGTGTTAGCTGGCAGCCCCATTAAGTAGGAAGAGATAAGGAACAGAGGAAGAGCCTGTTGTTTAGGGCTGTGCTGGGGCATGCACGGCAGTGTTCATCTGAGGGCCCTTGCTGTACCATTCCTCAGAGAAGTTAGGCCAGAGCTTGCATGATCCCCAGACCCCCGTCATATTTGTGTCATACATAGGCTGCTGATGAACAGGCCACAGCTTGGGCATGAGCAGAGGTCATTGAAAGAACAGCTATTGAAGGATTGGGGGGGGTGCTCTAGTAACTCTCCATGTGGGGATGAGGAAGGAGCTCTTCATAAGGTATTTTTTGAGGTGTACAAACTACAACATGCGGTAGGTCACACCTTTAAATAAAATAAAAAACATGCGTTCTTGTTTGTCATGTTTTTACTGAACTCTAGTTATGTAACATCAGTTTGAAATAAAATTAGAGAAGAAATGGAGGATTTAAAAAAAGTGAGGACAGAGGAGCATGGAAGAGGTATCTCTGTGTGAAACAGCTAAGTCATTTGTGTTTCGGTGCTTTTTAAGGACAAGTTAATTTTGGCTGGAATTACTATAGAGGAATAAATAATTGGGGCTTTTCTTTCTTTGCAAGAGGAGGTAGGAAAAGCTCTGTGAGATGTAGATTCTCAAATTTTGAACTGGCTGGTGCTAGTGCAGATCATTCTGAGATCAGTACAGTATATCTTTAGTTTTCAGAGTAAAGATTTTATATTAGTCAGTCAGAGTCTTAAAGTCAAATAAGGGGAAACATTGATGGCTAATGAGAAGAAAGGAGATATTTAAACTTACAGACAGATAAAGGAACAGTTCCATATCTCTGTGCTGAGAACAACTGACAAAAAAAGAATCTGGACTATCTTTTCTCCTTCTATTTTTACTCATGACTCACTTTTTTTCAAGCCCCTCCATCTCTGTGTACCATAGTTGACTCAATCACAAGGGAGATAATTATGCTTTCGACCTCTACTACATGGCCATTGTACCTTAGATCTTTTCTCCACCACATCAGCAGTTAAGAATTCATTACGTGGGCACAGGGCCTCACACCTTGCACAGGATGCCTCGTCCAGAAACTGCTGTTTCAGGACACATTCTACATGTCGATGTACATCACCCCATAGAATCCGGTAGGTCATCTTCAACCTGCTCTGTGAAAATGGGAAATGGAGGTTCATTTTTAAACATCTTTTGTTTTTTCTCAATCCAGTTGAATCACTAGGAAGTTCCTACCACAACTATGTTTTAAATATTCACCAACTATATGCCGAGTAGTCAGAATACAACCAAAACTGTTTCCTTGTGTTCCATGTGTATGTAAGTGCGTGCTTTGTGCTGCGCTTGGACAAACAGCCGCTTAGGTTGTACCTGAGTTGATGCGGGCAGAGAGCTCCATGGTTATGTTAGATGGAGAGAAAGAACATACCCCGGTTTGAGGAATCAAGTATCATGAACGCATTAAAGTCTTTATGAAGCTCCAACAGAGGACATGTAACATTTTCTTCACTAAAATATCAGTTTTAAGGACAGTCCTTTTTAAGTAATGTATTTCTAAAAGTATATTCTAAATAGGAATTATAGAATCTCTTCTTCCTGAGTGATTTTTTTTTTTTTTTAGTTTGGCCTGAAGCCATTTTTTTTCTAACCAATGAAAATACCTTATTTCCTTTCTCTCCTTTCCAGTGTTAGAACTGTTTATTAGCCTGTTACTTCCTGATCATACTAATTGGCTGAGTATAGTAGAACAGTTGGTGGAACCAGATGCTGTTTATACCCACTCTTCCTGGGTCTCTGTCTCCATTATCCTCACCTGGATTACTTATAAAGCCAATGCCCTTTGTCCTCTTGGCTGTATATGTGTGGTGTAAGGACTCCTACTAATCAGTGACACTAGAAGGTTGAGAAAGCACAAAGGAAAGAAAGGAATAATCAAGAAGTGACTATATTAAGCAAAGCAGTGAAACCATGTAAATTTAAAATTAAATCAATCTCACAGTCCTGAAGGTGACAAATTATGTCCTAATTTTAAATGTGAAATCTATGCAAATTCACTTCTACCTTCCCAACATTACAGGTTCCTAGATTTGGGCACAGAGAAAATGCAAAAATTTACCTTTGTTTTAGAATCATTTCTTTTCAGTGCTTTTCTTGACTTTCCCCTAAACTGTCCAAAAAGCAGTGTTTCTTCTACCCACTCCCACAAAATTAACTTTGTGAAGTATTGGTAAAACTTCTCAGGGTTTCATCAAACCACCATGTCATGGGGAATAGGAACACACAACCCCAAAATAGCTCACTTCTTTTCTTGGCTGCTGTTTTGAGGTACATTCTGTGGACCAGCTGCACAACAAGTTAATTGTCACTGTGGGGATTGAACGATAATTCTGTCTTTGAGAGCCTCCCGTGTGCCAGACTCTAACATAAATTTTCTTTAATTCCCCAAAGCACCTCTATGATGTATTAAAAGCTTTATTTTCAAGAGGAGGAACCCAGATTTCAGAGAGTTGGAATAATTTGCCCAAAGTTAGATTGTAGAGGGAAGAACAAGAGTTGGAGCCTTCAGTCTGCGTGACCTCTGATCACTACACTTTATTCCTTTGGAAAGAAAGCCAGAGATTACCAGTATCATGCTGTACACAGGTTAAGTGGCTAACCAAGTCCTTCTATGGCAGTAGGTCTGAGACCTTATTGGGCAAAATAATTACATGGGGAACACTGTAATATTGCAGATCCTTTGCCTTACTTGCATACTCTAGGAATCTGAATTTTTTTTTCTGGGATTTTATTATTTATTTGAGAAAAGGAGCGTAGTGGTGAGGGTCAGAAGGAGAAGGAGAGAGAGAATCTTAAGCAGACTCCACACTGAGCACAGAGCCGAACACAGGGCTGAATCTCACAACTATGAGATCATGATCTGAGCCAAAAACAAAAGTCAGATGCTTAACCGACTGAGTCACCCAGGTGCTCCTAAGAATCTGAATTTTTAACAAGTCCCCCGGGTAATTCTGAAACAGCTTTTCACATTGTGAATCACTTTTATAAAGGCATTAATAAAATTATTTGTATCTATCTAATCATCTATCCATCCTGTGTATATCTATATCTTTACTTCTCTTGCCACACAATGGTTAAGATTCTGATGGTTTTAATGTCAGCCCCTTCACAATCTAAGTATTCCTTCTCTGCCCACTTTCTTCTTCCCAAGAAAGCTGAAGCTGTTGGTTCACCCTCTAGATTAATTCAAGAGGTCATTGATTTTGAGTTAAGACATTTTAAGCAATGCTAAAGATATTTTCATTTTGATGGGATCAAAATTTTATTTAGGATTGCTATCTATTAGTATTTTGGGGAATCTTTCTTTTGACACGTTTAGCCACAGACATTGATTTTAATTAGTAGGCACAACTTATTTTAAAAGATTTTGGGGAGGTGAGTGCTTCTGAAACCAGATATGAGAGTGAGCGATCTTGAGAAACTGTGTCTCTGAAATAATAATGAATTGGGGGGAAATGCGTGTAGCAACACTTTTTTGTTGTTGTTATAAGAAAAATTTTTAATTTAAAAAATTAGTTTTTCATAAGCCAGTACATTTCTCATGGAGAAAGGTGGTTGGCGACACTCCCTAAAGTGCTGCAACATTTCGCTAATTTAAAAAAGGTCTGCTTCAGATCAATTGCGACCTTATCAATAGGATGATCTCATTCATCTCCTCTGGAGACTCCTGTCACAGGGAGCTGCAATAGCTCTGAGTTCCTCTACTCTGATTGCAAAATCAACACTAAAGACGGTTTCAGAATCAGTTTGTGGTAAAGCGAAGCATCTCTGTGATCTTTCTTAGTCATTAGTTTTTAAAAAGTGAAACATCTTGGTAATCTTTCTAAGTTATTTGTTTTTGAAAAATCACAAACTCATGCTATTGATATTATTCATTCTAATTTTTTTTTCTCTTACACTGTTCAGGTGCAAGGGAGAATGATTTTGTGAAATATATTGCATTTGTGGTTCTTTTGGACCATACTTCCTCCTCCTTATTTTGTCTTTGGAACTGTATCATTTATTGGAAATAATTTTCAAATATCAGCAGATAGAATAAAAAGTAAAATTCCTTATAGTTTACTAGTTGTTGGGATTTACTTCTTGTAAGACATTGTTTTGTAATATAAAAAAATTATTTCCTTGAATTTGAATAAAATTTAGAGAGTCAATTTTCAAAATGTATTATATGTTCCATACTTAATATATCTAAGGTCTGTCAGTAAATTAATGAGAGTAAATTTCCTAGGTGGCTTTTGGAGTAAATCTCTGACTTTAAAGTCACATTTTATAGGAAAGCAGTAATTATACAATCTATAGTTAGTTCCTTGAGCCTAATTTTATAGATAACAATAAAAATGAGAACATTTTCCTATAATTAACCTTCTTCCATTTCTTTTCTGGTTTTCACATTTATTAATTTTGTGCTAACCATTTCAGCTTTCTAATAGTAGTTTATCCTAATTTTCCTTCATTTCTAGTCATCTGTGATCAAAACCATTTTCTCTCCATCTGCTATCTTTTCATTCATCTCTCCTTTTAAAATCTGTTTCCTCTCCTGTAGACTCATGAATATGCCATGGTATGTCAACTTTCTTTCACTAATTAGGAGGGGGAAAAGAATCCTTTACTTTTGAGATTGTCATTCTCCCTGTGTACCAGTGTGAACAATTAACATCAGCTGTCTTTGCCTACTAATGATTCCCCAAGTTAGGTGTGGGAAATTGAAATGGGATGTTTTCCTTTGGAGGACCCCTGCACTCCCTAACGGTCACCCCTCATCACTCTGCAGGCCCAGTGACTGCTATTCAGTGCATGAGTCAGCCTACTTTCTGAACTGACCTTTCCTAATGAGACAGCACTGACCTCTTAAAGCTGTTGCTATTTTAAATTATTTTTGTGTGTTTCAGAGATGTGTCAGGAAAAACATTTTGGTAATACTTGATAGAGTTATTTTATATCCATTTTATCTTGTGCATAGCTGCTATTTACCTTTCTCTTCACTTGGAAATATTATATTTAAAAAGATGCTCTTCTAAATAAATATTTATTTGGAACTCAATTTTTTGTTTTAATATTGAAAACTCTCAGAAAATATTTTTAAGCATCTTATTCATATTTTAGAGATATGTCAGCCAATAACAATTTACAAAGATATATTCAACAATGAGGACTTATTAAGTACCTCGTATGTGCATAAAGTTTTCTTGGTCTTATGATAAATAAAAAAAAAAGTTTATTAAAGTTTGGTAATTAGTGACACAGTAAGATAAATGATTAAGTATCAAAATAATGGGTAGACTCAAGCAATGCTCTATGATTTCAGAGGAAAAAGAAATCAGGGGACACCTGGGTGGCTCATTTCGTTGAGCATCTGCCTTCGGCTCAGGCCCTGATCAAAGGGTGCTGGGATCAAGTCCCACATCTGGCCCCTTGCTCATCAGGGAGCCTGTTTCTCCCTCTGCCTGCCACTCCCCCTGGCTTGTGTGCTCTCTCTCCCTCTCTCTGACAAATAAATAAATAAAATCTTAAAGAAAAAAAAAGAAATCAGTAAAAATTGATGACCTTGGAAAGCTTGGTTGAAGAGCTAGTAGTCACACTTGTCCTTGAAAGATGGGTATATTTCTATATCAAAGACTTCCTATTAATTATATTTAGAAGATAAAAGGAAAGAGTCAATGTTGATCTTAAGATTTCATGCTAGGATAACCTGGAGAGTGAGATACCATTAGTGGAAAAGATGTCGTGGGAGCTAGCTGGCTTGAGACAGAAGGTCAAAAATCTAGCTTTGGACAATTCAAGTGTGATATCCAGTAAGAAGGTAGAAATACAGAAGACAAAACGAGACACCAAGGCTAGAAATGGATGCAATATTGTATGGTAGAGAGCAGATAGCTGGAGTCTACGGACACCTATGCTCTATTCTCCCTGATGCCAACCAACCAGGTGGTGAAGTTTAGTCAAGTGACTCCATGGCTTCAGCTTCCATTTCTTACATATAAAATAAGAGTCCTGAGATGCCTTGCATTTTAACATTTCACGAAGAAACATTTCAGACTTGCCCACAAATAAGTCGTAGTTAAATGCATAAAAGGACATTGACCTTTGAGAATAGAGAATATTTACTGGGAGTGAAGGAGGAGGGCTGAGCCTAGAGGCACACCTCGGTTTTGAATGGAAAACAAAGCAGAAGGGAATGTGTTGTCAAGGGGCAGATGATAGTGTTAAGGAGAAGAGACAACCCGCATGTGAGATGACAGAGAGCTTAAGCAGAGTAAGGAGAATCACTGAAGGAGTCACAGCTCCTGGCTCCTGACTATCTGTCCAGTCTTTGTGTCTGAGGAGATGGCCATCATGCTGTGGCACCAGAGAAGTGTTTCTTAGGAGGCTATAATCACAAATCACAGGACATATATACGGATTTCACCTTGTTATATGAATTGAATATTTATATCTTATGCATCAGGAAAGTCAAATTAATATGTTGCCTGTTCTAAGCAAAGCTGGACTTCTTCAGGCTAAATCATATTCGCATACTCAATGTAGTTTAGTCAGAACATGTGGATGTTTTGATATCCCATTTATGCCATTTAAATAGTTCAAATAACCTCAGTTTGATCTCTGATGACTTATTCTAGGTCCATATTTTAAACAGAACTACTGAAAACATCATTTAATTAAGCTTTAGGTGATATAGTAAGGTAATACAAACATATTTTTGAACCCAAAATTTGATACCCATCAGAAAACTGTAATTCATGGAGGTCCTCAAAGGCCTAACAGTCCTTTTTTCAAATTTAACTTTTCAGTAAAAAAGAATTATGTTAACATACTCATCATTTTTAATGAACTCTGTGACTAGAGTCTACAAATAACTAATAATACTGTTTATCCTCAGAGATGATACTAAGATAGGTTCAGTAATGCAGGCAGATATGGGAAAATTGCCAACACCTAAAATATCCACTTTAGTTTTAAGACTATTAGCAATTCAAAAAAAAATCCAATTTTTATCCTGTCAAAAGAGATAATACCACACAAATGATTACAGAAGAATACGAAGACTAAATGTAAAAAATGTTTGAGACAGAGTAGCCATCAATTATTTTACATTTCGACACTTAAATTGGGAGATACGTTGTTACATACACCAATGACTAGAAGTAAAAAGGAGGTTTTGTTGTTTGTTTTTTTTAAAATATATCTGTATTCCTATCCTTGAAGTTTTACAGGTGTTAGGATTTTGAGAAGTTTGTTGAGCTAAAGTCAGGCAAGAAATATTAATTCTAATCAGTATTTATTCTCATGAGAATTTACTGTTTGGGGGAAAAACTTTTAACCATTACAAGAAAAATGCTAAAAAGCCAATTAGATTTTTTTCTAAGTACTTAGGACAAGTATAGGTTATTTGTATTCACCTCATGGAGCACTATGTGAGAAACTTTTGTTGCCACCTTTGATCTATGAAAAATGACTATCTTGGCTTTTTTTCTGTCTTCCGTTACCTTATACTTCCTAGGCAGCAGTCATCATTAAAATGTATTCGATGCAATTTTTAGCACAACTGTGTACGAAATGCTTTATTCATTATTCAATTTAATCCTCACAATTGTTTTTCAGTTTTCTAGAGAAAAATTGAGACTTAGCTGAAATAAGTTGCCCAGGGTCACAAAGGTTAGGCAATGGCAGAGATGGGATTCCAAACCTATTTGCTTAACTCTCTTATATAATATATCCTTTATTTCTTGGCTATGTAGTCCAGGCCCCATGCTTGGTGCCAGGGGTGTGGAGATGAAAAAGACTTTCTTTCTGATCTCATGGCACTCAGGCTGGTAGAAGAAGGTCATTGCCTCCCCTTGTGTGGCTCACCTGGCAGTACCAGGCCTGCCCCACCTGCTAGTGTGAGTGTCCCGCCCCCCCCCCCCCCCGCCAGGTATCAAGGGACATCAGCTAAAGCCCCTGTTCTCACAGAATCTGCAGGCAGTTTCCTATCTCTACTCCAAGGTGGCTCTTGCCTAATGCAAGCTCTTGCTGTAACACTACCAAGTCTTCTGGTATTTTCTATTGAGAGAAAATAGGGAAGAAATGTTGCATGAGAATAAAGCCAGGAATATTACGTATATGCACTGAAAATGTGTTTCTGCGATGTGAGTCGGAACTGACAGGCACATAGAGCCCTGAGTTGAGCCTGTAATGAGACATACTGTTTTCTAGCACCCTGTGACCCACTGCTGACTGGTCCATTATGACAATAGTAGCAACAACTGTGCTCAGCTCACCACACAATGACAACCTTTCCAGTGTGTGCCTCCCATTTATTAGAACATGAGTGGACGGCCATCCTCCAGATGCCCAGCCGTGACTATCACACAAAGAAAACATTAGCTTTCTTGGATGTTGCTATTATAATTCAAAAATTAGTTTTGCCTTCATGGCTGCATCACATTTGGAATTTCTCTTTGACGTTGTTATTAGTGTGGCTCATGGTGCTCATGATAACTGTCACACATTAATCACGTCCATCACGTGATTCTTAATTTGCTCTATTATGACAAATGGATTTAGACACAAACTTGCAATTACCTATTCTGAGGTTAATAGCAGATTTGGGGTTGTAATTAGTTCCCAAATATTCAATTTAGGGAAATTATTTCTCACCCAGCTCTAAAACATGTTCTAAATGAGCAAATTGTATTTTTTACTATCACTGCAAAATTGTGCCAGATGAGACCATATGAGACATTTGAGCATAGTAAAACACCCAAAAGTTTTTTATCAGAACAGAATATCTGTGCGTTCGATGGGGTGTTTTGCTCTTTGTCATTATCTCACTCATCCACCCCATTTTTATCTGGATCTCAAAATACATCAGAAAATTTTACTTTATAAACCTTCTCCTTATGGGGAATATTGTGTACTAATTCTATTTTCAGAATGTTAGCAGTCTTAATAACTATCTGCAGTTGTCATTTTTTTAATCAAGAAGGAGATATTTGTAAAGGTTGCTATACCTTTTGATTTTTCTCTTGGATCTCTTTGTTAAGTATTGTATATTTTAAATGATTGTGTATCTAAAACAATCTTAAAAATTCTTCTTCTGAATAAGCTCAAGGATCTCTTATAGCATCCTTTTTAGTTACAGAGACTTCTTTCCTTTGGAAGGTTTGTACAAATTAATGTTTCACTTCTGCTGCAACTATGTCTCTGACCTCTGAATTCCTGTATATCACCAAGAAATGGTCCACAGGCATCTATTCCAGAAAACCTTCCTTTTCTAACAAATCTTAGTAACAGGATATTATAGACATATGGGATGCCAGTACAGAACGTTGTGAGAGATGGAGACATGGGAATTACAGGTGGAGAACATTCAGAAATCAACCAGGTTAGTAAAAGTTGTGTAGCACGGAGGCTGAGTCCAAATTCTGGAGCTAAGCAGACTGTATTCGACTCCTGGTTCAGCTATTTTCCTGTTGGACTATAGGCAAGTCACTTAACCTATATCAATTTTCTCATCGGCTAAATGATAGTATCTATCTCATCGAGTTGTTGTGAGGATTAAATGAGTAATTTTCTAAAGCTCTTAGCACATCATTAAGTGCTTAGTAAATATTAGCTATTATTTTATCCAGTCCCCGCTCTTATCCGAAAAGGAAATTCTTTCCACATGGTTCTTAGAAGATGATCATTCAGCCTGTACTTAAAACTTTCCCTGTAAAGAGCCATTTGTTATTCTCCTAAGTATTTTCCTCCTATTTCTGAGTAGTTCTAATGATGAAAATTGATGTCTTCTTCCTTGTGACTTCTATACTTGGGTCTAGCTCTGCTCATTAGGAGATATATATATATATATATATATATATATATATATATATATATATATATATAATGTGTTTTCTATAAAAAGACTTTTCGAATATTTGAAGCATCTCATCCATTCTTTCTTTCAGGTCTTTTCTTCCCAAGGCTAATTACCTCAGTTCTCTTGACTATCTCATATATAACATTGTTTGCAGGCCCCTTACCTTCCTAAATTTACCGTCCTAAATTCATCCTTAATTCACATGTGAATCCCGCTATTAAAATGTAGTGCCTAAAATAAAACCAAATGTTACCTGACCAGTGCAACATGTGACTTCTCTTGCTTTAGTTCTAAATAGTATCGTGGTCTAGGATTTCTTTGGTTTACTTTCTGTGTGTGCATTAGGGTAGGGAGGCAGTGTGGAAACCACCATGCTCTTTTCTCTTAGCTGCTTGCAGTCACCTAAGATTCTCAAGGTCTTTTTACATTAGCTTTGAAATACTCTAGGGCGTTTTTGGTACTACTGATATTTTAACCAAAGCCCAAGTCTTTATATACTTAAGTTAAATGTAGTAATCGCCTTGTTGACACAGCAATGAGAAAAGGATGTATGATGAGAGAAGTAGTAGAAAGGGTTTACTAGTTTTTAGAAGTGCCTACCATGGTGTCCTACACAGAGTGGATGTTCTGTGGGTCTGTTAACTATAAAATATTCAGGTCGTTAACACTCGTTGGATGCTTGTTGTGTACCAGCAAATATCATGAGCACTTTACAGAAAAGTTCTACTCCTGAGCTATATTTTATAGCATATGATTTCTAATGTAAAGAGAGATTTCATAACTTGCTCAAGCTCAGATAGCATGTTAGTGATGGAGAGGTAGACAAGAACCAAATCCTGTATGTTTGAAGGCTAGGGAAAGAGCATAGGTTTGATTTAAAAGCCACTGATACGACACTGAAGAGTGATTCCTAGAGAGGGACACAGCCAGGTCTACGGTTTAAAAGATTGCTCTAGGGTTGCTGGAGGGCAGGGGAGAGGAAAAGAGGGAGGGAGTGGAAAAGAGGGAGGGAGTGGCTGGGTGATGGATATCTGGGAGGTGTGTGTTGTGGTGAGCGCTGTGTGTTGTGTAAGACTGAGGAATCACAGACCTGTACCCCCAAAACAAATAATATATTGTATTTTAATTTAAAAAAATTAAAAAATAAATAAATAAGAGATTGCTCTGGCTGCTCTGCGAGAGGAGATGAGAGGATGACCAAAGGGCAAAGAGGCCACCACAGGCTTTTGAAGAGTTTGGACAAGACATGGCTGGGTGGGCAGAAGAGCAGCAGAGGAGTGGGTGGTTCAAAGTCTCTTCTGGAATTTGAGTCAGGGTTTAGTGGTTAGTTGGACATGTGATCAAGGAAGAGGAGGACTCCGAGGTGACTCCCAGGTTTTTAGCTTCAGCCACAAGATGACAGTGGTGATTAAAAACACAAATTGGGGGTGCCTGGGTGGCTCAATGGATTAGTAAGCCTCTGCCTTCATCTCAGGTCATGATCTCAGGGTTCTGGGATCAAGCCCCTGCTGAGCAGAGAGCCTGCTTCCCCCTCTCTCTCTCTCTGCTTGCCTCTCTGCCTACTTGTGATCTCTCTGTCTCTGCCAAATAAATAAATAAAATCTTAAAAAACCCACACAGATTGGTTAAGAAGAACCTATTAGATGATTGTGTGTTTAGAAACTATCTTGGTGCCATATGCATGGATGCTATATGTTAAAGTTAAAAATAAGAGATTACTTTCAAAAGGTTTGCTTCTTTGTTACCTCATCCTTAGGGAAATTATATAAGACAATGTCCTTATGAGAAAACGGAGGCTTTTTTATAGCCATAGTACCTCAAGAGACTTTTCTCTCCAGAAGAGAATGTCTTTTTCCCATGAGAAAAGTTGGCAGGCAACAATTCCCACTTGTGCCTTTATGTTTCCAATCTTTTTAGCCTTCTTTAATATATATTCTATGAGATCAAATCCTGGGTACACATCTGTTCTATTCAGAACATGTTTGAAATGTTTAGGTGGAAGAAGGAACAGAACTGGTAGGACATAGAAGAGAATTTTTTTTAAAAAAAGAGAATCATAGAATGTTACTTCTATAAGGGACCTTACCGATAATGTCTACTAAACTGCTCATTTTCAAGTTGAAGAAGTAAGGGCCAGAGAAGTGGTTCTTTCTGTATAGCCTGGGAGCCTTTGATCCTCACTCTTAGGATCTCTCAGTGGCTATGACTTTTCTTAACACCATCTTCAAAAACCCTGCTTTTTAGAAAGGACCTGTAGAAGGAAAAAACCAAATTCAAAGTTAAGGAAGAAGTAGCTTCCACCAGAGTGGTGGTAGTAATCATAGTAGAAAAATTTATCAGCAAGAACTTCACATTTTAGGGATCAGCAGGTGAGGCATATGAGAAGAGAGGGAAAGGAGTTTAGCACAGATACACTAGCGAGAATCAGAAGCACAGGGTCAAGGTCAGGCAAATGAGACAGGATAACGAGGGGCAATAAGCACCGGCAGCTAGGACTTAAGGGGTGACAGCCTTGCTGAGGGGCTGGCAAGTATATTCCAGACACCAAAAGAAAACTGAGCACCTCACAGCTGAGGCAAGCTTGAAGAGCTTTCCTTAGTGGCAAAAGGCAATAGGCATTAAGCATCTCAACTCTGGAGCTAAAACCAAAGTCTTAGTACATAAAAAGCTGAGCCCTTGACATTGGGGCCCATAGCAATCCTAAAGTCATGGCTATTATATTCCACCAGTCAGGCCCTGACCATCAGCCATCATTTTCTGATCAGTCCATGAAAAAAGTCATGTAAGCATGATAAGAAGCTGGAACTAGAGTTTACTGAGAGAAGAAGGTGAGAAAAATAATGTATCTCTCATAATAGAGGAGCTGTAAAAGGTATATAGTGAAAAGTCACCTTCTAAATCACGTCACCTCTGCCCTGTACCCACTCCTCCTAACATCTAACCACTGTTCCGATTTATCCTCTCTGGGTATTTTTCCACATATGCGAGCCAAACAAATATAATATTCTTATTTCCCTTCATTTTTTTAAAAAAGCAGTGCTGTATTATACACACCATTCTGCACCTTCCTATTTTCATTTGATAAATAATTGTCAGGACTCATAGTACACAGCCATCTTAAGTCCAGAATGCATCTAGGGGCTTCTGTCCTTAATGAAAGTTCCAAGATACATATTTGTGATTCAAGCTTAAGTAAGATTGACAAAAGTAATAATATTGGGAATGTTGGATAGCGTGCTTGAGAAATGCCCCTATTTGGTTGTACTCTGAGTCTCAGGGTTGTAGCAGCTAGGGTACAGATCCAGCTTCTCCAGCCCTATCACTACCCAATCTGACTATATGGACCGACTTACTCCTGCCATTTCCTTACTTGTAAATGGGAGAGGGTGAGACTGGTCAAACTTTAAGGTCAATTCTAATTCTAGGACAGAAAAGCACTGTTTGATTAGTTTAAAATCTTACCAGTTTGTTGTCAGGAACTGGATTATGTCTGGCTGTAAGATTTATAATGTGGAGGTACATGTTATGGCAACTTCCTTCAAAAGGAATGGTCTTCAGAGTGATTGACTTTTTAAGTTGTGAAAATTCCAGATAGTCAGAAAAGCATAGAGAATAGTATAGAACCATCAGTATACCTTTGCTTAATAAAGCAAATGATTACTGATACAATTAAAGTCCCTAATTACATGCCTGCCTTTCCACTTCAAAAGTAACCACTCTCCTGATTTTGGTACTTATCATTCTTACACACATCTATGTCCTTTTGTTTCATTTGCATGTTTCCCTGAACATTATAATTGACCATTCCTTTACAGGTTTTTAATTTTGACATGAGTGGTATTTTACTTTATATATTTTGTGTTTCTCACTTTTTTGGTTGTTATTCTGCATTATTATGCTTTTGAGATTATCCACATTGGTATATGTGTCCTAACTCATTCATTTCTGCCATTCTGTAAAAAATCCCAATTTAATTTCCCATTTTCCAATTGAAGGATATTTGGGTGATTTTTCTCTTTTCTATTACAAACAGTTCTACACTGAAAATCGTCTGTGTGCGTGTGTGTATCTTTATGTCTAAGAATAAATGTAGGAGTGCATCTTTAACTTTATTAGCTACTGCCAATTTGCTCTGAAAAGTTGTGCTAATTTACACTCCCAACCATCAGGTATAAGATTTCTCATTGCTCAATATCCCTGCCAACACTTGGTGTTGCCAGATTTTTTAATGTTTGCCAGACTGATTAGTGTGAAATGATATCTCATTATGACTTTAATTTGTATTTACTTGACTTATGATGAGGTAGGGAATTTTTAGGAATGTTTATTGGACCTTCAAGTCCAATCTTATTTTGGATTGCCTGTTCATGTCTTTTTTCTTTTTTTTTTCCTGTTTAGGAGATGGCTTTTTTCTTATTGATTTGCAGTCATTCTTAGACAATCTGGATGTTAATCTTTTGTCAGTTGTATGCTTTGCAAATGCCTTCTTTAAATTTATGGTTTGACTTTACTTTGTTTCTGGTATCTTTACAGACAAGTTTTTCATTTTAATGGAGATAAATTTATCATCATTTGCTTTGTGTTTTTTTTTCTATTTCACCCTTTAGAAGCTTTCCCCATCTAATATTTATAAAGATAATTTTCTCCTAAAAGGTTTAGTTTGTTTTTATGCTTAGGTCTATTATCTGCCTGAATCCAATTTTTTGAAAATGTGGCTAACCATTTATTGAGTATTCCATCCTTTGTACAGTATCATTTCATTAAACAAAAAAATATATTCTAGACCACAAAGCATTCCCATCAAAGTTAATAGCCTAAAATAAGTATTTATTTCAAGATGGCTGCCATCACTGAAAATATTTTTGAAATTTCTCTTTTATAAAATACATTTAAAGCCTGCTTTAAACTAATACCTACTATCATTGGTAGATTTTTTTTTCCCCCTTAAGGTCAGATTTAATTTAGAATAAGCTTGGTGATGAAGCTGAAGAGTGACTTTTTATTTAACTTAAAATGAGATATAACTGCAGATTGCTAAGATTGCTTTCCTTCCATGCTGAAAGCAGACATCTAAGATCAATTTTCAAACTATTTGGAAATAACAGTCATCGCAATATAAATAGGAGCATAAAATTTTCATTATGTTCATTTGAAAGTTTAATCCTGGAAAGTTTAAGCCATTTCCTTACAACTTAGCAAGGCAGCCAGCTATGTAGATAGAAGAATGAAGGAAATACCAAGTGATAAATGCAAATAGAAAAATATATAAAGTTTTATGGAAATAAAGAAGGTGTGCATATGCAAGACCCCTTCGAGAGCAGTTTATTTAGTGTGGTCAGAAATACTACATTTGGCTACTACAGTTTGGTCCCTCGCTACCAAATATAGCCACAGAAGTCTTTTAAGCATGGAAGCAGAGTGATCAGATTTATACTTTTGATCAGAATCATCCTGGCAATAGTGTGGTTGGTGAACTTTTTGCTATGAAGGGCCAGATTGTGAATAATTTTAGGTTTTGTGGGTCGTATGGTCTCTTTCTCCTTTGTAGCATGAAAGAAGCCATAGAGAATACATAAATGAATGGGAGTGGCTGTGTTCTGACTAAATTTCATATCCAGAAACAGGCAGAAGGCAGGAGATGGCCTTTGATCATAGTTTACCAATGACTGGATAGAGGATAGATTAAGGAGAAAATGTAGTAGGGACAGGAAGATCCACTATAGAATGATTGGACTGGATTACATGTAAAAAAAAAAAATGAAGTTCCAAACCAGGATTGTGAAAGTAGGGGTAGAGGAAAAGGGATGGCTGAGCAAATGTTCCAGAACTATACTTGGCAGAACTGATGGTGGTGGTGTTCTGGAATGGAGGGGATGGAGGGAGTAAGGAAAGAATGGCTGTGGGACCTGCTTCTGAGAAGCCTTAAATGTCCAAGGAGGCCCCTCCACCTCTTCTCTGAACCCTCCAAGACAGCAATCTTGTTTTTCTTTTTAGAGCCTGCATTATATGATTTGAGGGACCATGGTGTTGGGGAAAGGCCTAGTGAGGGAATGCTAGGCACTTTGAGGCCAATTATGGAAGCTCAGCGTATTTGCTGGTGTGGCTATGTTAGCCTTGTGCAGAGACAGAAGCTCTCCTCAAGAACATCTGTGTACAGCGGACTCCTGTGGGCACCGACCATCACGACATCTTTGAGTTGGCAGGAGACATCTTCACATGCAGCCGCAACCCTTTAGGGATTTGAGCACCCAACAGTCAGAACCACCAAAGGCCAGTACTTCGATAACAGAACTTCCAGTCATGGCAGTTACTGAAACAAGGCCTAAAAATTTATCTTCCTCTCTTCTAACAATTGAAATAGTTTAGCTGTATTCTGCCACTTGAACTTTTTTGGGGGAAGGGGGTTGTGTAAGGTGCTAAATTAGGTGCTGCTTGAATACTTTAGTCCTGTCGACACTGAAAGGTTCTTATCTTTTGAAATGTGAGTGCTAAGTTGAAGACAGTGGAGAGTTTCTCTTTCTGTATCTCTAACATGGGATCAGGATTATATCCATCCTCAGCCACCAAGTCTTGTGTTAATGGAACTAAAACTCTCTGGGGAAGCATCCCAGGCCTATTTAATGTTCCCAAGCACTAACGTTTGCATGAGACTTTCACATTAGCTGAGGTGTCTATGAAAATGCATGCTTGCAGCCAAGTCCCTCGTGGCTACACATCCGGAGAAACTGCGGAGCATCTATCATTCTACCCAAGAGCTGGAATAACTTTCACTGCTGCAGAGACTTCCATTATGTAACTCAGCTGGGAGTGTACCAGAGCTTGGCCATGGTTCTGTAGAATCGTGTAAAGATAAAGATGATTTTTAACTATTGTCACCCAAGAGACACGGGTAGAGAATCATGGAATCTTAGGAAAAGAAGGTTTTTAAGATGAATGGTTGATTTTCTTTTTGCCCCTTGGAATGTCATGGCTTTTCCACACTGTTTCATCGTCTAGTGCTGTAACTTAACGCCTCGGCGTTCTGGCACACGTGTGGCCAGCAAACCCTTACCTTTCACACGTAATCACAGGCAAAAGTGGTTTTGGTTTTCAAATTTTCACTTTAGTTAGCAATAATTTTGTTTGAGACATTATTTAGCATTATTTCTTAGGTGGAATCTTGTGGATTGGTGGTTATGTTTTGCTTTTGTGTGTCCAATGCTTAGTAAAAATACATTTTTTATAAATTAGACACTAGAAGCCAGGAGACTTTGGTTCTCAGCCTGGACTGCATATTTGAATCACCTAGGGAGCTTTTTAAAATACTGATGCCCAGGTCCTCCCTCAGATCAATTGAATTTGATTCTCTGGAAGTGGAGTTGGGTCTGCAGTAGTTCTTTAAAAGATCCCCCTGATGATTCTAATATTCAGCCAGGTTTGTGAACCCCTGCCTTTTAAAATGCAAATCTAACTGTATGCCTCTACACTCAATAACTGTTGTGAACAGAAAACAGCCTAACTCCTTAGGGTTTAAGATCCTTCCTAGAATGGTAAGCTCATGCTAGTCTGCTCTATGTACGTACCCGTTAACTCCTCCACTTTTTCCTACTTCTGTTGAGATGTAATTGGCACACAGCCCTGTATAAGTATAAGGTATACAGCATAATGATTTGACTTGCATATATTGTGAAATGATTACCACAGTAATACTTCATTTTCTCAGACAGGAGGTCCTACCTCCATCTCCAATGTGTTAGCAAATATTTTGGAGCAGAGACCCTCTCCTTGCCCACTGAAGTCTTTCCATTTTTTAAGATGCCCCTTAGGCATTAGTACCCTTACTTAGCAAAACTGTCCTGGTTCTCTCAGGCAGCCCTTGCTTCTCTTTGCACCGTGTATCCTTATCACCCTCAATTGTCTCACTTACCGCCGTTGATCTGTATGGTCCCCTCCTCCAAAACTCCGAGATACCTGGGGATTGGGTCCAGGCCTTGCCATTCTTTGTATTATTATATAGTGCCTAAAACATAATGAGGACTCAACATATGAAGGAATGAAATTATTATAAAAATTTATTTGATGGGGAGCAATAGCATGGGTTCCAGAGCCACATGGGCTGGGTTCAAATGATAGCTCTGTCACATAGCAGCTTGGCAACCTTGAGCAAGTTATTTAATGTTTCTGAGTCTCAATTTCATTATCCATTAAGTGGGAATAATACTACTTCCTACTTGGGCTTGTGAGAATTAAATGGGATTGTACTCATAAAGTGGGTAAGATAGTAAGTAGCTAGTGCGTAGAAAGCATTAATGCTACTGATATTATTCTTATTGCCTCCTAATCGATTTCCATCTGGTTTTAACTGTAAGGATTATCTGTGATAGGGATAGAGCAGGAAACAGGTGAAACATGGTCAGTAAAGCTTGTACTTGTCTGCTGTGAGCTGACTGAGTCCTCCTGTCCCCTCTTCCAAGGCCTTACTGGCTAGCTTGGGGAAAGGAGTAGACAGAGCTGCATAGAATCAGTTTGTAGAATACTTTGAAAGACAAGCAAAGGATCCTGGGTTTCTAAAGGATATACCATAGCAAGAGAGTGAAATAATTGAGATTGTATATGAACAGAATTGTTTTGTACATATTTACATGATTGGAAATAGGAAATACTAGAAATAGGGTAATTCCTCCAAAATCTAACATGAGATAATGAGAATCTACCAAGGGTAGAGACTGACTATGAATTTCTGCCTCCAAAGTGGAAATAAAATTGTATACACACTAATATTTTATGACTACAGTCATCTGACCAGAGGCATTTATTGAAATCAGATCATCACAGCCCTTCTTGATCCCTGGTCTGAGTCTGGAGATTCTGGTAGTTAGAAGGTTAGAAGAAGAAAGAAGGAGAAAAAAGACAGAGAGTAATCAAAGAATCAGATCATTTATTCACTCTTTCTCATGTTGCATGCCCCAAAAGCACCAGGATTGTCAGGATCCGATATATGCAAAATCACCATTGTGATGACTGAAAATTACAGTAATTCAGCCTTAAATGATGTTGCTGTACACATTATTACTACATTTTTTACTATATTTTACTTGTGGGTAATATAAAAATGACATATTATGTCCCACAGCGCAATACTTGGCATGTCATCTGTACTCAGTAACTATAAACCATTGTTGATCTCATGAGGTTGATGCTGATGATTGATGATGATTGTCCATGACTCATTCGTCAGTAGGAGAAAATCCTCCAATTCCAGTGCAGACTTAGCAACATTGGTTGGGATGATACATTAAAAATTCGTGCGAAATTTAAACAATATTTAAACAATAGCACTACCTCGATCCTCAAGCTTGAGAATTTTAGTATTATAGAAAGATGTTTGCAGGCCCTAGAAATGCAGTATTGTGAATAATAGGGTTTACTTTAACTGATTTTAAAATATTCTTTTCATATTCAATTCCGGTAAATATTTCAAAATCCACAGAAGAGAAAACAACCAAAGGATAAAGAAGGGCCACTATTATTCAGGTATAAAAGTGAAGCATATGGCTGTTTTCCAGAAGACATGTTTATGGTAATATAACATATGGGTAACATATGGAGAAAATCAAGTTGGAAGCCCTCTGGAGATTAGACTAATATATCACCACTAAGCAGATGTAAATTGCCGTGCCTTAGTCACCTACTATCTCTGTTAGAATTAAAGGAGCTTTTCGATAGCCAAAAGTGAAGTTATTTTTAAATGTAAAAATCATTTAGGCATATATTTACATACAGTATATTTATTTTTGTCCTTAGTGTTTAAAGATAATGCTACTGATTCTGATTGCTATTTCTGATGACTGATGCGGTTAAAAGACAAACAAGTGACTAATAATCCTTTTCACAGTAGATTCATAGAAACTGGTGACTTTGATGCCTGAAATCATGTTTTCCCACAGTTTTTCTCACTATGAGCTCTCCCGTTTCTTGATTACTGATAACCAGATTGATCTCATCTTCTCTGTTTTCCCAGGATTTTTTTTTTTTTTTTAATGACATGGCTGTATCATTTTGAATGGTACTTCACTAGGTTCTTTAAAGAATTTCTAACACTTATCCAGCTTACGTTAATCCCATTTCGGGTCACCACAAAGCGGTTGTTTTCGTGTCTAATCGGCAGGCTTGCATAATCCACAAGAAGCCTGTTGTCAAGTGTACTTCTTCAAGCTGGTAAATTTGCTGCAGTCTGGGAATATGTTATTTGTGCTTCTCTCTCATTGCTTACTATCAGCTAACGTATTACTCACAGGTGATGCTGATGAAATTGCACAGATAATCTGATGTGGTCAGTTCAGGTGTCTAGCCATGTACTAGAAGGTTGGACATTCGTCACTTTGATCTTGACCTTGTTGCAACTGTGAGTGTGCACCCTGTCTGCCTGACACAAAGGTCATGCTGGCCTTCTTGATTTGATTTTCTACTCTGTCAGTCAGCACACCATTAGGCAGAGTGCTGCCAGTGACCCCTGTAATCTCAATATTGGCAGTGAGCGGTGTGTGGGTTCTGCTGATGGGGACAAGTACGTGATCTCATGCTGTAATTCAATTCAGCATCTATTTATTACACACCTGCCATTCACCTAGACATATACAAGGTGCCACAGGATAGAAAGAAATGCAGGCACAGTTTCTGCCTTCAAGGAGCTTACAGTATTATTGTGTGATGATAAATGTCTATCTTGTGATTAGGAGGGACAGACAAAAAAGAGTTACTGGAGGTCAGAGTAAGCTTTTCAGCATTTTGGCCACTAGACTTTTTCTATAAAAAGATCTATAACCGTGAGCTCTCTTTCTGTGCGTGCATTTTGAAAGCTCCCACATCAGCCTACAGCAGCAGCCCTTGAATGACTATCTCAAAGGCTTTTAATGATATTCAGAGCCGTTAAGTGGTGTTTCCCAGAAGACAAAAATCACAGTCTAACACAGGCTTCTGAGCCTTTTATTCTAAGCTCAGAGAATCACTGCATACAATAGATTGAATAAGATGGAGCTGATTTGCATCCCTGCTTCACCGATTGGCGACTGAGCGTCTCGACCTATTTATGTTCAGATTATTTTTGGATGTTTCATATATGTCGATTAATGTGTTTTTATCATTAAGTTAATTCATACCCTTTTGTGTTTATAAATGAGAATATAGAATTTTTGCTTAGTAATAAGACTTATTTGTTACCCAAGTTTTATCTTGACTTCTCCTCCTCCTCCTTTTTTTTTTTTTTAATTTAATTCAGGAAACATTTTCCTATGTTAACATTGGCCATTGTGATTTTTTCCCAGCCATTTTTCTTATCCATGGTTACTTTCGGTGAACTGTTCAAACTACTTTTTGTTCCTCTTTGAGTTTCTTTATACTCCTAGTTAAACTCTTGCTCGCCTGCTTAATATAACACAAAAATAAGTGTTAAAGACAAATTCATGGTGGGTAAAGCTGCTCATCTTGTTCCTGGTGTAATCTATAACCATTATAAATATTTAGGAAAGTGGTCTCGCCACCCAGCCTCATATTTACACATGGGATTTACTGGTGCAATGTTAGGTCAAAAGTCAATATAAAACAGGAATACAGGCTCTGATGTCTTGTCCCTTGGAAATGTTTTCTGAAAATTCCACAAGCAGATCACTGTACTGTAAAAAATAATGGGCTGCTTAGCACATCTTCAGACTTCACCTACATAGGGGCCTTTGTGTAACACATCAGTCATCCTTCTAATGTAGAGTCATCAATTGTTTTCAATTCAAGAAAAGTAGGACAAAAGAATACTCGTTAGATCTGCCAAGGTAGAAGATGGCGCAAGGGGAGGAGGAATAGTTAGCCAGAAGGCAAAAGGAAAGTAACAAACTTAAGAGGATTCTCAGTCTGCGGGAGTAAGTTAAAAAAAATAAATAGTAAATTAAGTGACTTGTGAGCTTCTTTGACCCCACTCAACAATAAGGTGAATAATCTTGGCATGCAAATCCTAAGATTTAGGAATAATTTATATTTGACTTCTTAAGCTATTAAGAATTTGAACAGATTTAAGAATATAAAATAGGCAGTTACATAAACATTAAAGCTACAGGATGCCTTAGTGAGAGGCTGTGTTCAAAAAATCAAGGCCAGGGGCACCTGGGTGGCTCAGTTAGTTTAGTGTCAGACTCTTTTTTTCTTTTTTCTGATTATTTATTTGAGAGACAGAGAACGTGAGAGAGAGCATGAGAGGAGAGAAAGTTAGAGGAAGAAGCAGACTCCCCGGGGAGCTGGGAGCCTGATGTGGGACTCGATCCCTGAACTCAAGGATCAAACCTGAGCCAAAGGCAGTTGCTCAACCAACTGAGCCACCCAGGCGCCCAAGTGTTAGACTCTTGATTTCCGCTCAGGTCGTGATCTCAGGGTCATGATGTCGAGCCCTGCGTTGGGCTCTGCACTGGGTGTGGGGTCTGCTTAAGAATCTCTCTCTCCCTTTCTACCACCCTTTATCTCTCTCTCAAAAAAAAAATCAAGTTCATTTTCAAACTCAACAGATAATGCAGTTTAATGCAAACTAAAAGGAAATTATTGATGCAACTTTTTTTTAATGGCTATCATACTTACAGTAATAACATAAAGAAATAAGATTTCTTTGGAGCAGATGGCATACAGCAAAGTGGCTGCTATGAAATACAGTAGTATTAATATATGAGTGTTAGCATATGACAGAGTGTTAGAAGTTGAAAAGAGAATTCCCAAGTAAGTTTCTCTGTGTTACTTGACTCCTAACTATAGTAATATCTACAGCTCTACTCAGATTCTCCAGGATTTCTTGAGCTTGCAAACAGTTCTCCTAATTGATTAGCAGGTAGCATGTGGTTCCCTGCCTTTCCCTACCCTCTCAGGTTGCCATGGTGATACAATCTTAGCTTCCCCTCCTTTGCTTCTTCCCTTGCTTAGACCGATCTGTAGAATGAGGTTTCGTGAACTTCTTGGACAAACTGGTGCTGGCATTTCTATTCACATGTGTTACCTAATATTCCTTTTTGGTATAGTAAATGGAAAGTGGTCCTATATGCCAGCTAACACGTTTACATTTTGCAAAACTGTCTAAGAAACAAAAGATGTAATTCTATTTTATAAAGCATTTATTTCATCATTACTTCTAAAGCAGTTCGGTATAAAATATTTTTAAGGTAAACCTTGAAAGCACATTTACCTTCTTTCTTAAAATATTCCCAACAATCATTGTGGAAAGTGTTCTGTTACCACTGACAACACTTTTGAGAGGAGTGTGTGTGTGTGTGTGTGTGTGTGTGTGTGTACGCGCGCGCGCACGCCTTTTATTTTAAAGTTGTTTTGAGAATCAAGAGCATTGTTTTGTTTGCTTTAGTTTGTTTTTTATGGAAAAGTTAGGGCAATCCAGTAATATTTGTATACCTTTTCTACAGTCTTCCTGCTAAAGCAAAAAGGGCAGCAATTACTTTGAAATCAATTCCTAAGAGTCCTTGATTTTTGAAGGCAGTTATTCACACGTAATAATCAGAGATTAATCTAGGCATGCTTTGCATCTTCTGTAAGGAAACGGACATTTAAGTCATATATAAAAATACTACTTTTTACTTAAACAGTGTCTTGTGGGTAAAAAGTACAAAAAAACCCAAAAGACGTCATCTTACTGATTTACTGACCATTCTTTACTGTAGACAGATGACAGTAACCTCTTTAGAACAACTCATTTCACAGGCCACCTGACTTGAAGTCCACATTTTCAGAACACAATTTCTTTCCAGTCATGAGAGTGCTGTGTTTTAGAGTGACATTTGGCACCTACCTTTTTAACATGACTTTATGTACTTTACAAAGTATATTAAAATATGTGATAAAATGTGTGTAAGTAGGGCAGTAGTTCAGGCTGCATTCCTGTACTTTTATAGGAAATACAATACATAGTGAAAATTTCCAGCTTTTGAGACTCCTGCCATCAGGGGCCAGTCTGAAATGAACTCAGAGCAACGGCTGGAAATCCCTCTCTCCAACTGTCCCCAATAGGGACCACATTTCAGACCTGGTAACCAGAGTCATTCTGCAGATGAAAAGTGCATAGTGAAAGAATGAGAAGACAATGAAATTAGGGAAACAAAATAAGAAGAAAACAGTCTTTAACATTGGGAGTTATATATCTAGTTTCAAAAAGAAAAAACACCTTTGGTGAAGTTATCCTGCTTCAAAAAAGGTTTAAGGCTTAACTGAATTTTCAATAACTTTGTTATTTAAAAAAAATATTTTTTTAAATATCACAGTATCACATCTGCTTATTCTGTCATAATGACTATTTTGAAATTAAGAAAAAGATTCATTTAATGGATGTAAAATTCTCATGTAATATATTGGATGACAATCAGAAAATGATTACCTAGAATTCTGAGTTCCATTCCACTTCCCACCTCAGAGTTGTATATTCTGATCCAAAGTCCTGTCCTTTCTTAACTTCTGCCTTATCCTGTCTTCTGGATACTATTCAGTTATCCCTTTTCAAACCATTTCTATCTCCATTTTTGCTCTCATAACCATAATCTTATACCCGACTCCTAGCATTCCTGTGTATATCCACAATCAACATGGAACTAGACTCCTTACTTTTGGTGGTGATAGATTTTTCAGGCTTAGAGTAATTTGGATTCTAAACACTGTTTTAGAGATCGTTTATGGGGTCCCTCCCCCCACCGCTGTTCTTTCCAGTTTCTCTTTAAACTTATTTTAACAGATATCTCTTATTTTGAAATAAATCATGTTCAATTTGAATATTTTAAGATTGTCTTTGATTCTTAAAAATCTTTTCACCATATGCTACAGAAAAAAAAGACTGTCTTATTTTGAAATAAATCATGTTCAATTCGAATATTTTAGGATTGTCTTTGATTCTTAAAAATCTTTTTGCCATATGCTAAAGGAGAAAAAAGACTGTCTTAGTTCAGTGATTTGAGATACGATAATGCTTTTAAAACAAATCAAATTTGTTTTATTAAATATATTTGGGGTTGAGAGTTCAGTAGACAACAGTCAGCACTTTATTTCAAGCCGCTTAATGGAATTGCATAAAATAGATCAAGTAGTAAAGAGTGCTTTCCTATTCTTCACAGTAGTTCCACCTGCAGCTAGCCACATGGAGGTCATTAAAATATCCAATTTCACTGTATTCATAGGAAATTTTAAACATAAATGTATTCCTAAAATATAGTTCTTTTTTTTAAAAAAACTAGTGGTAGCTAATATTACTATTCAAAAGATATATTATACCATTGAGAATAGTCCATTAGATATTTCATAAAGTCATATAATAAACTTTCTATTCTCATGAACAGTTCATTCATTGAAAATTTATTGATACCTGTGAGATGCCAGGTAATGTGCAAAGTATTATGGGAGACATTAAAAAGTGCTAGATAAAAATCCTTCTGCAAAGGAAGAAAGACCAGACCAGTGGCTTTCACTGTGTGTGTCTCTTTCCACCAGCATCCGTGTCACCTGCAGAATTTGTTAAAAATGCAGATTCCTAGATGCCACCCCCAGACCTACTGATTCATAATCTGCAGGTAGGGCCCAGGAAGATGCACTTTTAAATAAGTTATTCAGTGATTCTCCTTAGTTTGAGAGGCACCTGTATATCAAGAAGATAGACACAAAAAGAAATTAGTGTAACACTAAGTGATAATTATTCTAGTAAAAATGGCATTGAAAAATGCTTGATTTATTTATTTTTTAAGGATTTTATTTCTTTATTTGACATAGAGAGCACAAGCAGGGGGAGTGGCAGGCAGAGGGAGAGGGAGAAGCAGGCCCCCCCAAAGGCAGACACTTAGCCGACTTGGCCACACAGGCACCCCGATCAATACTTGATTTCAATTTATGTTTCTAATGAATGTAAAATGTGAACATGTGACCTACCCTATGGCGTGACAACAGAGATAAACATTTATCTAGGATTCCATATCTTAGATGCCTTTATACTTTAATAAAAATTAATTAAACATATTGTTCTAGAGATTCTGTTTTAAACTCGAAATGTCATAATAAAATCATGTTTCCAAGGCGTAAGAATAAATCTGCTGGGGAGTAAAGTAGAAAGGTACCTGTTTAAATTACTCAATTAGGGGTCCCTGGGTGGCTCAGTCGTTAAGCATCTGCCTTCGGCTCAGGTCATGATCCCAGGGTTCTGGGATCGAGCCCTGCATTGGGCTCCCCGCTCCGCGGGAAGCCTGCTTCTCCCTCTCCCACTCCTCCTGCTTGTGTTCCCTCTCTCACTGTGTCTCTCTCTGTCAAGTAAATAAATATAATCTTATAAGAGAATAATAAAAAAATTACTCAATTAAAAACGTTCTCTTTAGCATGAATAGCCCCGAAATGCTAAAGAGGACTTGGCTTCTTACACAATTTGTAACAAAAGCAGTATCAAGTAGCTTGACTTGAGGCTATCCCTACTGCCTGATCGGTTTAGATGTGCAACTGGGAGTCTCAGAAGTATTGTTATTTGGCTTTATGTTCTGCTCAGGTCAACCAGCTGCTCTGCTCAACCACAAGTGGTGGCTCACAAAGACTAGCCACACAGGCTACACACAGAGCTCCAAGGAAAAATGTCCGTATTTACTTTTTACCCAGCGCTAAAAAGTGGTAGAGCTGAAGTCCAAAATATGCTTAAAAATTAATAGGAAATGTTAAGGTAGAAAATATGGACAAACTAATATAAATAAAGCTTTTTTTAAAAAAAAAGAAAGAATATAACTTTACAGTATTTCTTAGTAAGGTACTCATTTCTAAAGTCAATCACCTTTTATAGATAAGCCTACAGTAACAGTTTGAACTGTAGGTCATGGTTATATAGACACAGGGAGCACAATGAAGTGAAATACAGGACAACATTAGGATGCTTCCAGATCTCCTATTCACCTCACTTTCTTCTTCTGGTTTCTTCATTTAGCGAATTCTTACTGAGTGGCAATGCCATGTACTGTCCCCGGCCCTGAGCTGCAGCCTAGAATGAGCACACATAACCATGCCCCGCACTTGGAGTTTGTATACCAGGTGGAGCGTGGGCCACACCACTATGAACAAACCAAGGAACGAAGTAGTTCTTAAGGGAACCTAAGGACTCTGTGACACAAAAGAACAGGGTGGGAGGCCAACTTGACACAGAATTATCAGAGAAGGCCACTCTTAGAAGGTAATATCAAAGTCCCAACCTAAAAGATAAGAAAGAGGCAAGTATAGGAAGAGTTGGATAAACAAACTGAGGGAACAACAGCCACAGAGGCCCTGCAGAGAAAGAGAGTTTGACAAGTTGAAGGAACTGATGGAATTCCAACACAACCCAACTGGAAGGGAGAATACACAGAGGAAGTCAGATAGGTAGGTGGAACTGTCCTGTCTAGGCAGTGGCAAAGCACTTGGCTTTTATTTTCAACAGAGTGAGAGGCCACTGAAGAGTATTATGCAAAGCAATGCGATCAAAAATACTCTTCATAAAATTTCTTTGGCTACTGTGTACAGAATAGATGGGGAGGAAGGGGGTTGCAAAGATGACTAGTTAGGGGACTGTTGCTGTGGTCCATAGAGAGATGATAGTAAGCATGAAGATGGACAAAAGAGAAGAAGGGATTCAAAGTATATTTTGGAGGTAGAATAAATGGACTTTCCTGAAGGATTGGATTTTCTTCTGGAATTTACATAACATTTTTAGAGTATTATTTTCAGGAAGAATATATATAAATCCAGACTTTATAGGTATAGAAATGTAAGGAATATAGGGACTAAACATTTCACAGCTGCTAGCTCCCATCCCTACTCCACCCTTTGCTTTGTCCTCTTTGGGGAGGTCATTGCAAAAGCATTTTGCCTTTGCATACACAGAGGGGGAGGAGACAGAGTGAGCATTTCACTCTTTGGTTCCTCCCACAGAGATCTGTAAGCATTATGGAGTCCTATAATTGTATCAGCAAATGTTTCTTGGAGCCATTGTGTTTCACAGGTATCTGGTTCCATCTCCTAATTTTGCCTTTAATGCCATGCTCATATTTTTAATGAATCAACATTTTAGATTGACTGTACAATCCAAGAAAGTCTGCTGAAGTGTTTAGAAGCTCTGAAAATCAGAAAAAATATGTATTTAAAATATTTTCATTTTTACTAGCACACACACTTATGTACCTATCATAGTTAAATGTTGTTTTCATAATAATTTAATATGTTTCTCCACTAAGTAGTAGTAAAAGTAATTTTACAGCATTTAGGTTAATTTATCAGATTTAATAATGCCAAACAAATGTGGCTCATTTTAAGTAATGACACTAGAGTAAGAAAAGAAGCATCGGGAAAAATCGGAAACCACAGAATAATTAGATTTAGGCTTTCAAAAGCACTTGACTCCATATCCTCCCCCCAACCCCAAAGGAAATAAAAGACAAGCCATTTAAAAATGAATTCTTTTCTGAAGACTTTTCCCTATTGTGTCTGTTTAGTCTTCACAGTTTTCAATATTGACAGTGAGTTTCTTTTCACTACCAATATGGCAAGTTCCTTTGAGGTGGAGAGAGATTTCACCTTTCATTGCCTTGTGTTATTTCCCCTCTACTGAACTATGTAAAGAAAGGTAAATGGTAAAATGGCAGTGCATGAGATGGAGAGCCTGAGATTATTCACTCCTGCACAGGGAGATTGTTTTCTTTTTTCTGGTGTCAGTGTGCGTTTGGGAAAAAAAAATCTGCTTTAGCAAGAGATTCTTCTTCCAGAGAGGTAATTAGGAAATACATAACTTCTGTTTTAAGAGCACGTTTTCTACAAACGGCTGCTTGCACTTCCGGTGATGATTGCATAATCATAGACAGGCCTACAGCTAAATAGTAGATGAAAGAACTTTACTAGGAAGATTAGGGATACATGCCTTCTTGCTCTCATAGTAATAATATGTTAGGTATCATCCTGTTAAGACCACTACCTCTTTCTCTTCAGACACAGTCCTTCCCATAAAATAAAATTTTGAAGCTATCAATCAGTGAATGAAGTGTGCAAACTACATGCCTTCCTGAAGTCTGAGCATATAAGATCATTTACAAGTAGGAGTAATTGTTGCATTTCTGTATGTAAAATTAAAAATGTAATTTTATTTTTGAATGCAGTGTAGCTTCTTCAAAAGGAATAGCTAGCGAGTATTTTGGTAGGTCATCTTTGCTGACTTTTTTAAAAATCAAAGTAGCTTTTTGTCTCTTAGAACAAATCCTAGAGCCAAACTCACTTAAGTAAATAAAGGTTTAAAAGAATAAATGTTTCACAACTAGGGATGTGATGGATTGCTACTATATATGTATTTTCCTGCAAAGCTAGTCAAAGGCTTTTTCCCCCCACTACCTTTTTAATCTTACTGAAAAGCTTTCCTTAGAGCATGAGTAGGCCCCATAGGAGCCCTATTTTCTCTTTATGTGTTTCCACACACTGCTTCTCTTTACCAGACTTTAAGATATACCCACGTTCCCTACACCAGTGCTCGAAGAGCCGTCGTGTTTTCTCATATTAATTATTATTTAGAATTTCCTTTGTCATGGTTGAGAGGAACTATCCCAGAATTTCTTTTCCCAGGGTAACCTTAATATTTTTAAAGTCTCTGTAGATGAATAGCAGGCAATTAGTCATTTTATAATATCATTTGCTACCCTAAAATATTTGGGTATTTGATATCTAAATGCCAGATGAGGTCAGTTATAAGAACAGGCGAATTTGAACGAGTAATTGCTAACATGATATGAAAAACAGCAGTGTTCCACCTCCTTCATTCTTGCTCCTTAACTTCTTGGAAGACATGTAGAATGCCAATCAGCAAGCGTCAAGAGAAAAGGTTGCTTATGTTGGGTGTCAATTTCTCATAATTTCTTTAATTGAGGGGCTTTTCCCCCCCAATAAAGAATACTTATCTGAAGTTGAAGACTTTTCTTCAGAAGAAAATTACTATGTTAGTGAAAAATACAACCTTGTGGTAGATAAAAAACTCTTTTATATCTGGTTTTATTTACTAGAGAACCCTTGTGTGTTTACAGTTAAAGATTTACGAGAGCTTATTAACTGGAGAAATTCTTCTTTGAATGTTTTGGTTTTCACATTTGGTTCATAATCTTTTATATAAAAGGAAGTGATTGTTTTTTGCTATTGGACAGATGGGATGTTCAAGAATCAGACTTTAAAGCTTTCCAAAAAGTCTCAAGTATTCACTTGCTCCTCTACCAAATCTTGGGTAACAGAATTCTGTAGTACACATCACCACTGCCTTTTTCCCCCTCATGTAGCTAATTGCCTACAGCATGCAATGTGGCTCTGAGCCATTATTTAAATATTGCTATTATGTAATATAGTTACAGTTCTTATTATTAGAGGTCATTTATTATTTACAGCATGTCAGTCTGTCATAGCTAGTTCACCCAAATAGATTAACCTTTAACATTTTAAATATTTGAAGAGAAATTGATTTAGCATTTATTTTTCTATGAAGTGTTTTTATTAAAAGTCATAGGACTTTGGGGGAATTATTTTAATAACCACTGAGACCTGTTCTATAGATCACTCGAAGTTTAGCTTATTTTTTAATTGCTCATTCACCTGTGCAATTTATAATTGGTTTTGGATACATCGTTTATTGTTTTATTTTCTTTATGTGTTTAATTTGTAATTTTATTGTGCTTTGTTTTTAAACAAAATTCAGCAAAAATAAAGAAGTTTACAGTTGATGGGCTAGCAACATCATTAACTTTAATAAGTTAATAAGTAAGGTATAGATAGCTCAAATATGTGCACTAGTAACTGAAAAAAATTTTTTTTCGGGCCCCTGGGTGGCTCAGTTGGTTGGGCGACTGCCTTCGGCTCAGGTCATGATCCCGGAGTCCTGGGATCGAGTCCCATATCGGACTCCCCACTCTGCGGGAGGTCTGCTTCTCCCTCTGACTTTCTCTCCTCTCATTCTCAGTCTCTCTCTCTAATAAATAAATAAAATTAAAAAAACAAAACAATGAAAAAAATATTTTTTCTTGACATACTAAATGTTCCTAATTTATTTTGAGGCAGAAAAATAAATATTGCCACTTCTATCACTTGTACCCGCTTCTCTCTATATTAGTGTTTTTAAATGATAATAATGTTGAGGATATTAATAATAAAAGAACGGTATTTACATATTACCTAGCACAGGCAGGCTAGTTACTCTGCCTTTCTAACTTTTAACCTGAAAAATTGCTGTTAGACAAGTAGGACATTTGTCAGAAATCACAACACGTGTTAATCACCAAGTGAAATGTTGAAATACTCTTACCGTACATATGTAAGGACAGACACATGGGTTTGCTTATTCAGACAATCCCAGGAAAAGAAGTAGGAAAAGATACAGGTAGCTAGAAGGATTAGGACTACTATAATCAGCAAATTAAGATGCAAGGGGTTCAGATTTTATGTGTGTATTACAACAGCTGTGTTAGCAACCCCACAAATAACTTAATCTCTCTGCAAGCCCAGAGCAAATAAATATTAAGTGGACTCCCTAGTCCTCTTCCTCATCTAGGCCATCTTCTAGGAGAGTAGGGGCTTAAGAGCTTGAACTCTGGCAACCGCTCTGTGGTTTATAGCTGCAGAACCATTGGCAAGTTACTTAACCTTTCCAAGTCACTGTGACATCATCTGTAAAATTGGATTTATGCAACAGGTATTTAACGAATGCCTGGTATGTTTTAGGTACTGTTCTAGGTGCTGAGGCTCAACAGGAAACCAGATAAAGTCTGTGCCTTTAATAGTATCTACCTGACCAGGCTGTTGAGAAAATCAGATATAACGTTTAGCTCAGCCCATGACATAGATGTGTTCAGTAGATGTTGGATGCTTTCTTCATCATTATCTGTGCCACATTTTCTGTACAAAGGCACTGCATTAAGCTTTAAGTTTTAAGAAATGCAAAAAAAAAAAAAAAAAAAAGGTCTTGTTTTGTACCTATTCTTTAGCATTAATAATCTCTGCATATTTAAGATGTAGATAACTTTATGTTGTAATTCCCAAGAGACTCCGAGGCAAAGCTTTGAATGCAAGTAGTTTATTTAGGAGGTTATCCCAAGAAGCACTGGTAAGGGAGTGGAGATGGAAAACAGGGCAGGAAAGGAAAGCCATTAGAAGATACATTAACGTAAACACATCACAGCAGCGGGCAACTGGGACTCTGTCCCACTTGGGGGTCTCTAGAAGATGACATAGAGTATGCCTCTGAGTTGTATCCCCAAGGGGAAAACAAGCTAGGGTACTTTTCAACCATTGCCTTTTTATCATTGGCCAGAGGCCACTTCTGGGGAGTTAATTCCATAGCATTTCCATCCAGCACCATGTGCAGTCCAGGCATGTTCTGGGGCCAGAGATGCTCTCAGCAATCACAGGCGCTTGCAACAGGAAGCTCTTGGCCTTTTCAGTAACGATGATTTTTGAAGGGATCTGAGAGGGCACCAATAGCATTTGCTACATAGATCTTCACCCAAAAACTACAATATAAGGCTGTATGTGGCACGTTCAAAATACATAGAAACATAAGAGGAGTGCACAAACACTGGATCTCTAATTCCTTCCTCAGAATAAGGAAGGGACCATTAGCATGGAAACACAATACCTGACTTACATAAAGGAAATATACTTAGGCATTTTTCTTTCTAAAAGCATTACAAGTGATTGTTTGGCACCAAGGAACATTTCAGAATGGTCACCATGTTTTGATCAGCTCTTTTATCAAATTAGAACTTAATTACATGACAGTTATATGAAAAAAAATCAATCTTTTTTTTTCTTAGTTGCTGAAGCACTTGGACACTCCAAAGTAAATTGAATCTTTACATCAATTTTTCCAGGAAAAGAAATGATAAAATCTTTGTCCTTGAGGTTCCACTTGACAGGGTCAAAAGTAATTCTTTCATTGTATTATACCATAACACAAATCAGAAAATGCAAAGATTTCAGAATCACTCTATTTCACATATTATCTTCTTAACTTTCCTCTACAGCTGAGCAAGAGTGTTATTAGGCACAAGAAATTTTGTTGAATTCTTAAATTGGTCTCGAGAATTTTGTGATGGATGGTTTACTCAATTTAAAACAGATCATCTGGTGAAATTGCTTTTAGGTTAAAAGGAGGGTTCCTCAGACTCTTTTAGGGCAGATTCCTTCAATTACTTGGTTAAGTCCAGAATTGCTAAACTGTAAAGTTTGAAGACTCTGGGTGCATTGGTGGCAAATATGATAAAAAGAGAATTCTAGAAGGAGATTTGAGCAGCCTCAAGGCCAAATTTTGTCTGCTTGAAATTTTCACAGAGGGTTAGTACTAGCCTGACCAATTATTTATCTTTGTTCAATCCAGCTTATTCTGAATAATCTAAGCCTTAATTAATGATTATTAATTTGACATGAAGCTCTATGCAAATGCCCAGATACCATCTGGAGTATTTTATCCAGTTTCATGTAATAAATATTTCTCTAATAAGACTCCTTGTACCCGATTAGAAATACATGTGGCTCTTTGCCATGAAGCTCAGCTTTTAGTGGAACCTAAACACATAAATGCAGACAAATAAAAGATATTTTATGTACTTCCTTCATATTTTTGGTATTTCCTGGTGAGATCTCAAAGGAACACACTCTCAAAAAGTCAAATCTCACTGAGCCCAAATGTTACCTCCTCAGGTAGAACCTCTCTGGTTATCCTGTTTAAAATAGCCCCTCATCCCAGCCCCTCATCTCCGTGACCTCACCGTTTAATTTTCTTCAGCCCTCTCATCACTCTTTTGTGTTCTTTATTTATTTTTGTTCCTTTGTTTGTGTATTTTCTGACTTCACTCACTGGAATGTTACTGCCATGGAGGAAGAGAATATATCTGTCTTAATCATTGTTATCCCCCAATCCCCCAATGTCAAGGACAGCGCTTCCCACAGAGTAGGCGCTCAATAAATTTTTGTTGAATGAATCAATGAAAGAATGGATATTAAGAATCCTGTGTCCTTGAAAATAAATGTAGCATATCAAGTACCCTAGTGTTTTAGGGAAGAACCTTACCTCTTTCTAGCTTAAAAAAATGCATTTTATTACACTGCAGCAACAATGTAAAAACCTGAAAAAAGGCAGCCTCTCAGTAGAATGTTGAGCTGTTGAACACAGATTTTCTGACAAGGGCACAGTAGACACAAGGGTTGGATGGCCAGAAGCAGACCCTTGTGCTCAGTGTGCCAGGCAGCTGGGGAGCTATATTTGGGGAGTACCTGGGACTTAAGACAACATGAATCAGCAAAGAAACAAGAAGAATCAAAGGCTCAATAAATCCCCACCTTTTCAGGGTTCAGGCACCTCAGGCATTCCCCGGTTATAAGGGCCTTCTTCCCGAGACCAAGAGTAGAGGAAAATGCCATAATAGGCCACCAGAGGAAAGAACAGGCTGAGTCTATTTGAGGTAACACACTGTGGGACTTTAGAGCTATCCAATCTGTCCTTTCCTGAAATGATAGGCATTTATTCTTACTAACAAGTATTTCTCAAGCAGCTCCTATTCACGAGCACTATTTAGACTCCAGCCTCCCTCGTCTCTTCCTTCACTCGCCCCTAACACACTTGCATACCCATTGCTACAGAAACACTCTGCTTTCGATTTTATTTTTTATTGGCCTTTTGTGTAAAATTTAGTTTGGGGAAAGGGCTTTGCTGCTATAACAAGACCAAAAGCCTTCTCTTCACGTCTTATTAGCACTGGTAGGGAGTGCTTTAGGTATTAGGTAAAATATATCTCTTTCAAAACACAGAATGAATGCTCTAGGTCCCACTAGAATATTCTTTGCCATCCCCCAACAAGTTGGAAAGTCTCCAGACTTATTCTTGGGATCTCATCATTTATGTGCAGGCCTGTTTTTTTTTTTTTTTTCAAAGGTAGCAAGTGACCCTGTGCCTTTGGGTAATTGAGATTGAAAGTTAAGATTTCTGCTATTGTCATAAACTGACTCTGGTTTCCTATTTGAGTGAATATGAAGAAGCTAGGATTTTAGGATTGCTTCTGTTATACTTCCCAAGATATGAGTGTGACAGGAAATTTTTATTTCAAAACAATACCGTGATCCATGTACTTACTGACAAAAGGCATTGGTTAAAAAAAAAAAAAAGACAGTGTCAATCTGAAAGAAATTGGGTGCAGCTAGACTGTTAAACAGACAAGTCAATTGCTGAAGATATCTCATCCTCATTCATTGAGTTCTCAGGGAGAGTTTTATTAACCTACTGTGTTTTCAGGGTCTATACAGTCTTCTGCCGAGTGGGTCATTACCCAGTGGGATTGAACTGGGTGAGATCCTTGCATAGACTCAACATCTTCTTAACAAAAATGAAAACAATATCATATTGCCTTTTGAATCTGTTTGACGGGAGAAATATTTTTAGGGGAAAAAAAGATAATTGAAAAGCTCTATATTCATCTTTTTGTGCCCTAGGACATTGATTTTACCAACATTGTAATGTATTACATGGTGAAATAGTCCCATGGACTTTCATACATATTAGTAACTCCAGTGCCCACAGCACACATTGCAAACCTTTCACATTCAGAGATTCAGCATGCCTTGTGGTATTTCTATCTGACTTCAATCCATTTTGGAAATAAAATGTTCCATACACTAAGGGAAAGAATGTCTTAATGGCGTCTCTCTGGCTTTCCTGTCATCCCTTGGTACCTGTGTAGGGAAGCCAAAGGCAGGTATCCGTGCTCAGAATCTGCCTGGTGATATCCAGGTCTCTGCCAAGGGCTTGAGGATCTGTTTTTCACTCTGCTGATTCCCAGAAGTGCTGTCTGCCCATGTGGTTACAGGAAGTGTGAGCTTTGTATTCAGCAGGTGCTCCATAGATATTAAAATTGAATTGAATCAGAACTTAGTAAATCTGAGCCACATCAGCTTTGAGGTATGTGAACTATATCTTCCCCGGAAAGCAAGAGGTCGGGGGAAGGAGTAACAGTGATAGCAGAAAAGGAGAGAGAAATCAAGTCTTTTTTTATTTCAGGTACAGTAGACCCATGTGCAATAACAGAGAAGAGATCTCCTTCATATATAGATTGAGGAGGGAGTGTCTCCCTCCCCCATCCTACCGTGTGACTCTCCCTGGCCAAATCTCTGACCCAAGATTGATTTTTATTATCAGATGCTTCTCTTCTGGTCTTACCTCTCAGTCATCTAGCATCTTGGCCAAGAGCATGGATGTGATACAGCTTTGGTCCTGAGTCCCCTTCTAAGATCATAGGAGTCTACCGCAGTCCACTTAACGCCTCACCAGGGACGCCTAAGGGTTAGTCTGTTCACCCTGGCTGCTCCCACTGCCCCTTCCTAGTTTTCATTATCCATCACGACAGCCAGCTTAGATTTAACTCCTCAACTTCTATGTGTTTTGTGTTTTGTATATTAAGTATGAGAATTTTGGCTGATCGCCTCCATTTTCTCCATTCTCTTCTGTGACTGGCCCTTTCCTTTATGCCATGCCACCTGTTATGCCTTGCTCTCTACCACACTGCTTTCTGCTTCTCAATTGCATTGCTTTCAGCTATGAAAAATTCATTAGGTGAGCTGATCAATACCAAGTTTTTTATTGTTGATATCCTAATACTATATATGAAAATATGTGGAATAATATGGGGATATATATGAACATGGGAATCTATGTGCCCAGCCACTGCCCTCTGCATCATATATGATACATAAACTGGAGATGAGGGAGGTGAGAAGCAAATTTCATTTCTACAGCAAGCACTTCTAGGCCAAAATCTGAAATGTCAATCAAAAGTTGGGAGTAAATATTCAGAATTTTTAAAAACTAGCACCAAATCTCCTCCTACCACTTTACATAAAACTCTACCATAGGATATTCAGAACTGAAATCTGAGAGTGTTCCAGTTTATCACTAATGATAAAAAGCTCCTCATACCTTACCAGTCCTCTTATAAAGGACTATTTAGTAATAAGCAGTATTGTAGTAAATGGATGTCTCCCTGAAAATGGACCCTGACATCAAATATATATGTGTGTACATATAGACTTGCACAATTTTTAAAATTGGTTTGTTTTTAAAGCAGAGTAAGAGGAAAATATGTCTTTGCCAACTGTGTCTTTATTTATTCTTTTATGTATTTGGCATGTAAATACAAAAAAAAGTTGTCTTTATATTTTTGCAACACTAATCTTGAACACTGTTACTCATGGTAAATTTAGCACACGTTTTCTTTTACAACTGGTATGATGAAAAGTATTCAGGGATGTTCAGCCTTACAGAATTCCTGAATAAGCCTCACAGACTGTAATATAGTCACCATGCTAAGAGCATGTGAATAATTAATTTTTGACTAGGTTGGAAATAAAAATTCAATGACCACCTCCCTCATTCCCACTTAAATTTGAAACCTCCTATTCAAATTGTTGTGCCATGTCAAATAAACAATATAATGCTGTTTTTACTCAGTTTATTATAGTCAAGCAGTGCTAGTTTTTAAATATTTTATCCTCTGAATTTTCATGTGACTATACCCTGTGGCTCTGTAGTATATATAATAGCATATATTTTTTCAACAAGGAATAAACAAAGAAATGCTATGAAAATAGAAATGAATGGTAAACCATGTTCCTGACATGAGCAACTTAGTTCCTAGTGGGATTGTGGAGCAATTTTCATGGCTTTTAAAGGAAAGGAGAAACTTGTAGTGGTGATAAATTATACCATGGAGACCTCTTAAACACTTAGCCTTGGTGAACATTAAACCTGTCTCTTCAACAGTTTTATTGTAGGATTAGGCACTTCCTGGAGAAAGATTCACTCTGCCTTTGGCATTGATGTAAATTTGGTTTCTGCTAGATTTATAAAAGGTGCTATACAGAAGCCATTCAATTTTCTCAGAAGTTCACTTCAGAATTTGGGGTGTGGATTTATTCATATCCCAGACATCACACCATTGTCCTTAAAGTTGACCATCTAAAAAATCTTCGCAAGATTCTGATTGAGCTAGGCTGTCCCAGTCCTTTGTAGTGATTCCTATCTGCCTAAACATTGTATTAACTCTTTCTGGCCCCCAGAGTTGCGCTGATGAAGTGACAAAGTCAGTGGTGCCAAGGCTTGTGGGCCATATATTAAGATTCACATCCACAGTTTAGATGCAATTGTGGCAGGCTCAGTCACTTTGGCTCTCAATTTGCAAATTTGTCAAAAAAGGGCTAGTAATATGTCATTTAAAAAAATATCTAATGGCTGAAGAGTCAGGACACTAAATAATTTTGCTTTTTGGGTTTAAGTTTTGAATATGCATTTTGCAACTTGTAGCATAAAACTGGATCTTGAAAGTCTGCTTGGTTGAACTATTTAACTAACATTCATTTATTCTTTAAGCATTTACTGATCACTGTACCCCAGATTTGTCCTGAGTACTGGAAGTAAAGCAGTGAAGAAGACAGACAAAAGTCCTTATGGGGAGGGGAGGGGCTATATTCTACTTTAAGTAAATAAATAGAATCAGCCAATAAGACAGTGCAGATGGGGGGAGCAGATAGGGACGGTGGAAGAAGTGTCATTTTAACAGAGGGAGTGAGAAAAAGGCCTCAAGGAGGAGGAAACTATGAAAGAAAGGTCTGAAAGAGGTGAGAGTGTGAGCCATGAGGATCTGGGGGGAGGGAGGGTTGAGCATATCTGGGTAAAGGGAACAACAGGTGCAAAGGCCACGAGATGGGAGGATGGTTCATTTGTTGATAAAACAGTGATGAGGGCAATGTAGCCGGAGTAGAGTGAGCAAGAGCAGGAGCAGAAAGAGATGAAGACCAGGAGGTGAAGGAGGCCAGAGCCAGAGCATGTAAAGCCTTTTGGGCATTACTCTGAATGAGGTGAGAGCCCTTATAGATGGCTGATGTGCAGAGGAGGGACGTGAGCTGATTCGCTTTAAAAGAATCCCTTTGGCCATTCATGAGAATAAATTCTAGGGGGGCAAAGGCAGATGAGTAGGGACCAGTCAGGGGTCTGTTGCAATCATTGGTAATTGAGGCAGGAGAGGAAATTGGCTTGGACCTGGGGTAGGGAGGGGTAGTCGAGGGAGTGGGGAAAAGCACTTGGATTCTAGATCAGTGGGAGGCAGAGCCAACAGGACTTGCGAGTGGAGCAGATACGGCTGTGAGAGTAAGAGAGAAGTCAGGACTGCCAGCCTCATAGTCCCAATGACTTGTTATATAGTATCCAAAACAGGAACTCCAGTCTCCCTTTTTTCGGGACCCTATGTATTTATTCTCTTACTGAGTGAAAATCTGTTTCTTTGCCTATAAAAAGAAAAACATGATAGAAGAAGTATTTGTTGCAAGGTAAACAAAGTTTTACTACTGTGACATGAAATAGAGATGGTGCTTGAAAATTAAGTTACCAAATACAACCCCTCTGACACAACCTCTCCCCTAATGTACAGTCCATGAGTAATGCAAGCAGAGAGAGGGTCAAGTTTGAAATATAAGTGGAAGAAAAACATGAGCTCATGCATGACTTCCCTGGATCAGGAGACAAAATCCAGAGCCAGGCTGAGCAAAGATTGGTTGGTATAGTTACTCACTCAGCAAGGCTAAGCACTGGAAATCAACAAAGGGATATGACATATTCCTTGTCCTTGAGGAGTTAAAAGTCTAGTGAGAGCAATTTGCCTCCCATGACTCAGTGTAGCACTAGGATTTTATTTATATCATTTGCAGAGATATATGTCAGTAATGGAACTTACAAATAAAGATATAAATATATTAAAGATAGATTCATGTAGATATTTCAGGGTATGTTTTTTATGTGTATGTAGGCCAGCAGTATAGTTATATGAATACAAACTTACTCGCATTCTTGTTCGACATTTTTAGTATTCAGTATTTAGTATTCAGAACTTGTTTGGCTACAATGATCAGTAAAAGCAATAGTAAACTAAGGGTACATACAAGCTGCTCAAAAGATTTTTTTTGTCCACAAAAAAGTTCAGTTTGGAAACTTAATACCCATATTAATGAGAATATATTGAGCAAGATTTCTTTAAAAAAAAATCTCTGTGCATTGAATAATGGGTAATGTAATCTCAGCAACTCTCCCAAATGCCCTAGGAGTTCCCAGCCATCTCTGAAAGGTGCCCGTGGCTGTGTTAACAGCTGTCCAAGGAAGCGGGAGAACAGCTGTGTGTGTATTCTCTGAGTCACTTCTGGCTTTGCCACCTAGACCCACCAAGGGCGATCTGCCTCTCCTCCTACAGAGGAAGCCCCCATTGCTCCAACTCTCCTCCCACCAGGGAACCAAGGAACAGAGCTTGCTTTTTCCTAAGCATCAGTCGATATGCCTCTCCACTTACTGAAAGGCTTGGACAGCAAGCAATGAGGCAACACTAAGCGGGCACACCAAACTGAGGAATGCAGGAGAAGACCTTAGCTGAAGGTCATCGTTCATGTTTCTATGCTCCTAGGCTAAATAGAAATAAACATTCAAACCATGATTCCTCAGTCTGCCCAACAGAAGGTAAATTCAATAACCTCTTTGTTTTTTAATTTTTCTTGTGAAATTTTGTTGTTTTTTAACTCATATCATTTCTTGAGTTACACCTTTCATTCCCAGTTGTAAGCTTCCTTTAACTTACTTTGGAATAAGCCCAAATGAAACAAAATCATACATTCTAAATCAAGCTCATAAGACGGAACTAAGTTCATTGATTAAATATGAAAGGGAGCATCTTTAGCAAAATGAAAGCCAAGCTTTTAAGTCTTCCCTGAACGTTGGTTAATCTTAAACTGTCTTGGCACTAGTTTCTTCGTACAATTTTGCATATCAGGTGTTTACAGACTAAATAGTAGATGAGCTGCAAGTACACTATGTCATTTAGTGTCAATGAGCTAACCCTGTTTATTCAGCTCTGAGCTTAGCAATTGAAATAATCTGCATAAAAGTACGTGGTATGCTACAATTAAGAAGCATGCTTGTGGAAGGCACACTCTTGGTTCATTTTTTAAAAAAGACCATCTGTTTCTTGGTGTGCTACTTGTACAGGTTTTCCTTTCATCTTTCACCTTCTTTAAAAAAAATCTACAGCTTTCTAAAGCTTTGGATACTATTGCATTCTTGGGCTTTATAGAATGCTCATTCTCTGGATTTTCAGCTGTGGTTTTACCAGCACAAGATCGCTTTAAACCCTCAGGAATCTTAGAAATTAGAACAGGAAAATAGGAAGCCTCCCCCACCCTGTATCTGTTCCCTTCCAGCGAGTTGACAGTTGCTGTCAGCAACCCGTACTAATACTTGTAATAGTAATGTTGATCGTGGTGGTGGTTGTAATCTATTAATATTTGCAAGCTAACAAGGTAAAATATATTTAAGGCTTATATATTCAAGAAACCTTTTACTCATTTCTTTGAAGTACCCTCAGGAAAGGATAGAAATGCCCTGACAGGCTGTGAAATAGAAAATCCTAAATAGGATTCTTATACCAAAAGTTGCTGTCTTAGCCACACACCTTTGATCATGCTCAAAGACTAAATTTTTAGCATGTTGAGAAAACAGTTTCTCAGAGTATTTTTAATTCAGAAAACAAACTTCTTTAACCACATATGTTTAAGGCATTTCCTTATTCGATCTATCTGAAGGTGAAGTGTGTACATTATTTTGTGGGAAATGAGCAAGATAAAGGGAAGAGATAAAATATTCTTCTGTTAAATAGCACATTTTATGCCCAGCAGCCATGGGAAATAGGTAAGCTTATTTAAGAAGTTTATTTCCTTATATAAGAAAGAAGAAAGATGTTTGTATAGCCTGTGCTTTGGAATAAAAATAGGGAATTTTAGACTTGACTTCATTTAAAATGATTAAACATAATGCCTATTTACTGCTGAATTTCTTGGAGGAAAGAACAGTCTTGTCAGAATTGTATATCCCCAAACCTCTTTATTTCGTGTCATTTTTATCTCATGAAACTACATTTTAAAAGGCAAGTAGGAAATGATGCAGCTTCAAGGAAAATCACAGCATCAAAAAGAGATTGTGGTAAGTGGGGTAACCCTACCCACCCCTGTGCTCCCCTGGGATGTGGATAAGGTGGAGCCTTTACAGTGATGTCAGCCACAACTAAGAACCTTCCCAACCTCTGTTGTATGTTTTGTTTTAGACTTTAAAAGCGTGACATTAAACGTACTTAGGTGGTCTTACATTTTATAAAACCGTGTGAAAACAAGGGATTGATTATTATAGTCCCTTACCAGGTTGTCTTTATTGAATAAACATGGACATAATACCTGGGATCTGGACTTCATGTTTACTACACCGTCTACACTACCCAGCTGGGCTTAGGTGAGGTCTGCGCTACACAGAAGATATTTAAGCAACCAGTTTAGGTTCTTATTAGACAGTGCATCACCAGAAGAAAAATCTATTGTTTGAAGCGAAGAGGGTATTAACTGAGCCTTTATATAGTGAGAGAAAATACCTGCAAAACAATGAGGTGAGAAGTCCAGAGGTGCCTACTGGTAAGAATGGAGATCTGGCACCTTTGTCTGCTGGCAGATGTGTAAAGGTCTTTGAACCAATAGATGTCGGCCTGATTGAACACAGATGGGAGACAGCAGGAACTAGCAATAACGATGAAATGTTTGGGAAGTCAAGTTTGGATTAAGGTATTTGGTTCTAGCAGTTGAACAAGGCAGCAGACAAGGCTAGAGTAAACACAGCTCTCCTGTTTAGCTATTGGTTTATTATAAGTACCAAAATTACTTTTATTTTTACATGCAAAAAGGTACATTCAGGTTCTAAAATTATATGTCCCAAGACTAGATGACGCAAGAAACAATGTGGCTCACTGTAAATTTCTTAGAAGCTAAGAGGGGGAAAAATCTCATTACTTTCATAAGTTCTTGCAGAAAAGACTGTTGTATATTTTTTCCAGACTATTGGTGGAAATTTTTCTTAACATAAAAAGAATAAACCATTCCCCCACCCCAGCCCCTACACAATCTGGGAAAGTGCTCTTATGAAATAGCAGTTCTCTAAAATAAAAACACCAAAGACATATTAACAAGGGTTCTTTTTTCTTTTTATTGTTGGCATTGAATACAAATCAACATTAAGTCTGAGACCATTTTTAGTGTCAGATTCCCAGATCTAAAATAGGGTATACAAATAAAAAAAATTGGCAAAAATGTTTTACTTATGTTTTATGCAGCTTGTAATGGTTGAGACTCTTCATTTAGAATTCAAACATCCCCCTCCATATTCCATATGGAATAAATTTTAGGAAGTGCCAAAAATAATGAAGGGATGCTTGGGTCTAAGCAAATAATATATTTTAAATTTTCAATTATAGTAAGAAACTAGTTTTTCCTCTACACAAAAGATAGTTTATTAGCCTCTCCATCAAAGACTAAAATGTTATTTCAGTGTTCTATCCATATTTTTAAAACCATTAATCAAATAAATGGAATACTGTTGGTTAGGAATCTTTTGGTTGCAGTTAATAAAAATGCCAGCTTACCTGATCTAAACAAAAAAGGAGGGGTGAATCTGATTGGCTCATGGAACTGAAGAGATAGTCATTGCATGTGAGGTTTGGACCAGCAGTTCCAGGTTCTCAGCCTCCAGCTCTGTATTTCTGTAATTCTTTTTACTTTGCCCTCCTTCAATATATTGGTGGTGACCTCCTTGTGGTAGCAAAAAGGGCCATGGTAGTTCTGGACCTAAAACATCATAATTACCATCCTAACAGAAAAAATCTGTCCCAGCATTCCCAGCAGAAGTTGTGGGGTTTACTCTGGTAGAATTGGCTAGTGTCAAATGTCTACTAATCACTTCGGCCAGGTCGACGGGAGACACAGGTGTGCTTTCACTCTTCAAAGGCTTAACCCCAGCGTTGAAGATAGGTGCAGTCCCATCTTGTACAGCTAAGAATTTAGGGACAGGTTGATTCTTAAAGGAAGCTCTGAATGTTTTTAGGACAAAGGAAAGAGGATGGAGACCAAATAATTAGGAGGAAGCTAGTGAATATCCTCTGCAACTGTGTACCTAAAAAGAATACTGTCTTATCTGCCTAAGCTTAAATTGGTTGGGAGAAGTTTATCTTGCCCATCATCCCCTTTACCTCTTAGCAGACAATGCAATCCCATTATTTGGGTATTTCCAGTAAGGATGGTGCAACCCTATTTCAGAATGTTAACTTTTAACTTCTGTTAGAAGCAAATCCACTTTTCAAAGGAGGAAAGTAATCCACAGACATAAGTGGAGTCTTCCCCATTGACTCTGGTACCTCAACAGCCCACCTCAATTGACTATACTCTGGTTTGAAACACTCTTCTGGTTTCAATAAACCACTTATAGGTTTTAGAGAAAAGCTTGATTCAACAGGAAACATTTTACCAGTTTTATATTTAGATTTTCTACTAAATCTATAATGAAGTATTCCGATAGAATGCTGAACTTTTGTATGATGGACTCATGGTTGCATTTTATATTCATGCCATTGTGTAGAGTGCCTCTTGTGCAAAAATAAAACAAAACAAAAACCCTCATAGAATGAAATCAAGTTTTTCTCCTTTATTTTTTTCTGTTTTGCTCCATAAGCTCATCCAAATAGGTCCGTTTCAGTCCTGTGTGGCACATGTTCTTACATGTTTTTAGCAGCCTTAAATTGCCCTAGTTGGTCCTGATTTGGATTTGGATTTCCACCCACCACTGTCAGTATTCACAGAATGAGCAGTGATACTGTTACCTTCAGCAAATAGCATCCTCCTGTGCTGAGTTTATGAAGCCAAGCCCTGAATGCTCACTCTCCTTAGACATAAAAAGGGGAGAAGTTCTAGGATTAGAATGTGGCCTTTCATCCCTATCAGCCTACACCCTTGTTCTCCAAGATGGGGTTCAGTGAAGAAATAATGGCTCTGCTTCACTTAAGGTTCAAAAATTCTTAAGGCAGCGCTAAGCCTTTCATACCCAAGTACGGTTCCCAGGGGATCAAGGGAACCTACAAGATGACACCATCATCATTGTCATGATTGTCACCGTCTTCACCATCACCATCATCTCTTCATGGTTCTTCTTTTCTGTTGTTCCTATCTCAGAAGAAAATGTTGCTTCTCTTAACCCAGCAGTCTTCACACAGGCTTTTCATGTCCCATGTCCTCTGCCCAGCTCTAAGACTTAAGCTTTCTATACCTCTGCCTCACCTATTCAGAATTCTATATTTCTTTACTTCTGCCTCAACCTATTCAGAATGCAATGAAGGAGCAAAACAAACCTCTTTTGAGTCTGTTAGTCTCACAAAAATGTCACCATCTCTTCCTCCTTTATGGCTGCTGTTTCCGCAGTCAGTCATAGTCCATACCAGCTTCCTCCACTTCTACCTTCACAAACTCATGTCCTCCTAGAGTCTCTAATAATTCAGTAAATATTTATTGTAAGCCTATTGTGTAAAAAGCTAATTACTGTTAAGATACAAAATAAATGCAATAGAGTCTGCTTTAAACCACTTACAATCTAATGAGAGCTATTTTCCACCTAGTCAAGCCACTGAAACTCTCTCTCAAAGGGATCTTGGGCTCACCTAGACATCAGACATAAAGTCTTCCTTAAATCTTTATAGAACACCTCTTTACAACATTTGATTCCTTGGCCAAATATGGAAATAAGTGGCAAAATTAGAATTTGAACCCAGGCCTTTTGGGTACCAAGTTATGAATTTTATTATTGCATTTTAATTGCACTGATAATACATGAGTACTTTGTCCTTAAAAAAAAAACAACATATATTGTGTTGCAAGATGAAACTGAAATTCTTTTTAGCTACCACCCTACTTCCCACTGTGACATGTGTAGTTCTTTTAGACTATTTTTATACATATTCATAGGTGTATGCACTCCTCGAAAATAGATAGTATTGTTTTTTTATCAAATGAATTATAGCGTAAACATCTTTTAACAATATCCTTCTTCATTCAAGAATATTCCTTTGGGATTCGTCTATATTGATACATATAGATCTAGTTCATTCTTTTAACTACTCTGTGAACTCCATGAAATGAATATACCATATTTTATTCGTCTGTTCCCGTATTGAAGACTGTTAAGTTCTGTTTTCGTTTTTTCACTATTACAAATTCCTCAGTGTATCTCCTTGTGTGTAGTGAAGCAATGTATTTTGCTTGTTAAATCCCGACTCTTGACCTGCTGGCTATAGGACCTTGGATAAGTTACCTAAACAATCTAAGCTTCATTCTCCTCATCATAGAGTTGTTTTAAGGATTAGATGAGTTTAGGTCTGAAAGGTGCTGAGTTACAGGTATAGTAAGTGCTCCATAAAGTGAACTGTTAGTGTCATAAATTTCTGGATCCTAAATTGTACTCATTTTCAGTTTAATTGGTACTTCCAAATTGCTCTTTAAAGTGGCCACATTGATTTAGAATTCCCTGAGCAGTATAAGAGAGTGTTCATTTTCCTAACTCCTCTTAAGACATTGTATTATCAAACCGTTTTATTTGCTGTTCTGTCCAATAAGAAACGTCCTCTGAGTGATGTTTTAATTTGAATTTTCCTGATTATTAATGAAGATGAATACTTTTTATGTGTTTATTAGCCCATTTTATTACTCCTTTAAATTATTTGTAGCCTAGGACATTTTTCTATTTTTGTAGACTTTTGCCAAATTTTTTTAAATGTACTAATTCTTGTTTACATGCTGCAAATGTTTTCTCTCAATCTGTCATTTATTTACCTTAGCTTAAAGTATCTTTGTCTTTAAAAAGATTGAATTTTATAAGGCCACATTTGCCAATCTTTTCTGTGCTTTAGGCTTTGACAGTTGTGATTGGAGTCCTTTACTTTGAGGTCTTAGACAACATACATAACTTCTCATTACTTTCATTTTCTGAGCTATAAAATGAGGATAATAATAGTATCTACTTTACAGGTCGTCACGAAGTATATGAATTAATACATGTAAAGTGCCTACTGCAGAGCCAACATAGTGTGTTTTCTATTATTAAGTTAGTCCCCCCAACCCAAAATCAAGAAGATACTCTCCTATAGTATTGTACTTATTTCAGTTTTCTTTTAATGTTTAGGTCTTTAACCCACCTGGGATTTATTTTATTTATGAGGTTGGGATCTACCTATTTTTATGTAATGATCATGAATTGTCTCTACATCATTTATTGATATCTTTTCCCTTCTGACTGGATTTGGCACTTCTCCTATAGACAACATTTTCTTAAATTCTGGGGCCAGTTTCTGGGATCTCTTCAATTTGCCTATTCCATCACAAGTACTATACTGTTTTAATTATTGTAACTTTACATTCTGACTGGACATCTGGTAGATTTATCCTCCCTTAATTCTTTGTCAAAATTGTCTTCCTTCTTCTTATACAGTATCCTTCCATATTAATTTTATAATCAATTTCTTAAATATAATTTAAAAATTATGTTGGTATTTTGGGGGGGTTGCATTGAATGTATAGATTTTTCTGAAGTGAGAGGACATATGTATAGCATTGTATTTTCCCATCCATAAATTAGGCATAGCTCTCTATTTCTGGTCTTCTTTTATATCTTCTAATAAAGTTTTACAGTTTTCTCTACAAAGCTATTTTGTGTTTTGTAAGGTTTAGTCCTGTGTAACATTTTTTTGTGATTGTTACTATCATCAGTGGGATCTTCTTTCTCTCCTAAATTCTAACTGGTTGTTGTTACTAAATCAGAATGCAGTTGGTTCTGTGGATGTTGTAATTGGCTAACATACTAAAGTTTCTTTGTGTTTTTAATAGTTTGTAGAATTTCCTGCAATCATAATTTTTGAAACTCCTGATTATTTTCTCTCCTTGTCATACATCTTTTTGTTTTATCGCTATTTTCTAGGACCATGAATGTGCTGGATGCTAGAAATATCAGAGACATCCCTGGCACGTTTCTCGCTGTAATGGACACTTACACTATTGTACCATCCAGTCTGATGTTTGCTGTGGGTCTCAAAGGGGCGCTATTTATTGGGACCCTCTCATGGCTCATTTTGTACTTTTGAAGACTGAAACAATTAGCCTGAGAAGTCTGTAGTAGCCTTCTTCATCTGTGTCCTAGTGGAAGTTCTAGTAGTTTTACTTGTAATTTGTCACTTAGGAGTGTAAGATTTTAAAATTAATTTTCTTTTGCTTCTTTCTTAGTTTTCAAAAGAGTCAGGCCCAACTCCATGATTTCTTTTCTTTCTGTAATGGTTCTTTTCTTGAATTCTTTGAGTAGTTTGTCCCCAGTCCTCCGTGGCCAAGCATGCACCCTGTCTGAATAATCTCTTTTCCTACAAGCAAATGATATTGGAGATTCTGAACTGCCTTTATCTGAGGGGCTTATGGTGAGGTCATTTTAGTTCAGTGTATGTAGCTCTCCAAGAATAATTTAGTGACTTGACTTTTCTAAAGACGGTGTATTCTTAGAATGCAACCAATATATGTTCTATATATTAAGCCACTAAGCCTCAATAATAGTAAGGTAATTATAAGCATATTTGTCTGCCTTCTTCAAGATTGACTTCCATGCCTGAAATGGTTAAGCTTTCTTGAAGTAGAGGCCAGTTCTGGCCTGGCCCCAGCACCTGGAGCATGAGGCTTACCAAATTCTGCCCAAGATTCTTTGGGATAAGCTATGTTAACACAGGTTGATTTTAACATCCTTCCTATCTTTGTATGCAGTCTTCCTACTTACCTCTCTTATCTCCACCTTCAAGCTTTATATTTTATTTAAAGTCTCAGTATTCATTGGGCAAGGAAGTGGAGGGGATGCTGCCATTTGTATTATGTTTTCCTGAACAATCCCTGAGGCAAAAAGGCCTTAATTAGTGAGAAAAGTAAGATTTTGCTACTTAAGCTTATGATGCAGGATAGGCTGGCGAAATGTTTTAGTTCAGGAGGAAAATGTTTCAAAGGCCTACAAAACTAATAGCTGTTCTTTGTATTTCCATCATTCACACGGTTGCTTAAGAATTTTGAAGATGATTTCATTCAATCACCTTCCTAAAGTTCCATATGCTCATTAGGCAAGGCAGCTAATTATGGTTTAAAGCTCTGTTAGTCTAAAGAATATTCAAGTTATGTGTAGCTACTGAGCAATAAACATTGTTCACATACAGTAGGTATCATTATTGAAACTAATTTGACAGTCTTGAAGCACTGTGCACAAATTGTGGTTCTTTCCATGGAAACTTGGCACAATTGTTCTGAAGTACTCAGGACCCACTTAAAGGAGTTAATAATGAGACTTCAAAATGGCCTGACTGGAAATACTCCTTCTCTGTGTTTTTAGTCAGTCTACATTAGTTTATAGTATAGAATTCTGTTTAATTTTGTTCATTTTTTCCCCACCAGAATCTCAATATAGGCAGCTCTAAACATCTGTTTATGTTCATTTATGTGTGCAGGTGGGATCGTCACAGGTTTGGTTAATCACAGTTCACATGGGGCAGATTTTCTCACTGTGGCCGCTTGCTACGCTACAGCCTGCACAAGTGTGTATCAGCCTAGCGAAAAGAACCATTTCAGAAGGAGATCACTGTCCCAGGCTCTTAAGTGTAAGGCTGTTGGCAGCTTTCAGCACACAGTTCAACTTCCCAGATTAGCACTTAAGACATTCGTAGGAAGACACCAACCTGCATTCGTTACCTTGCTACCCACTATTTCTCCGCATAGATTCATATGCTCATGGATATGCCGGTTGAACTATATTCCACCACGTGCATTCCCTCCTCAGAGCCTTCACTTCCCCTCCCCCCTTTCTGAAGTGCCCTCTCCTCCCTTCTCAGCTCACAGCCTCATAGTTAAGCATATGGCCCACTTCTACTGAGGTCTTCATGACTACCCTAGCACACATGGTATTCTCCCTATCTTTGAACGCACAGCTCTTTATAGGGAAATAATTGTATACAGATTTTTGTCATGTTTCTCAGTTTTTACATATATCATTTTTTCTAATGGGCTCAAGGGCTCAAGGTTCCTTAAATTTGAACATATGGACATTTTGGCTTAAAAAGTCATGTATTTTTAACAGTATTCCACCCAAGCCATTCTGTCATATTCCAGTGCCTAAGAACTGTGCCTGGAGCCTAGTAGATAACTTACAATCATTTATTGAGTAAATGAATGGACTTCTCTGCATGCAGAAGACAATAGTAGAATATTGGGGAAATTAGCAAAAATCTAGTTATGACTAAGTAACCAACATGAGGAGAATTAGTTATTAACCTATTATTAAGTATAGGGGATACCAGATAGAACCCTGTGGGTTATTTGTTTGCTTGGTTGCTTCCATTTTTTTTTGTTTTCTGTGTTTAGCTTTGCTTTGAAAAGGGATTAGTTTGCAGCCATTCTGAGCTGAGATTACACAGGCGTTCAGTACTGAGCTTGTATGAACATACAATAGTTTGTGGCTACTGCCTAATTTCATTCACAATGCACAAAGAATGTCTATAAAGTAATGTTACTAATCTTTAACCAACATACTAGAACTTCCTTATTTAGATCACTGTTATCGCCTTCAAATTAGTCATCTTTTGAGATTATTCCTTATTCATTAGTGTAGTCACACTTCATAGATCTTTATAAGGTAATGTGTGAAGTGTGAATGGATGATATGGCCAAGGAGAGGTAGAGGACAAGAGGGTAGGGAGGTGCAAATTAGTTATTAATATTTTGCTCCATTTATCAATGAATTACTGTACATGTCATGGGAGTTTTATCTATTTTACTGAGATATTAATTGTGACTCAAAAATTGACTCTATTTCTAAGTCTGACTAGGAGATATCTGCCCTAGCATTGTAGCATCACATTACTTTCCATGCACAATGGAAACTACTTTAGAGATATACCTAATTAAAAGAAAATTAAGTTTCATTTAACAGTGGTATTATAAGCTACCAAATACTGCAATTATAAGCTACCAAATACTTGGTCTTGTTCAGACTGTTTAAATGAAAGGATATCCTATTCCTTTGTTGTTTTTGAATCTCTTTAGTTACTTTAGTCTACTATTTATAACAATTCATATTTATTAGCTATGTTTATAGACATGTTATCTCCACCCAAATTCTTTTGCCTTCCTTCTTTTCTGGGTTATATCTAATTATTTAGTGGTATGAGGTAGGATGGAGTCTGAGACCATCAGTGGACCTAGGCCCCATTCCTGGCCCTACCTCTTATTAACTGTGGAACTTCAATTGTTTAACCTCATTTGAAATATAACCCTCTCACTTACATAATACAAATAGCATCTATATCACAAGAACGAGATGAGGATTAATTGAGTAAATGTATATAAAAGCACTTACCAAATACGTATGTTAAGGTATTTAGAAGTACTTACCAGATAGCACATTGTCATAAACTATTGCTCCTTTTGTTATTATTATATTATTCATAGTCTCTTCAGCAGATACTGTATTGCTTTATCTTTTATTTTATCTTTATTTAAAATAGTTTTTACCCACTTTTCTTTAGTGTGTGAAGCTTAAAATAATAATTTCCAATATATTTTATTTACATCTAGCATGTACCTGCTAAATAGAACACATCCTGAATACTTGTGATGTTTAAAGAACATGCTTTCCAAAAATATGAATTAGTAAAAATGATTGTCACTCTTTGATGGGTTTGTCATCTAGTCTCCAAGAAAAGGTCAAAATGTATATTTGGCTCTAAGGAATTTGACCAGATTTGCTAAACTTCCTGAGAAAAAAGTTCACGCTAAGCATGTAGTCTGCCTCTCTTTCTTTTCAGTTTATTTGGGCATAATATTAGATTGGTTCCCAATTTGGCCATGCCCTTATATTCCTGCTGTGTTTGACTGCCATCCCATACTTCATTCTCAAGAAATGTTGCCCAGAGGCACAAAGTTAGACCCACAAATACCACAGGAGGCCACAGCTGCCTGAGGTAGATGAGACCTAGAGAAAATAGGAAACATATAGAATTTATTAAAAGGTAACATAACCCCCAAAATATGAAATTACATTATGAAAATAATTCCAAATGGACAAAGACCTAAAAGTGATACACTAGTGTAAGTGACTTATAACCTCATCTATATGTCCAAAGAGAAGAGCTATACAGATATATACATACATAAACATATATACATACACACACATTGTGACTGTATGTTCAGGTTTACCTGTCAGTGGCCATATTTAACTACACATGTCTGCCATTGTCCATATTTGATGTATTTTAAGGTCTAATTTTCATAGTATATACTAAGTACTAGGTGTACACTATTCCACAAATAGTAAACAAATATTAACATGGAAGCCTGGGAAAGTATTCCACACACCTTTTTTTATGGGTACTCTTGTTCAATAATTAAAAGTAGATCATATGAGAAATCAAAGTAGAACAAATTTATCAGAATAATGTTGGATAAAGTTTTCGGTTTGGGATAAACTCCTTTTAAAAATATATTATCTTATAAACAGAAAATCTTTAAGAAGATGCAGAAAGGTTAGTTTTATAATTATAGAAAGGGGATAGGCTTTGTGTTAACAGTTATTTAACAAAACCTTTTACATACATAATAGTTACTACACTTTAATTAAAATATTTTTCATCTACTTTAAATTTTTAGACTATAGAGCAATAACTTTTAAATAATTATTTTAAGCATTATTACCTTCTTATAATTAAATCTTATGAAGAGCCACAATATATTTAGCCAAAAAAAAAAAAAAGTTGAGCTACCCTGTTTGAGATGGAAGCAGGTACCAGGAATCTAACTTACTTGGAGTTTCCCTTTTCTCTTCTCTCTTCTTCCCTGTGCTTCTCTTCATCATCCTCTTTCTCCTCTGACCCAGCAGTGGTGAAGGATCTGGAGGTACTTCAGCAGAATTCAGCATTCTTTAGCAATTTGCTGGAGAGTTGCTCCCAAAGTAAACAGCAGCATTAGTAATACAAATACACAAATAGTAATAGCAATTCAGCATAAGTTATATTTAGATAAGTTCATATAAGCATTGAAATTGTTGCTGTTGTTATTGTACCATACCTTTAATCCTTTGGTGACCTTATTTAGGGAAAATATACGTTGGCTTTTGTCATGTTATTTGATTATTGGCATGAATTAACACTCCTTTAAGAACCTAAGTGTATAGGCCCAATCTTGTTGTTAGTAGATGTTCCTTACCTGCCAAGAAATTGAGTTATCTAGTATTTATAATGTCCCTGCTTTGAGGTTCAAGCCCCAGGTTAGCATATGTAAGTAAAGAAGGTTGTTTATCATCTTTTAAATAGCTTGATATGACTAGAAACTAGGGAATGATTGTATTAGAAAGCTTGCTTTCTATGAAGGCTAGATTGAAGTGGGGCAAGACTAGGGGCAGGGAAACCAATTAGACTGGGTCATTGGTCAGGAAGAGATGATGAGGATCCAAATTAGAATAGCGGCTTTGGGGATGGAGAGACTAGGGAAGTCTGAAGAGCTGTTTAGCAGACAGAATCAGTAGAGAGTTACTGATTGGATATGAAGGCCAAGGAAGAGGAAGAGCAAGGGGTGATGCTCCTGACTCTGACCTGGGTTACTCATTGGTGCCACCACCTGATAGGGAATAAGAATAATAGGTTTGGAGTCAAGAGTGATGAATCTGTTTGTAGACATGTTGCGTTTGAGTACCTCTGAAGAATTTAGATGAAGCCTAAGTGCAGTGTGTAGCTCTGGAGATGTGTTTAGGCTTAGAGTCATTAATGTTTTTTTTATAGTGAAATATAGTGATGTTGAAGTCAAAATGTTACCCTTATAAATGTGTGATCATAAGTGTATTAGAGAAATTTGCCCTTGTAGTCCTTGGATCACATGACCAAGGGCTTCCCTCCTACCAGCACAGGACATGATGCCCTGGCGGCCTCAGGAGACTTGTTCCGGGGGAATGAATAGGGACAGAGAAAAATTTGCTTCTGAAGTTGTAACAGTAAATTCAAGTCATGGTGTGAAAGCAAATGTCCAATCATTTTGCACTTTGTGGTATGATGGTTTCTATTTTTCCTGGTTAATTTTGATATTTTTATTTTCTCCTCAAGCAAACTATAAACCCCTTAGAGTTAAGGGACTATCTTCTACCTTTCCGCCTTAGTTCTGTCTTCATCTATCATCAGATGCTCCCACCATAGTTCCTTAAAATAAGAATGCAGTCTATGGGCCTAAGTGGACTGGGGTATGACTCCTAGCTTTGCTGTTTACTGGCTACATGACCTTGGATAGGTCTATCTATCAACCTCTATCTGCTCAGTTTTCTTTTCTGTAAGATAAGGCTCACGCTAATATTACTTATCAGGTAGAGTCATTTGCAATTGCTGGTCTACCAAAATTCCATGTGGTCTACCAGCAATTCCATGTGGTTCAACCTAATACTGTGCAACCTTATAGTGAGGATGAGATACTGTGTTTAAGCTATCTTGAAGGTGCTCAGTAAATAATTTTTTCAATAGTTACTGTGTGACTACTACTACCACTATAAATGTACCTCAATTAACTATATTCAATGGTAGTCTTTTTAAATGTATAAATATCAAGGAAAGCTAAAATTACTTAAATTGAAAATCTGAAGTGTTAGTAGAATGTCTCACTATATGGTCTGTGAAATATGAAATATTTTCCAGAAGTAAGTTGCCTAAATCTTTTTGTTTAAACTTAGATTATACATACAGGGGCGCCTGGGTGGCTCAGTGGGTTGAAGCCTCTGCCTTCAGCTCAGGTCATGATCTCGGGGTCCTGGGATCGAGCCCCGCATCAGGGGTCTCTGCTCAGCAGGGAGCCTGCTTCCCCCTCTCTCTCTGCCTGCCTCTCTGCCTACTTGCGATCTCTCTATGTCAAGTAAATAAATAAAATCTTTAAAAAAAACTTAAAAAAAAACTTAGATGATACATCAAATTACAGTTACACAAGTTGGGGAGAGGGGTAGAGGAAGAGGGAGAATCTTAAGCCAACTGCCTGTGAACCCAACGTGGGCTCCATCTCACAACCCTGAGATCATGACCTGAGCTGAAATCAAGAGCTGGAAACTTAACCAGCTGAGCCTACCAGGTACCTTTGTGTTTAGAAATTTTATAGCAATTTGGTAGTGCCATGATATTTAAGTATGGAATCAGTGGATTTGTTTCAATAAACAGTGACATGTACACTAGTATAGGTGTGACTGAATTCTCTAATGAGTTGAATGTAGTTGTATGTATCAGACAAATGCAGTAGCATGATATGTGGTCTGCAACAGATTGTGGAAAGCACAAAATTAAAAACTAAAACACTCAGTCCTTCACTACATATAAACTGAGAAACATAGCTTCAGACAATATTTCATATTATTAAAGCTTTAGAAATGGAACTTTACCTTTAGAAATGGAACTGCATGTAGAATGAGCTCACATACCTTTTTATATTTGAAACGTTTGCTTTAGGAATAGAAGGCATATTTTGCTAATTTTATGGCTAAAACATTTTAGAATGACCTGAATAATTATTTTTAAGCCATCTTGAAGTTGTATTTCTAATGGAAAAATGGAACAAGATAGGTTGGTGCGGTTGTTTCATATTAAATGATCTACTAAATAGTGGTGTTTATGGCATAAAATCACAGAAAGTCTATTCATATCTTTTTCACATTTTCTTGATTAAAAATGTGATGTATAAACGCAAAAAAAAATTAGATGATACATCAAATTACAGTTACAAAGACAAAATCAAAATGACTTAATGGTTTTCATTTTTATATAGAGAGTTTGATGAAATACACCAGGAAAGTTCTTTGGTCTCATAAATTACTGAGATAAAACACAAATTTCCTTTCTCTTCACTTTTTATTTAGTCAATGCAATGAATGATGATTTTTATTATACAAACTACGGTAAAATTTCAATTGTCTGGAGATCAATTATCAACCAACTTCAACTGGAACAGAAACCAAAAGCCTGCAAGTTATTTAAAAAAAAAACTTTGTGCAATTAAAATAGATACCACAAAGTACATGCATAAAATCTCTTACTTTTGTTTTTAAATTTCCATAATAAGAACTTTTAAAAAATAAAGGCAGATGAGAAGAAAGTATGAAAAGATATTTTTAGATGGTTTTCAAGAGTGCATCATCTTCAGATAGCTTTTTACATTGTGGAACGAAGAAAATAGAATCTGAGCTACCCATGCTTTTTGCTTAGGTACTGAAGGATGATCCTAACTTAGCTGTTTGAAATCTTACAGTGTTAACAATTTTGACTGCAACTACTACCCTAAAGGGGGGATGCTGTGATAGGGTAAAAATGATTGGCAACTTCTCTTCTTGCCTGTCTCTCTGACATTCCTAGTTGCATTAGTACTGCATCAACAGTAAATATTTGGTTAAAATCCATACTGTGATGTCATGTGAGAATCAATAAATTAAATTACAAATAAATTATTTTCAAACAAATCTCTTGTCCTTTACTCCTGTAGAACCTGTTCATCTCAGCTTTATATATAGTTGCGACAAGTGAGATTATCTGATTTCTCAAGCCATCCAACAATCTTAGGAGACACTGAAAAATAGCCATGACAAGAGGGAAGAGAGAAATACATAGAAGGACTTAAAACCACCCAGCATAGTGTGAGACCAATTAGAGCCAAGATTCCACATTAGTGCTTAATGGCCATATTCATCTCACAGATAAGTTTTGTTTAGCTCCCATTATGTTGATCTACGCAGTATTTCTTGTTTTCATTTGCTAACACTTAAGTATCAGATTCACATTTTTAAAAATTGATTTCAGGCCCCTCTTAAAGATTGAAGATCTCGCAGCACTGAATTTACATTACTTAAAGGCATTAGCTCTTAGGAGTTCAGACTGACTGCAGTGTATGTGGTATCCAGTTTGTCAACCCTCCACTTTTAGGGAGGGTATTTCAGTATTAACAGTCCGCACTCAGCCCCACTGTCTCCCCAACACTGAGGTTTAGTGCTGGTTGCCATTTATCTTTGTATATTTTTTGATAGTCTGTTTTAAATTACGTCTGAGTCTCCATCAAAACAAGGAATGGGGAAGCAATCTTAGTGGGCTTGAGTGGTATAGAAAGGGAGCAAGTACATTTTTATGAAGGAGAAGAATATTTCTGTGTGTAATATGCAAACAAAGTATGTCGAAATAATAAAATAAAGCAACTTTGCTCATTTACTTTACCTACATGGCCCATTAGGCATTTGGGCTTACTCAAGAACCCTTCTATAGTTCTGAGCTTCCTATTACGATAGCATAAAATCATGATAATCAAGGAAGTTTGACTGGGTACAGTAAATGCTATTTAAAAAGATAAAGAAATAGGTAAAACTTTCCAGAACTATTTTTCTCTAAAAGAGTTAAAATAAGAATCATTTGGTATGTAAATATTGATCCATGTGAAATGGCCATATTTAATAATTTTTGACCCACAAAAATGGGAACTTCATATCAACTAATCTGTTGTAAAGCAGTGTCTGCTGCCTTTTTATTTCCCTTATATGGAACTCATTCTCTCCTGAAATTACAAATTAATGAGACAGTGCTTTATCTGAGTTAATAAAATTCATAATATACTTAAGAAAGTTACAGATATTATATGAATCTTATAAAAACAATTAAAACATAAAATACCTTGCTTGATTGCAGTCTGAAATATAGCTTATGTTCATGGATGTAATAATATACTCTGAGTGTAATGATTGAAAATATTTTGTGTAGATAAAACCTTCATTATGAGAGGATAGTAGCTTTACAAATCTTCTCATCCCCCAAGATGTAATGCTGTCTCTGGAGACACTTACTCTATTTAGCATCTAATAAATGTGTTTTAGAAACTACATTGCACATTGTTGATTCTCTATGGGTGCAACTTTCTGCTTGAATTCATAGGGCTCATCTTAAAAAGAGGTCATTACCTGTAATTCTGTAGATTTTATAAGAAGCTTCAATAAATGAAAAGGCCTTAAAACAGAAGCTTTGGGGGATACAAGTTTATTTAAAATTTTTCATTTCTTGGCATATGAACAGTTCTTAAAGTAATGTATTTAGTGCACACAAATAACTTTTAACCACATAATAGTTACTACATTCTGCATGCATATAAAAAAAGAAAGAAATGTAATGATTAGTAAATAGAGAACTACATTATTCTTTAGTTAGAACAATTTATTTTTGTTGAAAGCATACAATTCCAGACAACCGAAATGCTTAAATTCTGCTTTTTAACTTTCAAAGCTGTTATCACTGACCATAAATTGCATTTCTTAAACTAGTTATAGTTTGTTTATAACTGTATACATAAATATTTATAATATTACTGATTTGAGGGAGATGTCAGTCATAGGCTATTTTCTTGAAGACATGTCTCTCTGAACCTGAAAAAAAGTTGACTGAATTTCATGACTATTACATATATTGTGGATAGATGATGGAATGAAGTAAATGGAAGCACAGTACTATTTCATTAGGATTTGTTACAATTAACCAAGTTGATGCACTGAGCAAGTCATATTAATATACTTATTTTATCAAAAATAGTCTCTTTACTAAAAATATTCTCTTGCATAAAATACCAGGTGTTTACTTGTTTTCAAATATCTTAAAATAAAAATATTTCATGTATTAAGGTATTGATGAAATCAGAAAAAGTATTTCAAATATATTATAAAGGAAACATCCAAATTACAGAAACTATTCCTTTTGAATATATGGAGAATTTTCAAGCATCTGGGATTTAATATCAAATGTTGTTTTACACAGTGGTAAATAAAATATTCTACTTGATAAAGTAAATCCCAATAGATTTTTTAAACAGTCTATTACCTGTATAGATAAGCCTAAATTTAGAGGAGAGTAATATAAAATTCAGAGCAGAGTAATAGTTTAGGAGCCAGGAATAACTAAAAAGATTATTATTTAATTAAGTTTACTTACATTTTCCAGGATATACTGGTCACCCTTGATGTTGTCCTTCTTTTACTCTGCCTTTAATAGACTGGGTCTGTAACACATACACATGTAAAGACATTGACCTTTCCTTTAATGATACATTTCACCCAAGCTCAAAGGAAGCAATTTTTAATGAACACCTAAACTGGGAACACTTAGGAAAGACCATACATTTCCCATGCTTTCTCGCCAATTAAAATTGCCAACAGTCCATGTGCATTAATCTTTTCTCTATCATAAAATCTTGCAAAAATGATGTTAAAGGGATTTTTTAAGGCAAAGAAAATAGGAAAGGAGATAAAGGATGAGAGATGTCAACACATTTTTAGAAATCAGACATAAGGAGTGCTAACTGTCTTAACAAAAGCAGAGGAACTTACAGACTACATGCTTTGAGAGAAGTACTCCATTAACAGGTGAGCTTATTACCCTACAGAACCCCAGCAAGGCTTAGCCCTCAGAGGCATCAGATACTCTAGAAGCCTCAAGTGATATGGTCAAATATCCTTAGGTGACCAGCCTTTTGAAAAAAGCATCCAACATAAAAGAAAAAACAAACAAACCGAAAAATCAAGCTCTGAGGAAACAGTGGCAATGCAGATTGGAGAAGAAAACATTAAAAACCATAAGTACTACTCGCAGAAATAAGAAAAGCAATTCTATCTGCTAAAAAGAAGCAGCTGCTATGAAAGAAAGAAGGACATGAGTTTCCAGAGTGAATGGGCCCACCAAATGCCCAGCACCATGTATGAAAATAGATCTACCTGAAGGCAAATAAAGATGATTTATCTTGAAATTTTAGATTGTAAAGGATGAAAAGGAAATTTTAAAATTTTCCTAACAAAGAGGATGGGACCCATGGTACAGAAAATAGAGTGACTCCAAATGTCTTAAAAGCAATATGGATAGTAATCATTTTGCAATATGTAAGCATATAAAATCAATACATTGTGTACATCAAACTTACATAGTGTTCTATATCAATTAAATCTCAGTGAAGCTGGGGGGAAAAGCAATATGGGAAGCTAGAAAATGATGAAGCAGTGCCTTCAAAACTAAGGAGAAATGGTTTTTAATCTAGAATTCTACACAATGCCCTACTATTAATTAATTGTGAGAGTAAATTAAAGATGCTTTTAGACATGTAAGGGCCCAAATTTTATCTCCCATTAACCCATTAGAAGATGTGTTTCATCACAAAAATGAATAAACCATGGTAAGAAGACATGGAACACATAGGAGAGCTGAAAGGGGAAATCTTAGAATGATTGTGTACTTATCCCTAATAGCCTGCAGCTTAGCCACAAGCAGGAATTTAGAGGACTTCAGAAGAGAAGGCATGGAGACAGGATGCTGTGGTTGGATAATGTATCTAATCAGTTGATTTATTTTTTGAGCTTTTGAAAAAATATGGTTAGGGATTTGAACTATCTGTAGGAACATTTAAAAAAATAATAAAAGCAAAAAGTAAACAAAATATAAGGCAAATATAAACTCTAGATAAAAATCAAGAAATGAAGCTTGGTCATAGTATACCACTTGGCTCAGTAGTGAACAGTATTTACATAATCATAATAATATAAATATTTTCTATTTAATTTATTTTCTCTAATCACACTGAAAACAAAGACAAGGACTTTGCTTTACTCATCTTTTTATCCCCGTTATTTTGCATGTCGTAAGCCTCCAATAGATATTAGTCAAATTAGCCTACAGTTCAAGAATTCTCTACATAATTTGATATTTGTGAGCACTATTGACTCTTCATAATTCTTAAAAATATCTTGAGGGGAGGGGTGCATCTGGGTGGTTCAGGTGGTTAAATGGCTAACTCTTAATTTCAGCTCAGGTCATTATCCGAGCGTCCTGTGGTCGAGTTCCATTTTGGGCTCCATGCTCCATGCTTGGGAGTCTGCTTAAGGATTCACTTTCTCTCTCTGCCCCTCCCCCTGATTGCTCACTCTCTCTCTTTGTCTCTCTCTCAAATAAATAAATCTTAAGAAAAAAATCTTGGGGGATACTCGTGATTAACATGAAGTAGATATCCCCATTCAGAAAGGCACAACCAGCAATTCTTTCATGTAGAATTCCCATGAATCCCCATGCCCGTGTAGAGTCCCAGTTTTACATTCCAAAATGTCAGAGAAGAGGTCACCAAAGGAGAAACCATGTTAAAGAGCCATCTCCATCATCTACCACTTTGCTTCAGAATTGAGGAGAATGCCAGAAACGAAGTGGGTGAAAGACAGAAGCAGAAGGTGCCAGAATTCAACATAGAAATGGCTCAAACATTTTTGTTATTAGTGACACATGAATATAGAAACCTGAGAGAACAGGTGTGTCAGGATAAAGGAAATTACAGACTTGTAATAAAGGTACTGGACACCATGATTCTCAGTTAGTTCCAGCTTGTTACTCACCTCCCCATATTCCCAACAGATAGCCACCCTCGGTTAATTAAAGTAGAAGAATTTGAAAGGAACATATTATAGGATCATTTACAGCATCTATTCCTAGCATTTTATTTGAAGGCATCATTTGCAAAGTGGGGGTTGGGGGGTTAGTGAGGCCAACAGAACAAGAGTGAAACACATGGATCCTGCATCTAAAGAATTCTAAATCTACAACAATCAAAAGCATCTGCCATGTTCCAGAAAAATAAAACACTGCAGAATAACAAAGACTTAGCCTGTTAAAGATATTGATCCTAAGAGATAAAAGAAGAATCATACAACTTCCAGATATTAAAGCAAGATATGTATGGAGGGGAAGAAATCAGGTTGGACTTAAGTTTCTCCAGAGCAGAACTGAAGCATCTGTCTATATAGCTCTGAAGGTAAAAAATAAGTATGACCCAAAATTTAATACTTAGCCCATGTTGTTCCTTAAACATAAATGTAACAGTCTTTCTCTAGCATTCAAAATTTAGGGAATATATGATGAATCTTTCTAAAAAAAAAAAAAAAACTACTTAAAGATGGTATCTAGCGGGCACCTGGGTGGCTCAGTTGGTTGAGCGGCTGCCTTCGGCTCAGGTAATGATCCTTGAGTTCTGGGATCGAGTCCCACATTGGACTCCCAGCTCCGCGGGGAGTCTGCTTCTTCCTCTAACCTTCTCTACTCTCATGCTCTCTCTCACTTTCTCTGTCTCTCAAATAAATAAATAAAATCTTTAAAAAAAAAAAAAAGATGGTATCTAGCTTCCCAAAAAATTAGTTGAAAAAAAGACCTCAGGAATGAAAAAGAAAATTCATGAAGAAACTCATTGTATTTAGTCCACTTAACATAGAACCAGAGCAAAACAACCATGACAATTGTGGTTACAAAAGCAGATGGGAACATTGAAACCTGACAATGTAAAAATAATAATATAGCTGATGAATATGAAAGGAAGAAGGAGAAATGCTTGCCAGTTTTCCTATTTTTTTAATTTTTCTAGAAGGGAGTCAGTAGGTTCTGTCTGAGGTGAAGTCTAGGATTTTTTAAATAACTCCATATTCTTAAAGGTTTTCATAATTATTTCTTTTTTTTCTTTTTAAGATTTTGTTTATTTATTTTAGAGATAGAGAGAGGGAGCATGAGCTGGGGGAAGGGCAGAGGGAGAAGCGGACTCCCCACTGAGTGTGGAGCACAATGCAGGACTCCATCCCAGGCCCCTGCAATCATGACCTGAGCCAAAGTCAGATGTTTAATCAAATGAGTCGTCCAGGCATCCCCATAATTTTTTTTCTTAATTTATGTGTACTTTTTGAAAAATTACCTAGTTTGGTAAAGAAATACTTATCTAAAGTTTTGTGATTCTTTTTCAATTCAATTTCTTTATTTTGGTTAAATTCCAGTAAAAACAAGTTAAATACTTTTTTAAAACATGTCTAATTATATACAAAATTTCCAGTATTATTTTTTCTCTTTCTTTTATGCTGTGGAAGGTGCTGGAAGAATGCTTACCAAATATTAGTGATCGTATTTCTGAATGATGAGATTTGGGATAATTTTAAAGCTTTATGGTACTTTCCTTTATTGATTTAAATTCTACGGTAAGTTGTGTCATTTTTATGCAATCAGTAGAGTTATTATTTGAAAATTTAAAAAGACATCATGGAACTGAATAAAATTATTTTAATTTGACTGCTAAAGAATGAATACAGATATGTTAGGAACATCTACCGACAAAACAAATGTTTATTTACTGAACCATATTTATATTTTTCTGCTGGTGTGACTCTTTCAGCTAGGCATTGTTGAGAATCCATTTGAACTTTTCATTATTGTAGAAAATAACTGAGTTACCATGTGCATAGTTTTCTGTATTAGTTAAGATTCTTTGGTTGCAAGTTATAGAAAGCAAACAAGGCTACTTTAAGTGAAAACAAAACCCAGAAAAACAAAGAAATTATCAGAAGAAGATGGGGTAATTCCCAGAATCAAAATATAAAGTGGGCTGTGAGAAAGACAAGAACATGGGATCTCTAAGTGCCTGGGACTAATGAGAGTCTCTTTTGGGAACCTCCCCCAGATGGTTGTCTCCAGCTGTTTTTCTTCTGACATCATTCTGGGCAGAATTCAGATATTAGGGACTGAGTATGCTTAGATGGGCTTGGGTCCCATGCCCACCTACATCTTAGAGAAGGGAGGGAACCTTTGATTACAGCCTCTATACTGCACCTTTAGAAAGGACAATTAAGGGTTTGTTACCAGAAAGTGGGATGGAAGTCCGGCAGGCGAAAACCACCCATGTCCCCTATCTTTGCCTCCCTTTAAACTGGCAGTAAGGTAAGCTTTTCTCCCACTCCGTATGCCTCTAGAGGAATTAGCTGATTTAGTTCCTTTATCAGATCTGTTCCTTCATTCCTTTCAAAGTAATTACAGGCTGCTTCTTCCCTGTCTCATGACACTGATTATTAGCTAAAGCTAATTCATCAGCTAGATATAGGTGAAACACCTTTAGCTATCTTTCAGGAAAAGCTTAGTAAATTATTTGTCATTCTCCCACCCAAGAAATATTCTCCCTGTAAGTAAAAGTTTATTAGATACCGTGAGAGGTCTTTGGGTTCAGCCATTTTCTGTCCCAGCTATAATTAGAAAGCTAGACAAATTATATCAACTCCTAGGGAAAAAAATCCACACACATACTCTTTTTAATAAATCCAATTTACTCTATTTGCTTGGTATTAACAACTGTTAATGTTATGTCCAAATTCCCTTCCTTCCTCATTGAAAAGAACTATATCGCTACAGCCAGTACATACAAATGGATAGTTAATTACTCGGCACAGAGGGTTATGTGATTCATCACTGCAATGTGGAAGTGAATGTTGCCAATTGTCAGCTTTTTCCAAACTACATAGTGTTATATGGTTTATGTCCCAATCAATGGTGGCAGAGCTCCAGAAAGAAATACTACCTAGATGTCAGGGACTCATTAAACTGATCAGTCTGTAGTCCTTCGTCAGTGATTTCCGAACCTGGCTGTGTATCAAAATCACTTGGTGACATGAAAAAAAGAAAGAAGGAAAAAGATACAGCCTCCTGGTATTCACTCTCAAAGCCACTGAATCAGAATATTCTTGGTGGAGTCAGGAACAAATTCAGAATTTTTCAGGGCCTGAGGTTTAAACAATTTGAGGTCTCTCTTTAAGAAAAGAATAGAAAAGCATCCTGTTTTTACAAATTTTATGAAAATACATTACCCTGTGAATACATTTCTGTGATCTGGGCCCTTATGAAGGTCCATGTAAATGATGGACCCTGAGCTTAATCTTTGGTAGCTTCAAGGTAAGTCTACCTGTAAATTAGGGTCTAAGAATAGCGTGTGTTCATATGTAGGTCTGTGAGTGCTGTCGCCCTGCATGTGTGAGCATGTGTACTAGTGTGCATGGTTCAAGTTTGCAAGTGAGTAGATCCAGAACTGGGATTCTCTCTTCCCCCTTGAAAACAAAAAGAATATAGAAAGTTTAGTGTTCTCTGAATCTTAATCTAGTTCTCCAATAAACTTGAAAAACTCAAATTGAAATGTTTCAAATTTCATGGTTTTATTTCCTTTTCCTTTTTTATGGCAGAAAGGTCCATAAGCAAAAATTGTTGCCAGTATCTAAGCTATGAACCCCTGAGTTATAACTGTTTTGGTTATATAGTTAAGGAGCAATAAGTGAGCTTATTACCTTTTTGTGTTTAGTTTTAGTTTACAAATAGCTTTATGCTTTTTTCACAGGATTTCGCATGATTTTAGGTATTGAATTTTGGCACCAGTAAAAGTGTTTGCCTCGAGGAGCAAGGTTAGAGAGAAACCCTACTGTCAGAAATGTTAAGTTCTTCCCTTCACTCTGGTAAAATTAAAAAATATGTCCAGTACACCTTTTTTAAAAGCTAGTTTTTACTTCCTTTGTTAAGCAAAGGCATGCCTAGTGTTGAAAATTTTTAAATACAGAAATATATAGGGGAAAATGCTTATTACTTATAATTTCCCCCAAAGATACCTGCAGACATCACAGTGATTGATATACTTTAGCTACTCAGTAAATACTTTTCGAATAAAAGAATGAGTGTGAACTCTAGAGAATGCAAACAAGAGCCCTTTCTGAGTTTTTCCCATAAGTGCTTTTAATTGTGATATGTAAGATGCACATATTTAAATGAACATATATTGAATACTAACAGGTGAAGGTGCTGGGCTAGACAGTGATGATATAAAGATGAGTAAAGGTGGTCTTTGCTCCTCTTGGAGTTTATATCCCAGGGAAGAAACCAATATATTCCTGCTAATGCAAGGACACTGAGACACACAAGGACACAAAGAGCAGCTATGTAAAATCTTATGCAGGAAATTCTTTCAAATCTAAGTGCCAAAAAAAGATTTCTTTTAACATCCTTGACTCTTCTCTTTCTCCAAGTCCACATCTAATCCATCAGCAGTATTGTTGGTCCTCTCTAAAATAGTCATAATTCAACTCCTCCCCATTTTTATTACAGAGCCCTGGCCCAAGCCACTGTCCCTTCTTGTCTAGATAATTGCAGTGGCCTCCTTCTTGGTCTCCTTGTTTCTGCTCTTGCCTCCTCACAGTCTGTCTTCAACCCAGAGGCCAGAGAAGTCCTTTGCAAGTTTGAGTTAGGTCATATCACTCCTCTGCCCCAAATTCTCCAGTGGATTCTAATTTAATTTAGAGGGGAAGCCAGTGTCATTAAAATGATCTATGAGATGATTTTGACCACCCCTTTTTCCATTAACTCTCCCCAATCTCATCTCCACCACTCACCATCTTGCTCTTTTGCTCATTCTAAAACAAGCCAACAACCTTCCCATCTCATGGCCTTGACATTAAGTTTTCTCTGCACATAATGCTTTTCCGTTAGATATCTGTATGGCTTGTTCCCCAACCTCTTCAGATCTTTGTTAAAATGTCATTTTCTCCGTGAGGCCTTCCCTGTTTACCCTAATTAAAATTGTAGCGCTCTCACCTCTGGTCCTTGCTTAATTTTTCTCCAAAGCCTCATCACCACCTGACCAATTATGTATTCTGATTACTTATTTGTATTCAGAATACAAGCCCCACAAGGGCAGGGATTTGATCTCTTTATTCCCAGCTCCTGAAACACTCCCTGGTGCATAGTAGGTACTCGATTAGTATTTGTTTAAAGAAGGAAGAGATCATATATTCACTCTGCTGACATCCCCATGTGTTCTTCCCTCTTACTTTGGTTTGCTTCCCTTCAGTATCAAAACACTTTTACAATGTGTTTTGGGCAGTCTGATAACACGTATGTTGTCACCAGCCTTGGTACCTCTCAAGTGATATTTGCTGCAGTCACATCCTGCTCTGTCCCACGCTGGATCACGTAAATATTTGTATCCGATGTCCGCTTGAAATTGACACCATGTCTTTAGGGTGGTCTGGAAAATATAGCTCAGAAAGATGGACAAGGCAGATACATGACAGAAACACTAATGTACTTTTCCATATCCACGAACCAACATATTTAAGCCCGAATTCACTTCTCATAAAGTGGGGAAATCTAAAATGTCAGGCTTTTGAAAAAGATGCATAATTCTTTGATAAGTAATATATGTATATATGCAGGCTACAATAAAAAAGAATCATTGAACCAGGGACTTTAAAGGTTCTTGGCCAATGTTAAGAGTAGTAAGGCTTTTTTTCTTGTTCATCTTGGATTCTGAGGTTTAATAAAGGGATTATCAGGGGAACCTAACATTCCACTCAGAAGGCTGGGTTATTATCAAACACAGCCACCACTGAAAACCAGGGCAGTGGATCAGATTCCTGTTAAATGGAGGTTAGTTCTAAACATGCCTTTTGTTTATTACATTTTCAGAAGTCACGTACTCAAAAATAGCTTCTACCTCCCCAATCAGATTTGTGTCTTTCTGCTATTAAAATAAAAAATAATGTGAAAAGCATAAAAGGTAAAAAATACTTATCCTTGCTTCTGATGAATTTAAAGACCTTTAAAAAAAATTCTTCACTTGAACTCTTACTTTTCCACCAACTTGTTTATCTCATAAGAAGGAAAGCAGGTGCAGCCTATAAATAATGTTGCATTTCCATTTCAGGATGTATAGGGCAAGAGAGTCTTCTCCCCGAAAGGTCAGGGGCCACAGCCAGCTTGTTCCCTTTGTCAGATAAGACTTGTGTGTTGCTACTTCAAACTCAGTAAACAGAGTTCTGTAAAATGAATGCCCCTACGTGCAGTGTCTTGAAAATCCTGCCATAATTCGGAGTTTTCACTCTGTTATCCACCATTGTTGGGCAATTTTTGTATTATATTTATTTTTCACTTGATTTTCAGAGATTTAGAGTTCCTATATAAAGCATATTCCACAGTCTTTGAAATTCCACAAATAAATGAGCATTTGGAAAGCTTTCTATAACTGTAAGTCTTTTTTAATTTACTTTCTTATTTTAAGAAACTTTAAGATTTTTCATGTCTCCAGAGGATAAACTAAGCTTATTTTACTTGTACTTTCCCTTAAATTACATGGAAAATTATTTGTTGTGTAGAAAGCTATTGTTTGGTATGTAGTTCAATAATAGAGAACTTATATGCCTTTCCTGGTTTATCAAATTTACTAAATCAAATCAAATCTACTAAAATTTAATTTAGTAGATATTTACTGAGTACTTGTAAGGATAAAGGCACATAATTTTATGCTAGAATTTTAAAACAATGTATGACACCATGACAAGATGCACAATATCCAGTGCTTAGGGAAATGAAAATTAAGACCCACAATAAGGTAGCAATTCGTACCCACAAAAATGGCTATAATCAGAGAGATGGATATTACCAAGTATTGGCAGGGATGTAGAGACCCTAGAAGTTTCATACTTCACTGGTGGGAATGTAAATGGTAGAGCCACTTTGGAAAATACTTTGGCAGTTTCTTATGAAGTTCAACATACATTTAACCATACAACCCATAAATCCCATCTCACTCCTCGGTATTTATCTAGATGAAAGGCAAACATACGTCCACACGTGTATGTTCATGTTTACAGTAGCATTATACTTCATAGCCAGTAGAATGGAATATTAGAGGGCACTGAGAATGAACAGACCACTGGTACACATAACAATGTAGATGGAGCTCATGAACATAATGCACAGTTGAAAAACCTGAAACGAGAGTGCACAGTGTTTAACTCTATGAATATGAAGTTCAAACACAAGAATACTCGTCTGTGTGTCTGAAAGTCAAGGTAGTGGTTATCCTTATTGGCAGAATAGTAGTGACTGACTGGAGTTGGGGATGAGCAAGCTTCAGGGTGTGGTCATGCCCTGTCTCTCAATCTAGATACTGTTATACAGCTGGGTTAACTTTGTCAGGATCCATCAAATTGTACCCTTAGGACTTGTGCAATTTTCTGCATGCATGCTAGACTTCCAAAAAGTTCATCGAAACTGTAAAAAATGAGTGACCCTTGATTTTCAGAGATTTAGAGGTCCTAGAAAAGCATTCTCCACATTCACTGCTTCCAAGACTTTACAATCTAGTAGTAAGACAGGCATGTTGATAAATAATTCTAATATGAAACAAACGCTGATAAGTGCTGCATTAGAAATATAAGTGCAATGAAGTAAAGAAAATATTTACTAAAAAGGACAAACTGGAAAAATAGAATATGGTCTCTGTCAGGTTACTCCTAATAATACCAATAGTCCCTTGGTAGTTGGAAGCACAATGTTCCCGAATCCTGCACTGCCAGGTAACTTGTCTTTGGAAGCAGTCAAGAGGTCTGGAGGATCTGCCGGGTGTTTGAGGTGAGGGAGGGGCGGGAGGCCTTGTCACAGAGTAATGGGAGTATTCCCAGGAAGAATATAATAGTAATGTACAAAAATAGAAGGAAAGGATATAAATTAGAAATAATGAAATTAAAAAGTATTGGATTCTATGCAAGAAGTCACTACTGTTTGAGAGAGAAAGTTGTATTAAAATATCAGAACACAGAGCTCTGCATATCCTTAACAAGGAGTTCTTTTGTTTTCAGTCGACTGACTTTGCCTGAGTTGGAGGTTGTTCCAGGGGTTCTCAGCCCTGCCTGCCCATCAGGATCCAGAGCTTTTATCACTTCTCCTGATTCAGAATCTCCAGGGGTGGGACTTAGGCATCTGTACTTTTTCTAGGCCCCTGTGATTCTCCGGAAGCGCCCCGGCTAGGCACATAGGCCATAGTCCCCACAGGGCGGAGGGAGACCTCTCTGGGACCATCACACCACACAAATGTCTCTGAAAGTGTCTTGTCTTTGTTTTGGGAGTTTCTGTGGCTTCTACAAAGAAGAGCACTTTTCATATTTATCTCTTTGTACCTATGCCAAGAAATTTCTTTGCAAATGGCTTTTATCCAAGTATTACATGAAAGATGTTAATCCTGCTGTTAAATTTTAACCCGCGTTCTTTCAAGCACTAGGGCATTTCTTCTGATTGTATTGCAGGTACATAGATCCGTAGCGGAGGATAGAACTGGAAAGGACAAAACGGCAGCTGCAGGTCACTTATTAATGCACTCATATGACTAATCTTCCTCCTCTGAGGAGAAAAACGTATTTTTAGTGGTAACATTTATATTTCAGATTGTTCACTGTGAAAGTAATATCTGCTTTCACTTAGAAAATTTTAGTTCTCTTAGTTCATTCACTTGTTATCTGTTATTAGCTTATCTGTGTGTTTTAAATCTTTGTTTTGAAATACTTTTTTTTTAAGTAATCTCTACACTCAGCGTGGGGCTCGAACTCACAATTCAGAGATCAAGAGTCACATGCCCCACCAGTTGAGCCAGCCAGGTGCCCGAAATACTTTTAGAATTACAGAAGAGTTGCAAAAATAGTAGATAGTTCACATGTACTGTTTCCCTGGCTACCTCTAATATTGTCAATTCATATAACCATAGTATAATTATCAAACCAGGAAATTAACATTGAAACAGTGGGATAACTAAGTTCCAAATCTTATTTGAATTTCACCAGTTTTTTTTCCCCTAATTTTTTTTGTCTATTCTAGGATCCAGTCCAGGATCTCACAGGGTATGGAGTTGGGGTGTCTCTTCAGTCTCCTCCTATCTGTGACACTTCCCCATTCTTTTCGTATATTCCATCACCCCTACCCTTTAGATCTGTAGAATAGTTTTCAGTTTGGGTTTGTGTGGATGCATTGATGGAGATTATTTATTTTGGCAAGAATATTGCAGAGGTGCTCTGGGGGTACATGATGTTTCTACGTGTTACTGCCAGTGATGTGAATCTTGGTCTTTTGGTTAAGGTGCTGGCTGCTGGGTCTATTCTGATTTTAGCGTCCATCGGTGGACATGGCCTGCAACAGTTATTACTGTGGCCTTTACCTGATCATGGTTTGGTATTTCCACCGTTCTGTCCTCACTTATTAATTGAAGTTTTTCTGTAAGGAAGAGTTGTCCTTCTTAGCCTGCCTATCTATCTATCTATCTATCTCTACAGTATAGACTTATGGATGCTTATTCAGTTTTCTCAAGTATAGTCCAATACTCTCGTTATTTATTTTGATGCTCAAATTGTTCCAGCTGTGGCCGCTGGCAGCTTCTTCTGATTGGATCCTGTGTCCTTTTGACATGCCCTCATTCTTTTTTAAGCACTTCTTTTTTCTGATATCACAAGAGGTTTCAAACTCATTTTGTATTTTCTCTGCCCCAGTCTAGGAATGTACCATTTCTATAAGAAGCCCTAATTCTTTTTATTGATGAATGATATTTATAAACCAAGATTTGGGTGCTAGTAGATCACTGCTACTAGAGTATCATTGTTCCTAGTCTCTCTCATCTGAAAAAGATAGGAAATGTATGTATGTATACCAATCCATGCATGTACATACATCATATTTATTAGTTATATTGATATCTGTATATCTGTTATATATACATATGTATATATAACCATGAATTCATTTTAATACCTCTGATTCCAATTCAATAACACTGGGATCTTTATAAGCCTCTCCCCTTTTCTCATTTATAACTTCTTTCTCTAACAGTAAAAAGACCAGCTCTCATTATTTACAATCCTAGATTACACATAGTTACTGAATTGCTAACTCATACCCCTGTGAGAAATAGATTTAGTAACTGGAGTACAGTATTTGCTGACAGTTCTTTTTGGGTTTCACCTTACAATATCCTGCCGAAATAATGTTTTCCAAAGTGACTTAATTCTTAATTCCCATCCCCTTCTGTGTGGTTATCTTATTCGCCTGGGTCATGCTCTTCATTTGTAATACAATTAGCTTCATTTGTTACTGTTTGTATTCTACCTCTCTTTCCTCCAAATCCTTGTTGGTTTTAATTTTTTTATTTTGGGAGGTATGTAAAATGTTACTATGATGCTCAAAGCTATATCCAAAGAGATCCTCCCAGAAGTGTCCATCTCTCCTGACACTCTCACCCCCACGTTTCATGCCCCTTTTTACCCTCCCCTTTCCCACCAACTTCCTATAGTTAAATAATCCATATTTTCTAGTTTATCTTTGCCATATTCCTTTTTCACAAAGGAGCAGATATGTATGTGTTTTTTTTATTATATTCTCTTTTGTAGGTTGTTAGCACACCATATAAATCCTTGCACTTTACCTTTTTCATTGAATGATTTAGAAGTTCCTAGTGATCTTCCCCTGTCCACTTTTACAGCTGTGTAGTATTCTGTGAGAGGGTAGCATCATTTAACCATTCTCTGTGGATGGGTATTTAGGCCATTTGCATTATTTTGCAATAACAGTTGATGCTCCAATGAATAAATATATATATGTAGTTTTGTATTATTAAAAGTATATTTTGGGGGTAGTTTCCTAGAAATGGAACCTCTTAGTCAAAATTAAATACCTCTGTGCTCATGGCTTTCAGTTGCTCTGTATGCCTATGGAAATGCCTTCTAGTAAGTTAATGTATATCCTTGATCACTATATAAGTTACTGAATCACATTTTTTAACCTGTGTAACTTTAGAATTTAATTTTTTGCTGTACTTAGCACATTAAAAAGTATATTAAAATTGCACTGAGATTAGGAATTAGTCTTGCATAATTTATCCCTTTTCAAGTCTCAGTAAATATCATTGTAATGTGTCAACAAGTCCTAATGAAGGTAGTAATCATGCATTACACTTACAGCCCTATCTTCCCAGGTGCAGTCTATGAGTTCATGCTCACCAATGGGCAGTTCAGGAACTAGCGTTGACATAATGACTAAGTGCTTATGTAATGCTCTCATTTGCCAGAGCATTTTATTTTTTAAAACTCCTTCAAGTCTTTTCATTTTATATCAACTGCACCACTGTAGAACACTTCAGGGGAATATTACATAGATCATGACATTTATATAGGACAAAGTCTCTTCCATGTATTATATCATTTGAACTTCAGACCAACCCTGGGAAGTAAGGAGGACATAGTCAACATCCCCATTGTCCAGGCGAGGAAGCGGAGACTCAGAAAAGTGAAATATCCCAAGATCAGACATCAGCTAAGTAGTGAGGTTAGAAATGAATTTGAGACTAGACCACACTACAAGTTTCACAGCTAGCTTGTGAACAACAATGAAAAAATATCCAGAGGTAAGATGTAGTCACAAAGAGGTAAGTTGTTCTATAGATTGTGGAATTTAAAGATTCTATTGGACCCATGTTTTATGGTCACAGGGTAAATCCTTTTCCACCTACAAGCTGTAATGTTTAAGTCCTGAATGGTGGCGAGAGGAGATACATTCTGTACACATGCAGACTCCTCTACCACCCTGTGTGCTGCTGTGATAGAATGGGCACTGGCTTTGGAGCCAAACTATCTTGGTTTGCACCTTGGTTTTGCTGCTTCTGAGAGGTGGGGCCTCTCAGTTAACCTCAGTTTTCTTGCCTTCAGATGAGTATTGTTTTGTTGGGCTATTGGAGGGATTAAAAGTAACTTCATCAGAAAGACTCTCCCTCATGCCCCCCACTTAATGTTATTCTTAAAGTGACCAGTCCATTTCCTTTGGAGCATTTTTCACAATTTAGAATTGTATGTTTGTTTCACATCTGTCTCATCTACTAGAATATAAGTTCAGGACATCAAGGACTCTGTTTGTTTCTACCACTCTTTGCATCTCTTATGCTTACCCCAGTGCCATTAATCATTGAATAAATATGTCTGAAGTGAATCCCTCCACGTCCTTGTACTTGTTTTTAGGTCAGCCTCACAGAAGGGCCCGCAGCTGCCCTATCCTTTCACATCTCTCTACCCTTCCGTATGCCGTTTTCTTAGCCCGAAATACTTGCCTTCACTTTTTCATTTTTCTGGAGAATCCTTACTCAACCCTCAAAACCTATCTCAGCTCTTCCATGAAGTCTCCCATGATTTCTCTTCCCCCTTGAAGAGTGAGAAGCTCCAGTGCCCCCCTAGGCATGCTTCTCTAATAGTCCCAAACCACACTGTAGCCATTGGTGTGTTCAACTACCATTTTTAAGAACCAGCTCCTCCCCAGCACAGGCCGGATGCTGGGCATAAGGCAGGAATAGGAGCTGTCATTCTAATAGGAAAGGTGGGCCACAGCAAAGTAAACAAACCAATTAATAACATCTCCAATAGTGGTAAATGATAGGATGATCAATTTTATGAAGCTGACCTTTGACTTGAGGTCTGAAAAGTGAGGAGTTAGGAATGGGAAGAGTTTGACGGGGGGAGCATTGTATCGTCTGTCACTGTTTACTTGGGGGTTCCTTATTTCCACCCCACTCCGCCACCCTCCACCCCCACTCAGCTGGCTTCTGTGCTCTGTGAATCTTTCTGTCCCCACCACCTAGCACAGATCCAGCGCCTGTCACACCGCAGGTCCACACACAGCTGTGCAGCGTGTTCCAGTTGCCCAGTGCCTGGCCCCAGGCTTCCGATGTAGTACATGTGATAGGTGACCGGGGCCGAGAGCCAATTCTCAGCTTATTATCCACTCTCCCACTTAGTATCTTGTGACTCGGAAAGTTATTCAGTCTTTCTGTAACTCAATTTCCTGATCTTTAAAATGGAAATAATAATAACAATTCATAAGTGTTCTGAGGTTAAATGAGACAATATGCCTACAATTCTTAGCCCAGTGCCTAACACATGGATGGTCAATAGATATTGGACAAAATACTCTAAAGTGAGTATTTATGAGGTGTTTGCCGAATAACTGAAGGAGCTAAGGAATCATAAAGTTTAATTTTTACTTCAGTATATAGAACTATATCAGAATAAAGACTGAATACCCCGATTTCTATTCAGTTGCCTTATTTACTGCTTATTTTAATTTGGACAAAAACGGGGAGAAAAAAGGGAAATACTAAACACCAGAGTTTTTAGCAGTTAGAATCAATAGCTCTTGACTCTTCATTTGCTTATAAAGCAGCCTCTGAAAAATCCTCAGATCGTTTGTTTTTACCTTTTTCTGGCTAGTGCAGGGCTTTCATGTTCTAACCCCAAACCTAAATAAAAGTACACAATCTCCTGACCTGGGGCCATCCTACAACTTGTCCTTTGTCATCTTTTGAAATCAGAGTTTGAGCACTCGGTATTAAAAGAAATTTCTTTTATGTATCTTCTACTACATTTATCATAGGAGATCCTCGGGAAATCATAATTAGTGAAAATTATGACAATACCAGAGATAACAGTTTTCATAGGGCAAGGACACTGCTGGGATTAACCTCGAATATAGCTTCCATGTACAAAGTACCACTCATACCATTCAGCAAACCTTTGGCAGATCCCCCTCCATCCCGCTCCCACTTCCTTGGAAACAGAATGTCAAAGTAGCATGTAAAGATGAGAGTATGAACAAATTCATGGCATGAGGAACTTCTAGGAGAAAAAAAAAATTGTCCTTTGTAGAATTTTCACTGGAAAACACTGGGATCATGGTTGTTTTTGTAAACCTTAAATGTCTGGCTACCTAGAAGTGCCTTGATACTTGAATGCATGGGCATGAATTTCCTTGTTAAAAAATAAATTACTGAGGTAATTAGCAAAGAGATTTTGCCAAGTTCTTTTCTGTGAGCTGTAAGAGTTAACATTTATTTACATGAGTAATTCACTCTGCTCTTATCGTTCTAGTCAATTGGAAAATATCATCCGCCTTTAATGTCACAGAAATCAACGCATCCTATCTTAGAATGAGGAAATAATTAGCAAACAATTTCTTTCCTTTTTAATATAAGCGGCATTGTTTTCAGGTTTTTCATTTACAAACCAATGCACCATAAACTTATTCTGGCTGGAGGTATTGAAGTCTGTTTCTCTGCTCCACAAATTTAGAGGTGTGCACGTCTATCAAATCAGATACCATAGCAAAGAGCCACCTTCACTGATTGGTCGCTCTGACAGGGCGAGGGGTAATGGAGCAGCGATAAGTAGTGCACATCGTAGATTATGGGATAAGCATCTGCACTTTAGCGGTACAACGCTAAACAGTCAAGAAGACTAGAGATACTGATAGTGTGCAGATGACAGGCTTCATTTTATATGTTAATAGAAGGAAGACTTCTGATAATGGTGAGGAAATTCCCCATAACGAACGCATTCCCTTTACTGCACTCTAGCATGGCACCAATTACGTTTAACTCTATGTGTAATACACTCTTAATTCCCAACAGTGCCAAGAAGGCCTAATGTGAAAAATATTATATGGTCTTACATTTTACAGATCATGAGCAGATGGAAAAAATTATGCCAGTCGGTAAAGAAATTCACATGCAGTATAACACACCTCAAAATGGTGCTTCTGTGGATTTTTTCTTTTAAAAAATTATTCAAGTTATCTTGGGTGAAGTTTAGTTTCTACTTGGGGTTTTCTGTAACTTCCTATATGTAATTCATTTCAATTTATTCCTTCTGCAGATATGAATGTTTGAAAGTACAGGTAACCTTGTAATGAGTAAAACTGATAAGAGGCTGGGTTCCAATGAGAGGGGAATTATGGAATGATTATTCACTTTGTGCAAGGGTTTGTCACAGAGCAAGCTTTCCTAAAGCATTTCAAATTTAATTTCGTTGACAAAACACTGGTTTACACACAACCTTTCAGGAACAAATTTAGTGAGGAAATGAGAGGAATAGTCATAATAAGATAGAGGCCCCTCACACCACTAACATTTATGCTTGCTTTCTCTCTCTGTCCCCTCTTGCAGCTCTGATAGCCATCGGCCGGTATAGCATGACGATAGAGACTGTGGATGTCGGATGGTGTAAAGAAATTACAGATCAAGGAGCTACCCTCATTGCACAGAGCAGCAAATCCCTGAGATATCTGGGGCTGATGAGATGTGATAAAGTAAGACTTATCTCTCAAATTTGTTTTCTGTATATCAGTGTAGGTAATAGCTTTCTAGCATACTCTCTCTCTCTCTCTCTATATATATATATATACACACACACATATACAAATGTGTACATGCACATACATGTACTATGACAGCTACGTACTGCAGGATGCCTGGTATTTTACATGAATCTGAGATTATTTTTGCATTTCTCTGTTTAAAATGAATTTTGTGCTTATGCAGAAAGGAAAAGTAGTCATACACACAGTCAGATTAAATTTTGGCCTCCTCTCCCTAAGTCCATGAACCAAAATTAAAAATGTTTGCATGGCACACAGCAATGTGCAAGGTCTAACAATAAAATTCTTTTCTGGGTTCCAAGTTTCCTGCAACAGTAAGGTGGAAAGAATGGTGCCAAATTGGTTTTTCACAATTTGAAGTGTGTGATTTCAGTGTTCAACATCTATGTATTCTAGCCATCTGGGGGCACGAAAGGGCCAGTGAGGGGATATTATGTGGGAATTTGCACCTTTCCTCACTTAAGATGCCACTTTCAGCACATGGTGAGAAATGGTCTCACAGGTCCCACTGAAGGTGTGTGGAGCTAGCCAGGAGATGTGGGTGTGAGTTTGGGAAATTGCGCCACATTTAATATGGGGCCCTTTGAAGACTGAGAAGAAAAATGATGAAAATCTGTATTGATCACCAGCCACTACAGAGGTACTTTCCCCCTTGTTACTTCCATGTCTCCCCTGTAAGTCTAAGAAGTGGGTATCTGCACTGTCAAGAGGAGAAAATAGATGCTCAGAAAGAGCAGGCACTGGCCAGACGCCACTTACCAAAGATCTGACCCCATGTCTTTGGACTCTGGGTCCAGGGGTTGTGGCACACCCTGGGTGCAGTCTTCGGGCACAAGGATGGCTTTCTTGGGAAAGATTCACCTTAGATACTTGCTCAGAACTTGCTAGCATCTTAAAATAATTTACACATGTGTGCTACTTTTGCAAATGGTGATTAGGGACAAATCTAGCAAAAGAGAATGAAACTAAATATATATGTCTCTCCAAGGACATGCATTTTCTAAATGTAGCATATTTGGGGGCAAATAGGAGAATGGCCCAAATCCTTTGTGTGCTATGTCATTTTTGTTAATTGACCTAGTTCTTGTCTCCAAGTGCTTTAAAATCCTAACTTATACTAGGCCTTTGCCAGTTAGTTATGTTTAGAGAGAATTTAGTATATATATTCTCAGCCCAGCCTAAAAAGCTGACTGACTTTGTTACTAAGCAACAGCACTGAGACCCAGGGGTTACAAGTCTCTGTCAAATTTCACTACTAACTAACCTGATGCTGCTACTAACCCTGTCACTTTAAAATAATTTCTTTTAGGGGCATCTGGCTGGCTTAGTCAGTGGAGCATGTGACTCTTGATCTTGGGGTCATGAGTTCAAGCCCCATGTTGGGTGTAGGGATTCCTTAAAAATAAAATCTTTAAAAAAAAAAAAAAGATTTCTTTTTAAAACAAGAGTCTACAGTAGACAAAGTATTCTAGAAACATTACACAATAACAACAGCTTTGCTCAGTGTCTGCCAGAAGAAACTGCTACCTGACTACTCCTAACCAAGGACACCAAAATGTATACGTTCAAAATATATCTGCATATCCACAAGCATTCTTAGAAATTACCATATTTCTAGTCCACACTCTTTAGATTTGTTGAGGTCAGCTCCACCTTCAGAGATGAATTGTAGAAGTTTATGTTCCAGTTAGTACAGGAGATTATTCCAGACATATTTGCTGACCAGCATTTTGCTAATTTTAATAATGTGAAGGAATGGATCCTTTTCTACCCAAATGCAATTCCTCCAAAATGAGTTGGGGAGGCTGTTCTGATTAGCGGTATGCCTAAAAGAGTAGTAGTCCTTTCCTCAGGCGGCCTCTGAATCCTTTCTCCAACCATTGAGCTGCTCTGAGAGCTGCCGGCTTTAGCACCACCCTGTCTGCCCTTAGCCTGCTGCGGTGAGGCCCGGCCCCGGGGGATGCTGGGTCTAGCCTTGCTGCCTGGCGTCCTTAGGCTTATGGCAGCTCAGAGCCAGACATGAGAGGTTCTGTGAGGACGGACGAAGTTTCCAAACCACCCACAAAGTGCAAGTAAAGCCTTGCACATAATAGCCTGTTTGTTGATTTAGTTGGATGGAAATTTAGACTAAGTAGCTACTCAGCTTTCAAAATTTATGTTATGCAATCTATCTCCAGATTTTAAATTTTTATCAAGACTCAGAAAGATTTGAGTAGCAAAGATGTTAAAATAGTTGTGGACATGAACTTAGAGGCCAGAGTCCGGGTTCAAATCTGGGCTCTGCTCTCTGTAGTGTCATCTTGGGTGGTTGCCCACTCAGTGCCTCTGTTTCTGATAATAACAGTACCTATCTTATAGAGTTGTGAGAGTTTAAACAAGTGAACATACACCAAATTTTTAGAATAATCAAGTACTCAGCGCTACTGAGTATTCTTATCATCAATGTCATATTAACCTGTGTTTTGATATTTGAAATTTCCACATGAGAAAAAATTGTACTGTCTGCTGTCTGATTTTGAAAAGAAATTAAAGAGAGAAAATATAAACTGAGATTAAAGAAGACATTGCCCTTTTACTTTTTCCTCAGTTAAATTTAAAATCAAGATTATTATTTTCTATACTAAGGTATCAATAATTACATCTTCTACACACTCGACAAAGGAAAACTAATACCTCCATGGGACACTCTGTATTTGGAATCAACTTACAGACCTGGGCATAGGGGTGAAGAAAGATTTGCAGTGGGAGAAAAGGCTGAGTTGAAGATAAGACAATTCAAATAGGCAGGGAAACAAAAAAACAAAAAAAGTAATAATAATAGAGAAAAATAAGAATAGAAATAGAAAACACAGAGAAATCATAATCAAGATATGGAGACAAAGACCCCATTATCTATCTCGATGTGATCATCTGTGCCGACCTATAATTGAAGAACAAAACTAGTTTGGGTCTATTGGCCTTCTCTCTGTACCTTAACCAAATTTGCTAACCAGGAGTAACTCACCAATCTGAGTTCTTCCCCTATCTGCATACCAACTGGTGCTAGAGGAGAGGCAAGAGACCTTGACGATCTACACAATTAACCCCCTTGTCAGGAATCTTGTCATTGGGATCCTGCTTTCGGGAGAGATGGGGTTAGTGATGTCTGTGTGTCCAGGGCTTGAGTTCCGTGATCCTTTGGTTCTGTGAAGTATTGAAGCTAGTAATATTTTCTTTCACACTCAGCCAGTTTCATTTGGGGCCACTTATATTTAATTTGGAAGCTGTATTTTACCAAGCTTGAGCTTTTTTCCTCACTTGGGCTTTTTGAGATATTGAAAGAATAGCAAAATGCATTTGTTGTAGGAAAAGGTGTTTTCCTTTGTCTCCCTCTTCTTTCTCTCTTTCATTTGGTAAACAAAGAACAAGATGAGAAACATTAGATGAGAAACATTAAATGTACCCTTCACGGTGAAAGCAAAGTATGCTTAGATTGTCAGACAGCGTCTAAGCTAAACTGCAGCGAGTGTGTTCAGCTGCAACATTGGTGACTCCCCGGGAGGAGTCCTCCAGCCATTCCTCAAACGTGGCATTCCCTGAGCACTTGTAAAATTAGGAAGTGCATTAAGAAGCCCGTGTTTGAGTAGCTGTTCTGATTGCTGGATGGATAAGCACGTTAGAGGCATTACTTTGAGTTTTAAAGCCGGCGCCACTTAATCTCCTAAACTTTAGTGCATTGTAAGAACCAAGAGAAGAAAACGCTGTGTGAGACGGCTTTGATGAATTGGGGTGAACTTATATTCTTAAAGACTGTTCAAAGGCTTACTTGACCTTGGGAATTAGAGTTGACCCGAAATCACCTATCAACTTAACATGCATTTATTTGGCGATTTAGTTAAAAATGCTTGTATAATCAACGGGACTCTAATAAGAGCGATATGTTTACTCTGCCTTCCATGATTATAGACAGTTGATGGCTTTGGTCATAGAAATCATTTTCACAACTTCAGAATAGAATAGCCTATAGAACTCTAGATTCCCTATAGATCTGTTTCTTCTAATAATATGATATTTTCCTCATTTCTTATAAGGCAGTTTGGATAGAGAACAAAACTGAAAAGGACAGAAAAAAATCATGGGAAAGCTGTAGGGCAAATGGAAATTCAGTGTTCAAGGTTAATGAAAAATGTTTGGGGTAACAAGGTTGATGAGAAGGGAGGGAGCCCAGTGGCATGGCACTGGCTGAGAAACCAGACCTTGCCAGAGGCAGCCTGGCTGGTGTGGAAAACCTTGGTGATAAAATGTCGTGGTGGGAACCTCTGCAGTGTGCGTTAATACAGAAGTTTGGAGACAGAGGGCCTGAATTATGAGCAGCGAATAACATCATAAATGTAGCAATTCTCAAATGCCAAACCCTTGTGAAAAGCAGTTGGATGGAGAAATGCTGGAGCTTTTAAAAGCTCCCTTTCACTCTCTCTCTCTTTTTTTTAACTTCATGCAGAACTAATTTTATACACTGTTCATTTGATTTGAAAATGCCAGCGTCTGGGGTATCATTAAAGAGCGTTATTGAGGGAGCCACTCTTGGCAAAGCGTTTTGCTTAAAAATGCTTATTTGTTCTTACATCCCTGCAGAGTTGTAGACAGGAGGGAAAAAGTGTGCCTCGATTTACCTCACGCCCTCCTCTGCCTCGGCCTGGACCAGGTATCTTCTGTCAGGAGGCTCCTTCTCCTTGGCCTCCAGAGGCGCCCGGAGGGTCGTGGGGGCCACATTACTTAAGGAATAGACATAAATAGATTTTGAAAGGTCCACCCCAATGTCCTATGACCAAAGCCTCTTGGAATTTCTTTGATTTCTAGTTGACATAAATTAGAATTACACAGGCGTGAAGAGTCCGCCCAGAAAAGATCAGAGAGGCTGCCGGGGGAGGAGAGGCCTCTGTGTGATCCTATTGATTATCCAGCTGCCTTCAGGCCAGGGGCCTCTGTGAGGCTGACTATTATTGATCCACACCATGGAAATAATCGAATTAATTCATTTCTCATCAAACTGCTATTGCCGAGACCTTTCTCCTCACCTGCTCCAATTCCTGAAGTACTTAGTTAAGAAGTGAAATAGATGATTTCTTTCAATAAGAAGTGATTTCTTCAGGTCATCAGAAATTCTTGTGTTCACACAGAGTTCCTCATTTAAATGGTAGAGAGATTTAATCAAATCAATGAGAAGCCAACACAGAAAGCAAGTAATAGAAACCAGTCATCTCCTTAAAGCCAGAAATCTACTTTACAACCTTAAAATATCAAGGGCCAACTTGTGTGCCCAATTTAATGTAAAAATATTCAGAGAAAAATTGACCACTGCATTTTTCAGGAAGTAATTATGGTAAGAGAAAGCCTCAACCACCTAAATATTTCTGTAGAGAAAATGGAGTTTTTATCAGCTTGTTTAGGAATCAGGAGCAGGAAAGCCCTATGGGGAAAATAATATAGGCCTCTGTAACTAATATACAGAACTAACTGGAAAAATCAGTTTAAAGGAAAAATAATTTGTGGGGCACTGTGTCCAGGACTGTTTTGGTAGCAATTCAGCCATGAAACAAAGTGTGTACCTGCAGGGACTCCCCGCTCCCCTGAAATGCATGCACAGCTGTTTCCAGATTGCCCGCAGCCAAATTGAAAATTGAAAATTTATGCCTTATCAAAGAAAATAAAGTGAAAAACAAACAAATAAACAAACCAAAACCAAAACAAACCATTCTCTCCTAATAAGGCAGGAGTGGTGTTGACTATATTCGATTGTGCTATCCCGGGCCTGGGCCACAGAACCATCACCCCGGACAGCCCACTGCCGTGTCCTCAGGGGAAGAGCGAAGGTGAAAAACGGGGAAGGAGTGTGGCTGGGGCTCAAAAATCTGAACCTCAGTCCTTCACTCTAAGGATCAGCATCTTGTTCCTTTTGCTGATAAAACAGTTTCTCCAGATGATTTTCGCATAGGAACACTTTAAAACCCATTTTTACAACTCTCTCCTGATTATTCTTGGTAATTGAAACAGAAAAACGCATCAGCTGAAATTCAGAGGTTACCTCACAACCTCACAGTAGCCAAGCGTTCCCATCTCCTCTTCTTCAGTCCTAGTCACCCGAAAGGCCTTCCCTGTATTTCACTATTCAGCCAAGAAACACAGCATGCCGCTTTATGGCAGAGGTTAAACTGGTGAGCACTGGTGTCAGACTGCTAGGTTTTCAAATTCTACTTCCTTCATTTTACTATCTGTGGGATTTTGGACAGCTTAATGCCTAAAAGCCTCAGTTTCACCATCTGAAAAACTTCGATATATTTATTCCATAGGGTTATTCTGAGATTAAATGAGCTATTGCAACAGAGTGCTTAGCCCAAAGTCGTGCACACTGTAAGCCCTCAGTAAATGTCAACTGCTACTACTACTGGTATTTTTTCTTGTATATATATCTGTTCTGGAATCTTGTATGTGATATTTAACTGTGACATGAACTACCTAGTTCATAAGATTGTCGCCATGCATATAAATTCACATGCTAATATCTTACAAAGAAAAACTAGGCCCCGGACTTAGCAGTTCTCAGGAACAAATAGAATCTGTATTTTTCATTAAATAACAATTATACTTATAAAGGAAGAAGAAATTCAGAGACCAGTAGGTCACAGTCCTTTCTTGGGAACAGAGTAAAGACTTACCAGGTTAGATGGCCACGCAGTGTCCAAGCTGGGACTTGTTTGGTTTGCTTCTTCAGGAAAATCGACATCTCCCCTAGAATCCTTTAAGGGAACCCTTAAGCTATAAGTAACTGCTTATATTTTGTTCACTTCTGTCATGGGATTGATGTATAGTGAATTTTTTTTTTTTTTAAGAAAGGAAGAAGGAGAGGGTCTGCTGTTCCCCAGATGCTGTAGGGTGAATAGAATATTATGTTCGAGTTTGCCTGAAGGCACCTGGGAGCATCATTGCTTTGCAGTAAATAATCTCCTTGGAACTTTGATTTGGCTTAAGTAATTATATGAAAGAATTAGGTTGCAGGATCATGTTATTTTTCTAATTTAGAAATAGAAAAGGTAACGGCAATTTCTTAACAGGGCTCAGATTAGATCCCAGAAGTTCTAAGCACCTGACTTCACAGTAGAAGCAAGGACAGCTTGCAGTGGCTTAGGAGACTGGGGGGATGACTACCCCTCGGGAAACAACCTGCTCAGCCTGCACAAGAGACGCGGCCATTCAGCAGCAGGTTTGTGGGGGACATTTCGTTTGGCAAGGAGGTTTTCAAGAAAAAACCTAAACTCCCTCCCCTGCCCCAATAGTTATCATATATTTTATCCATTTATTCAAGAGATCTCCGTTGAGTCACTTCCTATGTTCCAGGCGCTGTGATAGGTGACAGGTCAGAAAAAACAGTGAATGAGGCAGTCCCTACCCCCACAGAGCCCACAGCCTCCTGAGGGAGACAGACAAGCAAGCAGGCAATTACAGTGTGTGCTGTGAGTCTGCAAATTAATTGTCAGAAATGGCACCCCAAAGTATATTTCCTCTGCATAAAGAACCTTGCTTTGATCCCGCATCTGCTTTCACCCATGGTCCTGTGCGGTTCTGTTTCCACCACTCTACTGATTCCGCTCTATCCAGCATCACCAGTGACTTCCTCTTCACCACACCCAGTGCCCACTTCTCTGTCCACAGTTTGCTTCATCTTCTAGCAGCTGCATCGCCGTGGTAACCATGTCCTCCTTCATGAGAATGCTTCTCTCTTGCCTTCAATGTCACCATGCTCCTGGCTTTTCTATCTCCATCTCCCGGACTGATTCTCTCATCTGTGAAGTGGAAATAAAAATAACACCTCTCCCATAAACTATGGAGAGGAGTAAATGAGTTAATGTATGGAAAGTTCCTAAGCAAGCAATAAACATTAGCTCTTATTTGCTGTGACGGTGAATGCTTACCTTCCTCGTCCCCGTCCCTCTCTTCCTCATTAGAATATAAGATCCATGGATTTCTGCTTCTAGGGTGTCTTGCCAAGGGCTGCCACAGTGGCTGGTACATAAGTTACTAAACAAATATGTATTGGAGGATGGGTGGATGGACTGTTTCTCTTCTGGATTCTGTTTAGCTCCAAGGTTCTGAGGAGGTTCTGAGGAGTCTCCGGAAATGACAGAGTGGGCAGGGGGCCTGGTCCTTACATCTAACTTCAGCCACTTTCATTGCTTCATTTATTTAGTTTACTTATTTGGTTTGCTTGTTTATTTATTATTTTTGATTTGCCAAAGTATTGTACAGCTATAAGCACGTTTGAAAAACATTAGATCCCACTTCCTTCTAATAGTTTTATAGATTGTAAGAAGTGGCTGGGGTGGGGGGGGCACCTGAGTGGCTCAGTTCGTTAAGCACCTGCCTTTGGCTCAGGTCATGATCCTGGCGTCCTGGGATGGAGCCCCCCCAGTCAGGCTCCCTGCTCGGGGGGGAGTCTACTTCTCCCTCTCTCGCTCCCTCTGCTTGTGTGCACTCTCTCTCTCAATCTCTGTGTCAAATAGATCAATAAAATCATTAAAAAAAAACAAGTATCTGGATAGAGCGAAATAAATGACTAAGAAAGATGGCACCTTGGATTTAATATCAGTTTCTGTAGCTGCGGGATTCTGAATGTAGCCAAAAGCCCCTGGAGTTTGGGACAGTCACAGATGGAGTCCAGGCATCCGCTGTGTGATTGTTCTCCGATTCCTTCAGAGCCTAACCCAAAATGCTCTGATTTATGTAGAGTCTCCTGAGCACCAAAAATATCACTTGTTTGCAGGTTTTCTCATCTACAGATTTACAGATCACTTTTATGTAGAATAAATTTTTGCTGGTAATAAATTTGTTTTAGGAAACAGGTCAAATCCATCAATTCTACCTGATGGAAACCACCATTTTAGAAAGATATTTTTTTTCACTAGGTGTCCACTGGTGATTACCACTGCCCTAGGCGTTATGTAAGAAAATAAAAACTGAAATCAAGAAACCCATTAAGCATAAAAGAAAAGACATTTTTAGTTCTGAGAGTCTTCTTTCTCGATTGTGTTTTTCAGCTTAACTTTGAGAGTTGAATTTAGAAACACCCAGATGTGTTCTATAAATACATTGCACTTACAGCTCAGTTAGTGACTACATTAATTATCTTATTAGGACCCAGTGTTTCTCAAATAGTCAGTCTCTTGCTGAACCATTTAGAGCATCGTAGATGACTCCCCAAGTGGCTTTCTCCATCTTGATGTCCCACACAGGTCTGCTTTGGTTCCCATCTGTGCCGCACATGCAAATCCATACAAAAAATGTATAGGTTTGTGCTATAGGTCAATTCCACAGCCAGTGGTCTGTGGCTTTGAAATGGATGACGCGAGGCTATACATAGAGCTTACACTTGACTTGAAACATCTTTCTTGGTGGAAGATTGTTTGGTGGAACAGGGAATGAAAATGTCACTAATTCCTCTCTCTGACAGTCTGGCTGTTGGACTCCTGTCACACTAATCTCTAATTAGAGGCTTCAGGTTGGCGAGCCCCGATTCTCACTTAACACTGCAGGCGTTTCTGTGATCCTCATTCTCCCAGGTTCTTTGCTGCTTTCTCACTGTGCTAATTCAAGTGAATAGAAAGCAATGCTAGTGTTAACAGGCAACCCACATTTCATGAAAAAGAGACAGCATGAAGCCAGGCCTGTTGTGATATTGACAGAGCATAGCACTTCCAATCATTGCAGATTCTGAAATGGAATGACTGCATTTGACAAAGTTGACTGAATTTATGAGCCTGCCTCTGTCAGGTTCATTGCATTCTCAGTATCTGTCTCTTTCTATGCTTTGGGACTTTTAGATGAGTTTTTTGCCACCCAAGAGTAATATTTCTTACCTTTCTTTATAAAAAAAAATACGTCCTTAAAGGCCTCAGGCCAGTAGTAGGATGTTCGTGCATGAAGTGTAGTGCATTGTGGGTGGCCTGTAATCGGCCAGTTGACTCCCATCTTCAGCAGGTGGCCTTTAGTCTCCAATAAGATAATCCATTTTTCTTTTTAAAATTATATTAAATATTTAGACGTATGTGCCCTATCCTTCCACCTCATGGGTGGTCTCTTGAGGAAGCCCTGCCTACATCCACATAACAACTGGGTTTAAGGGAATCTTCCCTTTCATCAGCTGTTGGGAAGGTCAGAAGGTGGCCTCCTTTGGCTGTGCCCAACTAGAGTTCCAATACCAATCGGCGCTGAAGGAGAGGAAACCAGTCTGTCTTTACCACATTTGAAAAATGTACCTTTTGTTTCAAGTAGTGAAGAATATTTGTAAAAGGATGGACTGATAAGCTGTAGGAACAGCAGTTTCTTTCTCCAGAAGCCCTGACTCAGATTAATGTAGAGGGCAATGTGGGAGGCAAGTGCATACTTGTTATCTTTAAATAATCTTAGTTCAGAGCTTGCCTTCAGATTCCCAAGAGCAGAAATCACCTGTGCCCCCTACAAGCTCTTCAGTTGAAAGCTTTAGACCAGTAGATCTCAACCTGAGCTGCACATTGAAATCTCCTGGGGGGTGAGGGGGAGGGCTTTAAAAAATAGTGGTGCCTGGGACCCACTCCCCCAAGATTCAGATATAGTCAGTCCGGGATACAACCTGAGCATCAGGGTTTTTAAAAGACCCCCAGGTGATTCTAGTGAGCAGTTGGGCTGAGATCCACTATATTTTTGTTTGTGTTCTTGGTTGCAGGCACAGTTTAACTCATCCCATGTCAAGAAACACATACCAAACTTTTGTCATGTGTGAGTTACTGCAGAGTTTGTGGAGAAGGACACTGGTTTGAGAGAGGTGGAGGGGAAGGCAAAGAATGTGAAGTTGCCTGTAGAGTAGAGACAAAGAGCAGGTGCTTTGGCTCACACCTAGAATCATTTTCATAGCCCTCACCAGTCTGGGGAAGACCCTTTCTCTTCATTGTGGGCTCTGCCCACAGTCTGTTCATGCCTACCAAGCTACTGCTGTATCCTCCCCCAGACTTCTGGGAGGCTTAGCTTTGCTGCTGAAGAGAAAGGTGAGGTGAGAGAGTGTAAAAGTCACTCCAAATTTTTGGTGTCCTGGACTTCCGTGTTCTAACGTAGGGCAGTATCGGCAGGACACATATCACCCAAACAGGGATGTGACAAGTCCTGCTGCAAAGGGAAGGAAATGGAATCCCGGAAGAGAGCCTGGTGCATGGTGTTGGCTGTGCAGGGTCCCAGGAAAATCAATATATCATCTGCTGTTTTATTCTTTTCTTAGTATCCTATTTAAAATATTTTAAACTGCACTTAGATGACTCATCTCATTTACATGGAAATTTGACGTATTACTAGAATTCACATTACCCTCATTTTATCCATTTTGATATGTGCCCATCTTGGGGCCAATGGGCACTTGCCTAAAGAGCAGTTGGGCCTCATTTGAATACGCATTGTCCACAATGACTTTTGCTACACCTTGTGAATGCCAGGTTCCACAGATAACCGGTACAGTTTCCCAGAGAGCCAAGAAAGTCAGAGAGAAGCACATTCCGGAGGCGGATCGCCCGACAGACAACAGTCTGCCTCTGGGCCGCCAGGAGTCAGCCTCTGGGGCTGTTAGCAGTGAGTGACATTGCCCAGGGAGTCTGTGAAGAATGACAGACCAGTGTGAGGGCAAGAGCCCTGAATTAGGAGAGAGAAGTTGAGTGTGCTATTTGCAGCCCCTTCACAGATGTACTGTGGGTTCCTTCCTTCCCCGCCCCCTGCAGATAGAGGGGTCCATTTTCTTCACCCTCCTTCCTCAGAACAGCGCTACATGAAACAAGAGCTACTTCAGTTATACCCTTGAGTTGGCTAGATGAGCTGGAGAAACATTGCCTTAACAAAGCTTACAAAATAAGGGACAGAGTGATGTTGTTTTCCAAGCTCACGAATGGGTTTCCTTTCTTTTCTGAATAATATGTGTATATTTAACACATATGTACACAGGCTGATGCCTCCTTGTCCTTCAGAATAAATATCACTTCTTTTGGAAAGCCTTTTCCCACCCTCCTGGAGAAGGCTGGGTGCTTCTGTCCACAGCAACCTGCACTTCCCCTAGAAAGGGCTTCTCAGGCTTTGCTGTGGCTGGTGCAGTTGTCGATTTTCCCTGCTCCCAGAGGACAGGGACCATATCTGTCATGTTGGTCGTTGTACCTCTGAGACACAGAAGAATGTTTTGATGGGCCAGGGACTGGAGGAAAGCAATGCCTGTTTATGTCATGGGGCCGTGTGCCCTGCCGGGAGGCCCCTTGTTCGTCCTGCAGCATCATTACGTCTCTGTCATGTTTCAAAGTCTCGTGCAACCACAGCTCCACAACAGCATATTCCCCAAGCCAAGTGAGATCCGTTAGAATTTACATTGCACAGAGCAGCCATTTTGAAGAAATGTAAAGGACTTTGAAATGTATTTATATGTAAATTGAAATCATTTTTCATCATGTAGATGGAAAGTGAATGTGAGTGAACATTTTACTGGGGCAGGTGATCAGTTAGGCCCAGTCAGGCATTTCCTGCACGTCACTATTAACTATATGGCAGGCCAACATGGCACAGGGAAGAGAACATTCATGTTTAGGAGTCCTGGATTCAGATCCTGGCTCCCATTTACCAGCTGTGTGACCCTGTGTGAAATGTGAAATACCAGTTCTTTCTGAGCCACAGTTCATCTGTAATAAGGGACATTAATACTTATGTGCCTGGAAAATTGTAGATGCTCATTGAATACTTTCCCTATTCCCTCCATCCTGGAATGGGGATACTTTTGTTTTGCCTCTATTGGTCATTAGGATGAAAACTCAGCAAATTATGTTCAAGTATTTTGCCAAAGTAAACGATGCTGGAGAGAAGAAACGTGTTTGATTTATCCCCTACCACATGAGTGCTTAATTCTGATAAGCACAGTGTTTCTCAGTGGGGAGCTTTGGACAGTTTGGGTTGTAGAATTTTTCTTTGTCTGAGACTCTACCATGAGTCACTCATCACAGCATGAGTATTATTTTCATGCTATCTGGAACAACAAATGCCTCATACCGCCATGATGACAAAACCACCAACAACAAAGAGCTCCTCAGATTGCCATTTTCCCCCTAGTAGCAGTGAGGGCAGGTAGAGTTGCTGAAGCCCAAGAAATTACAGGAGGTAGCATTATCCTGAATCAGGAGATCTGCCCACAGTTCTCCTTCCGCCACCAGATAACTGTGACATGAGAAGGGACCTTAAATGTCACAGAATTTCAGAATCTTCTGTGGGGCCCTCCTGAGTCTGCCATGCTGAGCAGGGTGCTGAGGCTGTAAGCAGAAGCATTAAATCTTCTGAACCACCTGGGTTTTTGTGAAGTTTTGGAAACCAGCTCATATCTAGTGACTATAAACATCTTTCTCAGTGTTATCCAGCCAATATAGTATTTCACTGATCTCCAGTAAGGAAGGCTGCCATCATTTAACTGTAGCACAGCTTGGGCATTTCCTGAGTACTGCCTGACAGCAGCATGACCCAACAAAAATGGCTGAACCACCAACATGAGCTACTCTGGTCTCCTGTGTAAAACTGTTGGAAACCCCGGAGAAGGTGTATCTGGAAAGAGGCACCTGGTGATGGCACATGGAAAGGAGAGTAGCACAAAGAATCACCTTAGGTATGAGCTTCAAAGGACGAAAGGAGTTTGGAGCTGCCATAATGTCAAGACTTTAGACATTGCTACCACTGTAGCTGGAACAGTCTGGGAACAAGGTGAGCTTATCTCCACAATGTCTGGGGCAGTACTTATTGGTGCTTCTGTGTTTACTCAATACCTATCCATGAAATGACTACTAACATTAATTGAGCCAGCAAATATTTATTGAGTTGTTACTAGGTGCTAGGCATTCTATAGGTGCTGGGGATTTGGCATTGAGCAAAACCAACAGAAACTCCTGTCTCTTGAGCTCATAATCTAATGGGGCGAGAATACAGCAGGCAATGTGCGTAGGACTGAAGACAAAGGGATGACTCAAGTACTTTTTGCTGTCAAGGAACTTAAAGTCTAGCAATAATGCAATACATATTATTGGTATTGCTATTTTCAGTAGTGGTCACTTCTTGCAGGGAAACTTTCTCCATTTAGAAAAAAGTGATTTTAAAAAAGTGATTTAAGTGGTTTATTATAGTCATAAGTGTGATTTTGATATACTCGGGTGTCAAGTATTTCCTCCCTCATAAGAAACATGTTCTATTTTAAAAACATAAGGCAAAGAGGAAATAAGAATCACATAATATAAATGGTTTCTTCAGCAAATTTTATGAGAAATTGTATTTTTTTGAATCATAGGTATCATTGGGGAGATACTTCAGGCTTGGGCTTACATTTAGCTGGAACTTTCTAGAGAAAGTATTGATAAGGAGGTGAAACAGCGGTGTGATGGTCTAGATAAATTAGTTCAGCTGAATCTCAGAAGCTCCAAAGGTTCTCTCCTTACACTTCCATAGTAGCAGCAGCAATAGAATGAAACTATGGTGTGATTTACCTTAATTAGCATAGTAATTTACCTCACATTTTCAAAAAGTGCTAATAGATGTTAACTCAAAATAGATTAAAATACCAGACAAATTGCTACTACCTTGAAAAGAGTTATAATAATTTTGAAAATGTAAATTATGGTTATGCAGTCTTTGGAGAGAACTATAAAATCCAATCTTTCTTATATTAAAAAAAAAACTGTGGTACACACTTTTTTCCCTTTAATCACAGTAATTTCTTCAAATGACACCAGTGCATATTTCTTTAGGCAGATAGGCTGCATTTTTCAAATCTCCTGTGTAATATAGGAGTTGCCATTGATAATTTTCAGCAAGAGGAAAAGAAATTGAATACAGAAAACCAGGGATCATGGGGAAATTTAGAAAAATTCATCTATGTTCCTTTTTTATATTACACACATTTTGTGAGTTGGAACAGAGAATGGTTCTTTTCATTCTAGCGAGTGGAGTTGTGCATGACAAAATGTCTGCAGAAATGTGTATGTAGGCGTAACGATTTAAAATGATTTGGACCCTCCTGGTGTCTTACACCAAACTCTCTCTCTAAGACACCAAAGTGCTTATGGATTCTATACAAAGAGGTGAGCATAATTTGTACTTCTGAGGAGTAAATGAAAATAACTTTAGTATCAAATTTGTTACACTCTATCGCCAGGAGACACTATAAGTAAAAGATAGAACCTTCCCTAGTGGGAACACATGTATTTCCCCTGAATAGATTCTGCCCAACAAAGCTCCAACATGGAATATTTGCATTTTCCCCTCTGCTTTGTTTTCTCGAATTTACAGAGCACAGTTAGCAAAAAGATTGCTTAGAAGACATATTATATCCACAGAAGAGTACTTGTTCTGCTTTTCATACAGCCTATGAAGCCAGCTCCTTCTATTCTCGCTCATAACCTGTGAAAGCCAGAGAGCTAATATCCTCTGTATTCCCAGGTACAGGTAGACCTTACTTAAGGCAACAGAAGTAGGTAGCTTGAATTTTGGTAAATCAGAGGACATACAAAAGACGTTGGGAGAGCTGAAAAAATAAATTAACCTCACGATGGAAGACTTTGCCAAGTGAACAATTATCCCCTCATCAATGTACTTCATAAATTTATCTTCACATATCAAGTTCGTTTAAGGTGATCTTAAGGTGAATAGAAGTGATCTCTATTCCTGTAAAAGCAGTTATCACATAGAGATATTTTCTGTTTTTAAAAATTGGATCTCCAAAACAAATTGCCTGTCAGTCCTAGGTGTAGGACTTTGTACGGGCCCATGTGTAGATTAGAAAAATGCAGCACAGAAGGCTGTCCCCATCTTTAGGGTGGGTTTAAATGCTTTTCTTCTCCATCCTTTTATCATCTCTTTTCAGGTAGTTGTTCCTTGAAAACCAAGTAGCTCGGACCACACTTTCTTCCCTTGCAATGCAATGTAGATTTTCTGGGTGTCCTCTCTGACCAAATGACTTCAGTTCTTTCTTAATGAGACCTGCATCCTGATGGGTTTGTTGGTGGCAGGAGGGAAGAAGGTAACCTAACAGCAGAATGGGGAACATCAGGTAAAGAAAAGGGAGGATTTTCTGAAAGTAGACATTTAAAACCTGGACTGTTTCATTAAGGAATGTTCTGGAATCTCCCCCAGAGAACAATAAGATATAATAGCCTCTGCTCGTATATGAAGTATGTTTTAAAGGTTACTTCTTGCCCTGTGATGATTTTATTTTGAACATGACAGCTAATGTTATCAGAGCTCATTTCTGAAATATCTCAGAAATTGAACAATATTGAGCATCACTATAGAGAATTGGTCACCCTAACATATCATGAATTAATTCATGCACTCAATACCATTTACTGAGTGCCTGCTTTAATAAAAAGAGCTACCACTTGGGGAGCTTTTTAAGTCAGTCACAATGTTAAGCATATCATCATACTTAATCCTTATAACAATCATATCACTTAAGTACTTTTTCCCTGTGCGTACAGTTGAGGAAACTAATCTTGAAGAAATAAAGTGAAACCAGGGTTCTAACCTGTTTCTGGTTGACTCTGAAGTCCATGGTATGAACCACAGTTGCCATGTTTCTTCTCTACGTCGTGCACACCTTGCTAGGCTTAAAGGTAAAAGGCATTCCCCTGGTCCCCAGAGGCTTCTGTTCAGGTGGAAGGGACAAGCAAGTAAAGAGATGATTTCAACGTGAGAGGACTTAAGTAAAACAAAAACCAGGCAGGCTGCCCACACAGGTGCACAGGAGAGGGGGTACCTACACCAACCTCTCTGGGAGATAGGCTTGCTCCGGGTAGACTTCCTGAAGGAGGGAATTCCTGAGCCAAATAGGAATTCCTCAGAGAATCATTGGTCTTTGTGATTAATATGTTAGTGTATGGCTTTGCCTTGCTTTGAGTTTCTATTTTTTATTTATCATTTGGTCTTTATCTTATCATTTATTCACTAATGACTAGGCCTGACTTATGGACACAAAAAATGATCTTGGCTCTTGCGGACTGTACGTTGGAGCAGGAGAAACAGACATTAAATGAAGCAATTATAAACCAACTTTCTAAGTGCTGTAAAGGGAAAGGGAGCAATGTTGAAAGAATAAACAACCTGGAAGCCTTACCTAGGCTACCCCGAAGCCTAGCTCGGGGAGGGGAGCAAGGATAGGGCAATGATCAGAGTTTCCTGAGGAAATGACACTGAAGCTAAGAACTCAAGAGCAACTAGGAAGTGGGCACAAGGAAGGGTTTTTAGGGGAAAGGAGATCAAAAAGTATTCCAGGAAAGAGAATAGCATGTGCAAGGACCCTGAGACCAGAAGAAACTTGGACAATTTGATGATCTGAAATTATGTCAGGTGACTAGAGTATCAAAAATATGCTAGAGCGATAGGCAGGGCTAGATGGTGCATGACCTTCTATGTGTACTGTTATAAGCTGCCTCAAATCAAGCAAGATTGAGAGCATAAATTTAAATTAAAAAATTAAAAATACTGCTTAAAAATCCTCTTAAGGCCCTCAGTTCATATTCTCAACTCTAATTTGTATATCAGTTTTTCCTTTTCTTCTTATTTCTGAAAACGATGTTATACACCATATCTGTATCAGAAAACAAGAACTAACTACATGGTTTGGTTAAATTTGGAATGAAAGTTGATTTAAATACAAGCAAGTCTTGAATAGAGAGGTATTCTGACAGATTAAGTATCATCAGTGCAATGTCGAAATATCAATTCTCAATTGAAAAAAAAAAGATCATACATAACATAGTTTTCCAAATCACTCAGAAAACATCATGTTATTTCAAAAAAGTGCAGATGACTGAATGTCATGGTCATTATACTTCTAAGCAGGCTTTCAAAGCAAACAGCAAGGGTTTGATGTTGTTTTAGGTTTTTTCTGGTGGTCCTGATCTTTTTCAATAATGGACAGACATGGAGAGGGAGCACAAAAATGTGTATCATAAGCACCTTCTTTCAGACCAGCTTACTCAGGATAAATGAAATATTGATGTATTTGAAAATGCCCAAGTGTTCAATAAAGATTTTAAATAAAGCTACCTAAAAGTTGTGGTTCTTAGGTTAATCATTTATTTATCTAAAGGATGAAGGAAGCTGTCTACTTCTGTGATATGAACTGCAATCAGCTTAAAAATAATTGACAAATTAATCCCTTCACAGCACAGCAATTGTAAAGGTGTTAGTTTTAATTAGGCCTGTCTGATTGCCTTGTCTAATCAAGAATCAAGGTGGTATCTTTGATGGTTAAGGTCTATCGGGGCCATCCCTGACCTGCCAGCCATGTATGTTTTAATTATTGATTCCTCACATTTCAGCCCTTTTCACAAGGGGACTTGAAGTTTGCAATACCTTAACATTTAAAGGAAAGAAAAATAAACATTTTCCCCAACTCTTCTATCTAGAATTCTGTGGATCTTCTCTACCAATCTCCAGTTTTGTCGTACAGACACTGTCAGGTCAATGATGAAGTCAGACGCTCATAAGAATGCTATCTAACTGCTGCCACTTCTCCCAAACACTAGTTTTTCAATGGGCATTGTTAAGATCTCAGTGAGTCACCATCATTTATGCTTCTAGAAAACACATTTGATTTCTTGATATCATATGTCTTTTTTAAAAAATCCCCAAGGGTAAACACCAGTACTTAGGAAAGGTCAGACGAAAAGGAACACCTTTCTCACGCTGCTGAGGAGTGAGGTGAGGGTTCCTAGTACCACCATCAGCACACCCGAGGACATGGGCAGCTGGTGGGCTCAGTGGTCCATGTGCGTGACGGCAGCTCTTCTGTGGTTGCAGGTCAATGAAGTGACAGTGGAGCAGCTGGTGCAGCAGTACCCCCACATCACGTTCAGCACCGTGCTGCAGGACTGCAAGAGGACCTTGGAGAGAGCCTATCAGATGGGCTGGACCCCCAACATGTCTGCTGCCTCCTCCTAACACTCCTGCTCGTGCGTACATCCTCTCGGATCATTCAGCAGGGTGGAGAGGAATTGGAGATTGGGGGTGGGTGATCCCTTGGAAACGTTTTAACTGTTCCATGTCTACGGGTGTACCCTAGTGTGTATATTTGTGTCTTGTTTGCATACTGCATAGCATAAACGCAACTGCTATTTGTTCCCAGGTGAGCTGGGGGTTTTTCCTTAAAAATTAAAGATTTTGAAAGCTACAGACCCTTTAGTTTTTAAGTTCAAAGGCTTATTTCTCTAAAGGAAAAATTTTTTTTTACTGTAAAACCAAAAAACTTTGTTCTATTATTTTGAGCTTTTAATTACTGCCTCTCGAAGATGCCCCGACAGGAAGGCATGTGCCTTCTCTTTTGATGAGATAGAATCGTGCACTTCTCTTGATGATGACCAGACCAGAAGTGATGTTGCATTAATTAGAAACCAGTGTTTCTAGTTTCCAGTGTGCAAAATTACGGGCACACCTACACGTATAGGTTCTCACACCCCCTCCTGTACGTGTACATGTGCACATGTGCACAAACTCCAGGGCAGTTTCTTTCGACATTGTTTCCTGACAGAGGGGCCTTCCTCCAGGTCACTGAGGGAACGTGTCATCCACTGTAGCTCTGCCTCAGTCTACCTGCAGGGGCTGACTATCTGTAGGCGAGGTAGGGACTAGAGAAAATAAAGCCTTCTGTGAAGTTTTTATGTGGAGGCAACAGTCTGAACTCCCCTGGCCAGCTCACAAAAGTTAATTATTCATTCTTCTGCAAATGTGTCCTGTTGAGTCCTGAATATTTTAGTTAAGTTTTATGTTAACATTGTATTAGCTTTTATTTCATGGATAGTAAGTGGTCTGGATATATTTTAATGGTATTTGAAGCTTACCGTAGCGTTATCCTCATTAAAGGCACCAATGTAATTAATAGTGTGCAGTCATTTTAAAAAGAAAAAACCTACAGATCATTTAATTATTTTTGTTAATTTTGGTAATTATGAAAATATATTCCTGAGATTTGGAGGTAGTCACATGAATAGAAGATTAATGAGTGAGATATAAGTAGACAATCTTCCTATTGATTTACCTTTTTTTTTTGCTTTGCTTTGGGCTTTAGAACAGGTTTTTTGGATATATGCATGTTATTTTTGAATAGTTCTTGTGCTACTACAAAGATCTATTGCTGGTTAATGTATGAGTTAAGAGGAAAAATTAGAAACCCTTTTCCTTAAGATTCTGTTTACACTCGTCAGAAGTAAGCATTTCTTTGTTTAAAGATTGCCAGCTTTCAGTTAAGACAATATCTATCAGTAAATGAATATATGTTTTGATTTCACACATCTTTACAATTAATTCATAGTAGGGATTCGGGCTCAAGTAAACTTTCCTGTGTCTAGATTTATAATCAAGACAGCAGGGAGCCTTTTTAAGCTAAAGACTGATTATCTTTCACAGTAGAGCTAGATACAAAACCCTGCCTTGTGAGTTTGCTATTTATTCTTCCCCAATGTGGACATAACTATTTTTTTGGTCTTTAACAGATATACTAAGGTTTGAGTTTCACTTTTGGTAAGTCCTAATATGGCTAAGATGATACTAGCTATAAGAAACAAAATATAGCTTTACATTCAAATACCACTCACTTATTTATAATGACTCCTTTTTTGTAAACATTGTTTCCTTTGATTATGTTGACATGTTTCTGATGTGGCATGTTTTTTGCTTTTAATCCCAATCAGTTAAGAAAATTTAGTTAGTAAGCACCAAGGGTATTTTTTTCCATCACTAAATAGGTTACTAATTTAATTTGAAAGGAATAAAATTTGTGTAAGAAAAAAAAAGCTGTTTATTATTAATAAAAAAGTTCTTCTTGGACATCAAGTGGTATCGTTTTCATATTCATTTCCCCACCACTGAAAAATATTTTAATTCACAATATTTTAACTGGTTTTTAATCCAAAACTAATTTATAAGACAGTATGTATAGTAATAGTAGCTTGAGTGAATAAACAAAAGTTTAATTTTTATATATGTCACACTATATTTTAAATAGTTAAAAAAAAAAAGACAAAAGAAGGGAGAGCCATTGATGATAGGGATGGTGCCATTTCAGTTCAAAGTTGTAATAATCTTCAAAGTGTTACAGTTTGGTTGTCAAACGGTTTCAGAAGTGTATAATTGATTTCTTTTTAAAATGTTGCATTGTTTGAATCTAAAATACAGCACTATAACATGCTTTAGCTTGGGGGGTGGGGTGGGGTGGGGGACTTGCACTTATTCCTTAAGATGTTGACTAATCCAGAAAGCCTGATGCAACATAACCTGGAAAACTGCTTTGGTATATTTATAGAAATCTGTAGAAATATCATATCCAGCCTCAAAGCATTAATCTCAAAAAACAACCAGGAAAAAAAAAAGCATCACCTTGAGTGATCCTGTGATGGTTGTTGAATGTGTTCTCATTAGATGCTTGAAATGAGGCTTAAAATGATTTCTGGGCAATATAGAGTTTCTTGTTTTGCTTAGAATGTCATAAATATATGTGAACATGTTTAATGCAGGGCTTTTTATCCTCTCCAAAATGTCAACAGTATTTTCAGAATAAAGACTATGAAATATATCGCTGTAGTGAAAAATTCTGGTCCTTTGTCTTTAATGTCTTTTTGAGTGGATAAAGGAAATTCACCCAGTTTGTAGTTTCTATATTTCCGTGAATCTTTTGACCTTGCAATTGGTTGCAATAAAAGAGAAACAAAACACTGTGTCTTTTGTTTTATTTTAGATACAATAAATGGCCTCCCTGATGCTGGTTGGGTGTGATGCATGCAGTGGTCCATGTCCTTGTGTGTTTCACTGCTGACTTTATGTAGGTTTGACTAACCAGAATAATAAACAAGCTTGGGTTTGGGAGGTTCTAATTTGGTCAGTGATTACTGAGATAGATTAAAACCTTACACAAGTGGTATGTTTAAAATCCCATTCCCAAAAGACTCATTCATTTGCTTAGCCATTTATTCAATTTTTCAAAAGCAAATAAATGTATTGAGTAAGAAATATGTGCCGGGCAGTGGTCATTTAACGATAAATAAAACTCATTCTCATCCTCAAGTTTCTCATAGCCTAGCAAAGAGACATTCTTGAAAACTAGCAATAACAGTGGAGTACAATAGGTGAAATAATGAGCATAATTAGACGGAAGGTAGAGGACACAGTAGCAGCTTTGGGAGGAAAAAAAGAGCTTCACAGAAGAGGTCCCTTTAATGAGGGTCGAAGGAATAGCAGGAATTTACTAAACTTATTGTGGGAAGGAAGGGAGACCAACCTGGAAGATGGAAAAATATGTGCAAAGTCATGAGAGAATGAGACAGCAAGGCAAATTCAGGGTGTTTGAGGTAACCAAGTCAAGTAGAAGAGTATGTGTTCTGTAGGGGCAGGGATTAGAAAAGCCTCGGCAGAAAAATAAGGGCTAACCATAAACTCTTCATCGATACTAGAGAGATGAGACTTGTAGGAAAGGTCGTTTCCACTAGAAAGGTCTTGCCCTAAGTCTTTCAACAAGTAGAAATTTAAATGCAGGACTTCTATTTCTGTCCGTAAGCTAGAATGAAGATCCTGAAAGATTTTCTGCTATGTAACATCTAAAACTTTTCAGTAAAATATTTTTAAACCTTTTTAAATGACTAGATATGCCTGCAAGAACACAAAAGAAACCTCTTGTAACCGGGAACAGAGTGTAAGAACATCAGTCTAGAGCAGAGGTCAGCAAACTATGGCCCCAGGCCAAACATGGCCTGATGCATATTTTTGTAAATAAAGTTTGATTGGAATACAACCATGTGCATTTGTTTATGTATTCTCTGTGGCTGCTTTTAATGCTACAACAGCAGAACTGAGTGGTTGCGACAACAAAGGACATGCAATCTGTATTTTAGAAAATTGCCCATCCTGGGTGATCTGATGCAGGCTAAAACTTCTATCTCTAGAGAAGCTTCGAAACTAACAAAATATGGGAGACTATATTGTTCACTGTAGCCTAGAGAATGTGTACAAAACGTGGGGCCAGTGAATAATAGGGAGACAGATCAAGAGTTCATCTCACATAAAGCCAAAATCCTGAAAGGCAAATACCCTTTTACAAATAGTGAACAAAAATAAAAGAAAAATGCAAGACACAAATAGTAAGGAAAATTGTCATTTTCAGCTGTGACTATTCATGGGATTTGGGGTTTTTTTTGTTGTTTTCTTTTTTTAAGTTTTCTTGAAAATTAATAGCCACTGGCTACCATTCACATGGTTTAGTACCTGAATCTAAACTATTGCATAGTTTATGCTGCTTATGTATTTTTGTATTTGTATTATGTATGTATTGCTTTTGTATTTTTAAAAGTGTTCATTACAAGAATGCTCATTGCCTGAAAAAAACAGACAAAAATCATCCCTTGAGAAAGGTACTCTTTAATCCAGGCCTTAAACCCCACAAATGGAGTGGCAGCAAATATAAATTCACAATCTAAAATCACAGAGAATAACAGAAAATAAGCCAGCACCTAGTGCAAGTGAGCAAGAAAAAACAAACAATAGACCCCCATCCTCAAAGGCTTCGATATTAAGTTCAATATTAAATTTTCAAATACATAGTACAAAAGAAAGGTTTGACATATTCAAAAGATATAAAAAGTAATTTAAAACATATATAAGAAAAAACTATCAAAAAATGAACAGACATGTTTTTAAAAGAAATAGAATTTTTAGAAAGGAAAAATGTAATAATTGAAAATAAAATGGAAGGCTTGGGTAGTAGCAGTAATCAGCTAAGGGAAGAATTTGTAAACTGAAAGGTAATCTGAGTAAAGTAAAAAGGAAGTTAAAAAAATAGCCTTTTTTCTTTTGTATGGATAATTTCCAGGTGGAAGACTGAGAGGTTAAGACACATGGGACATAGTGTGAGACTTTTCCAACCTATCTATCTAATCTTGCAGAAGGAAAAATAGAATAGGAGACAGGCAATATTTAAAGAGATAATGGAGTTTCCATTTGTTTGTGGAGAAGAAAAAAAATGTTGGAGGAGAGTATCAAAGGCTCAGTTTTGGATGGGTTACTTTTGAGCTGCTTATTAGGCATTCAAGTGAGTATGTTGAGTATGCAGTTGGATATAGGAGGTCAGTTCAGAAGAGAGGTTTATAGGTGGCATTAAAAACCATGAACCTGTCTGTGAACATCATAACCCCTTAGGTTAGCTAGAAGGAGGTCTCAGGATGGTGTCTTTGGGCACTCCGAGAATTGGAAGGCTGGAAGAGCAAGGCAGTGGAGGTGGAGTAACTGAAAAGTGGGAGGAAAAAGAAGGACAAACCAAAATGTGTTCTATCCTAGAAACAAGTGAAAACAAGCAAAATTAAGTAAGCTGTTATTCAGGGACACACATGTATTTATATAAAGGGAAAAAGAAAAAGTTAACAATTGGAAATCTGCAGAGAGGTGATGACCTTTGTGGGGAGCAGACAGTGGGTTGGGATTGCAGGACCACATAAAGGACTTCAGCTGAATCTGTAGGTTCTTTTATAAGTTGAAGAGAGGCTCCGCCAGTATTTGTTTTATTAACCTGCTTCATAATGTATGTTTGTGTAAAAAATTATTTTGTATCAAATATTTTATTTAAAGTGTAAAGGAAAAAAGTGGTATACCTTGTTTAAATTGATTATCAAGAGTTGCTAAACCTAGATGCAAGGTTCCCTCCCAGTTCCGTAATGGACGTTAGCTCTGTGTGAAGCAGAGTTTACACAGTCCCATGTCTAAGCTGGTGGCAGAGGTGGGGCACATGCTAGTCTCAGCCTTCTCCTCTCCTGTGCTGGGAGCATAGCATTGCCCAACTTCCTGATTTCTCTCCGACTACCATTGGAATTCTAAGCAGAACAGCTGTCCATGTGACACTGAGACAGCTGTAAGAATTCTTGTGGCATATCTGTCATGTCATTACCACAGGAATCAAAGGACCTCTACACTGTTTTGTAAAGCAGTGGGGGACCCTTTCATTATCGCTTCATTTTTAATTACACAGATAAGTCTGGAATCAAACCTCTTAGTAATACAAAGACTTGTCTGATAATGTGATAACCTATAGCTGAAATGAACAATTAGGGTCAAATCTATCCGTTTCACTATATGAATAAACCATAATTTATTTACTCATGCTACCATTTGTGGATATTGGGTTGCTTTCTGTTTGGAGCATCATGCTTATAAAAATTAATTCCAGTTTCTTGATATATTTTGTAGTTACAAATGCAGCAATATTGCTTCCTCAGTCCCTGAAACACAACTGTCTCCATCTTCAGCAAACTACAATCATCTCTCTAAGAACTCCAAATAACATCCCTTTTTTTATGATTCTGCTTGGCTAATAAAGCTATGTATGGATGCCATTAGCCCAAGAAAAGAGAAACACCCAAAGGGCAAGTGTTTGTTTTGGCTCTTTTATTCACCTCCTGCTGGATAGATGTTTGTTGCACTTTTCCCACAGTTTGGCATCACTTGAGAGATCTGGAGATGAGAGGCATTAACATTGAGTGGCCTGGGAATGTACAGCTAGATAGGCTAATGGGCACTCACTGAGTTTCTTTCTCTAGCCTATAAAATCTCCCAATGGTGTGGCTGGAGTCGTGTGTGTGTGTGTGTGTGTGTGTGTGTACATGATTGTGTGCTCACATGTAAAATCCAATCATAAATGATGCCTACTGAATACAGTCTATTCAACCTTCTGTTCTTTCTTTGGAGTTTTTAGTGATCAACATAATGGAAAATTAAAAATTAGTGCCTGAAGAGGGACTTTTTTAAAAGAAGTGTTATAAAAAAAAAGATGAGCCTTGATAGTCTTGGATGGCCAATGGCAAGGGTAATTTTTATAAATAATGCCAAAATAAACGGAAATATCTCATCAAGTTTGGTTTTGTTAATAGAAATGATTCTACTGTATTTTAAGCAACATCTTGCAAGTGGGTCACTTTGTCTTAAGTGAAAAAAAAAGACATCTTGATAATTGGATTTCAATAAAAACTTTTATTACTGTTTCTTTGATTCCAAATCAAAAGTTGGATTACTATACTGGATGTGGAGAGACAAATACTGGGAAGTACATTTATAGATAACTTAAATAATTGGGTTTAATGTGAAAATTAGATATCTCTATTAGATAATTTAAATGACTGAATTTGCTCAAATGTATACTAATGAATGATTAGTCCACTTCTCTCCTCTTTTTCCTGCTGTTGAATGTTACTATTGCTGTTTCTTCTTAGCTATAGTTCGTTCTTATCATTAACCAAAGAACCTAAGAAAATTAGTGCTCAGACTCTTCATGCGTCTAAGGATGAATGATGTATTTGAAACTGATCCCCGAACATGGAATTGGGAACATGGGGAGATGATAGTGACAAGAAGAATTAAATAAATTATGTAAAACATTCACTATTTTAAAACATTTTGCTGTGAACACAACAGGGAATATAACACGTACTTGTAAAGTTGTAATATGGTTGTGAAGGAAGTTCCTCTTAAGTCAAGAAATAGAGCACGACTGGCACCGTAGAAGCCCCTGCCCCAAGGCCCCCTCCCTGGTCCAAGCATCACCCTACCTTCAGGTGTAACCACTCTTCTGGCCACTATGGAAATAATTTTCTTTTTATTTTTGTTGTACTACTTACATGCAATCTTAAAAATGTAGTTTGGATTTGCTTGGTTTTGAACTTTATATGAAAGAATCATACTCTGTGTATTGTTTTGCAGCTTTCTTTTTTTACTAGATAGTATTTCTAAGATCCATCCATTTTGTTGTGTGTAACTAGTTTATACATTTTCATTGCTACTTACTATTCTGTTGTGTAGATATGCTACCATTTATTCATTGATGCTCTTGAAAAAGCATCTGGCTTGTTTCCAGTTTGGGACAATTACAAAGTCTGCTGCCAAAAACATTCTTGTACAGGTAAGCAGGCATCTCAGGATACAGACCTAGGAGAGGATGTACTAGTATTTGCATATCTTCAGTTCGATTAGGCGATGCTACACCATTTTCAAAAGAGTGAACCAATTCACATTTCCCCCAGCAGAGGATGGAAGTTCTTCATGACCACTCATTTGCTTCTGATGGGCCTGTAGTGGTATCTTATAATGGTTGTAGTCTACATTTTCCAGAATATTAAAAAAGCTGGGTACCATATCATGTTTACTGGCCACTTAGGAACTAATTATTGTAAAGATCTATAAACAATGTTTGCCTTTCCATTTCAGAGAAAAGAAAGAACATAGACTTGAAAGGTGTGATAGTATCGAGTATCCAAGTTTCATTGTGAATTTTAGCTGTTGGGGCAAAAGGTAGGCAAAGAGAGCAAGGAAGGTGAGGGACCTTTAAGAAGTTTATAGATTAAAAAGACAAAGCTTTACCTTCTTTTATTACACGAACTTTATCGTGACTGTGACCTTATTATATCTTGATGGATGTAGAGGGAGGCCATTATCTTGGATTTAAATGAGAAGTTACAGGGATCTGAGCAGGGCCTTAATGCAAGATTGTATGGTTATTGTGATGATGCAATTAAATTAAATATGATGTACACAAATCAAATAAGAATGGAAAAAGAGAGTTGTCACTCCTCTTTGTTAGGAAAACAAAGTCAAATGCTTTGGAAATAGAGATGGAAGGAGAAGCATAAAAAAAAATCTTTCAAGTCAGGACTCACAAGATGTAGAATGTGGGAAAAATTATAAAAACATGGAAGGAGTTTGCATTTAGACTGCTTCAACAGTGAATTTAATTTCTCCCTCCTTTTTAAAGAAATTGACACTAGAAATCATAGGTGATGTGTTATGGTGATGATTTATACAAGAATGACAAGGTAGAACACAAATCAAAGAAAAATAGCCTTAACTATATATCAAAAGATTAGCCAGTGAAGGCGTATATGTATGTGTATGTTTTATATTAATATAAACGTGTGTGTATATGATATTTATGTTTATATGTTTTATATTAAAATAAAACATTGAAATAATAAATGAACATATATACTTTTAAATGATTATTTTAATAAACTTTTCAATTAAGTGGCCAGCTGTCCTGACTTTGCTGATAAGTGGGCTTTTCCTCTACCTCAAACCAAAACAGACAACTGAAGAGAATTCATGTTTTTTCAATTGAGGTGTAATTCACCTACAATAAAATACACATATATTAAGGTACCGTTCTCTGCACTTTGACAAAGGTGTAGACTTTTGTAACAAACATTACAAACAAGCTATACAATTTATTAAATCTATATATATATACAATGCATATGTGTTTGTGTATGTATATATGCACATCTGTGTATATACCACCCCAGAAATTTCCCCAGTCCTCTAACCCTACCACAGAGAAGCACTGTTCAGATTTCTGTCACATAATATGTTTGCCCTTTATTGAACATCTTATAAATGGAAGAATAGAGTATGTATTCTTTGGGTCTAAGGTCTTTCCCTCACATGATTGTCTTTGAAATTTATCCATGCTATTGTGTGTTATCAGTTTTGCTCAGTAGTATTCCATTGTATGAATATACCACAATTAATCTCTCTATTCTGTTGTTAAAAGACATTTGAGTTGGTACCAGTTTTTGACTACTACGTATAATGCAGCTATAAATAACTTTGTACAACTCTTTTTATGGTATATGTTCCTAGGAGTGAAATTACATGGGTAAATACCTAGGAGTAGAATTGCTGAGTGATAGAATATGTATATAAACATAGACTTTGTAAAAAACTATCAAACTATTGTCTAAATTGGTTATACATTTTTCTACTACTACCAATGAATGAGAGTTCCAATTACTCCACATCCTGACTGACATTTGATGTTATCAATATTTGAAATTTAGCCATTTTAAGGGTCCATTAGAACTTAAATTGGGATTTTATTTCAAAGTCTGGATAAAGTTGAGGATAATAGACTTATCAACAATACTGGTCTTCAAGGCCATTAATATATTTCTCCATTTATCAGAGTCTTCTTTAATTACTCACAGAATTTTGTATTTTTCAGAAGTCTTGTGCTGCTTTTATTAAAATCATTCCTATGTGTTTTATGTATTTTGACGCTACTGTAAATGGAATTTAAGTTTTTTTCTTTTCAAATTGTTATTTGTTTATAGAATTACAATTTATTTTTGTATATTGTCTTGCATCTATCAACCTTGCTAAATTCACTACTACATCTGTTATTTTGCAGATTCCTAGGAGTTTTTTAAACTAAAAAATTGCAATAATAAGCATAATGCTTATTTCTTTCCATTCTTTATGCCTTTTCCTTCCTGTACTTGATTTATTGCACTGGCTTATAAGCTCCAGTACAATATTGAATAGAATTGGTGAGAGCTGACATCCTTGTTCTTGATCTTAGGGAGAAAGCATTTAGTGTTTCACAATTAAGTATGTTCTTAGCTATAGGGTTTTGTAGATGACCTTCATAAGATTGTAAAGATTCACTTCTATTTTTAGTCCCCTGAGAGTTATTATTGCAAATGGGTATTGAATTTTGTCAAATGTTTTTCTTAATCTTTTAATATCTACCCTTATATGTATTATTTCTGGTAGTCTTCCTTACTTTATATTTATATACTTATACTTATAAATAAGTATATAAATACTATATATTTATGTAAGTTTATTTAAGTTTCTTTTAAATCATTTTTCTCTGCCCTATGTTTATATAAGTAATTATAAGTATATATACTATATAGTGATATAATTTTATATAAGTTTCTTCTAATATCATTTTTCTTTATCCTGAAGAAATTGTTTTTCGTATTTATTTAAATTGATTTATATGATAATGTAGATTATCACATTTATTTTTTTCTGTTATATTATGATCTCATATTTATTTATTTTCTGAAAGACTATGTAAAACTGGTATATTTATTTCTTAAAAGAATATTCCAGTGAAATCACAGGACCTGGAGTTTCTCTGTGGAAAGGTTTTCCATTTTCTTATTTTCTCTTGTACTGGAAGAACACAAGAGATTTTTTTCATTGCATCTGACTATAGAATTTATTGGCATAAAATTGTTCATAGTCCTTTGTTGGGTTTTTTTTTTAATGTTTGTAAGATCTATAATGATATCCCTTTTCCATCCTGCTATTGGTGACTTGTGTTTTCTCTCTGACAAAGCCTTCATTCATTCAAGGTCATCAACCAATAATCTAACTGCCTAATGGAAAAAGTGAAAAATCAACAAAGGAAGATAAGAGAAGCCAGAATCTCTGCAACATATGATCTATACAGTGTCCTGTGTACAATAAAATAGTACATTAATAGGTACGTGAAGGAAAAAGAAAAGCTTACTCATACTCAAGAAAAAAAATCAGTCAATTGAAATAGGCCTGATATGATCCAGATATTGGAATTAGCAGACAAAAACTTTAAAGGAACTATTATAAATATGCCCTAGTACTTTGAGAAAAAAAAATGATCATAATGAGTGAACAGATGGGGAATCTTAGCAGAGAAATGGAAACTATATTTTAAAAAATGGAAATTCTAGAACTGAAAAGTACAATATCTGAAATAGAAAATTCATTGAATATGGGCTTAAGAGCAAATGCAAGTTGGCAGAAGAGTCACTGGATGTGAATATATAGCAATAGAATGATGTAATCTGAAGAATGAAAAGAAAAAAAAAAAAACTAGGGGAGAAAAAGAACAAAGCCTCAGCGGCCTATAGTACAAGCGGCCTAATATATGTTTAGCTGAAATCCCAGACAAAGAAAAGAAGAGAAAAATATTTTTAAAAATAATAGCCAAGTCCCTCTAACTTAGGGGTACTTAAAAACTCCCAACTCTTTCTTGCTTGTGTTGTCAGAGCTGAAATACCTTTTCAATCTTTTCAGTTTTCCAATTGTTGCTTTTATTGGGTTCTTCAGTCTTCCCCATGAAAGCACAGAGCAGGAGTCAGGCGAGGATTGGCAGAGGGTTTGTATGCAGCTTCTGATGGGTCTCTTTTATTTCCAGGATTTCCCCATTCAGTTTCCCATTTCTTGGATTCCTCTGATCCTTCAAGTCTACAGACAGCAACTTTCTGCACAGGTACCAGGTAAAGTGGGGAGCGCCCTCAAGGGAAAACCATGTAAAGGTGGATCTCACCCAGTAAGTGTGGTTCCTTTCTTGAAATGGCTAACATACCTTTAATAGCTGCCTACTTTGAGTTGCTCTCCAGTAACTTCAAGAGATTGTTTTTGTTTTCACCCGCAGAGTTTAATTGTTACCTGTTAGTCCAATACAAGCTGCTTGCCCACTACCACAACCATCACTCCTACTGTATTGGTTGAAAGAGGCCAAATTTAGACGTACAGAGAAGAACTTTTGGTGCTACATATACACTGTACTGTGGCAGAGACAGCTCATTGCCTCCCAACACCCATGCTCTCTTCCTTCCTCAGAAATAGAACCCCAATTTGATATGGAGTCACATTTCCCAGTCTCCCAGCAATATAAGTTCTAGCTGGTGAGATATAAGCAGAAATTGTTGGAAGGAAATTTGTGAGAGTCTCCTTAAGAGAGCAAGAGACAACAGAAGAAAGACCCTTTGCCCTCTATTTCTTCTCATCCTCCAGTATATAATGTGGACATAATGGCTGGGATCTCAGCATCCATCTTGGGTCATGAATTGACAATAGAAAGATGGAGCACAAAATTAAAAGGAAAGTGGGTCCGAATTTCTGTGGAGTTGCCCCGCCAGAACTGCCTACCACCAATCTTCTTTCAAATGAGTGAAATATAAATTTTTATCTTATTTCAGCCATTGTTAGTAGTAGTTGATGCTAATCCTAAGTGATGTAAGTCCATGAGGCCCTCATACAAGTAATGCACCAATAAATACCAGTATACCCACTGTATAGGACTTTTGTCAGGTAAAAATGTAACTGCAGTGGAAAGGCAGCTAGCCTGCAAACCAGGAGACCTGAATTCTAGTCCTGTCTCTTCCAACTGTGGCTACATATATTTGAGCCAGGCTCCCTCTCCAGGCCACAATTTCCTCATCTGTGAAAGTCTCTCATTACGTTAAATGGTCCCTAACTTTTCTCCCCCCATTCCACTGAAACTCTCCACGATATAAACCACATTTTTGCCATTTTAAAGAGTTTGGGAGCTTTAATGTATTTTTTTCCTTTAATTTGACCATGAGTCTTTACTTCCAAACAAAACTCTTCAACCTTCAGTTTCCAAGGAACTTCAGTGACCACAATCAAAGAATCCATATTCCCATTGATCTGAGTCTGCTCACCTTATGTTTGGAATGGAAAGGATACATTTTTGCTGTGTACCACTCTGCTCACGAACATTTGCCTAATTTTTTAAGAGGCTAGAACCAGTTGGTGGTACGAATCAAACAAATAAAACATATTTTCAACAGTGCTGAGGCTCAAAACTGTGGCTGAGACGATGAAATGGTTTTATTTTCTAGATGACTATTTTTCAAACTAGAAATATGTTTTGCATCAGTGATGTGTTAAGGTCAAGTCAAGAAAAGAGACAATATGTCCCATGTCACGGAGACCAGGATAATGAGAGTGTTCTCTGGGAGCTGGCTCAGAGGCTGTTCATTTCACCGGCAAAAGGTTATACCAGACAGATTGTTTCTCATTTGATGTCTTAAATTAAACTGCTGACATGACCTGCCTCAGAGTAAGAAACATACGTGTTTGCCAAACAGACCCTAAAGAAAATCCCTGTTTTGAGAGAGTTGGTTCTTTCAGCTGCAGCCTTTGAGGCTTTTCTGTTTTTAAGATATGCTTAGGAATTGAACCAGGTTTCCAACTGCAGTGCAGCTCCTAACATCTTCTTGAGGGAGGCTGGTGGATCTGAGGCTTGATGGCTGCTCGGGGTGCTATGGAATTTAGAATTTAGAAATACCACACGTTCAAGATGCTCATGAGATCAAAAAAGAAATTACCGAGACTAGAAAATTACCTGTAAGAGATACGTTTTAATTATTCCCCTCCATTCTATCCCTGCTTTGCCCTCCTCTATGGCCATCTCCACCTACCACCCAATCAGAGCTAAAGGAACATCAAACTTCATGGTAGGTGGTCCCCAAATCAGTCACATCAGCACCACAGGCTCTATCCCGGGCATCAGAATCTGCATTTGCACAAGATACCCCGAGGATTCAGAGGTCCTGGTCCACACATTTTGAATAGGATTAGGCAAGGGCGATGTGCCAGGCACAGTTCCAAGTTGGGCAGGTACAGCAGTGACTAGAGCAGACAAAGTGTGCTTGCATTGGGTTGACATTGTGGTAAGGGAAGCAGGAAAGGTCAATAAACAAGCAGGCAAGTGAGTATTAGTATTTCTGAGGGTCATAGGTATTGGGGCAAGGAAAGGGGGAATAGGTGCCGATGTGGAGGGAGGGTTCCTATTTATAAATGGGGATGGGGGCACCTGGATGGCACAGTCAGTTAAGTCTGACTCAGGTCGTGATCTTGGGGTCGTGAGATGGAGCCCCATGTCAGGCTCCGTGCTCAGCGTGGAGTCCGCTTGAGAGTCTCTCTCCCTTTCCCTCTGACATTCCCACTCACTCTCTCTCTGTAAAAATAAATAAATCTTAAAAAAAAAAAAAATGGTGATCAGAGAAACCTTCCCCTAAAGAGTAAAATCTGAACAGAGATGTAAATGAAGTGGGAGAGCAAACCAGTGGGTGAGTGGTCAGAGGAACTGAATCCAGCCTGGCCTCCCTCTCTCTGTGGAGTACGACATATTGCAAACTGCAGTCCATTCCAGCTTCCTGGCCCTTGGTCTCCTCACCTGTCAAGTAGAAGTAAAAACACTCATGACAAATGTGTGGGTGACTTGAAGAATCAGATACGATGCATGTATGTACAACTGCTATGACCCTATGGCCCGAGTCCAGGCCCCTTGGCCCTTGGCCTCTGAGCCATGGGGGGCCAAACAGGTGTGGTTCACAGTTGCAGATGGAAGTATAGAAGAGTGTAAAACCTTGAGCTTTGCACAGTCACCCTACTCAACGTCTTCTCCATGTGCCATCTACAGGCTCGGGCCCTACTTCCCAGAGCAGGGGCACCCCCACGTGACCATCCTCCACTGACTTCCTACCCGACACCCTCCCTACACCTCTTCCTTGTCACAATCTCCCCTCCATGCCCAGCCCTTTAATATCTGCTCTGACATCTGTATGGCCTCTTTTCCCAGGCAACGGTCCTTCCGCAGGGTGAGGCCACTTCTACTTTCCTCCGGCAGGGAGTGTCCTCTCAACTCAGTAGTTCTTACCAAGTCTACGTCTCCTCATTTCCATTCCTCTGTGGCTCTACAATGTGCAGCCTCTGTCTGCTTTGTGAACCCGGGAGCTCCAGTGTAAGCCGTCTTCTAGGACGCAGCCGTGAATCGCTCCGTCCTGATGGCCGGGTCAGCAGAAAAAGGGACAATAGCACTGACCCCCTCCCCCAGTGATGTCTGATGGAAGAGAGCCCTAGGCAAGGGCCGTGCTGCAGTTTACCTGGTGGCATGTATTCCTCACGAACAATCAGTTCTTTCCGGTTAATTTGAGAGAATGTCTGTATTTGGTGTTTCTGTAATTTTATTTTGTGTTTCAGTTGAGTAAGTGTTGCTGAATATCTGTAGAATGTGTGATAATTTTTTTTGTAAAAAACGCAATAAAAGAAACATTAGCATAGGAAAATATTTTATGTTGTGTAAAACACTTGGCTGAGGAAATGTTTTAATGCATTATATCAAAATGCTACAGACGTTTAGCAGCTAGATTACAGGAGTGCTTGGCACTGAAGGGGACCCAACTCAGCATTGCTGGGTAGGAAGAAGGGCACTGGGGGAGGTGTGGATGAGAAAAAGAATTGGGTATCAGAGGTTTCTCTTTGACTGAATCAATATTCATTCAGCACCTTCCATGCAAAGCACTGTTCTAGGCTCCTTGCAAGACATGTTGATGAAAAATACAAACAACCTCTCCTCCTGTGGCTTACAAGCAAGAGATGGTCTGGGTATAAGCATTGATTCATTTGACTCATCTTTATGGGAGTTACTATGAGAAAGCACTATGCAGGATGCCGGGAAATAAAGATAAAACAGATGCGGATTCTGCCCTTGGTTCTAACAGGGATGAGGAAACATGTTCACGAGTTGTCATTAAAAATGTCAAATGTGGTGAGTGGTGGATTTTGACATTAGTGATTTTATATCATATTTTTAAACCAGCATCTCCCAACACTTTGCAGCCCTGGTTATCGGACTTTGGTTCATAGAATTGTGGTGACTTACAGTGCGGCAGAGATCATGAGTCCCTTTTGTTGTTCATGCTGCCAAGTCTCATCAAAACGCCCTTCACACTTCTTTTTTATCTAACCTTGTGGACAGTTCACATAGTAAATGCTCAATAAATACGTGTGTGCTGAATGAACCGGACGTGCTATGTGCTTGCCAAATGTTATCCTAGTATCCCTCTCCCTTAGCACACATGTGGTCTCCTGACCTTAACCGTAATTTGAGCTTCCTCATATCCACAGTATGAAAAGGAGTGTAATAATGCCATTTCCTCCACCTCAGAGGACAAACAGCCGTATATTCAGACTTCAGTTTCAAGTCTCAATGATTCCTTTGCGGAGGCTGTAAACTTGCAGAACCCAGACTACAGACATTAGACATGTTTTGTTTCTTTGAAAACATTTGGTTTTGAATGGTTGAGACATTTACCACTAATTCCACTTCTAGTTTCTGCCACCCCCTCCCTCTTTTTATATTACTGACTACAAACTACACACACTTGAGCTACCAAGTCCCAACTCAACCCATCTGCATACATCTTGGGTCTGCATTTTCAGGGACCTGTGGACCATTGCGGCTCTAACTCCTACCATTCTTATTCCAGAAAATTTAGCACTGCAATAACCTCTGCTTCCAGATCACTGGAGACAAAAACTGAACGTCTTAGCTCACTTCTAAAGGGCTGCTGATCCCTTGACCTACACAAACACCATAGTCATTACAAAAATGTTGGGAGAGATATCATAAGGGAAGCCTAGGATATTGGAACCTTAATATGCTGCCATCGAGGCTTTAAAAAAAAAAGAATTCCGTGACTTAAAAGCACCAGTTTTTTTTCATTTTGCATAAAAATAATCTAACATTGGAGTAAAAAAATAGGAAGTATATCAATTTTTAATAAATACAAGCCACAAAATAAATTTAATAAATTATAAATGATAAAATTATTGAAAAATTAAATATTAAACATTCCCACATAAAAATGTAGAACATTTATTAATTAGGGAGCATTTTCAGAGTAATACTTGCACTTTAAATTGGTCTTAACTTTTTAAACATGCAATGTTGTAGACCCATAGAATATGCCTCACTATATTTGCATGGCTGGTCATAGCAGAAAGACGATGATGCATTTGGTCAGTTTCCTCCAGGATGGTCAGTGTGTGGAGGGTACAAGATGGTTAGGGATAAAGTGGGAAATGGGACCAACGGTGGGATTCCTGGAACTGGCATTTACGGAACACAGTAAGAGATCTCTCTTTCCCCGTCTGGATTTCCAAATACAGTAGTCCCTTCTTATCAGTAGTTCCACTTTCCGGTTTCAGTTGCCTGTGGTCCACTGCGGTCCAGACCCAGATGACGCTTTTTCTGACGAATCATCTGACGGTCAATAGTAGCTTGACTTTACTTTACTACGCCTGCGTCGTTCACCTCCCGTCTCATCACGTAGGGATTTTATCGTCTCCCGTCAACACAAGAAAGAGGGTGAGTACAATACAGTAAGATATTTTGAGAGAGGCCATATTCACATAACTTTTATTACAGAATGCTGTTAGAATTTTTCTACTTTATTATTAGGTGTTGTTGTTGACCTCTTACTCTGCCTAATTCGTAAGTTAAACTTTACCACAGGAATGTTTGCATAAGATTTGGTGCTATCCGCGGTTTCAGGCATCCACTGCAGGTCTTGGAACATGTCCCCCACAGATAATGGGGTGCTGCCGTACAAGGAAGAGGAGCCACCATGTGAACATTTCTGCCAAAAATTTGGAAGGAAGGTCCACACAGATATGCCTGGTTCTCTTCCTGGAGGTTTTAGGGAAATTCCCAGCCCAGATGCTCTTATTCTTGGATTTGAACTAAAAAAGATAGGGGAGAAAATACAATGAAAGAGAGTATTTGGAGAGGGACAAGCTTTTGGTTTTCTTCTCCTTAGATCACTGTGGTACTTTTTTCTTTTAACCTTTTAACTTATACACAGTTATTCTTTGAGCCCTTGCCACCGTCTTTCCCCTCCTTCTATGATGGGAAAATAAAGGGTCCAGTTGGTAGAACCCGTGCACAGTGTGGCTTAGGCTCCCCCCCAACCCTGGGCAATGCCACAGCACTGTCTTTTGAGGTCTCTCAGTTGTCTGAGGGAAACTGGGTGCTAGACATGGACACATGCTGTGCAGATTCCTGTTCCCAGAGGGTCCTCCCGGCCAGCCATAGAGAGTGAGTGCCGTTAAACAGCCAGCCTCCAGCTCTCAGCAACTTCGGCCTCAGCCTTAGCTGCAGAAGTCACATGGCCACTCACACTCTTCCCAGGCAGCCTATGTGAGACTCTACACATTTATTCTACAGCACGCTGCCCAGTTGGCTGGAGCTTTGTCAGGCCTGCATTGCAGATCACCTTCTTCCTTGGACCAATCCTCCACTCTTTCCCCTTCCCTTTATGGGTATTAATCCTTAATAAATATTTTGCATTCAAAACTGCCTCAGCAACTGCCTTTGGAAAATCAGCCTTTGGGTACTGAGAGAAGTGAGAAAGCAGGAGGGTGATAAGATGGAGCTTTAATGTCAGATCACTCACCACCGGACTGACAATTAGGGGCCATTTTCTGGCACCAGGTGGTAGTCCTATTGTTAAAACTTTCCTCAGTGGTGGATTGCTATGGCATATTCGTGGAAGAGAATCCTAGTGATGATAATATATAAGGCACCTGAAACATGATGATGTGGACGTCAAGATAGGAGGATTAGACAAGTACTGCTAAGTGTCACTGATACTCTAAGGAAAGATCAAACAAACAGCTGAAGACGAGTAACAAGTAAACTGAAAGCCAGAGAGGAAAGCCTACAGCCTCTTTGCTTGTCCACAGTGAAGCTTTCATCTTCTCTAGCTGGAGAGTGCAGCAAGGCAAGAACCAAGCCCAGGATTTCAAGTCAGAGTGGATGAGCCAACCAAGAAAAGTCTGTTAACCCAAGGTCAGGGTCCTGTCTGGGAAACCTGGGACCTTGACACATGAGAACATCTGAAGGGATGTCTGGCAAGTACCAGTGGGAGAACAACAGTGCAGGCTTTTGATGTTCTTGAACAAATCCAAGGTATCTTCACTGTGGGATTATGTACCTTTTGAAATACAACTCTAGCATGCTAACAGGGCCCTACTATGTTGTATATAGTATATATATACATACACATACATATATATGTTGTGTATATATATATGTATATACAGACATACCTGTATGTCTGCCTATAGGTAGGATGACCAACATCCTACTTTGCCCATGACTTTTAGCAATGAAAGTCCTTTGTTACAGGAAATCCCTCAGTCCTGTGCAACCTTGGTCACCTAAGCACAGGACACTAAGTTCACTGCCCTGCCCATCAAGGTTTGGTTCCTGTCAGAGCCACCACATCAGAAGGCCCAGCAACAATCCATCATTAGAGGGCCGTGATTCATCTGGGATCAAGCATAAGCAGGTCCAAATACATAAGCAAACCACATGATCAGGTAGCCCAGACCCATGGCACCCCTTGTGGAATGTGCCCCTGCCTCAGCTCTTGCTTATGGATGTGTGGGACATCTGGTGTGACTGGCTGAAAATGGAGGGAAGAGCCAGAATCTGGCTCAGTATGTGGGTTTCGACCAAAAAGAGAAGGCAGCTTTGATATAGCCTCATCAACAACGGCCTTGAAGGACGAGGTCAAGAGCAAATCTTCCAAATGGGCAGTTTCATGTGGTGCATCTGGTCATCAAATTGTAGAAAGAGAAATGACCCAAGACTAGAATATATATTGTGCGCTACAGTAAATATGCGGGCCTGCTGGTCAGATGCCTAACAGGAAAAAGATTCAAAGGTTGAGGATAAGGCCGTGAGGGGCAGAGGCACGTAGATGAATATACAGGAGTGCACGAGAAGTGTAAAGATCACTGTACAGCACTGTAATGCCTGAGGGAGAACAACCACTCCAGAAGCACTGCAGGAGCAGGTGGATAAAATGACCAGACTGGTTGGCCTGGACCAGCCTATGTTATCAGCCACATTGGTGCTGGCCTGATGGGCACCTGAATGAGAGAGCTGCTGCAACAGAGATGGGGTCTACGTGCTGGGCATGGAGCAGGGGCTCCCACTTACCAAGGCTGGCCAGCTACAGCTCTACCAGTCGTTCCACCTTCCAGCAACTGTGACTGACCCCGAGTGCCCAAAATGGCATCATTCCTCAAGGAAATCAACTAGTCCCTTAGGGTTCAGTTCACTACATTGAGCCTTTCCCATCCTAGAAGGGCCAACAAGCAACTTGGTTGTCACAAAATAGACACATATTCTAGGCACGACTTCACTTTTCCTACCAACAGGCACACAGGCAGCCCTACTCTCCAAGGCCTAGTGTAGTAATACTGGATCCATTGACACAGAAACCCATGAAATATTGCATCCCATCAGGGGACCCACTCTACAGCACGAGGGTGAGGAATGGGCCTGTGGCTCTGAGATCCGTGGGTTGACCATATTACATTCCACGCTGCTCGGGATATAAGACATGTATTGAGCCAAAGGCCTTTGTAGGGCACTGTGTCCCTGCAGCACCATGCTTTCAATAGGAAGAATTCATGTGTCCAGGAGCCAAGGAAGAGAAGTAGGAGTGGATCCCACTCCCAATGACCCACTGGGGAACTTTGTGCTTCATGTCTCTGGAAACCCAAAGTTGCCCAAAGGGGACAGACTTCCTCTAGAGGACACAGCAAAGATCCCATTAAATTCTAACTGTTTCTGTTGCCTAGGCTTTTAAGATCCTTGTACTCAGGGAGGCGTAGGCAAGATGAATGACAGAGGTAACTGTCCCTGATTACTAGGGGCTGGTGGGCTTCTGTTAGACTGTGGAAGCAGGGAGGACTATGTGTGGAACCAGACTATGGGGAACAAGATGCCTTGCCTACCTGTCATTCTAAATAGAATCAGCACCACCATTAGAAAAAGATATGATGATCCTTGGAGAAGATGGTCTGGGTCCGGCCACCAAGGTTAGCAGAAGAGGTCCCTGTGACTGGAGAATAAGAAAATAAACCTCACTATGGACCCTGAAAGCATTTGCTTTGCTCAGACGACCACACTGGGAGCTATAATTATTCACTAGTTTCCCCTTTCTAAAAGAGGCCTACGTAAATCCAAGCAGCTCAAAGGTGGCATGTGGGGCGGACGCTGAGGCGTGACTCCCAGGTCGCCATTTGGGAAGAACTTGCCGCCCAGCCATAACAGCGGCCATGGTTCCAGCCACGAGTTTACCGTGGTGGTCCGCCTCAGCTGCAGAGGCTACCTCGCCCCCAGTCATGCTCTGTCCAGGGGGCCTCTCATTTGGAGACTGAGTAAGAGGAGCAGTGTGAAGTCCTGCCATTTCCGCTGGATAGCGTCCCCTCTGAAAGGCAGTACTCACGCTAGGTCGGCGGGGGTTCGTTGGTCCTGCATCACAGTGTGACGTCTTCCTCTGCCTAATCGTACCTTCTCTGCTTTCCATTCACAGGCGTTATTCCCGAAAGAAAATCTGGTACCCCAAACTCTATATATAAGCATCTGCTTCGGGACTACTCATTCCACTTCCAAGTCTGAGAGGATCTTTGGCCCCAGAGCCAGGGGCTGGAGCAACAGAGGTGAAGACTGCCTCCTAATCCTGTTGATGGGTGATTTGGAAGCCGCCTGCAGGTAGGAACTGTCCTGAAATGCTCACCTGCTAGGCGTGGGCAAAGCAGGGCTGTGATGTGGCAGGTGGAGAGTGAACGAAAAGCTCCAGTCCACCTCCAGGCATCAGTCTAGACCTCACAGAGCTAAGCCACTTTCGGGGCTTGATGAATCCTTGGCTGAGAGGGTCTGGAGCTTATAAGACAGGCCCAGGCTGCTGTCATGAGCAGCCAGCTTAGGACACAGATACGCTGGGCAAAGTGGGGTCCAGCAGAGAAGGTGATGAAAAGCTGCAGGGAAACTGCAGATCACAGGGGCAAGCCCTGTATTCAAGTGGCCTGTTGATTCGTCTGTCTCACCTCCCTGCCCAGCCCCCTGTCTCCTCTTCCACTGCAGTACCCAGCATAGAGCCTATGCCCAGGAGACCCAGTAGAAGGACTAAACTGAAAACCTGAAAGTAGCCCGCAGAGAGGCCCTATAGCTCAGACGACCCTCAGCTTTCCGGCACTACCTTAGAAGACTCTGTGTGCCCTCCTGGAGGAGGTGGTCAGTAATAAGAGCAGGGCAAGTGGTCACTGACTGCGGTGATTTGGAGGAAATTTGGAGTTCCAGGAAATCTGTGTATAACTTTAGTTAAAACTACAGAGTTCTTTTGCTTTGTTTTGTTTCCCATGGCTGGCATGTCCTGAAAAGGAGGCATTATATTGGTTTGTCACATGGCTGGATGGGATGGATGGATGGACGGATGGATCGCAGTATCCACTATGGATGGATGGAGTCCAAGAAAGATACCGAGAGAAGGAGAGAGGCAGATGACTTCCTCTGCAGTATATCAGTTAAGATGCCTTTGGCTGCAAATAAGAAAATCTGACTGAAAGTGGCATAAAAATGAGATGCTGATTATCTCAAAAAAGAGGAACTCTGGAGATAGGCCCTTCTAGGTTTAATTTTGGGGTTCAATGGTATTCTCAGGGGTCCCTTTCTTTGTTTTTATGTCTTGGCATTCCCTTCCGTCTTGAGTTGATCCAGTCTGTCCCTTCGTGGTTGCAGGATTGCAGCAGCAGCTCCAAGTGTCAGAGCCTCACAAAATAGTCTCCAGGGTAGGAAAGGAGACTGTACCTTCTTGCATCTGATGTCTGTTACTCAAGACCAGGAAAAGCTGTATTGGTCACGATGAAGTAGATTGTACTTGGGTGACCGGGTGGCTCAGTCAGTTAAGTGTCTGCCTTCCGCTCAGGTCATGATCCCAGGGTGGTGGGATCGAGTCCCATCGAGCATTGGGCTTCCTGCTCAGCGGGAAGCCTGCTTCTCTCTCGGCCTCTGCCTGCTGCTCCGCCTGTTGTGTGCTCTCTCTCTCTCTCTCAAATAAATAAATAAAGTCTTTTAAAAATAGATTACATTGTAGTAACAAATAAACCTCTAAATCTTAATGGCTTAAGATGATAAAAGTACACTGCTTACTCACGCTCCATGCCTTGAACATTTTGCTAGCTCACTGTAACGGACCCCTGCCGAGTCAGGCCCTCATTTTAAAAAGAGCTTTGGATTTCTCCATGGCAGGGAAGAGAAGGTTGAAAACTCTAGCTCCTGCTGTGAAAGCCTTTGGCCTAACGTGATCCATGTAACTTCCTCTTCGATTTCGTTGGCCAGAACTCTATCAAGGCCCTGCCTCACTTCAAGGAAATAGGGAAACTCAATTTTCTGTGTGTTTGGAAGGAAAGGAGAACCTGATATTAGTGAACATTAGCTATGTCTTCCAAAAACAGCTTTCCCCAGAAGTTCTAAATCTTTTACAGCTCTTTGTCTGGAATCGGGTCACGTGGTCATGACTAAATGAAAACCCTAGTCAGGGAGAATGGAATCACTATCAGCCCTCTGAGAGAATTCAGAAACATTTGTCCCAGCAGGTCGGAGAGGGGATTGATCTAGTTAGGCAAACAACAGTACCTGCTGCTTGCTATAAAAGGGCTTTATTTGGCAATATCTGTGAGTCAAAAAGGTCCTTAATAAGAGGATTTATTTGCTCCTAGATTTAGAAAATAATGCTTCCATGAGTTAGCACCCTGTTCATAGACAATTCCTCAATCACCATGGCGGGGGCGGGGTGGGGGGAGACCCAAACAGATCCTGCAATAGGTACTGTTAAGGATTTTCCTTCCTCCTCCAACAGCTCTGAGAGATGATTGGTGAACTTTAGACAGTAAGAGAAACTTTAGTTTGTTATTTTTTTGAGAAAAATTATTTCAAACAAACAACCAAAGTCTTTGAAACAAGCCAATTAGTTTTGTTTTTTTTTTTTACTCAAAGTTAATGAGGGACAGTTGAATTCAGAAGGTTCTTTTAATTTCTTCCTTCTCCCTTTTCTCTCTACCCATCTATTCCACTCATAAAATAAAACTACATAAAATGCCATTGCCCTATTTTGCCATGGTTTGGGGCCTCAGATGTTTATGATTCTGTGGCAGCATGGGGGCTGTTTAGCGAATGGTTGAAAGGGGAGGGGGAGAATTACAGCAGATGGTTGAAATTCCAGAAAAGTCAGCCGTAGCACCCCTGCTAAGATTAAAATTGCTCTATTTCTGGGTAGGTCCAAACCTGGAAGTTGTTTACCTATATAGCCTCCTTGAGAGAAAAAGCAGAGGGTTGGAAGAAGAGCCCAAAGCCTATAGAACCAACTTGATTCCAACCCCAAAACAGGCATGTGGGGTGTGTGTGTGTGCATGTGTGTGTGTGTGTGTGTGTGTGTGACATATGGCAATTTGAAACAGTTAAACATATGAAGAATGTTTTTCATTCACAGATGGTTAAAAAAAACGCATTTATTTTTTTCATATAACACATTCTTGGGGTTTGGAGCCAACCACCTCCAGGGAGGGTCACAAATCCACTCAATGCCCCTGATGACTCAGGTTTATGTTTGAAGGTCTGCTTCAGCTGAAAGATGAGTAAAACTGTGGTTAAGTTAGACGTTCCCTGGTGGCTCTGGGGCCTAGGGGCACTGATTATTTCAACAAGGCTATATGAAAAAGTCCAAGTTGGAACATTAGCTTCAGATGGATTCACCTGTTCAAGGCAGCTGAAAGAACAGAATTTATCCACGGAGTTAAATCCTTCCCATGGCACTTACCTGGCACCATTTATCTGGTCCCAGCTTTTCAGGAAGGGCTTCTGGGGCTGCAAAGAGAGGGAGAGAGGTGGCTTTCCCTTTTCCTTTTCTCTAGTGAATAAAGTACTGCTTCTTGCCAAGGTTTTCTCTTGCTGCTATGAGAGCAAATTGGGACCCAGAGTGTCCAATCAGGGCACCAAATCTCTGCACTGCTTGCAAAGACAATTATTCCGTGGGGGCTTTTGACAGTGGGAAAAGAGAATTAATTAAGTCTCATTGTAAAATTAAGTAACATAGCTATATATTTTAGAACTATGCAATTATGCCTTATCTTGGAGTATTGTAAATATATAACTGTGATGTATTATTAGAAATTTCCTTAGAATTCTAGAACTCAAGGGTCTTTAGAGATCGCATAGCCCAGCAACTTTTTTTTGTAAAGATGAGAACAAAGCTGGAGGGGTTATGTGATGGATTGGAGCCTACAACGAGTCTCATGACTTGAAAACTAGTACTCTTATCATTTCAGTTGATTTGCATGTTGCACAGAGATAAAGTCTACAGCAGGTAAAAATAGCAGGTGGTCAAAATGGCCTCGAAATCTCTTAGAAAGGCACTGTGCTGGAAACAAGCACATGTCTTTCACTGAGTCCAGCACAAATACGTTTGCCTTCAGACTAGATCTCTGTTTCTCAAGTTGTGCACCAAATGAAGCAGAGATCTGGGGCTTAGAGGTACTATTGTGTGGAAAGTGGGTCTTTAATGTCAAGGATCACAATCTGTAAAGATGCTCCCACCATGAGGGGTAGCTACAATTGAGACCAACTCATAGATCAAGAATGTCCTTAGGCAAAGACTCAAAGAAAACACTGTTATCTCTGAAGTGTTCTGTCAATGAGATCTCACCTCCCTGGGACTTTGTCCTGTGAAGCTGAAACTCCCTGAAATGTGAACTCTGTCCCTCAACTTACCAGGCTGCAGGTGATTTGGGGCACCCTTGTCCCTGAGCTGGAACCTGGAGAGTCTCTTCAGAATTGGCTCATGTGATTACGGAGTCTGACAAGTCCTGAGATTTGCAGTCGGCAAGCTGGAGACCCAGGAAAGCAGATGGTGTAATTTTAGTCTGAGATCCAGGAAGAGCCAATGTGTCAGTTTGAGTCTGAAAATGGGGAAGAAATAATGTCCCAGCTCTGAGGCAATCAGGAAGGTGTTCTTTCTTACTCAAAGGATCCTCTTTGTCCTAGTCAGCCTTCACCTGATTAAATGAGGCCCACCCACACTAGGGAGGGCAATCTGCTTTATCTAGTCTATTGAATATGGTTCATACTTTAATCTCATCCAGAAACACCCTCACAGACACATCCAGAGTAATGTTTCACCAAATATCTGGGTACCCTATGGCCCGGTCAAGTTAACACATAAAATTAACCAGCACAGCTTGTTCTGTCTGCTGTCCTCCAATGGATAAACATTTTTGCCTCAAATATTTCTTCTGTTTGTCATAATTATTTAAGGTGAGAGAGTACATTCAGTCTCCTCTTGCCCTGCCTCTCCAATAGAATGTGTTGTCCAACTTCTGGGTTATTGTCTGTCTCATGGAAAGAAATGGCATCTCTGTTCATTTTTATTTTGCTTTTCTCTTATAACGAGTAACACTGATCATCTTGATATATGTATGTTTTGGCATTTGTGTTTCTTTTTCTGCAGTTTTTTTCATATTATTTGTTCATTATTCTCTGTTGGATTCTATCTTTTCTAAGGGTTCTTTTTATAGAGAAATTGGCACTTTGTGTATTGCAATTATTTTTTTCTTTATGTTACTTTTGTGTGGAGAAGGTTTTTTTTAATATACCTGAGTTTATCAGTCTCTTTCTTTATGGATTCTGAATTTTTAGTGATAATTAGAAAGGGCTTTCCTACATCAGGATTCTCCCATGTTTCCTTCTCATACTTTTATGTTCCATTTTTCACATGGAAGTAATTAATCTTGGTGAATTGCATAAAGTATGGATCCAATTTTATCCCTCAGCATGTGACACTCAGTAGTTCCAATGTCTATAATAAAAAGTCAATCTTTATAACATACTAAATTCTATATGTATATATATTTTATTGTTCTGTAATTTCTCTTCTGTTCCAAAGGTTTGCCTTTTCATATGGCAGCACCACATTGTTTAGAAACTGGGACTTTTGGGACTTGATCTCAGCTCAGGTCTTGATCACAAGGTCATGAGTTTAAGCCCTGCTTCAGGTTCCCCTGCTGGGTGAACAAAATAAAGCAAAATAAACAAAAATGTTTAAAAATTGAGACTTTTTATTAATATCAACTAGAGCTGGTCTCTAAAAATCCTGCTCTGGCCACTTGTTTTTCAGAAGTTTCTGGGTTATTTTGGTTATTTGTTTTTCCAAATGAACTTTAAAATCAGCTGTCTAGGAAAGCTATTAAAGTCTAGGAAAGAGCTGTTAGTACTTTTACTGAGGTCATGTTGAATTCATAACTTGGTTTAGGGAGAATTGAGATATTTATGGTGAAAAGACTTTTTGATCAGGTACCTTTTGGGTCCTTCATTTGCAAAAGGTCCAAGGGGATCCTGATGGTTTTCTACCACTGCCCTCCCGGCTCAGCAGTGAGATCTGCTGGACAGATATTGGGGTTGTGTTCTACTTGACTGCTAAATAACTCAGAAAGCCAGAGCTGGAGAAGGCCAAGTGTGTTTAAGGTGTTTTGGTAGGAGTTCCACCAACATCGACGTCGTTGTTAATAACGTGGAATATATAAGATCTCTCAACTGATAGATTATCCTAAATGACCTTCACATGGCTCATCAAAGCCATTTCATTACTTTTGGATAAGACTGGCCCCACAGAAAATTATGAAGTGATCAACTTTTGGCTACCTCACCTTTCCCATTTTTCATCATTTCCCCAACACAGCATCCCCTGACTCCCCAAGGCACAACTGCAGATATCAGTCATAGCCCTATGTTCCCTCCTATTTCTCCCTTATCAAAACCCATCCTAGGAGAAGAGTCTGATATTAGTCATTTATACCTTAAGATGAAATTCTTTCTAGCAGTAGAAAGACTACAAATATATATATATTTATGATATAGTTATATATTATATATATATATATACATATATGTATATATATATATATAATTTTTTTAAGAGTTTTGAGTAGCTGGGAGCAACTGGAGGAGACAGGAGTCTTCCAGGTGTCCTGGAAATATTTCCAGGTAGATCTGTACCTTCTAAGGCCCTGCTTTTGGGCATAAGAGAACCCTGCAGACCCCAGGAGATACTCTTGTCATCTCGCTTCCCATAGTCTAAGAGGAATACTGAGACAATGTAAACAATTTCATTCTGACCACAAATTACAGAGAGATTGTCCAGAAGGAATGCATTTCCCTTATCTGCCAGGCCTGCCTTTGTGCATCCGGGATCAGAGAGCTCCTCTGAAAGCCAGAAGTGGTACAATTAGAAGCAAAAATATGAAGTGCATTACACGCAACTCCTCTTACAACACATGCAAAGTAATCAATCTTAACCTCTGGCAGCCACACCAGGGAATCTGTCTTTCCCTTTTTATTTATTGACTTGCCCTTGGCCAGCCCTTAACATATTTATTTTTGTCGTTCCAAGGTTTTTGCTCAACATTCAGCCAGTCCTGTTTCCTTCCTGGGATATAGATGGCTCATCTGTCAGCTGCAGTCAGGATTAGCGACTGACACCCATCCCATATTGTAAAATAAAGCCTGCTTTATTATGATTTAGGGATGGGGAGTCTTTTCAGCCCAGCGGTTCAGTGTTTTAATGAGCAGAGGGTCTCCCCTTTGGACGCGGGCTCATCGCGGCTCCAGCTGGAGGGTCCGAGTCCACAGCTCCTCCGGGGCTGCCTTCTGGGGGCACCCACGTGGCCGGGGCGCAGGCAAGGAAGCCTTGATGTGCTTGGGCTCCACTCGGCACTGCTACCGCTTTGGAAGGGAAACTTTGTGCCCGACTCTAAACACTGCATTTGAACAGTTGAAAAACCCAGAGCTTCACCCTCAGGAGTAAGGGGAGCCTTTGGAACAAATGTGAAAGGGATGTGAGCTCACTGAAGTTCCTGCATGTGAGGCGCTGAGAGCGGAGGACTGCACTTCATTTTTTAAACACCTCGGCAGTTCCTCGGCTTCAAGAACTAACCGCAGCGCACAGTATTAAAGGCCCCAATTCCCTCTGACATGCCTTCTTTTCTCTCAGCTTCAAAACTTAGACAGAGCTGTAAATGAGACTCGGGAAGAGAGCGGGGAGATTCACTTCTGACCGCAGGAGATGTTCTTGCCCCATCCGTGTTCCGGCTACTCCTTCTCCCACCTGCTATTCTCCCTCCGGCAGGTGATCTGGTTTCATCTTGGGACTTTCTATTAGGCTTCCATGAGACGGCACATCACAAGTAGGTGTGCGAGAATGTATTTTTCTTTCACTCTGGTTAATTTTATATTAAGCCCTGGTTCTGCTGAGGCGAAGGAAATTTACCCTCCATTAATCTAAGGGGGTGGCATTGATGGGCTAGGGATTCACGGAGGGTACAGAGGGGTGGGTGGAAAGCAGGTGGGAGGGAGCGCTTTTGGTCCTTGGAATGTCTGCACACACACACCACCCCCACACCCCCACCCGCCCCTCCCGCCAGTCTCTACTTAGAAATCTGTCTTCAGCCCTTTGTTCGTGTTCACCTGGGGTCCTGGAGCCAAATATCTCTCTGCATTGCTGGGTGCCATGCTTGATGTCAGAGTCATCATTCACGGAAATGCCATTCATCCCTGAGGGAAAGGGGGCAAGTGCCTTCTGGCCTCAGATCTGGGAAAGCACGCTGGCTTCTCCTGCTTCAATGGGGCTCATCCCAGGAGACAGCATGGGAGGAACCTTGTGTCCAGGAGCCACCATCATCTATGTTCTGTGGATTCCTCCCTGTCTCTCTTCCATTTTCCCCAGCCTAGGCAATTTTTTTCTATGCTGAGGAGTTACGGGTAGAGAGAAACACATTTCTACATTTTCTCCCTCAAATCCATAGCTCTCAAACTTTTTGTCACTTCCTCTCCTCAGGACACTCAAGAACCCTGGCTTTTGGATGACAAAAGCCAGGGATGTAATTTTGGTTTCCACTCTGTGTAGCATCCTTCCCTTGAAGCGATGAGCAGAAAGTGGCCCAGCTGCTTGAATGGGTATAAAATACATTGATTAAAGTTTCACAAGTATTATTCTGCCACAAGGATAAAATAGCTTAATAAACAAAAATCTCTCGGAGGGTCCCTCTGATGAAGCTCCTAATGCCTGCTGGCTAATGAGTACAGCTCGGCAGTGTATCGGGATGAAGGCCCTGGGCAAACTATGAATTTTGGCGCTTGTTTTCAAATATGACTGCTTTTTGGCACATTAATGTTTGTTCCTGCTTTCTGAAATAGTTGTGTTCTAACGTCCCAGCCTAAGCAAAGGACTGCAGACACTTTCTAAGACCATACTACCAATATGGTAATGAACCCCAGGACTTTTTCTAGCATGCTCTGTCTTGTTCCCTGCCTGCCCTTGCTCTTCCTAGTATATCCTGAGGACAAAATTCATATGAGAATGAAGAATGTGACCCTGGGTAAGATTCTGCTCTCTTTTCTCTAACGTGTCTTCTAAGTATTTTCCTTTAAATTTTTCCCATTTCAAATTCAATATTTTCTTTAGTATATGAGCAAATTTGTAACAGACACATCTTTTTTACATGCTTAATTTTTCAGCTTATTGTCAGATAAGCTCCAAGTCATTGGAACTCATCTAGACTATCTCTTTAAATTACAAGTCCCTTTTACATACTTGGGCATCAGAGATCCCTTTTTAAAAGGAATATTTATTTTTGTTGATTGTACCAACTGGAAACAAAAAAACTTTTAAAACACTTTTAAAAGACCTACGTTAAATAACATAAAAAGGAAGTTATTTTGAAATTCCTAGAGGTAGGGCGCCTGGGTGGCTCAGTTGGTTGAGCAACTGCCTTCGGCTCAGGTCATGATCCCGGAGTCCCGAGATCGAGTCCCACATCGGGCTCCCAGCTCCATGGGGAGTCCGCTTCTCACTCTGACCTTCTCCCTTCTCATGCTCTCTCTCACTCTCTCTCTTTCCTAATAAATAAATAAATAAATAATCTTTAAAAAAAAA
>CM052809.1:75033251-75148822 GCA_028533885.1 Nasua narica | reverse complement strand
CTGGGTGGCTCAGTTGGTTGAGCAACTGCCTTCGGCTCAGGTCATGATCCCGGAGTCCCGAGATCGAGTCCCACATCGGGCTCCCAGCTCCATGGGGAGTCCGCTTCTCACTCTGACCTTCTCCCTTCTCATGCTCTCTCTCACTCTCTCTCTTTCCTAATAAATAAATAAATAAATAATCTTTAAAAAAAAAAAAAAAGAAATTCCTAGAGGTAATGCAGGAAAAATCGCTGTTGAGTTCAACATTCAATGGTATGCATATAAAGACATAAATCCACTCATTGTAAGAACACCTAAAAAATGTACAGATATACTCAAGAGTGCGATAATACAGAGATGAGAAGAGGGTGGATCACGGAGCCAAAGGAGAATCGTGCCTCATAGAGAAGAAAAGAGTGAATTAGCACATAGGGGGTACGTGCTGTGTGCCCAGTACTTCTTAAGACTGTGGTGTAGACATTATTGCTTCCATTTCACATAGAAGGAAACCAATGCTCATTTAGGTAGCTTGCCCAAGGTTACATATTTCCTCAGCAACAGAGCTTGGCTTGAATCTTGGTCTGTGGGACTCCACAATATCCTCTTTTCACAATAAAAGCCAGCTGTGGTCAGTCTAGTGCCCACAGAATGGCAACATAGATGTTTGGGTATATCTACCTTGGGTGTTTTATACTCCTAGAAATCCATGCCAAAGGATTAACTAGAAGGAAAACAATAAAAGGAGATAGCCAATACTATATCCATTTCACACATCGCAACAAGGTTGGCTACAAGAAATCTTGATGGAAGATATTGATTTGATCAGGGCAATCTTTCAAGATACGATCCAGGTCTTTAGCAAGAGCTACACTATTTTTGCAACCCATTGAGTGGTGACAGGAGTTCACTTCACACCATCACAAATTTCCCACGAGAGCTAACAAAACCTTGCAGCTTGGGAACATATGGGAAAGTGCACTATTGTACTCACAAAGTAAAAGTAATATGTCACCATTGCATGGTACAGTCATAAACTATGTGTGTATTATAAGTGAAAGGGACCCGGGCAGAGGGGGCAGGACTTAGTCCTCATATAGAGGGCATATTGTGGACTTAGAACAGCAGGAGATACTGCATTTCTCACAACAGATTCGCTTCCAACTCTCAGTCTAGCCATTTGTGGCCTCAATGCTTTTGTTTCTTTACCTTCAGCACAGGACTGGAATGCCAACATTTTCATTTTAAAATCCGTTTTTACAAGTGTCACTCATTTGATGATACTTTTGGTCCCTCCAAAAGAAATAAACTCTACTTAAGTCTGATTTTCTGGAAGATCTAATCTTTTGCAGAAGATGCTTAATAAAATATACAACCTTTGTACAGCTAATGCCTTAATGACTGACTTGAGATTTTTTTTTTACTCTTGCATTGAAGAAACAAAAAATGTAGATGATCCATGTCCAAATCAAATAGGACCAGCTTCTTTTTATTTTTATTTCTTTTTATTTCAACAGGAGCTCCTTTCTCTCTTTTAAAATTAATCAGTAAGTTGATTTCAAAACCCAAACACTAACAAAAAATTTTTTAAAGATGGCCATTATCTAGAAATGGAACCAAGAACTAGTAAACCTAATAATATATGGTTAACAAGCTGCTCCTCCCCTGCCTGTAAAAACTGCTTCAGGATAAATTTTCCTTCTCTGAGGACATTTGCTCTTTGAAGGGACAAGGAAGAAATCAGATATACCAGGAACACTGTAAAGTTCTAGGTAATCATTTTATTTCTAATTTTAAATAAAATTCAATGCTTTGGTGCAATAGCTTCTATCACCCCAGAGACACCCGGAGACAGTATCAGGTAGAGAGAAAAACATGGGCTCTTGCAGCAGGAGGTTACCAGTCCTAGAACCATCACTTCATAACCAGGTGATCCCTACCAGGTTCCTTGGCCTCCCCGAGCCTGGTTTCTTAATTCAAAAAACCTGAGATCAATAAGCCTCTGATCTCACGGGGTCAAGCAAGGTAATACTCATACTATGCTATACTAATACCATACTCTGGTAGTACAGACTTTTATACAAGATGAAACTCATGTCACATGGTGTATACATTTACAACAGTGCAGTTTCCTTTCATTGCACGAAATGCTCTGCATCACAGAGAATTTCAACCACATTCGATGTTAAATGAGCTTTCATATGCCTCAACATGTAACCACCATTTTGTCTCTGAAAAACAGGTGGATCAATTTCCAATCAAACAATTAGGCCCTCCCCCTCCCTTTCCTTTTTAAACAAAGCCTACTTGTTAGTTGGGGATGCACCTATTTTTCTCTGCTCGGTACTACCTGGAGTACAGGGTCCTCCTGTGAAGGAACGGCAAGGGACTCGCTGTTCCATGAGTTTGTGGACAGTAGGGACCGTTGTTGCGTGTCTAGCACACAGCACAGTGCTTGGCACAGAGAAGGTTTGGTGAGTGTTGGTTGAACTCAGCTGCTGAACGGAATGGCATTGTGATGACAGAGGCATATGTAATATTTGGCAACTCTCTCGGAGCTTCTCGGGTATGATCTGAAACTGGCCCCTGTACGCAGAGGGCAGGGGGAGACCAAAGAAAGTAGCCGGCCTCTCCAGGTTGGTAGGTGGCAATTTTATGAATCGGAGGGAACTTACTTGCAAGGCTTTTCTTGTGTGGCAGCAAGATGAGGCAGTCCTTGCACCTCCCATCGAATCAGAAAATTTACAGAGACCCTAACGAGGTTCAATTCTGTATGTTACACAGGTGTTCTGAACACCATATCAAGCTCTCAAGGCTATGTCCTTGGAGCAGCCTCTGGGAGTGGAAGAGGTGGGCAGAACCCCATGGCAAGGGCAGAGAAGGGGATGAGGAGCCTCGGATTGCCTGCCGCCAGTTCACGGTGGCGTGAACTGTGACAGTTCTGTCACATCTTTCGTGACCTTCCTCGACACTGCGACAGTATAGTAAAATGAGTGGGTAGACCTGCAGCTGACAAGCATTGAGCAGAGACTTCTGGCTTGGAGACAGCAGTGATCACCCATCAGAAGGTAATAAGGCCAGTGGTGGAGGTGTGTCCCTTGTTTGTGTGTAAAGACAGAGTACAATTCTCCCTCTGTGAGGTTATGCATACTTTTTTCTTTGTGTAAATGTGTATGTAGATAGATGATGGGAATTTTGATGGCTAACTACATCTATAGGTCCATTTAAGTGACATTTTGGGTAAAACCTGTTAAAAATAACCTAGACTGCTTCCTTTCTCTAGTTGTGAAAGATTGTCTACTTTGTCTTTTTATCCCAATTTGACTTTTCAATCAAAATCTGATTTTACTTATTTTATCATCTTATCACAGCTTATATATATATATGTATATATATTATAAAAAGAAATAAGTTATAGATGAAGAAAAAAGCCAGTCTGTTTGTAAATATATAGTGTGTTTCATTTCACTCAGATGCCTCCCTGGTCTGAATTAGGCTATAATGGGGCCAAACACTGAGCTTAGTGTTGGTTTTGTGGGGAAAAGCCAAGTAGTCAATTTTAATTACTTGTTGCCATATCCTTAAACAATGCACCAAGCGTGGAAATGTTCAAAATATCTTTCCTTCTGTCTGATTTCACTTTAGTCAATCCAAATTTGGCATCGCTGCTTTCTGAAATATTTTTGATTTTAGAGCAGTTGGTGATTTTAATAATTTAGTAGAGAGGAGAGAATGAAGAGAAAGAGATTGGAATTTAAAGCACAATGGCAAAAAAGTTAATTTAAAGTGATGTTTGGTTAAAAAAAAAGGTTCCCTTTGCAATGCTGTTGTGTAATTGAACGGATTAAGGGAACTGACGGGAACTTCACGGGTGTCTCAGTGGAGGTCTCTGAGGTCAGCCCTCGGCTCTTGTGCCCCACGTTAAACAAGTTTGTCAATTTTCCATCAGATTGATTTTTCTCACAGGTCTGAAGGCCTTGTCTTACTTCGCCTTATTTCCACAGGGGTTCTTAGCATTGCAAACTTCCATTTACTTTTGTTTCAAATTGTGAAGAGTGATTTTTATCTCTGAGGCATCATCAAAGAAGTAACTCTAGAATTGAAACCCTCTGTTTAATATGTAGACCGTGTTGGTTTTCTCCCATTTTCTTTCATTGTTTTTTTTTTTCTATTAGAATGAATCGCCTTTTAAGGATAATTGTGTTTATCTAGTTTACCTGGAATTGTCTTTTTGCATTTGATTTTTTTCAAATATTTACTTACTACATAGGTTTTGAAAAAGATCAGGTGAGTTGTTCCTTTCATGGTAAGTTGTTAAGTGACTATGGGCAGATTCTAAATATACCCCTGGGAAATAGAGAGACTTACCAATATTTAAGAGTTGATCTACCTGGCTCAATGACATCTGCAAGAACTCAAGCATTGAGCAAAGAAGCTATTTCTTGGCTCTTAATTTTTAGTTCCTTTGTGGTAAATATTGGATTTCTCAGTGTTTCTTTTTTCCTTTTTTTTTAAAGTCGTGTTCTGTTAGTTCCAAAAAAGAAAAATCACTTTTACTCCAATTAAAAAAAAAAAGTTCCTTAAAATGACTTTTAGTCTTATGACTTCCTTTTGAGTTTTTTGGAAAGTATACAAGAAAAAAAAAAAACATTTACATAAGCAGAATCAATTATGTCTTTCATTCCTGTCCCTACACGTGCTTGACTATTTCTTATATAAAGAGAAAATCACAAAAATATACACATCATACATATCTGTTTTCTTAAACTTTCAAACATTTTCTTCACGTACATGGTCTAATTTGCTCCTCCCAGCAGTGCCGTGAATTAGGAAGAATGAGTATTACCAACCCCCATTTACAGATGGCATGAGTATGTCCTCCCCCAAAATGTATTAGTAAATGCAGAGTTGGATCTAGAACTCAGGTCTTCAGACTCTTCAGCTTATGTCTCTTGTACTGCATCCTACTGCTTGAAGGAGCTTGTCAAAGATGCTGGATCCCTTAAATTGATACCCTGGCAATTTTTCTTTCAAAAAAATGGAAATGGCTTCTTCATCCTCAACACTACAATCACTTCATCACATTAATGGGAAAATCTTCTCATTTCCAGACTTTTGACAAATAGTTATCAGTGGATAAATGAACCATGCTCTGTGTCTTACCTGGTAATTTATTAGCTGTTTTCATATTAATAGGGCCAACCTTAGGAGGAGGTGTCTGTAATGCCTGAAATTCCACTATTATAACATTGATTTCTTTGCCTGTTTTTGTCCCATTGAAAATGCAAATAATCCTCAGAGAATCATGAAACATTAGTTAAAATTTTACTATATGCTAGTCTCTGTGGTTATAGATACAAGTAATAATAACGTACACTGAACTCCTACTACTACCAGACACTGTGCTCAGCACCGTGCACATGTCTCCTTTAACTATAAAGCAACCCACTAGGTAGGTTCTGTTATCCTCATTTACAGATCTAGAAATTGAGACTACGGGGTGCCTGAGTGGCTCAGTGGATTAAGCCTCTGCCTTCAGCTCAGGTCATGATCTCAGGGTCCTGGGATTGAGCCCCACATCTGCATCAGGCTCTCTGCTCAGTGGGGAGCCCATTTCCCCCTCTCCCTCTGCCTGCCTCTCTGCCTACTTGTGATCTCTCTCTCTCTCTCTCTCTGTCAAATAAATAAAATCTTAAAAAAAGAAAAAATAAATTGAGACTCAGATTTAAAAATATGTCCAAGGTATGTCCAAGGTGTGTCCAGCTCACTAACAAGGTAGGGTCAAGATTTGGAATGCTGTCAGCTTGGCTCCCAATTCTTTGCGTTTAGTGCTCATGCTCTAGGAATCAAGTTTCCTGCCCAAGAGAAACTCATGGTCCGGTTAGAGACAGGATGGTGCGATGGGGGCAGAAAACTGTGGGACCACAGAGGAGGGAGTACCGCACTTTGCCTGTAACTCCGAAAGCTTTCCAGAGAGGAAGATCGAGGTCTGGGTCCTGAAGGATGGGTCACAGTTTTCCAGGAGGCTGAGGAGTGAGGTGGATAGGGCGTTCCAGGCAGAGGGAACAGCCAAGACCAGACAAAGGAACATAAAATATGTGGTGTGCTTGGGAATGGCAAGTAATTTGGTGTCATTGGAGCAGAGATATTTAGTAGTGGTAGTGCTAATAGAAAAGAGGTTGAAAAGCTGCAGGTAAATGGCAAAATACCAAAGACTGAGGATGTTCTGTGCTGGATTTTTAGAATTTTTCTTTTGGAGCAATAAGCATCTATAAAATATTTTTAAGGAAGGTATGATCAGATTTGTGGTAAGAAATAGAGTATAGAGCAAGAATACCATTTATTAGACTGCTAAAATAACCTAGGAAACATGGGACTGGCTATGCTAGTTGTTTCTGCTGTATAACAAATTATCCCCTAATGTAGTAGCTTTAAACAGTAAACATGTATTATTTTACAGTTTCTATGGGTCAGAAATCCAGGCACAGATTTCTGGGTGTTTCTGACCCAGGGACTCTCACCGGGTGCAATCAAGGGGTCAGCTAGGACTGCATTGTCCCCAAGCCTGGGCTGTGGAAGGATCCATCCTAGGCTCACTCACGTGGCTGGTGGAGGGTCTCAGATGACCCACCTCCACGCTCACTTGGGTGGCTGTGGCAGGCCTCTGGTTCTCTTGGGTTGTTGGCCAAGATAGCAGCTCTTGCCACATGGGCCTCTCCACAGAGCTACTCACGGCATGGCAGCTTGCTTCCCCCTAGAGCAAGGGCTCTACAAAGGAGAGAGAGGATGAGGGAGCAAGAGAAGGCAAGGAACACAAATGCCACAGTCTTTTGGGAACATAACCTCATCATTAATATCCTGTAACTCTGTTATATTCTCTTTGTTAGAAGCAAGTCACCAGGTCCAGCCTACTGCTGGGGAGGGAATTATACACGGGCATGAATACCAGGAGGCAGGATCAAGACCACCGGGAGCCATTTTAGGGGCTGTCTACCAGCACCGGCTTCTTAGAACGTTGATTTTGAGCCGCTTACGGGGCCTTAAAATGCTGATGTCGATTGGGCAGTTGGAAATACAGGTTTGAAGTTGAAAAGGAAAGTTGGATCAAACTATAATTGTGTGTGAAGCAGTTTTTTTTTTTTTTTTAGATAACTCTATGGCAGCTGTGTTTGAATGTGGGGCACACCACAGAAACATTCTCATTTACTTAGTAAATATTCAAGCACCCTCTGCATGTGAGATGCTATGCTAGGCCTTCAGGTAATAATTTGGTGTTCCGCTCTTCTGTGTCTTAATGGGGCTCAACCTCTTGTGGGATTGTAGAAAGTAAAGGCTTTTTAATGGCAAGAAAATATGAGGTTGCAAGCCCTGAGACCCTCCTGTAAGTGGCCCGTATTTTCGCCATAAGCATCTTCGCCGTAGACATCTTTGCTGCAAGCGTTTTCACCGCACACATTTTCGCCGCATAACTAAGTAGCCATAAGGCAATTTTGCTGTAAAAAGATAAAAAAATAACTGGTTGACAGTTTGGTTTCATCAACTGGTTGACAGTTTGGTTTCATTGATACAGTACTCCCATTTTATATAAATCTAGCCCTTGTGGTGGTCTGTACCATGGTGCAGAGTTTTGAACCCATGTTCCTCATAAAACTTTGGAACACCTTGCAATGGACATGTGACAATATGCCAACAACAAAGAGCAGTGGAGAAGATTTTCACAATGCAATACGAAGCTCAGTTACAAATATACATCCTAATATTTGGAAACTGATACCTCTCTTTATGAAGGAAGAGATTTTAGCAAAAAAAGAAAAATGCCATGTTGAGCAAGGAGATGAACCAACAAGCAAAAAATAATAATAGGTGCTGCTGGGTGGCTCAGTCAGTTAAGTGTCTGCTTTCAGCTCAGGTCATGATCTCAGGGTCATGAGACTGAGTCCTGCATCAGGCTCCCGGCTCAGTAGGGAGTCTGCTTCTCCCTGTCCCTCTGCTGCCTCCCCTCCTCTGTCCCCTCCTTCTCTCTCTCTCAAATAAACAAATAAAATCTAAAAAAAATAATAAGTATAATATTATGAAGGAAGGACTTAGAAGACAAGTGCTTAGATAAAATTCACAAAACAAAGTCAGTTATTTGCACAGCATGGCCATGAATCTACACACATTTTACATGTATTCAAATAATTGTATTTTGCAACCAAGTCATTTTAATTTCATTATTCATTTTTCATGTTTCATCATGTCCTTTTAAATGAATGTCTCCCTTTTATTTTTTTTTTGTGATTTTCTTTTACAGCAAAACTGCCTTACAGCCAATTAATTATGCGGCAAAAATGCTTCCAGCAAAAATGCTTGGGGCAAAGATGCTTCCAGCAAAACTACTTAGAACCCCTCTTGTAGCATTGCCTAAATGTGGCTAGAGGGAAGGCCAGGCCCTAGGAGTGATGACCTTGGCACAGGAAGCAGATCCTAAAACCAGCCCATAGGATGGGCCAGGCTAAGGAAAGGCAGTGCTCAGATACAGCTGAACTCCAGCAGGCGCAAGCTGATCTAAGCTAGCAGACTGGAATGCAAAACTGACTAAGATGAGGAGCCCACACCCACTGCTGCCTTCACTTCAGTGAACTCAAATAAATTGTTTTGCAAGAACCACGATTAGACTGTGGCAGAGATTATGGACTGCAAGCCCAAATGCAGTCCATAGAGATAAGGGTGTTTTCTGCTTCTCTTTATTCAAAGTGGATCATATACTTTAAAAAAAATGAAGTGATCACTTTAAAAATTTTTTTTATTAACATATAATGTATTATTTGCCCCAGGGTACCTGTCTGTGAATCATCAGGCTTACACATTTCACAGCACTTACCGTAGCACATACCCTCCCCAATGTCCATAACCCAGCCACCCTATCGCTACCCACCCCCCACCTCCCAGCCACCCTCAGTTTGTTTCGTGAGTTTAGGAGTCTCTTATGGTTTGTCTCCTTCCTGATCCCATCTTGTTTCGTTTCTCTCCCCGAATCTCCCCACGACCCCCCCGCACTGCCTCTCAAATTCTTCATATCAGAGAGGTCATATGATAATTGTCTTTCTCTGACTGACTTATTTCGCTTAGCATAATACCCTCTAGTTCCATCCATGTCATTGCAAACGGCAAGATTTCATTTCTCTCTTTTTTAATATATATATTTTATTTATTTATTTGAGAGAGAGAGAGAGAACATGAGATGGGAGAGGTCAGAGGGAGAAGAGGGCTCCCCACTCAGCAGGGGGAGATGTGGGACTCGATCCCGGGACTCCAGGATCATGACCTGAGCCAAAGGCAGTTGCTTAACCAACTCAGCCACCCAGGCGCCCTCATTTCTCTCTTTTTTGAAGATTTCAAGATTTCATTTCTCTTGATGGCTGCATAGTATTCCATTGTATGTGTGTATATATATATATATATATATATATATATATATCTCACATCTCCTTTATCCATTCATCTGTTGATGGACATCTAGGTTCTTTCCATAGTTTGGCTATTGTGGACATTGCTGCTACAAACATTCGGGTGCACGTGCCCCTTCGGATCACTACATTTGTATCTTTAGGGTAAATACCCAGTAGTGCGATTGCTGGGTCATAAGGTAGTGAAGTAATCATTTAAAGCCATTTTTTAAGATAGTTTAAACAGGTTAAATCTGATTATAACAGACACCATTACAACGATAGCAGCGAGTATAATAGGGACTAATGCCCAAGTGATGACATACTTCTTGCAAATATGCAATATTCAAAGCAGTTAGACAGTGTCTTAAAGTTTGTTGAGATTGGATTTTACTTATATCCAGATAATTAAGGCAAGTTAGTAGTTTTCCTGAAATCCCCAGATAATTGCTTTACTTACCCCCTTGGGGCTTATGTGAATAACTAGATCCCCATGCAACTTAAGGAACAGTCCCTGGTGTCTCAGACAAGTTGTAAGTACCTCATACTTTGGTATAGGATCTAGTTCATTATTCAAGAAGGAAAGAAAGTACAGCAATCCTCAGATAATTAAATGCGTAGGCTGTCAACACTCAATGTGATACATTAACACGTGAGAAAATACGTGAATTACAACTTTCTGGAGAGATGTATGACTAAAGCTGTACACAGCCAAGCTTTGGGGAAAAAATATTGCTAGAGCCAGGGAAGTAATGTCACTGTTCTACCCAAATGTGACTCAGGTCCTTCCATGTGGCTAATTTAATTTATATCCTGTTATTTTTTGTTTCCGCATTCAAGACCGCTGCGCTTTGTGACATGAGATGGAGCTCTGGCTCCAGGTAGGAAGTACGGCCTTGTCTATGGAGTGCTTTTCTCCACGAGGACTCCTTCTTTGGCTACATGGAACCATCTAGATGTCTGGCCTACCTTCTTCTAATCTTTACTCCTCTTTCTTCTTGTACTACTTCATCCAGCTTGACTTGCCACATGCCAATGGTTGAGGTTATTGTTAGGACCCACGTTCCAAATCATTTGTGTTTCACAAAAATCTAGCGAGTAGTTAAAGCTGGTGTCCCACGAGTCTGCACATATTTACAACACTAATATATTTGGAATATCTGAACTGAGATCATGATCTGAACTGATACAGGAATATCATAATCATACCTTATATTTTCGAAGCATTTTAAAGCTTTTCTGAGTCTTCGAATTTACATATATATGTCTATTTAAATATATATTAAAATTTTATTATATTTAAATTTTTATGTGTTATATATTTAAACATATATGATATATATTTAAATTTTCATTGATACATAAGGCAAGTATTACTGAGTTTATATTTTAAAGGAAGAGATGGCCACAGAAAGTTGAGCTATTTGTCTAAGTTCAGACACATTTGGTGACAGGACTGCAATGATATATTATTCCCTTCCAAGGAAACTGGTAAAAAGAAATTCACAGTACCTCTCCTCCCTGTTTTCATCAGTCAGGGCAGCAAGCATAAACCCCATAGAGAATGGATTCTCACCAAAGTCAGATCTTTACATGCTGCTGAACTGCCCTATCACCATTTTCTTCCTTGCTCCTGCCCCAGCTCCGCACTCCTCCCCCCCACCAATAACACTTTCACCATGCTGTCTGGAATTGCCATATTAAAAAAAAAAAAAACCCACAGATAATATACTCTTTTCTCAGAGTGCTCTCTTTAACTCTCTCCCCTAATTGACAATTGGATCTTCCCCAAGGATTTTTGCATCCCCTGCCCCTTTCAAGACCTGGCTATTCATTTTCTCCCATCTAGTATGCCTCAAGGCTGGCATGAGGGCTGAGTCCGTGCTCTCTGCTTCCTGCTGCTATGCCTCGACTATAACTCCCCCGCCTTCTTCCCCTGTATGCCAATTCCATTGTGAATGATACCACCCAGTACTGGCATCCTGTCCTCTTTCTAGCTGCTCTAACCTACGGGTTCCTCCACTTGGTCCTTCTTCAATTTTTATTTTTAAGCCTGCTTAGACTCTTTGACTCCTTGATAATATCTTTTCAAAATGAGCATTCTTTCAAGTACCCTCAACTCTTTTAAACCTGTTTTTCCTTCATGATGCCTTTTCTGACCATCTGAGCCCATAGACACTGTTCACTACTAAGGTTCCGTATCAGTTCCCCTGACCACCATTCTGACTACCCCCACTACTACTAACATCGAAGTGACTACGACCTGTATTATGGCCATCAGCCACCATTTATCAGGGGAATGTTCCGTGCCAACCCTGTGCTAAGTGCTTCCCATGAATTATCTTTTCAAATCTTCACAACAGGGGTCCCTGAGTGGCTTTTCTGGGCCTTAAGCCTCTGTCTTCAGCTCAGGTCATGATCTCAGGGTCCTGGGATCGAGCCCCGCATCGGGCTCTCTACTCAATGGGGAGCCTGCTTCCCCTTCTCTCTCTGCCTGCCTCTCTGCCAACTTGTGATCTCTCTCTCTCTGTCAAATAAATAAATAAAATCTTAAAAAAAATCTTCACAACAACCCCATGAGGGAGATACTATTATTATTCCCATTTTATAAATAGTCTGGGATTCAGTAAGGCTTACTGTCTCTAGCCCTTACCGTGCACTTCCATGAACTTTTTTTTTTTTTAAGATTTTATTTATTTACCCGACAGAGAGGAGAGAGATCACAAGTAGGCAGAGAGGCAGGCAGAGAGAGAGAGAGGGGAAAGCAGGCTCCCCGCGGAGCAGAGAGCCCGATGATGCGTAGCTCAATCCCAGAACCCCGAGATCATGACCCGAGCCGAAGGCAGAGGCTTCAACCCACTGAGCCACCCAGGAGCCCCTCCATGAACTTTTAATACATTGGCCCACACTCAGTAGCTCAATGAGTTGTCATCGATGAAGGTGACTTCAGTGAAATGCAGCTCATTTGAAGGAGAATCAATTATACACCGGGTTTATACCAAACACTAGAGATAAAATGATAAACAAAACAAATAATTGCTTCTTCAAAATTTATGGTAGCCTGTTAAAGACAGATAATTAGGCACATAATTGCAATCAGGCAGTTCATATTTGGGGGGCTAGGATGAGAGTACAAATAAAAGCCCACATACCATACCCCTAAATATTTAAAGCAAATAAGTTGTTAAAATATGTTCTATTTCCCTGACAAATATATTTTGTAGAGACAAAATTGAAAAACATAAGTAAAATTATAGGCTTTATATGATTTTAATTTGGCAAAATGTCAAAAATGACTGCATTAATTGTTATTGCATATGTCTGGGTGTTCTGTTGATGAGCTAAAGACGTTTGAATGAATAATAAAGACGTACATAATTCATAAACTATCATACATTCCATAAAATTTTTTCCTTCATTTTAACAAATCACTATTTAAGATGTTATAGTTAACATATTCATATAATTTGTGTTCTGCTAAGAGTAACATCTAAATATCTTAAAATATTAAGATATAATTCGTTTACATAAAAAATTTGAACTTATTTTCATAAAAATGGAAAACGAAAGTAAAACTTAGCAATAAAAAAGTTTAAATTGTTTTATAGTTTTAAAATAATTTTTCTTTTAACAGAAGGTACTATGGTGGTTGGCAGGATTTGGGAAGGGGAGAAAAAAGGGAGTTATTGCTCAAAGGATATGAAGATTCAGCTTTACAAGATGAAAAAATTCTAGAGATCTCTTGTGCAACAAGATGCATATAGTAACACTACCATACATTTAAAAATAACGAAGATGGTAAATTTTTTAAAAGATTTTATTTATTTATTTGACAGAGTGAGAGAGCATGAGTGGGGGGGAGTGGAGAGGAGGAGGGAGAAGCAGACTCCTTGCTGGAGCAGGGAGCCCCAATGTCAGGCAGGGCTCCATCCTAGGATCCTGGGATCATGACCTGAGCCAAAGGAAGATGCTTAATGGACTGAACCACCCTGGGGCCCCTAAGATGGTAAATTTTATGTGATTTTTTTTTTTTTACAATAAAAATGTTGTTGTTTTAAAATATTCAAGATAACCTATTAAAATTAAAAGGCACATTATAGATTATAATTTTAATAATTATAAAGTAAACATTTAAAGGCTAAATTTTTCTTTTAATTTTTAAACATATATCTTATATATTTTTATTTTAAAAAAATGATTTGCAGTTCTACTCTTAAATTCCCACCTAGCTGCCAATGTAACGTATCAGTATTCTGCTTCATTCGTGTTACATATAGACCCGTGCCTATATACAAATTTCAGAGTAAGACACATCAGCAACCACCTGGAACTGTTGTGAATGCCATGTTAATGTGTGAGTATCTTTGGAATCCCCAGTTGGAGTAGGAGGAGAAGCAAGCAAATGGACACTTGGTACCACTGGGAAATGGTGCTTTGTTAGGTAAGACTCCATTGCATTCAAGCTTTGTGAGAGGACAAACTTGACAAGTTAATTTGTCATTTCTCTTACCTAAGTGCTTCTGCTGTTGAAATCTCCTCGTATTCTGAGGCAGAATCCATTCCCTCCATCTTCACCTGAATGTAGACCTTCATGGCATTTGGATGTGGCGCCATTTGTTTTGTGATCAAATGCTTCCTTGGGGCTTAAAGGTTTTATTTAGGAGAATAGGTATTTAAGAATGCAGATAGCCAACCAAGTGCTAGCACTGAACTTCAGATCTCAAATGGCAGAGGGGCCCACTGAACTCCTAAATAAATAAGATTTAGTATCTCCCGGCTTTCCCCATGTCTGGAGCTCCTTTCCTTCTCGAAGCTGTGGGAGTTTCTTACTTTCCACTCAGTACTCACTGTGGCTCCCTCTCTTGTGAAGGCCATAGGTTTTCTCCCTTTCCTGTTACTTTCCCCTCTCTCTCCTCACGATGGAATTTCTGCTACTTCTGGTACAAAACTGGCAGTTAACCTGTGATCTGTTCTCTCCTAAATGGTGTAATAGATACCACTTTTCCTAATAGACAGCATAAGCATGTTTCGTCCCAGATTACATTCTTGAGCTTGGTTAATGTCTTCTGGATTCAATGCTTTTTCTCCAAAGATCAGCTTTAATACTCAAATTTAGGTTCCTGGAGGTTACAACTGGAGAACATATTTTGGGAAAGAGGGGTGGGCCTCATCAATTCTAAAACATTTGTTATAAAGATGCCACAATTGTGAATTCTTTTTTTCCAGTTCAAATATTTTTAATTCATAAGTAATTATCTTCCACTTTCGCATTATGTTCCAATTTAGCCTAATTTTCAAAAGTCAGGTTGCTATTACTTTTAATATCCCTTAAGGAAGCTCCCTGTGTTTGGCATTCCTTCATACTTAACTGTTGATCCTTCAGAGATGTGAAGGGAGTCAGGAAACTGGCTGGGTCCCTGACCCTCTGCTACATTCTGATTCATGAATTTAATAAATTACACTTTGGACAAACCCAGACCATCACATGTCACATGTTCTTTAAAGTCAGGCTTTGTAAAAAATCCTACCTTATATGCTAGTGATCTTAAATAACAGCAATAGCAACATTAGTGACTATTAAAAATGCCATTTAAGGATGGCAAGAAAACTAAAAATCTTTATGAAAGGTAATGCAAGTTAATTTCCACAGACACTTTTCAAAATTAAGTACTTGAGACACCTTACATTTTTCTTACAATTCTAAAAATAATTAGATCACAATGTGGATTAATTTCTTGTCACATTTAATTTTTTAGACAAAAGCTGTTGTTCAGTTGAGCACCCAAAAAAAAAAAAAAAGTCCTCAAATGAAACCAAAGAATATCACCCCTTTTTTCTTCCCCTGGCATTTTTCTCCAGAAAGAGAAAGGTTAGGTCTCCTAGATTTTGGACTGCAGACCAAGATGAGATTCTTAGTCTGGTTCCTTGTATCTTAAAAAAAGTCATTAAAATAATAAATAAATAAAACAAAATCAATAAATAAAAATAAAATAATATTTTATATTTATAATAAACAAAAAATAAAATAATAAAAATCAAATTGTTGATTAAGAAAGAAATCTTCACATTAACTCTTTATAATATTATAGGTAACAGATCTGACTATTGGAAAAAATCTTATTTTCAAGATCCCAAAATGGAAAAAAAACTGTACATGTAGCATCCCGGCAGCCATAGTGAACTATTAACCCAGATTGAACCTAATTGCTAAGATCTTGAACTCTCCATTTAGAAAGATCTGAGTTCTGATACCAGCACCACCATTCACTCCTTTATGACATTACATAATACTGTCACCCTTCTGAGCCTTGGTTTCTCCATCTGTAAATCTGAAATACTAATACCTACTCTTTGGGTTATTGTGAGCATGAAACTAGACAATAAATATAGAGCACTTAGCTCAGGTAAGCACTCAGTTCATTGTAAAAAACTACTCTGATGAAGCCAGCTTGACTTGCAGGACATTACAAAATACTTGGTATCAAATTAAGTCTTACAGGTAATGAAATGGCTTTGACGTAGAGAAAGTACCAGACTTACAGGGGACCATCTAAATCAGGCCCTGAGAGGTCACGGGACATTGCAGATTTAACCATGTGGTGACGATCTTTGTGAAGTTTTGCTTCTATATTTCCCAGGAACTATGTGACCCTTGAACTCCCAGCCACCTGGCCTCTCACCTGCTGTGGGGAAGCTCCCAAGAACAGGGCGCAGGTCAGGGGTGAGAGCAGGGAAAGCTTTGTGGGGAGCTGGAGGGTCCTGCGGCTGCGGGGACACCTGCGGAAACATTCAACAGCTTGAACTCGGCAATGCGTGACTGGGGAGACCAATTCAAGCGGGTGGGCAGCATCTGTTAAGGATGACCAGCCTCATTCACTGGCTAAAATACTCTCTCAACAGCTGAGGTGGAGGCAAGGTAGTGGTGAAGCCAGAAATCTAGACCACTTAAGCCTAAAGGGGAGAGAGAATTTTCATTTACTTTCTCCCACCTCCTCCCTCCTCCGCCCCCAACCGCTTTATCTACCACTTTCTCTGCCTCCCTCTCTCTGGGCCACTCTGCTTTCCTCTTCGGCCACCAGGCTCACCCTCTAGCCATTCCCAGCCCATGCAAGGTGGTAACACATGGACTCCAGAGTCAGACAAGCAGAGTTCGAATCCCGGCTTTACTATTCGTTAGCATTGGCAAGTTACTTTGTCCTTTGAGTCTCCATTTACTTACCTGTAGGATGGAATCAATCAATATTATTTGTTTCACAAGTGGTTGTTGAAGTTTCAATTGTATAATATAAACTTCACAATAAACACCTTATAAACACAATAAACACTTATAACCCTTTAAGAAACAGTTATTTCCCAAGTGTCTAGTGTATGCAAGACAGGTGCCAGAAGGAGGAAATTCGGTGGAGAAGAAAGCCATTCTGCTGTCTCTCCTCTGGAAAGGAATACATAAAACACATATCTATAAAAAATCATACAAGGACAGTGGGGATGTGAAGAAAGGATGTATGGTGTGATTAAGATATATAGCAAAGGGCTGAAAAAGCTTTTCTTGAGAATGTGGCAACATAGCTGACATCTGAAGAAAGCATGACCAGCTTCTGCCCAGCCCTGTCTACCTGCCCCTCTGCCTGGGCCCCAGCGGTGCTTCGGGATTTATTTGCCCTCCCCCTTTACAGTGATCTCCATCCTACCTGCCCTTGGGCCTTCATCTTGTCCATAAAGGAACCAAACAGTCTTTAGGTGTGTGTTAACACGGGAAGGTGGGCTGGTCCAACATTAGCCTGCCAGAACTTTTGTCCGCTTTTTGACGTGTCCGTGAGGGGCAAGCACGTCTGTGCATTTACAGGGAAGTGTGTGGGTACTTGGGGAAATTACCTTGATAGGTCATGGTTCAAGGATGATTCCCTCATAGGAGATTTAAACTGTGAGAGATTTAGACACTCAGGTCAGCCCACGTGAGGTAAACAAGAAAATGGATGGATTCTTCAGGTGGCAGTCAATATCTGTGGCACCTCATGCTTTGTTCACTGTTTCCTAGACCTGTCAAGACAGCACATTCTCTTCTATCTGACCTCCTGCTGTGGTATAGCCTAAACTGCCCAGTGTTCTCTCTGGGGACCTCCATGACTCTCTTTCCCAAAAGCAAAATTAGCCACTCCACCTTCTACAGCATCTCCTGGCCCTCACTTGTCTGGCTGTCTCACCAGCCCAGGAGCTGATCGAGGCCAGGGGACATCTCTTCACACTTCCTGCCTGGCACAGAGTGGCACTCAATTAATTCCTGTAAAATGACTTGATACTCTCTTTGGCCATCCCTGTAGCTCTGATACCATGTACAGGAGAGCCTGAGTTTTTATAAAAGCCAACGATAGGAAGAAAACACTTCTATTTTATCATCTCCTCATTACATATTGGCTTCCAAATCTTTAACGCTTTCACAGATTTTCCTTATCCTACATCCTACCTTCATTTGAGCTCAGGATACATTCTTGGTGCTTTGTAAAATTTAATAACAATGCATTTTATTATATATTTATTTGTCCCAAACCTGTTCTCAGATATGTACATATATAGAGGTATAGCCGAGTCCCATAGATATTTATAATGTTGGACTCACTTCAGAATGATTCCTGGGATTTTTGCTGGGTCAGCCATCTGGCCCCTGTATTATGGGCTGTCTGGTGTCTCACTGAGATGTCTCCCAACCTTCTATCCTCTCATTCAGTTGGGTGACAGCTCGCCTCTGTGGTCAAATCCAGCCCCCACCTCCTTGAGCCCTTCTCCCACACAAGTCAGTCTTTGAGTAGTTGGAGTGGACAGAGCTGAGGTGGTGGCCACATGTCAGAGGTAAGGGATGCAGAGGGGAGAAGGAAAAGGGAGTGCTCCCAGCTGCATGACTGTCAGGGGCTTCTGGTGTGGGAATCTGATGGAGTCAGGAGGTGAGAGGAGGACCAGCTGCTTCGCAGCTATTTATAAGACTGTCATATGGGGAAGTGTGTCTGGCCGGCAGAAGCAAAGGGGGGTGGCGGACTGAACTGGCTCCTTATTTAGCTTTATGACACACACACGCAGCCCAACTGTGAGAACCCACTCTTTGTGGAGACACCTGGTCAAATCTGCCACTGCCAGACGGTGGGAAAGAACATTGACATTTCTCAATGGGATTGAAAAATGGTGGTGCGATTGAATTTTCAGCAAGAACAATAAACTTTTTTCTATTTTCTTTTCCTTCTTTGCTCAATCTCTTGGGTCTCCCATCAAATGGACTGGAGTTATTCCCAACCCCCACACTGAGGGGTCCAGGCCCCCAGCCTGACACTAATGCCGTGCTAGTCAGGAAAGAATGGGAGTGGAGTTCGGTGCTTCTTTAAGCTGGGCAGGAGCAATCCAAGTCGGGAGATTTTTACAAAACCAGCTAACCAGCAGGAAACAGTGTCAGCTGGCCTCCTGGAGTGGAAGGAGGTTAATAATGTGGTGCATTTGGGGTCCGTTTGGGGACCAATGTTATTTAATGTGTTTATTATTGATTTGGAGGAACAAGTGGAGAGTATGCTAGTGAAGGCTGTGGAGGGCACTGAGTTATTTCACTTAGTAAACACCACAGAGAGTTGTCGAGAATTCAGGAAGGATTTTCCATAGAGTTAAAGAAATTAGAAATGAAAACGTCTTGTTAGATGATGTACTCCATCCCAGCAGGCCAGCACAGAATTGTTGCCGACAATAGAAAATATTTCCCAAAGTTTAATTCAACCTCAATTTTTAAATGCCTTGAGTGTGCTCACCTTCCCCTTGGAATATGGAAGTTATGTCTCTTCCCTAAGGCTTGTCTCAAATTTTTCTCTTTAAATTCCTTCTCTTCCACCCCACGGTTATTCCATGGGGATGAGTCCTCATTATGGCTTCTCCGTATTTCTCTTTCTGTGTGCCATAAGAAAAGCAGACCATTAACATCCCTCCTGGCCAACTCTGCTCCAGAGTAATTCTTTTATCTTTTCTTAAACCATTTTATCACTTATCATTCTTCCCAGTTCCCAAATCCTGGTGACGGCCTCATCTATGTTCTTTTTCGGGTCCCCAGAATAGCCTGGTCCCAGGCCTGGCAGTTTGTCCCAGTGCCTTCATCTCCCGTTCCCCTTCCAAAGGCAAGAAAATGATATAAATGTTATACAAACATGTATTTAGACAAATACCTATTTGGATATCCAATGACCTGTGGCTGAAGTTCAAAGTCCTAACACCCAAGTAAATAGATTGAAAACTCTTCTCCACCTTGCCGTCTAGGCTGACCATCCATCTTCTCAAGTTCCAAGTACCCATTGAGCTCTACCATCTGTGTTTTAGCTTGCTCTCCCCTTGGCAAACTGCTCTGCAGTCTTCAATTCCCAGAACAGGGAGTTCTAGGCTCCAATGCAGCTGCATGAGGCATGTTGTGTTGTCTAAAATATCCTTGACCATGCTGAAAGATGGAGCAGCTTGACGAGAGATGGCTCTTTAAATAAATGTAAAATTGTTTTAAAAATTGATATTTCTCATCCTGATTTCTTAACTGCATCCATAGCATGGGTAAACAGGATTTGAAGATTAAGTGTAATATATATCCAACTAAGCCAGTGAAGGAGGCTTCCACTTTGTACCCAATTTCAATTACTTGTTTTCTTCCCTTTGGTATTACCTTGCTATGTGCAGCCCTCGTCATGTATGACTACTTACTGTCCTCCCAGCTCCAGTGTGGACACAGAAGAGATGGCACTGGAGAAGCTGCATGGAAAAAAAATCTCCTTGCAGCCTTGTTGTTACGTTAGAGGAGTTTTACAATCCTTCCACTTTAGCAAAACAGGCTTCTTTGTGGAGGTGTCCTTACATTGCCTCCTCTCATCTGGGAGGAAATATGGTTCTCCCAGCCCCAGATAAATACTTAAGGGATCAGAGACTGTTCAAGCCGGAGAGATCTTAAAGGTCATTTTAATTAGCCCCAGCATTTCTAGATGCTGGAACGGAGAAACACCGGGTTTAAGCTCTTTGTTTGAATGCATGAAACAACTCCAGCAATGCATCCTTGAGTAGAAAAATTTTCAACAGATGTAAATGAAAGAACTACCACTTTTGATTTAGTTGCGGTATGACTCGGAGTGGTAACTACCAGCTGGTGTAAAGCCTACAGCAGGAGAGCTCTCCACCCTATTTACCTCTCTTATCAACTGTTAGTAGATTTGTTAGTCTCCCCCGGAAATGTACCTTCTGAGCCCAAGCGGGCAGGTTGGGGAGCTTTTGCAAAGGACACGAGAAGCCCTGGGGGAGGAACAGGGTGCTAGCCCAGCCAGCTAGCTCAGCCTCATCAGCAGTGGGGGATCATGGGGTGACGGATGCCACAGGCAGATCATTCTCATGTTGAAAATGCATAAAATTCAAAAGCTGCTCTCAAAAGCAAAACTATTTATGGGTTCATAATAGAAAATGAGTAACTTCTTATCTTCCGAAGTAAATTTCCAGTCTCCATTGCAATGTCTATTTCTGCAGGACACCCTAGGGGATGGCTGTGCTGTGCCACCCGGCTGCCCCTTCAGGACTGAGGGTCGCATTCCTCCTGCTCGAGGGAGTCTGGCTGCGGGCGGTACTGAGCGCCGGCAGCTGACTCACTCCAGGAACTGGCCCAGAGCTGGAGTGAGCTGCCTTGCCCCAAGTCGTATCCTTGCCCAGAGAGGAGCCAAGGACGATCCATTTCACTCCCAGTGAGGGTTTCTCCTGAGAGCACTCCTCAAGAAATGTCCTACATGCTCCTTCCAGGAGTCTGCTCCCTCAGGGCCCTGACCTAAGGTAGATATACAGGACAAGTATTATTATTGCCACCATAAAAATGTAGGCCTGGAAGCTCAGAGCAAACACTTCTCCTTTCATAGCACTCATCATATTTTATTGTTTGATTATATTCTCTCCCACTCCAATCAGAAATCTTCAGGGTTACTGAAACACTATCTCAAAATGCAACAGCCTGGGTCCTGTCCTGGAGATGCTACCAGTTCTCTTAGGTCTGGGCTCACTGGGGTCACAGTGAGTGTGGCTGGCAATTTTTCCAGCAACTCTGAGGGATATCCCTGTTTGAGAACACCTAGGTAGAAGGATCCAGTGTTTCTTACTCATCATTTCCCTCCAGTGCTTAAGACAAAGCCTGGCATATGGCAGCATTCAACAAATGTTAAATTAACGAATGAATTCCCTAAAGTCATAGATTGGTTCATAAGAAAGGCCTAGCTCTCCTGGCCCATTGCTCTCACTGCTGGAGGTATTTAAAAAATAAATAAATAAATAAAAAAAACAACAAACCACAACTTTCTTAGCAATATCTTAATCATCACTCCTTGGGCAATTGTTTATTTAACTTCTTAAAATTTCTCTCAGCAATGGTAACAAAAATAAAACCACAAAAAAGCTGCATGCTAATGGGCTCTCTTAATAATTTCATCACCAAATTGTATTGTACACTTTCCACTGTCATCCCCCACTTCAGAGTCATCTGTGCTAGAAAGATGATAGATACACATATTAGTCTCTGGTCGTAATGAACACATCCATTATAAAAGCAATAGTAACTGCAACAGGGATTATGTGCTCGGTGAAAACATCTCCCGTGTCTTGTAAACACCTCAGCCTTCTGGCGGCCCCCCTGTGGGCCTATTTACTGCCTCTACAATGCAAGGTAGCTACTGTCTAATTATACACAACTGGCTTGGTTAATCCTGTATAATAATAATTAAAAACAATTCATATTTTTTTCTTTTACTCTCTTTATTAACTTTAAACTTTTAAAAGCCTCAGAGGTCCCTGTAGAATCAAAAGCTTATTAAAATATCAAGACATGCGAGCCTTTTCAAGTGCATATTATTACATTTGTTTTTGTTAACATGACAAGGCCCAAAAGAAACTCAGCAGACTTCTGTAGATCAAAACAAAGGCGATGTGAGAGAAACTGGAGCTTGGGTGCAATGTCACCCACAGTCATAGCGAAAACAGCAGGCCCCAAGGGGCTGCCCTCAGCAGCAGTCCAGATGGGCAGGACAACATCAAGGGAGCAAGAACACAACTGGGGGAGTTGTCCTACCGTGGCTGCTTCCTCAGGGACTCCTGCCTCTGGGGGCTTTCAGCTGCCTCGGTTACCTGGCCCGAGGGAGAGGGTCCCAGTGTGAGATCTGTCCTGTAGACAGGAGGGCTGGAGAGGGTGCAGGAGGGGGGAGAAAGCGCCATTCTGGGCTGCAGGCTACTGGAATACTCCAAGTGGATGACTGAAGGAGGTGGCTCTTTGGCTTGTGGGGAAATCAAGGAGTCTTACTTACATACATAAAGCCCATGTGTACTTTTCGGGAACATATACACAATGGACACTCCACAGCCTCTCCATGAGCCTTGGGTAAAACTGCCCTCGAGGCCATATCCTTCCTTGATTCCTTTCCTTTTTTGGAAACTCCCTTTGCTTTATTTCACCTCCTTCTTGGTTTGGGAGGTGAGACATCAGGCTGAGTTGTGTACATGGTGGGATTGGGCGCCCGGCCTCCCTGGGATGATCTCAGGCCCCACAGGCTCTTGGGTCAGCCCAGGTAAAGACTAGTTACTAACTCTCGAAGTGAGTTAGAACTCTCGGACTCTTCTTGTTCCTCAACCATGAAAGAAATCCACATATCTGATGGAGTATTAGAGCTTTAGACTGAAATGGTTGGAGTGGTAGAGAAAAGAAAGATTCCCTTGCTTATCCATACCGACTAATTAGCACTAAGTAATTTTAATTGGTCCCAGGAAGCAGAGGAGAATGTGAATCCACATAGGCCACACATAGGCAATTACTATTCTGAGCAGGGAAATAACATTATCTACGGAGCACCTTCTGGGGTCAGGCATTGGGCCAGGTGTCTCATGCATATGTAACCTCTTATTTGAGGTACAGAATTATGTTACTCAAAGTGAGTACTAGAACAGCAACTACACTTAGTCCCAATTTATTAAATGGATTAACACATAATACTCACAATGACATCATATGAGGCATTGATATTCCCATTTAGCAGATGTGGAAAGTGCAGCTCAGCAATTTGCCCGAGTCCTTGCTTCAAACACTCCCCACCCCCAACCCTCGCTTTCAGGTCTCCATATGCTCTTGGTTTCCATCCTACCCCTCCTTCACCCATTCCTCCTCTTCCTCCTCATCTCTTAATTTTGGAGTATCTTCTTTTCTAAATTTACTCCCTTGGTGATCTCACTAAACCCCATGGCTTGAAATACCGATAACTCCCTCATTTCTGTTTCCTCCCCCTGACTCCCCCATATATATCTCCAGACTTGTCTATCCAACTGCCACTCAGCACCTCTCATCTCCTTGCCGGTCTATTGGATATTTCAATCTTAACATGCTGAAAATTACCCTCTTGATTTTCCCCCACCAAATCCACTTCAGGTATGTCTTCCACAGCTCAGTGATGGCAACCCACCCTTCCTGTTGTTCAGGGCAAAAACAATGGCACCATCCCTGGCTCCTGTCATTCTCTGGTACCCTATCCATCCTCTAGCTTCAAAATATGTCTATTTTTGTACTTCTTGTCAGTCCTCCAGCACTGACATCCAGGTCTGAGCCTTCACCATTGCTTGCTTGAATTATTGCAGCACCTAACCAGGCTCCCCGCCTTTAGCCTTGCCCCCTGACACTGAAGCTAGATCATGCCACTCCTTTGTTCAAAATCCTAAAATACAGACCATTTCAGAGTAAAAAAAAAAAAATTCTAACTCTTCCAACAACCTACAGGATCCAACTTGACCTCCTACCTCCCTTACTTGCAGAATGTCATCTTTAAATTCTCCCCTCACTCACTGAACTCTAGCCATGTTGTCTTTCAGCTTTGTTCTGGCTCTTTCCTCTCCCTAAAATTCCCTCCAGAAATTCACCAGGCTAATGTGCTTGAAGTCTTTGTGCAGATCACACCTTCTCAATGAGGCTACTAGGACAGCATGGCTTAGCCAGTGAGAAAAAGACAGAAACTGAGAGGGTCTTTATAACCACTTGACACTGGCCTGACCTCATCCATGCATATGGTCTCTTGAGCAGGGTAGAGGCCAATCCAGGTATTGTTACCCTGCGGGGTGAATCACACATGGTGTGAGCTTGCTCACAGGTCAGGCACATGGGACCATGCATTGGTCTGCAACAGACTGGAATGTCCAGAACGACTTCCTTGTCATGGTAAATTTGAGAACTGACTGCTCTGAAGAGCATGTGGGCACTGAGGAGATCATTCCATGCAAAACTGGGACTCGGAGGTTGGGGAAGAATTCTATTGTGTCCAACCGACCCGACACTTTGAAGCTCCTGCCAGTTCATTTCTCCTTTCTTCTCTCAGGTTATCCAGAATCTTTATTCCCTTTCCCCCCTTGAAGGTTGTATGTGATCCACTCAGTTAACTTGGAGAGAGAAGACGGAGAGGTAGAGCTAGAGAGACAAAGAACACAGCTGCTGATCTTGACAGCTGCTGCTTCTGTTACTGAAACTGGGAATTAACTGAATTGGAGAGATTGGATAGAATTAGCAAGCCATGGGATGGATCTGCTGGGAATTGGCTTTCTTCAGGCTGGTAGGGATGGGAGTTTGGGAGGCGGGTTGGAGAGGGAAGTCCCCTGCAGACATCAGGCGGGAGCACTCACTGTGCTTCCGCTGGAGCTGATGTCAGCTCTCCCCTGAGCCAAGGGGGATCCATTTCCCTAGCTTTGCCCCCTTCTCAGAATCATCACCTCCACTCCCCACAGCAGACATTTTCCTCCTTTTCTTTCTATCACCTGTGGTAAAGTAGTTATCTTGATCAGGGAAGCATGAAGGGCTCTGACATTTTAATTATCATCTGTCTCCTTGAACAACAAGAATAAGAGAGAAAACAAATCCCTTAAGAGTTACCTGCTGGAGGGTTTTTCCAGATCTCCTTTTACCCTACCTCCTGTACAGTTGAGTGGGATCTGGGCTGCGAGTTATGGAAAGGGGGTCCATGAAAATGCAGAGCTGTGTGGGGCCCGCAGTGTGGAGCTGAGGAGGACCCCAGGAGGCTGAGTGTGGAGTTGTGTGAAGAGGCTTATACCGAGAGCTTCTATGGATCATAAGCGAGTCACATAATTTCTCTTTGTCTCTGTTTCCTAATCTAAAAGTGGGGCTTGTACCAATATCACAAGATGGATGTAAGGATTAGATGCATGTGCAAAATATACGTTGCCTCCTTACCACGGAGACAGATGCCTTAGAAGTGATGCTCAGACTGGAGACAGTGGTAGCAGGTGCTTTCAGTGAGTTCTGTTTGTGTGAATTTTAACAATTTCTGGACACCTTTTACTCTTTGGCCCCCTCAGCATGCCAGGCAGAAGAAGGTCCACTTCCCCTCTCAAAATGTCTCCACCCTCACATTGAATTTGAAACCTGTGAATTTGTTATGTTACTCAGCAAAGGAGAATTAAGGTTGCAGGTGGAATTAAGATTATTAATCAGCTGGTTGCATGGTGGGTTATCCAGGTGGACACAATGTGTCACAAGGGTCATTCAAAGTGGAAGGGGACAGCAACAGAGGAGGCCAGAGTGATGCCGTATGAGGACTCGGCCCTCCCGTTGTTGGCTTTGGAGATGGAAAGAAGGCCACAGGCAAGGAAGGCAGGCAGGCTCCAGTGGCTGCAAATAGCAAGGAAAGGGATTCTTTTTAGAGCCTCCAGAAGGAAGGCAATCCTGCCAATGCCTTGGATTTAGCCTCCTGAAGTCCATTTCAAACTTCTGACCTCCAGAACCGTAGAATAAGAAATTGGTGTCGTTTGTGTTTGTGGCCACATATAACAAATTTTGTGTTTGCGGCCACATGTGACAGTGGCAGTAGGAAACTGAAAGCCATCTCACTCTGTCTGGTGTTTGTACTAATGCACAAATGTCAGGTTCTTGGTTCCTAGTCAGCAAATATTCACTCAGCATGTGCTCACTGAGCTCCAGCTGCATACACAATGTCATTGTCGGGCCTGGGCAAGAAAGGAAAGAATGCAAGACCTCAATCTGCTAGGTCTGACCATGGAATTGGAGAACATAGGCAGGTATATGTGCAATTTATGATATAAAAGTGGTTAAGGAACTACAGGAAAGAAGGAGGTCTTTGCTATGGAGATACTGAGTTTGAAGGGCTGACTAGTATCTAAATATTTCACAGGCTTGACATTCATCTGAAAGAATGTATGTTACATGATGTCCATGTGGAAGAAAGCAGCTGGTTTGACTTCCTTTCTTTACGATTGGCAGAGCGAGACCATGGGTGGAAGAGAAGAGGTGTCAACGCCATTGCTTCTTAGCTGACAACCCTAGGATATGTCACTTTATTTTCTTCATCTATAAAATGTGGAATATACCCGGAGGAATTTTATAAGGATTAACTAGATATAACCCGTGCAAGTACTTTGTAAACTTTAAGGAATACATACAAATAATCTTTTTGCCTCTAATTCCTTTCATAAAAGTTGGTAGCCTATATCCAACTGGCATCCTCAATAGTTGGGCATAAAAGCTACCTCCGGCAAGCCACCTCTGGCTTAATCCACAAACTGGGAGATAAAGACTAGGGGTGCTTTTGGGAAATTGTTAATTACAAATAAATAGCTCCTCTCCTATAGCCAGGCAATTGTGGACACACCAGATCTGGGTAGCTTCTAGAAGAGCACTCCTGGGAAATAGAAACCATTTGCTCAGGATCACAGGGCAAGCAATGCATAGCACAAGGTGGGAGAAGGTAGGATTTTGAGGATTCTGTCTAGTTAGAAGAGACTGACCTCATGAATGCTGGGACTTGAGGAGAGCATTCACTGTATGTAAAGGTTCTCTGGGGGTGCAGGGATGTATCTGGTCTTGGAGCATCAGGGTTGGTCTTGCAAGGAAATACAGATAAATCCCCAGGGACTGGACTCCAAGGCAGTGTCTAATCTGACACCTATTTTTATTTCTTCCCTGGTCTGAGATAGTACAAGTGCACAGGCTATCAGTTACCCTCAGAGCATCCCACCAGTCCCAGAGCTCCCCACAAGGTCATCAGGAGGAGCAAATGAGCTGAGGCCTAGAGAAGAGTTTTGCCCACTGGGAAGCGGTATCTATCGAAGTGTGATTCCAGAGCAGCAGCATTGCCTATTAGAAATGCAAATTCTTGAGGCACCTGGGTGGCTCCGTTGGGTAAATGTCTGACTCTCCATTAGGGCTCAGGTCATGATCTTAGGGTCGTGAGATCAAGCCCCGCACTGTCCTCTGTGCAGGGCGTAAAACCTGCTTAAGATTCTCTGTCTCCCTCTCCCTCTGCATTCTCTCTCAATGTACATTCTCTCTCAAAAAAGTATATGCAAATTCTTGGCTTTCACCTCACACCGCTGAGTGAGTCAAAAATTCTGGGGTGGTGTCCAGCACTCTATCTCAACAAGCCTTTCAGGGACAGCTTTAGAATCCCCACTGTCCAGTTGTGGACCCCCTATGTCCATTACTTGTTTTCCAAAGGTATCCTGGCCCCTCTGCCTCCCCACCTTGTGATGTAGGACTTTTTCCTCTGGGATTCTTGTAAGAGAACCACCAGTCCCAATTACGTCACTGAAAGTTTCATGTTACCTCCAAACCCCTTTGTTCCAGGAAAATCGGGGTGCTTGGTCTTCCTAGAAGGGACTTCATTGATGCTGTGTGGTTCTAGCTCACCAGCTCCTCTCCTGCTGGCCTACCATCTCCTTTTAAGACCACAGCTCAGTTCAGACTTTTATTGAGCTTACTGCTGCCCATGGAAACCTCTTCAGTCAGTGGAAGGTAAAGAACATTGGCTTAGCATGCCCAAACTGATTCAGCACCGGCTCCATCCATCTATCCATTCATTTGTTCATTCATGTGTTCATCTTTATCTATACTCCTGCAATGAACACCAATTGCACAAGATGTCAAGGACACAGAGATACAGAACTTAGCAGTTTACTTGACCAACTGTGAGCTTTCCCCTCCATAATTAAAACAAGAATTCTAGCAACCTCTTTATAGAGCTATGAGGATAAAATGAAATCAGATAAAAAGCAAGCACCACAGGTCTGGCATACTCAACAAATGCTTGTTTTTCACATTGTGTTTCTCCCCTCTGATTTCTGCTACTATGCCACCATGGTCAGGCACTGATTATGTCACTCAGCCACTCAAAGTCCTCCAAAGCCTCTCATGATTTAGTTGCCTGAGTGCTCACTTCTCAGCCCTGCACTGACAGTCCCTCCCCACCCTCACCCCTTGCTTTAGACACATCCTATCAACTCATTGATCCCTAAATGCCCTCCATTTTCTGTCATTTCCATCTGGAACATATCCCATGCCTTATCTTTCCCACAAATGCCTTCGCAAAGTACTTTGGATGTCAGTTGCTCTAAGGAGTCCTTTGTGGTCTCCTTCATTGCATATGAATATGGCCCTTAACCTATTTCATCTTGTATCTCTTCCTGTCTTGGGGAATGTGCTTATCCTAGTGTTCCTGCAGGGCCTACATATAAACCTTGGGAAGGTAAACACATTAAGCTGTCATTATAAAGCACAATGACAAAGACAGGTATGGGACTCTGTGGCCATTAAGACACTGGACCCATCTTCAGAATAGTAGGGAAAGCTTCCAGGAGATGAGGATACCTAGGACCAAGTGGAATTTTGCAAGCTAAAGGTATTGGGTAATGTATTCTTGAAGGCCAGAGTCAACTCAAATGCCTCACAGGTGTGAGGAAGGTAACAGGTGAGTGAGATGGGCGAGGTATGAGACTCGGCAGACAGACCATGCGCTGTCGAGGCGAAAGTGGGCAGGACCCTTCCAGTGCAGCCTCACATTTCCTGGTGGGAATGCACACTCTGTGTTGCTGGGTTGTTTAATTCTGTAACAGGAGGCAGAACTTCTGAGGATTTTCTAGCACATGTCCTCCTCCACCCACACTCTGGCCCCCATGGCTCCAGTACCTGCTCGGTGGACGCTGTTTTCAGGATTGGCAGGGTTTTTTCCAGAGCATCTAGTGGGATTTACTCCGACACCACAAGGATTTGGGAAAGTAAAATGGATTTTGTATTCAGGGGACTGTGAGTATCGCAATTCTCCTTACCACTTTAGATAATGTTAGTTTGTTTACTGATTATGGCAAACTATGCAATGATTTTTGTGACCCAATAGATGGATAAGTAATAGGTACACTTTTTTTTTTAAAGATTTTATTTATTTATTTTAACAGTGAGAGAACACAAGCAGGCAGAGAGGCAGGCAGAGGCAGAGAGGGGAGCAGGCTCCCCGCCGAGCAAGGAGCCCGATGCGGGACTCGATCCCAGGATGCTGGGATCATGACCTGAGCCGAAGGCAGCTGCCTAACCAACTGAGCCACCCAGGCGTCCCTGTACACTTTTAATTTTAATAAATGAAGATTAAGATCAGGACTCTGTTAGGAGAATTCTTTTCCAGGCAACCCTGTGTATTAAAAGGTGACACTATGACTGAACATAAAGGTAGAGCTATTGCTAGAAAAAAAATTTCTTAGATTTTCACCTTTAATCTTGTTTTGCTCTTAAAGTGACATTTTGAGAGAATTAAGACTTGTTCTAAAATGCACCCTGCATGCATACACACTCCCAAATTTGCACTTGTGTATGAAAGGATCCTGGGGCCTGTTTACCTGAGATTATTTTTTATTCTCCGTTATTTTGATTGGCTTGTCTTGCAATCCAAGAAATGCTCAGCAGCTTATGTATCTTGAGTGATTAAAGTGACTTCATAATAGAAATCGTACAATTTTCACATTGATGGCTGTGAATATTAATTAATTTCTGAAAAGTATGAAAATTTTTGTGAGAAAAATATTACAAAAGGTTGTTTATCCCCATGAAAATTTTAGACTGTGTTTATTGAAATATCAGTCAGAAACCATGTGAGGCTTACAAAGATAAAAGAGTTCTTTAAATTCTGGTCTGTTTATTTTTTCTCTGCTAAATTGCTTCTCTGCAGAGAATGCTACTGACAAAAAGGTGAAAATGGGCCAAGAAGCACCATGAAAATTAATAAAAGCCCAGAGTGCTCTTCTTAATAGAAGGTATCCTCTATGTGTCCAGGATTTTTAAGAGCGAATAAATCCAGCCTTGTATAAAATGGTCCTGTGCAGTATTTAACTTCATGAGAATTTCTGCCTTGCGCGTATTTTCTGGTTATTTTAGTGAAATTGTCACTCATGCAACAGCTTTGAACTAGTTAAACTCCTGGATAGAAGAAATGCAGTTTATTTTGAAGAATGGGGGTGTGGAAAAAAGGGAAAAAAAAAACAGTTGTAAGCCACATTGACTTCTTTCTAGTTTTGAAAGATTTTTCAGCTTTTTAAGAAAAGAGAATTAGCATTAAGTATTTCCTGGGCATCTCTTAAGGTCGAAAACTGAGGAAAATTGAAATAATGGCCCCTGTGTTTGGCTTCCTTCCTCCATAACTGAAAACTTTTCCATATGTTTGCTCTCGTACCCCTCCCAAAAATCCTCCCCCCAAAATCTCTTTTTGATTTCCGGGATGGCTGATCTTGTTTTCCTGATTTCTCTGTTTGGCCGCTATTATTTGAGGACAGCAGGATTTCCTCAGAAATCGCTCTGTGAGGACTCAGAACATCTCTGTTCTTTGGAATGTTTTGTCCTCGTGTTAATGACTAGAACAGGAAGAATTTAGGGGGCTCAAACCATTTACAGGGGTACAAAGTGCATTTTGTCATTTGCCTCCTGAGCTTCACATTCCTTCAGATTTCAAATGAACCAAAAATTAAAAAACAAAAACCAAAAAACCAGTTCTTTGAGCTGTGGTCAGTAACAAATGTGGCACAGGGCAGGGAGACAGCGCTAGACCCACCCAGGGCCACTAGTTACCATTCGCAGTAATGCATTGACTGCTGTCTCTTTGTGCTCAGAAAACTGGACATGCCACTTGGGCCATAGCTCAGACTTAGGTATAGGGAATTGACCAGGCCTGAGCACCTGGTTCAAATTAGAGCTTGTTAAAGGGCATCTGGGAACCACATTGAAAAGACTTGACTCATAGTAGGGATGATTTAGGGCTGCAATCCACTTAAGCTCTTTATTTCAGCCCAAATCAGGACAGTCATTTGAATTTTTTAGAGTTTATAAATTTTTAAATAATTTTTATAATTTTTTATATTTATTTTTCATAATTTTTATTTTTATAAAATTTTTATTTTTATTCCAGCATAGTTAACACACAATATTATATTAGTTTCAGGTATACACTATAGTCATTCAACAATTCCATTCATCACCTGGTGCTTATCACAAGTGCTCTCCTTAATCCCCATCCCTTATTTCACCCATCCCTCTACCCACCTCCTCTCTGGTAACTATCAGTTTGTTCTCTACAGTTAAGGACATGCATTAGAATTTAAAACCCTATCAAACTCATTACATGAGTTCGTTTGTGAGGGCAAGGACCCTAAAACTCCACATCCCCAATGCACTTTATGCCTGTTTAATTCATACATCTAGAAGTAAGCTGCTTCAATGATAGACTCCAGCATTTTTTTAATCTATTGCCTACTAACCCCTAATTAGTTGATTTGCTTATCTCCATTATGTTCATCTATGGTCTTAGATTTGGTCTTCCTCCATTTAAAACTGTGTTCTGCAGGAGTGATGGGGCATCAGTTATCTATTTCTACTATATTGAGAATTTAAAACATGTGTATAGCTTCTCCTGGATATTGCTATTCATCAGTAACAGTAAGTTGAGCATGCAGAGGCAAATTTCAATGGTAAAAAACTCTAACATTCAAACAGGACTAAAAGTGAACTTAGATTAGTCATAAACATTTTAGTCCTCTGCCTCAATCATTCTCAGTTAGGGACCTGACATCCTCCTCTGTTGCTGGAATAGCTTTGAGTGTCCAGTCATTAGTGTGATGGCTCTCTTGCTGTTTCCACCTAACCATTTAGAAGTTCTAAGCTATTTCCCACATCCCTCCATAGAAATCCTCTCCCTTGCAATGTACAAATTAGGTAACTTACAGTCTTCAAAAAGAATAAAACTTATAGAGGCCCAGAAGTCAAGGAGCTAAGATTCACAGATCGCTTCTTCTGCCTTTATAACGAGGGTTGCCATGGTGATGGGAGTGTGGGAATTAGGAAAAGTCAAGGAGATGCAAAAACAAAAACAAAAAACACAAAACAAAACTTTTATGATGTTTCCTCCTGAGTCCAGACTGAACGAAGTCTGGTTCTCATTTTGTGGTGAAAGGTGGTCAGTAAACACACTTGGGTTCTTCGTCTTACCATCTTCTACTTTCTCTGTGCTACCCTGGGACCTTAATAGGACCGGCGCTACCAGAGGGCTGGTGCTTCTGTGGTTTGCATGTTAAATATCGCTTTTAATTGTGAGATGAAAGACTGTTGGAATTTTAAGCCTCATCAAGTGTGTGGTTGATTTTGGTAAGGGTCATGCAGTTGTGTGCTTGACATTGTATTGTACAGTGGGTAAGGTAGACCTTTTTGCTACATCCTCAGGATCCACAGCAAGAAGGGAGGGAAAGAAGAATGAGTGTTTCCTTGTCTTTTTCTAATAAGTGCCGAAATAAAACCTTTGAAATATTTTTCATTGACTCTATATTCTCAGTTGAGGGCCATGAATCTCTTATGCAGATAGATGGCCAGAACCTCCAGTCACCATTTCACTGACCATTTGCTTATAAACACTCCAGGTTCACAAGAGAAACTCTAAGCAAATACATATATTTCACAACTGGAGGAATTTGACTGCAGAGGGCTCCATGGAGGCCCTGGCCCTGAAGAGCTGGAGGGCCCATGGTTTGTGGATCAAATCTGTCACCTAAAGCCTCATACTTGTGTTAGCCCTCCAGATCGTACCAGTTAGAAGCAACAAAAGGCAGAAAAAGATAGATATAACAGCAAGAGACGGCAATGTTCTTCCTAGAGTATGTGGTCTCTGCAACCCTTTCCATGGGTTCTGATACCTGAACCCCACCTTATACCTACTGGGCCCTTTACAAGGGAGAGAAGGAAAGAAGTAACCTTTGTCACCAGCTGGAAGAAGTTTACCTTGTCTCATCATACCAACTATGTGAGAGGGGAAGGAGATAAATGTTTTTAGAGAAAAATCCAAAGAGGATATATGTGTGGGCAAATGAGCTTTAAAATTCTTTGTCTGCTCAAGTGTCCCATCACCCAGAGTCTAAGGGCCTACTAGCATGTCTGGTCTTGTTCTACATCACTGACCTTCCTGGTCCTCAAAACTCCTTCTGGCCGAGAGCAGTTTCACAACCACCAATGCCTACATGGTCGAGGCATGTGATGTCAACATGTGAAAAGGACCACAGAGGGATTTGGGGGAATTGGAGGGTATAGTGGGAATAGCTATTCAGGTCTAGCTGAAGATTATCATGAGAAAATGCAATGCCAGATACTCTAATTTTTAAAGTAAGGCTAGGAAATCAGATTTTTATGTATATCTCTCCTTCTTAGAATGCTAACTCCATTTAAAAAACAAAAACATTTTATACCAGATATAGGTGGATGACCAGTAACTAATATTTTCCCTGAAGCTTAGACATCAAAACACCACTACCCAACATTGATTGTAATAAGTGTTACATGAAAATAAGTTTGGGAAACTCAAGCTAGAGCACATCACTAGCATATGAAGAAGGCCATGCAAGAGCTTATACCTCAAGACACTCGAACATAACTAAAGAGTACAGTCCCAAAAAACTATATGAACAATCCAACTGCTTCTTTCTACTTTGGTCCAAGATGCGATCACCTCTTGCTTCGATCACTGTAATAATCTCCTAAGTCATCTCCCTGTGTTTATAAATGTGCCTTAGCTCAACACTGCAATCAGAGAAATCTGTTCAAAACGTATCAGTTTATGTCTCTCCTCTGCTGAAAACACTGCTGTGGTTCCCATTTCACCCAGACCCAAAGCCAAGGGCCTTATTATTGCCCACAATGTCCTTGGTATTCTGGCCCCATTGTTCTTCATTTCCAACACTTCTCTCTCTCTCTTTCTCTCTCTCATTCCTTCTATTCATGCACCTCTCAACTTTGGGCTTTGCACTGGCTGTTCCCACTGACTTAGATACTCTTCCCTCTAATATCCATATATATACTCACTTTAATGTAGAAACCTGCCCTGATAACTTGATTTGGAATTGTCATTCACTCTTCCCCAGCATTCCCTATCCCCTCTACTCTGCTTTTTCTTTTTTATCCGAGAGTACATCCTTTCCATCATCATATATAACTTATTTGTTCTGCCTGTTGTTTACTGATGATAATTTTCCACTGGAATATAAGCTCCACAAGGGCAAGAATGTTTGTTTTGTTCACTGATAGATCTCCAGTACATAACCAAGTTCTTGCATAAAGTACAGTGGAAACACTCACTGTATCTTTGTTGCGAATTAATGAATGAATGGAATTATGCTTGGAAACCTATCTCCACAGAAGTCCCTGTGCCCTAACAGATCATAATGCTGTAAAGAATAACAGATGCAGCCCGAGTCCCGTTGTGTGGCTGGATTGAATCTAGAGATTCGGTGGCTCTTGACTGTGTCAAAGATCATGCACAATGAGCACCGAGAGAAAACGACAGGCTTCTTGAGTTTTGCTCTGTGAAGGTGCTAAAGGAGCCACAAGCCTGGAAGAGGTTGGTCTGAAACAACATACAAGGAGCAGAGCCCCACGCTTGCACTGTCTCTTTGAAATCTGGTTGAGGATGACATCTCCTTGGCAAAAGCTCAGTCCCCACAGTCCTGACTAATGTTCCGTTAAGACCTTGAGGTAGCAAAACCATTTCTCCTAGGAGCTCGGTTTGAGCCCCGGCAGAAAGACAGGCAGTTTATCCCTATGTGCTGGCAACTGGCCTCTCCTCAACATCTGTTCCTTTCATTTTTCCTGTTACCACACACATGCCAATTAATTTTTAACTCCATTAACACATACTTCCTGCCACATCACCCACCATCCCTGCTCTCTTCTCAGTGAGCTTCCTTCAGACATGCTCTTGGGAGAGGGAACATTCTCAAGGCATGATCCCAAGTGAACTTTACTGAGAGAGTTGATGTATCAGTAGAGTCTTATTTCAACCTCAGCCCACTACACATTTTTTGAATGAAAACTGCACAAAACACAAGACAACACATAGCTTACTGGCAGGACTTTTAACATGAAAATATGAAATGCTTACCATTGCAGGGAGGCCCTACCCCTGACTGAGACTCCTCTCCTATCACCTCATCCCACCTGGAGAAAGCCTGTGATTGATGACTACTTCAGGAAGGGCCTGAAAGCCAGTCAGAGGCTATAAGGTTTGGGAAAGGAAGTGGCAAGGAGCTGACCTGTGAGAACAGAAGACAGAACTTCATTACCTTGAGGTCTGAGAGGACAGCTTTCAGCCTCTGCAGCCCCTGAGTGTTAGGAAGGGAACCACTTTGAATTGAATCACTTTAATAGCCACAATTGCAGAGGAAGTCAAAAGCTTCAAGATTGGCCTACTTGGGTCTTCCAGTTGGGCTGGTCTCACATTCTCCCTAGTTTTGGCACATTAGTGACCCTCCCTCCAGGCCTTTGCTCACTTTATGTTTCTACCTCCCAACTTAATTCCATTCATCTCAAAAGCCAGCCATATGCCTCCCTCTTTTGCGGGTTCTTCCTGATTATCCTTGTCCAATAAATCCAACATGTAGAGATGGCCTTGACTCCCCCATCTCCTTGCCATACAGTTTAGCATTCCATGCACTATTTTATACATATCGATTATTACACCTACTACCTTATCAAATCCTGTTCTCCATAATATAATGCTGTTACAATAATGTTGAAGTAAGGACCTCAGAGAGATCCAAGCTAACCAAAAATGTGATATTAAGGAATTGAGGTATGGTTTCAGTGTAGAGAATAATGATATCCACATAGAGGGTATGTACCCAAGTGATTCACAAGATGACTCACTCAATTAAGGAAAGTATTAGAACAGTATTAGACAGTATTAGAACTTCTATTTACATTTACTTTTCAATTTCATCCTCTTAAGATTTCTATTGTGTGACTTATCATACTTGCATAATATTAGCAAAATAGTATAGGTGCACATAATGTATAAATAAATTAATATACATAAATTAGAGGGGCTAGGTAAAAGTTATGTTAGAAGGGTGTGTGCGATCAAAAAATTTTTGAGATTACTGGCATAAAAGTCCAAGCAGAAAAATAGCCCTCTGGATCTGTCTACATATTTCTGAATAAAATGAAAAGAGATCATCTGACTTCAGAAGGAACCAATCTGATGTATTTGATGTATTTATCATACAGTGTAACTCCAAACCATTTGCATTTCTTGTTATGATAAGTGCTATGGCTTATTGAGAAATCTTCCTTTTAAAAAGTGTGGTCTCTAAGATTCTAAATTATAGCAGTTTATTGATATTTATGAATTGTGGGACCATAAATAGCAAATATTAATCTCTGAATAAGGGTAATCAATAAGTTTAAAGTTGATGGATCCTCTCAAGTCCTAAATTGAGCTACAGCTACTTTCTGGCTGTGAGGGTGGGAATAAAGGAGAGAGAACTGATCGATGGCCACGAGACGGGCCTAAGAAATTGACTCAAGAAATGTTACAAATCTCATGTAACCTGATTTTGTAGTAAAGGGTTAACCAGCAGGCTGGGTTGTTCACATCCTTCATATTCTAAAGAAAAAAAAACTTGGTCCTTGATTGGCTTCTGGGGCAGAACTTCTGAATCCTTAGAATATCCTGCTTGATAAGAGGCCCTTTGTATACCTGGGGCCTTGGGCTACCCCAGATAGTTTATGCTAATGACGTGATCAATGGTGGGGACCTTGGGCCATGTTGTATCAGTTTGACCTTGGGAGAGGTCCGCATTATCAATTCCAGGCCCACATTATCAATTCCCAACGGTAAACGCTGGACACTAAGGCTTAGCTAAGCTTCCCTGGTTGGGAATACTCTACAGGTTGTCACATATTACTAGTGAGAGAAATAAGCATTGTCTGTAAACTCCACTGAGAGAGGATAACTGGAAACTTGTACCTATTCTATATTCCTTTTCCTGATTTTAATGTGTATCTGTTCACTATAATAAGCTATAGCCATATGTAAAACTGCTTTTCTGAGTCCTTCGAATCATTGAATCTGAGGGTCTTGGGGAACTCTAACATGGTAATGACAATATCTATGATACTCCATTGCACAGAGTAGGAACTTGAAGCTCAGAAAGGTGAAGTGACTTGCCCAAAGTTGCACAGCTGGGAAATAACAGGGGGAGGAATCCAAATCCAGGAGTGTTGGATAATGAAATTTGTCCCAGATTTCCTGCAATCAAATACCAGTTCTGCCACTTACTAGCTGTGTGACTTTGTTCAAATTACTTAATGTTTCTGTGGCTTCAGTTGCTTCCTCTGTAAAGCAGGGATGATAAGAGCAGCCTCCAAGGGCTGTTGCAGTTGTGAGGATAATGAGATAGTGCATGTAAAGATATTTGGAAGAGTGCCTGGCATATGGTAAACACTTAGCAGTTATTAGTTTATGTAATTATGATGATGAAAGCAGTACTTGAGACTAGATTTATTCCAAACTGAAGAAACAGGCCACTAGCTATGTGTGTGTAGATGCACAAATATATACATTTCAGCTATTCCTAAATCTCTTCTCTGCTGCTCCTCTATGCAGTCATTTGCTTTATATGTTTTGGTCCAGATTGATCCTATCAAACTAAAGATTTGGGTTCTCTGGGTTCTCTGCTCCTTCTCTCTCATGTGAGGCGTAGCTTCCATTGCCAAAGGCAGCCATCTTTGCCTCAGGCTGAAGTTGATGCTGATGGCAGAATGGAGAGACAGATAGAATCTCACTTCTCCTCCTTCCTTTCTTATATAATTGATATATAACATTGTATTCGTCTCAGGATATTTATATATATTGGATATTTATATATATTGCAAAAATAATCACCACAGAATGTCTAGTTAACATCTGTTACCACACAGTTACAAGAAGTTTTTTTTCAGAAATACTCTCCTAGCAACTTTCAAATATGTAACAAATTATTATTAACTGTAGTCACCATGCTATACATTATACCCCATTATCTTAATTATTTTGTAACTGGAAATTTGTAGCTTTTGACCACCTTCACTCATTTTTCCCATCTCCCACACTCTACCTCCGGCAACCACCAATCTGTTCTTTATATTTATGAGCTTGGTGTTGTTTCTAAAGTCTACATATAAGTGAGGCTATCATATCAGTATTGTCTTTTTCTGTCTGACATATTTCACTTACCATAACACTGTCAAGGTCTATCTATGTTGTCACAAATGGCAAAATTTCATTCTTTTTTATGGCTGTATATCTGATGGCTGATATATATGCCTCCGTCTTATATATATTTATATATATAAGATATATATATCTATATATATATCTTTTTTATCCATTCATCTCTCAATGGACATTTAGGTTGTTGCCATATCTTAGCTATTGAAAATATGCTGCAAAATATTCAAAACATGAGATGCATATGTATTTCAAATTAGTGTTTAGTTTTCTTTGGATGAATACCCAGAAGTGGAATTGCTGGATCATATGGTAGTTCTATTTTAATTTTTTGAGGAATATTCTACCAGTTTCCATAGTGAATATACTAATTTATACTCTGACCAACACTTCTCAAGAGTTCCCTTTTCTCCACATCCTCACCAGCACATGTTATTTCTTGTTTTGTTTTTTTTTATAATAGCCATTCTAAGAGATGTGAGGTGATATCTCATGAGGGTTTTATTTTGCATTTTCCTGACTATTAGTGATACTGAGCTTCTTTTCATATACCCGTTGGCCTTCTGTATAACTTCACTGGAGATATGCCTATTCTGATCTTCTGCACATTTTTAATTGAATTGTTTGTGTTTTGTCATTGAGTTGTAGGAGTTCTTTATATATTTTGGACGTTCATCAGGTTCTCTGCCCAGTGGGAAGCCTGCTTCTCCTTCTCCCACTTTCCCTGCTGGTGTTCCCTCTCGCACTGTCAAATAAATAAATAAAAATCTCAAAAAAAAAAAAAAAAAGGTTGGGGGCGGCACCTGGGTGGCTAAGTTATTAAGTGTCTGCCTTTGGTTCAGGTCATGATCCCCAGGTCCAGGGATTAAGCCCCCCATCAGGTTCCCTGCCTAGTAGGAAGCCTGCTTCTCCTTGTCCTACTTCCCTGCTTGTGTTCCCTCTCTTTCTCTCTGACAAATAAATAAATAAATACATCCTTATATTTTGGAAGTTAACCCCTTATCAGATGAATAATTTACAAATATTTTCTCCTATTTCAGTAGGTTGTCTTTTCATTTCATTGGTGGTTTCTTTTTGTGTGCATAAGCTTGTTAGTGTGATGTAGTCCCATTTGTTTATTTTTCCTTTTGTTGCCTCTGCTTTTGGTGTTAGATTCAAAAACTCATTGCCAAGAGCAATGAGTCAAGGAACTTACTGCTTATATTTTCTTCTAGGATTTTTATGGTTTCAGGTCTTACATTCAAGTCTTTAATCCATTTTGAGCTAATTTTTGTGTATGGTGTAAGATAGTGGTGGAGTTTCATTCTTTTGCATGTGGCTGTCGAGTTTTCCTAACGCCATTTATTGAAGAAATTTCTTCCCCTTGGCTCCTGTGTCATAAATTAATAGTCCATATATGCATGGGTTCACTTTTGGGCTCTCCATTTTATTCATTCATCTCTTTTTTTTATGCCCAGACCAAACTGTTTTGATTACTGGTTTGAAGACAGGGAGTATATCATGAGCCTCCAGCTTTTTTCTTTCTCAGAATTGCTTTGGCTATTAGGGATCTATTGTGGTGCCATATAAATTTTAGGACTGTCTGTTTTATTTCTGTGAAAATTGCCATTGGAATATTGATAGGGATGCATTGAATTTGTAGGTTGCTTTGGGTAGTATGGACATTTTTTTTTTTGCCTCAAAAAGTGACATTTATTCAAAGAAAAAAAAAAAAAGACAAGATGTCCATCTCCTTCACTCCCTTCCCTCCCCCCTCCCTCCTGCTCCTCTTCAGCCCCCAGACTGAACCCTGACTGGGTCTAGGTAGCAAGTATGGACATTTTAACAATATTATTTCTTCCAATTCAAGAGCATGGAATATCTTTCCACTTGTTTGTGTCTTCAATTTCTTTCATCTGTGTCTTAGTGTTTTAAGTGTATATATCTTTTACCTCCTTGGTTAAATTTATTTCTAAGTATTTTATTATTTTTGTATCCAATTGTAAATTGAATTGTTTTCTTAATTTTTCTTTTTGATAGTTTGTTATTAGTACATAGAAATACAACTGATTTCAGTGTATTGATTTTGTATCTCACAACTTTATTAAATTTATTTATTTTAATAGCTTTTTTTTGTAGGAAGTTTTGGGTTTTCTAAGTATATAATCTGTAATAATGAAAGTTTTACTTCTTCCTTTCCAATTTATTTCTTTTTCTTGCCTAATTGTCCTGGTTAGGACTTCCAATACTATATTGAATAAAAAAAAAAAATGAAAGTGAGCATCCTTGTCTGGTTCCTGACCTTTTTGCCATTGAGTATGATGTTAGCTAGGCGTTTGTTGTATATGGTTTTTATTATGTTGAGGTACCCACTTCATTGAGAATTTTTATTGTAAATGGATGTTGAATTTTGTCAAATGTTTTTTCTATATCTATTGAGATGATCATATGATTTTTATCCTTCACTTTGTTAATGTGGTGTTATAGGGATTGATACACAGATGTTGGTCAATCCTTCATCCCTCAAATAAATCCCACTTGATCTTGGTTATGACCCTTTTAATGTACTGTTGAATTTGGTTTGCTAATAACTTGTTGAGGATTTTTACATCTATTTTTATCAAGCATATTCAAAATTCTTTGAATTTTTTTTTTAATAATTCATCAGTGAAGCCGTCTGGTCCTGAACTTTTTTTTTATTACTGATTTAATCTTTTTGCTAGAATTTGTCTATTCAGATTTTCTGTTTCTTCATGATTCAGTCTTGGAAGATTATATGTTTCAAGGAATTTGTCTATTTTTCTCTAGGTTGTCCAATTTGTTGACATAAAAATGTTCATAGTAATCTCTTATAATCCTTTGTATTTCTGTGGTATCAGTTGTAACTTATCTTTCATTTCTGATTATATTTATATGAACCCTTTATTTATTTATTTATTTTTGGTGACACTAGCCAAAGGTTTATCAATTTTGTTTGTCTTTTCAAAGAACCAGCTCTTCATTTCATTGATCTTTTCTATTGTCTTCGTGGTTTCTATTTTATCTATTTCCACCCTGATTTTTGTTACTTCCTGCCTTCTAACGTTGGGCTTCATTTATTTTTCTTTTTCGAGTTTTTTGAGGTATAAAGTTAGGTTGTTTAAGATTTTTTTCTTACGGAAGGCATTTATCACTATGAACCTTCCTCTTAGAACTGTTCTTGCTATCTCCCATAAATTTAGGTATGTTGTATATCCATCTTCATTTATCTCAATTCAAATTTTTTAAATTTCTCCCTTGATTTCTTTACTAATCAATTGCTTGCTAAGAATCTAAGTTTTTTTTCCTTAAAGATTTTATTTATTTATTTATTTATTTGACAGAGAGAGACAGTAAGAGGAAGAACACAAGCAGGGGGAATGGGAGAGGGAGAAGTCGGCTTCCCACTGAGCAGGGAACCCGATAGGGGGCTCCATCCCAGGACCCTGAGATCAGGACCTGAGCCGAAGGCAGATGCCCAGTGACTGAGCCACCTAGCCATCCCAAGAATCTAAGTTGTTGATGTTGTTCCTGAGCCACTAAATTCTTGGGTTCTGCCCTACTTTTAGATTTCCTTTTATAAAAATAATTCGTTATTTTGTTACTTCATCACTTTGAATTAGGGATTTTGTTTACCTGTTTGTAATTTACAACTAAAGGCATCTTAACTAACACAACCTGAGCTGTTGGGAGGAAGAGGAGATGCATATGTATGTAATATGTGATGAGAATATGTAATGATTTGTAGGAATAAATCACAGTTTTTATCATACATCTTCATTCACATAAGCAATTAATAAGCCCTGTGGTGGCCATGGAGGTGTACTACTCAGATGTTTCTTCAAAAGAACTTTCTGTGGACATATATTCAGTTGATGGCCTCTAGCTTTGGCACCTGTGGACCCACCATGGTGCTTGTGCTAAGGCAGGAGTATTAGATTCCAGTCATTCCTGCTCACTGAGGGACTCCTCTATTCTCATGCTTGCTCTTGGGCTCCCTGTTGGCCAGGCTGAGACTTTCATAGAACAGCACTGCATTCTGAGGATGCTCCTAATTGAGCTTTGGTCCCTCTGTCCCAATATGCAGGTCAGACCTGCATATTGGTCTGAGGACCTCCCCACACACCTACTCCTGCTCCTTCTTTCCTTTACTCTGGACAGGCATTTCCCCCAATAAATCTCTTGCATAGCTAAACCTTTCATTGCATCTCTTCCTCACAGGCCCAAACTGATGCAAGCATGTACCAGATGGTTCAGTGCTACACATTTTTGAGTACATAATTGTCCTGAGAGTGAGTGCTTCTCTCCGGGAGCGAGTGCCCTCTGATGGCCTCATTTGCCTCCCTAGTCCCAGCCCTGTGACATAGTAAATATTTTAGACTTTCAGGTTATGCAGTCATTGTCACAAGTACTCAACTTTGTTATCACAGAGCAAGAACAACCATAGGCAATACATAAACAGGTGGGCATGAACATGTCTGATACAACTTAATTTACAAAAACAGGGAGCATTCCTTGGGGTGCCTGGTTGGCTCAATTGGTTAAGCATCCTACTCTTGATTTGGGCTCAGATCATGATCTCAGGGTCATGGGGTCAAACCCTGTGTCAGGCTCCTTGCCCAGCAGAGAGTCTGCTGGAGATTCTCTCTCCTTCTCCTTCGGTACCCCCCACCTCCCCACTCCCTTGCTCACTCTTTCTAAAATAAAATAAAAAAAAATGAGCAGCATCCCAACAGGGCCTGTCGAACATAGTTTGTTAACACCTGATATAAAGAATTGTTTGGAGGTAAAAGGAAAGTAGAGTCAATTAAAATAGTTTGGATTAAAAATAATGATTAGCTGATGTTGATAAAACAAAATGAGGGCACCTGGGTGGCTCAGTTGGTTAAGTGTCTGCCTTGGGCTCATGTCACGCTCTGGGGTTCCTGTGATCAAGTCTTGTGTTGGGGGTCCCTGCTGAGAGGGGAATCTGCTTCTTCCTTTGCCTCTGCCCCTCTCCCTGCTTGTGCTGTCTCTCTTTCTCCCCTTCTCTCTCAAATAAATAAATAAAATCTTAAAAAAAAAAAAAAACAACAAAATGAAGGGGACAGTTGTCACTTTCTTCATACTATAAAATTCATACATGTTAATTTTTTAAAGATGCAATTTATAAGAAAATGCAAGGAAGAAAAAATTAGTCATAAAATCATGAGCCATTTTTTATGTGATTTTCTTTCAGTAATTTTCTAATTTTCAGTTACTTGCAGTAATATTGCCAAGTTCTCTATAGTAATGTATTATCTTTACTCAATATTATTGTATCATTAATGTGTCTTCATACTTTAAAAGATCTTTAAAAAATTATTCTGATGTTTATACAATATTCGATTGTGTATTCTATAATTTGTTTAGCTATTCCTCTATTCACATGTTTAAGATTGATTCTAGAATCTCAACAGAAAGGGAACTTGGAGATTAACCTGATAAGATATGTCTTCATTTTTTTTTAAATATATTTTTGAATAATTTTACTGTCTCCAATATTTGGGAAAAGTTTTAAAAAGTAATGGCCTTTTTTGGAAGTCACAATAACCTTAGCACATCCAAAACCCTGAGAATTCTATAGTAAAGTTCCTTATCTTGTTTTAACCCAGAATTTCCCAAATACACTTGCTTATTAAATTATGCCTCCTTTTGTTTTGGCGGAAGACCTATTGTATCTTCCAGGACTCTAATACTTTAAGGAAAATACTTTGGAAAAAACTGCTACAAGGCTTTTCCTTCACAAAATGAGATTAGAAGGGAAGCACTGTTTGCAGAATGCAGTTCTATTAAAGTTCAAATGACGTGGTAGCTTTAATAGGTAAACCTTCTGGAAGACGATCAATGGATGTGAATATAATGCACTTATTTTGCTTTTATTATTTCTAAAGAACCTTTTTATTGAAATTAGGAAGGGGATTAAAAATATGTCAAATAGAGATTATAGATGGCCCCTGAACTGAGGCAAGAAACGAATTTATGAATCCTGCCACAATTTCAGTCTCAAAGTAAATGAAAGAGTTAGAACTTGTCGGTTTAAGAGTTATAGATTTCTATAGTTAGAAGCAAATGATAAATGATGAGCATCGATAGGATAATTTCAGCATGGAACATAACAGCTGAATATTATTTATATTTTATTATATATCAAGGGTATTGCAGTGTTAAAATTTCATCTTGAAATATAAATCTAAAGACATATTAATCTGCACCTACATTTCTGAAATAGTGAAATCCTCAAATGAAATTGGTACTTTGCGCATTTGTCAGTTCATTGATACTCTTGTCATTTTGTGGAAACAGAGAAAAGAGAATGAACATTTTCTATTTTCCAAGGAGTTATGCTTCATATTTTTCATGAACTTACATTAGCAGGAACCAATTGAAGATTCTTTTGTTGGGCATAGTGATTTCAGCAGCTGTCTGTGAAAGAAAATGACTGTTTTATAGCCAATGACAAAAATTAAGTCTGTCTTTCTACACCCAGGGAGATCATACAAAACACCTACAGTGCCATCACAAGAGGGCCAACTCCAGGCTGTATCCTATTTAAACAACTTTTCAGACTGTCCTATTAGGAAGGGGGGTGTAATGAACAGTCTGCATTAAATATCATAACGCTTGCAAATGGAACCAAAAGCTCAGATAACATTTCTAGTTTTAAAACTAGCCGCCTCTACTGTGAAAAGTTCAAAAGGAAAAAGTAAATAAAATTAGAGAACTACCTAGTCTTAGCCTCCATAGATGGTGTCTTTGACCTAGATTATGAGATAAGAAATGGTGAACTCGAAAACCATGTACATTTTTACACATAATCTTCATTCATTTTATATCCATGCATATAGGTGCCAGTTGTATGTGAAAGATGTTTCCCAGCAATACTGTTAGATTACAACGTCACAGCAGTAAACTCTGATGTGACCTCCACTAAGTCTGGAATGCTCAGTAATAGTTAAATCTGCTTTCATAGACATTCCATTAGGCCTACTAACTCATTGCCTAAGCTCTTTCAGGACTGAAATTCTGAGCACATTTACATTTTATTAGTGGTATGTGGAGCTAGACCACAGCATATATGTATTTATGGCGTCAGTTTACCGATCTTGTTCTAGATTGTGTTTTCCAAGTATTTCTTTTCTGTATAGAGTGGATTCCAACTTCCTCTGATGGGACCAGATTGGCATTTCTAAAAGTCACCAGGGCTGTAGGAGGGAGTTTTGAGTTTATTATAGAGATAGGAATTATAGATTTTTTTCTAAATATTTTTTAAGAAAAAAGAAAGTATCCACATTGAAAAATTGATCATGGACTCTTTTGTCCCATATCTTCCATTGCTCCTCCTTTACCCCAATGCCATCTGGTGATACCTGAGCATGGGCCATTGGGTCTCTGTCTCCCCATTTCCCTTGTTAAAAGCACACACCATTAGTCTCCTCCTTCTCAGAAGGAGTAAAGTGTTTCTTTAAATCCTATCTGGAGTTGATACTATAATCTCCTGGAGTAGTTTACTTTCAAAAGAGCTAAAAATTCATGCCTTTCAGTAATGAAACAGATCTCAAGTATACAAAATTAATGAATATTGGGACTGGTTTTCTAACTTAAAATGACATTGCTATAGACTCCTGATATGGACATAGCATAGGTGAGCATTTTCTCCCTTTCATCCATATGAAAGTAAAAGTAAATGAAAAAATATTTCAGTGAACATCATTTTCAGTGAGAAGATAGATATAATCAACAAATTCCAGGATACAGATGAGGGGCATAGAGCTTCTAAACAAAACATAGCAAATATCTTTATGACACCAGGATGAGGAAAGATTTCATAGACAGGACACAGAAAACAATAAGAGAAAAAAAATAATGAATTAGACTTCTTCTGAATCAAAATTTCTGCTCATCAAATTACACTGTTAAATAAATAGACCACACAGGGAGAAATCAGGAAGAAAATATTTGCTTTAGTTATATCTGGCAAAGTGCTTTGCATTCAGAATATGTAAAGAACATCTATAACTCAATAACAAAATGCCAAATAATCCAATAAAAAATGGGCATACCCAAAGTTAGCTAAACTGCAAGGTCTGAGGGCACAGTCTTCCACAACCACTCTCACTTCTGACACCAATTTCAAGTTTGGTGGGGGATGGTTTCCAAAACCACTTTCATGTTGAGTAATTCTCTGGAAGTACTCACAGAACTAAGTGAAAGCTATTATACTCTTGGTTACAATTCATTACAGAAAAGAGAAAACAAACAAACAAACAAACATCAGACAGAGAACGAGACTGCTAGGGCAGAGTCTGGGTCAGTTCCAAATGTGAGGTTTCTGTTGTCCCCAAGATATATTATCCTCCCAGTATTGATATTTGACAATATGCATAGAGAACTGCCAATTTGGCTCATTTAAAGTTTGGGATCCATAGTTTTTATTGGGGCTTCATTGCATAGGGATGCCTGATTGATCGATTGCCCACATGGTTGATCTCAGTCTATAGGTGAACTGATTCCATATGACCAAAAGCACCCACCCTCTATTCATAGGGTTGATCTTTGGTGGCCAGAAGCCCTGCCCTCAACAAAGACACTCCTATCAGAACTTCTCTTTGGTGACTTTTTTACTACAAAGTGCAAAGGACCTTCTGCCAAGGAAGATATGTGGTTGATCAATTTGTATACCAAATATTGCTCAAATCAGTAGTCATCAGAAAAATGCAAATTAACACCACAGATAACACTACAGTCCACTAAAATGAATGAAGTAAAAATGACTTGACACCATGAAGTATTGTTGAGAGTGTGGGCCAGCCAGAATTCTTAGACATTTCCTGTGCAGATATAAACTTGTATAAAACTTTATTTTATAAAGTTAAAAATACATATGACCCAGACTTCCACTCCAAATTAATGAATACATTTTTCTACAAAAATATGTGTACAAGAGTTTTCATGCCAGTTTTAGTCATATTGGTCAAAACTAGGTACAACCCAAATGTCCATTAACAAGAGAATGCATAAACAACTTGTGGTATATTCAACCCTAATTCTCAATAGAAAAGAATAAACTATTACCCAGGAACATGAATGGATCTTAAACAATTTATGCTGAGTAAGAGAAGCCAAATACAAAAAGAGTACACAGTAGATGATTTCATTTATACAAAATCATAGGACTGGCAAAACTAATCTCTGCTGATAAAAATCAGAATAGTGCTTGACATACAAGAAAGTGGGGTGGGAGAGGGTCGTGACTGACAAGGGAGAAACTCAAAGAAACTTTCTGGTGTGATGGAAATGTCCCATAATTTGATAGAGGTAAACGTTACAAGGTATAAAGTATAAGCAGTTGTCAACTCATCAACTTGAATACTTAAGATTTGTGCATTCATTGTGTGTAAATTATACCTCAGTTTTAGATCAACTTTCTGAAAGTGAGACTCATCCAGAAAGACAAGCTATAAATTCTGTTTGGAATCATGGATGAGAGCTGTGTGTAGCCTTCTGCTGGGCTGCTTTTGATTCAGAGAAAAAGAGGAAGCTATGCAAGTGAATAGCTAATCCAGAAAAATCCAACTCATTCAGTAATAAGAAACAAGAATAGGTCCACCATCAATATAAAGATTTTTTTTAAAAAGGCAGAAAATAGCAGCAATAACCATAATGGACTGAATTGTGTTCTCCCAAATTCCTGTGTTAAAGCCCTAACCCCCAATGTAACAGTATTCGGGAATAGTGTCTTTAAAGAAGTAATTAAGATTAGTTGACCATAGAGTTGAGGGTCCATTTCTGGGCTCTGTATTCTATTCTATAAGTGTCTGTTTTTGTGCCAGTACCATACTGTCTTGATGATTATAGCTTTGTAGAGCTTGAAGTCTGTGATGCTACCAACTTTGGTTTTCTTTTTCAACATTCTTCTGGCTATTTGTGGTCTTTTCTGGTTCCATATAAATTTTAGGATTATTCTATTTCTTTGAAAAAAGTCGATGGTATTTTGATAGGGATTGCATTAAATGTATAGATTTTCACAATATTTTTTCCTCCAATCCATGAGCATGGAATATTTTTCCATTTGTGTCTTCTTCAATTTCTTTCATGAGTACTCTATAGTTTTCTGAGTACAGATTCTTTGCCTTTTTGGTTAGATTTATTCCTAGGTATCTTATGTTTTGGGGTATAATTGTAAATGGGATCTACTCCTTAATTTCTCTTTCTTCTGTCTTGTTGTTGGTGTATAGAAATGCAACTGATTTTCTGTGCATTAATTTTATATACTGACACTTTACTGAATTCCTGTATGAGTTCTAGCATTTTTAGAGTAGAATCTCCTGGGTTTTCCACATAAAGTGTGATATCATCTGCAAAGAGTGAGAGTTTGACTTCTTCTTCACCGATTCAGATGCCTTTTATTTCTTTTTGTTGTCTGATTGCAGAAGCTAGAACTTCTAGTACTATGTTGAATAGCAGTGGTGATAGTGGACAGCCCTGCTGTGTTCCTGACCTGTGTTTCCTGAGGGGAAATGTTCTCAGTTTTTCCCCCATTGAGAATGATATTCCCTGTGGGTTTTTCATAGATGGCTTTTATGATATTGAGGTATGTACCCTCTATCCCTACACTGTGAAGAGTTTTGATCAAGAAAGGATGCTGTACTTTGTCAAATACTTTTTCTACATCTATTGAGAGTATCATATGGTTTTTATTCTTCTTTTATTAATGGATTGTATCACATTGATTGATTTGTGGATGTTGAACCAACCTTACAGCCCAGGAATAAATCCCAAATAGACTCAAAATGGATGAAAGGCCTCAATGTGAGACAGGAATCCATCAAAATTCTTGAGGAGAACACAGGCAGCAACCTCTTTGACCTCAGTCGCAGCAACTTCTTCCTAGAAACATCACCAAAGGCAAGGGAAGCAAGGGCAAAAATGAACTATTGGGACTTCATCAAGATAAATAGCTTTTGCACAGCAAATGAAACAGTCAACAGAACCAAAAGACAACTGACAGAATGGGAGGAGATATTTGCAAATGACACATCAGATAAAGGGCTAGTATCCAAAATCTATAAAGAACTTCTCAAACTCAACACCCAAAGAACAAATAATCCAATCAAGAAATGGGCAGGAGACATGAACAGACATTTCTGCAAAGAAGACATCTAAATGGCCGACAGACACATGAAAAAGTGCTCAACATCACTCAGCATCAGGGAAATATAACTCAAAGCCATGGTGAGAAATCACTTCACACCAGTCAGAATGGCTAATATTAGCCAGTCAAGAAACAACAGGTGTTGGCGAGGATGCGGAGAAAGGGGAACCATCGTACACTGTTGGTGGGAATGCAAGCTGGAGCATCCACTGTAGAAAACAGTATGGCGGTTCCTCAAAAAGTTGAAAACAGAGCTTCCCTTACAACCCAGCAATTGCACTACTGGGTATTTACCCTAACAATACAAATGTAGTGATCCGAAGGGGTACATCCATCCAAATGTTTATAGCAGCAATGTCCACAATAGCCAAACTATGGGAGGAACCTAGATGTCCATCAACAGATGAATGGGTAAAGAAAATGTGGTATATAAATACAATGGAATACTATGCAGCCATCAAAAAACCAAAATCTTGCCATTTCCATTGACATGGTTGGAACTAGAGGGTATTAGGCTAAGTGGAATAAATCAATCAGAGAAAGACAATTATTATATGATCTCACTGATATGAGGAATTTGAGAAACAAGACAGAGGATCATAGGGGAAGGGAAGGAAAAATGAAACAAGATGAAACCAGAGAGGTAGACAAACCATAAGAGACTGTTAATCTCAGGAAACAAACAGGTGAGGCTTGGTGATGGACATTGGGAAGGGTATGTGCTATGGTGAGAAAAAATAAGTAAATATATTTTAAAAATAAAAATAAAGATAAAGAAGTAATTAAGATTAAAAGATTAAATAAGGGTGAGATCCCTAATCCAATAGGACTGGTGTCCTTGTAAGAAGAGTAAGAGACACCAGAGGAAAGGCCATGTGCAAGGAAGGGAGGGAAGCCTCAGGGGAAACCAAACCCATCAACCACTTGATCTTGGACTTCAGACTCTAGAATGGTAAGAGATAAATTTCTATTGTTTAAGACACCTAGTCTGTGGTATTTTGTTATGATAGCAATGGCAAACTGATACACCATAGATGAAGAACATTCACAGAATAATTTTTCATGGAGAATATGAATATGGTTATAAAATATTTTTTAATTTTTTTAATTAAAGAAAAAAATTGCCTCCAGGGAGATCACAATACAGAAGTGTAAAAACTACAGAAAGACATGAGCCAACAGAGAGATGAACAGACTTGGCAGAATTAAAAGAGAAATTAGAAGAAAAAACAAAACTGTCATAAAAATAAAAATAAAATTGGAAGGGTTCCAAGGAAGACAAGGCAATAAGAGAATATAAATTAGTAGTGTGGGTGAAAAAAACTAGAAAATTTGGAAGAGTTAAAAAGCATTTGGAAAGAAAATCTACAGGCAGAGGTAGATACAGGAGATAGGCAAGGGAGATCCACCAGCCAAATAATTAGAATTTAAAAATTATAAACTCAGTAATGGAAAAATAAATATTTGATGATCTAATTCAATGTTTTCACTGTGATAAAAGCATGCATAATTCTATCAATTGAATGGGCATCCAATGTACCAGAGAAAGTTGAGCCAAAATGGTCAAAAAAGAGACTTATCATTATAAAGAAATAGATGGAGGCAGCTTCTGAGTGCTGGGATGGCTGAACTGAGGATGCCTTGCTGTAAGAAAAGACAAGTTCTTCCTCTCAGATAACACGAATGTTACATATTCCTGCATAATAGCGTATCATTTTGCAAGGTGCTGAACTGCAAAGTGGTGGGGCTAGCTCATACCTGCTCCCAAGAGCCAATTGTTAAAAAAGGCAGGAATTTTGCAAGTTGGTCTTTAAATCACTGACAGCCTGAAATTAGCCATTGTGAGAGCATTTATACCTTGGAAATTGGTAAACACTACTAATCAGGGCACTTCCCTCCCTCCCTCTGCTGGTTTAGCAGCACACCACTGGCTAGAAGTATCCATTTTTGTTTCTTCTAGTTATGTGCTTATTCACTGTTCTGGAGGTGCCTGCAACTTAGCCTGGCATTTGCAACAGTTTCATATGGTAGCTGAGGAACATTTGGAATATTAAATCATTAATGTTACTACTAAAGTTGAATGTTAGGATTATGTATATTTTAATTTTGGTAAAAATAACAAAACTCCGAAAAAATGTAAAAGTGAGCATTATTTTTAAAATTCTTATATTCATAACTATAATTTATATTTTACCTTTCAAATTTAATATATAATTTTAACATTGTAGAAAATTAACTTTGAGAAATCTATGAAAACTAAATGTTTATGTTTGATTTAAGGTTTTAAGGAAAATGTATTCAGATTTCCTATTTGATTACTATTACCTTTTTTTTTTTTAAAGATTTTATTTAGTTTTTGACAGAGAGAGAGATCACAAGTAGGCAGACAGGCAGGCAGAGAGAGGGGGAAGCAGGCTCCCTGCCGAGCAGAGAGCCCGATGCAGGGCTTGATCCCAGGACTCTGGGATCATGACCTGAGCCAAAAGCAGAAGATTAACCCACTGAACCACCCAGGCGCCCTGATTACTATATTACCTTTTACATTTAACACATTAGATCATTTTTGGCAATAGAACAAAAATTATGTGAAAATCTTTTATTTTATATTTTTTGCTCGTGGTTGCTAGAGGCTAGGGAAGTGGGAAATGAGTAAGATCTTATTGGGCTTTTGGGGGGGTCATAAAAATGTTTGCAACTAGATGGAAGTGGTAGTTGCACAACGTTATGAATGCACAAAGTGCCACTGAATTGTTCGTTTTAAAATAGTTAATTTTATGTTATGTGGATTTCACCTAAATGAAATTTTTAAGAAATAAATAAAACAACATAATGTTGCTGAAAGGAAGGCAAGAACAAAATTTTAAGGGATAAAAGTATAATAATTCATGAATTATGAATGTCTTATTTTATTATTTATCCAAACAGCAGCAGCAAATCAACAAATCATCCAGACATGTGCAAAAGGAATTGAATTCTGTCATTTTTTTAATACTTGGTAGACTTTTAGTCCTATAAAAACTATGCATTTTTACATATTACTCAATTTGTTACTATGAACATATATTTATCAGGATAGAAGAGCAGAAAGTTTATTAAGAGTGCTAGTTTTACTGTAACTTTTTAGGTATAATGTGTAACTTTTCAATATTTAGATATATAATATGTTGGCTATGTTTGTGCGCCTGCCTTAGACCCCACCCACCAATGGTAGGCATGGGCCCATCCTACATGCTTGACATGAAGCATCAAAAAACAGTGCAAAGAACCAAGCTCTGGGCAGTTCTGGAAGCACGAGAGACTATTAGATATCAGGAGATACTTACAAAGTGCTATTTTGGAATAAATGGTGAAATTCTCAATTATGGATTAATTTTTCAATCTGATTTCCATATGTTTAATGTGCATGATTCATTTAGTAATATTTCAGAAACTAACTTATACAGAGGAGGATATTTTAGAAGTTCATTACACCTGCAATATCATTACAGAGGACTTTGCCAATCTCTTAGGAAAATATACTACAATACATGGGAATGTCTGACTATCGGTACTTAAAATAGGCAATTGTTTATCCATCAGTAAATAGAGATTTACCTAAGCACTGGTTTTTTTAAGGATATCCAATAAGACAGAGTTGGAGAAAAACAGGGTAGGTTTGTACCTTAAATTAAGAGGCATGACAGAGCAAAGACCTCAATATCATATGGCTATCACAGAAAAGCTAAATGATGACTTGGTAAATTTTATCTGGAGTTGTTGCTGCTACTTAGAACTGTACTTTGAAATGGCATTCACCAAAACGACTATCCCCCTCCCTCCCCCCATCATTGCACCCGATTTTGCCATTACAAAATAACTTTAGGCACATGACAAAATCCTCTCATAGCTGTAACTGTAAAATAATTGTTAGTCTCAGTCCTTTACAAAAGAAAGAGACTGCAAACATTTTGAAGGTCAGAGAAGTGACCTCCATTTCGGGGTGGGGGGGTCTTTTTTCTTTCTTCTTTTTTTTTTTTGTAGCTCACTTTCAGCCCTTATGACTCCAGCTGTATTGAGGGCTAATGTCACATTACAATTCTAGGAGGGTTTGATTGACAATACTGCATGATAGCCCATCCAAAAAATTAATCTGTGTTGGAAACAGTGAGATGCCCTCCAGACTCTCAGTGAGTTGGCTCTTTTTTCACTTTTTCTTAGAGATAGTAAGGATTATAGTGATTCTCCTTAGTCCTTGAGAAAAGATACCACGCAGACATCAGAGCAGTATCTCATGTCTGAATTTTCAGCAGGTCAGCCATCTGATCTGGGAGCTTTAGTTTTCTTCACAATCATACTGAAATGTCAGTTTTGTCAAAAGATAGCATCACATCTCTGCCGAATGTCTAGGTGGTGGGGCTGCGTTGGGCCATGGCAACGTGATCTATGATGATGGAAGAGCCTGAAAGGTGATCACAGAGGCATTGTTGCTGTGTCCACAGCATCCTCCTTTGTCAGCTCTTCAGAAACTCCTTCGTAACCATGGAGTTCGAAATAATCTTTCATGTGAAACATTTCAAAATGTCACGTTACAATTGTGATTCTTCCAGAGAGGGTTGAATTTTCATGGAGCAAAAAGAGCAAAGGGGAGAAGAGCTTTTGAATGTAAATCCCGAGAAGGCAGAGACCAATCCTTCTTCATGATCTGATAGCTATTTTCATTCTCAAAGAAGCACAGAAGGATCCAAGTTTTGGCATGAAATAACTTTCCTGTTTCTGTACCCTAAACGATTGGAATGGCCTTGAAGGTGAAATCTGCCCTCAAACCTTTATGACCTGCAGCTACACTCTACAGTCTCCGATTTCAACCATGACCTCTGTCATCCAAGGATAAACTGGGTCTTACATCAAACCAAAATCACAACTTCCATTCCTCCTACCAACTCCGAGACACAGGAGAACGACAGCCCCACCTTAGCTTGTCTGTTGCAAAACACAAAGGAAAATACCTGGGTGAGGAGAAAAATAGAGATATGAATATAGGAACAGACTGTCAGAAAGAGCACCTGATGGAGGGAGGTTTTGTTCATTTCAACCCTGAACTATCCAAGAGATGACAGAGAACAGATCTTGAACATAATCCCTTTGGGTTGCAAGAGAGACCTTAAACTCTGCCACTGACATTGTACCCTGTCTTGAAGAAAAAAAGATCACAGCTCTTTTACTTAGCCAGAGATAAAAATACCGCGTGTGGAAAGGGCTCGGCCTGAGAGCCGTGGTTTCCCCTCTGACTTCTGCGAGCCGAAGTGCGCTGAAAGATGTTACGGCTGACCGCCCCTCAAAAATAGACACTGTGATGGTGATATATTGTGGCCCTTGAAGAATTTAATTGTCAAATTGACATTTATCAAAAGCTTTAGTGCATGTGAAAGATAAATTGTGCAAGTTTGGTCAGATCAAAGAGCCCGCGTCCTTCTCCATTCGTGGAGCTGACGGCTTCCGCAGGCTAGTCATGGGTGAAAAATGATCCCCTTCCCGGTCCACCCCTTTAAGCCCTGCCCTGGTGACAGATAATCACAAATTTAAATGTTAGCCTCCTCTTCAGAAAGTTCTTAAAATAATGGAGAACCCATTGAGACCATTTGTATTTGAAAGGAGTGCTAAATAATTTAGTGTTCGTGAGCAGGGATGCGCTGCGCTGGGCAGATAAATGATGAAACCCCAGCGCAGACTCTCTTCAGTGGTTGCCACACTAATTACAGATCAATTACTTCCCAGTTGTTTGCAACCTTATCAAAGAATGGTAAATTTACTGAGAGCAAAGTGTGATAAGATGACTTTTCATTATTACAGTAGATTTGTTGAAACAGCTCTGACACTGAGATTAATAAGAGCTCTCCCAGAGGTAATAGGATCCGTGAGCATATAGGGAGAATTTAAGAGCTGAAAACCGGATGCTAGACGCTATCATAAAAACCCTTCCTCTCATTAATTGTTATCATGAGTGTGTCCATAATGCAGAAATAAGGCAGAGAAATGATCCATTCACTGAAACTTGCCAAAAACAATGTAGCTCTTTACTCCCAAAGGGGCACACTGAAAATCAAAGGAAAGTAAAAGCATTTGGGTTTGGAAGCAAGAGAAGAGTGTGTGTGTGTGTGTGTGTGTGTGTTTGTGTGTGTTCTAGCTGAATTCCATTTTCATTAGGACAATCACAAAGAGATGGTCTGTCCAATGTCATTATAAAAGGAAGTGTCAGAGTGTTTGAGGTGGATGTCAGTGGAATCACTAAAGAGCTGAGACCAGGAAAGATTTGGGGTGGCTGTTAGGGTCACACATAGCAAGATCCCTCCTGGGGAAGAAGCCTAGAAGGGAAAATGAAGGGTTCACAGAGGCCAAGGAATCTTTCAAGATTTGAATAAGCAATGCATAATGTACTTAACACAGTGCACAGTAACTATGGAGTCCTGTTTTTGTTTGTTTTTTAACTGACAAATAACTCATCAAGAAATACTTACAGTGGGTTAATTTTAACGCCAGTGTGTGGGTCTACTAACCTTTTAGAGGCCATTCCACACCTCCTGATAACCCTAAGTCTAGTGGGCACTTGGAACTCTTGTGGAATTGTTTATTCAAATTTGCAAGCTACTGCTATCTGACATACGTGCTCTGGTCAGAGGAATCTGTGGGAAATGATGAGAAACTTCCACGTGACTTGGGTAACTAGAGTAAGCTTTCAAGTCCCATTGGAAATGGATGAAGAGAGAAGCAAGAGTCAGCTTTTAGGAATGGGCAGGCTTTTCTAAGACATTTTAATGAAGTCCACCATAATTTTTTCCTGACTTTTAGAGGAAATATGAAATGATAGAGTAAAGATCAGGTCTCTTCGTGATCAAATGCCAGTCAGGAAAGGGAAGGATCAGGTGCTGTGAGACAGCATGGTAGTGGTAAGATGTTCATCCTCATCCATGCTGAGTGTTGCCGATGGGAGGATGGACTGAATGTGGTTCTCCATAAGTGATGTGCAACATAACTTCTTAGGAGTCCTATTCTAATAAGCTCTGTTATTCTATTCTAATAAGCTTAGTTATCCTTATTTTTGGGACAGGGTCAAATAAGTAAACTAAAGCCCAAGGGCAGAAAATAATTCTTCCCAGATTACATTCAGAACCAAATTTAAAGCCTTGTTGTAGATGTTCAAGGCCAGTGATTCTGTTCCTTCAAGGATAAGCCATGGCAAGTTTGAAGACTTTTCAGATACAACCAAGGAAATTGGGAAAGAGGCCAGGGACAGAGCATGCAGTGTTTAATTTGGGCAAATGCAAACGAAGATGATAATGACTGGGGAAAGATAATATGAACTTGGTCTACTTCAAACTTAATTCTTAAACTTGCAAACTTAATTCATACACATCCCTATGGAAGGGCCTTGGGAATAACTGTCAACCAACCAGTGCATTTTTCTGAGCCATAGACACCAAGAAATCCAGATGAAAAAGGAAGTCAATGTGGCATCAATAATAATGTCTGTTTTGTGCTTTCACTTTGTGTGTTTTTGCCATGACAAAGCAATAAAGCAAAAACTATAGGGGTATGATAAAATAACGTCTTTAAAAATTTCCTCCATGAACTCTAGAAAAAAAGATAGCAGAATACCCCAAAACAAATATCTGTAGTCTCTTCTACTCAATAGGCTTTTTGTAAGGTGATAATAGAAAAGAGAAAGCTCAGAAAAGCCTTTGGAAACCACACAATGGAATTTCCAGCCCAAATTTTTCTCCTTTTCCCCAGTCCTTTCTGCCTTTCCCATCTTTCCTCTTACTTTGCGGAATTTGATTTATTTCACTCCTGGTGGTTATTTGGACATGGGAGCATTCTTCTTTGCACATTCTTATTGCAAATTTGTTTTCCTTCATTTTAAAAATCAGGCTGGGAAAACTCCAGTGTGTGTATGTGTGAGCTGCTATTACATAAAGGGGAGAGGAGAGGAAGAGAGCTGGCGCGGTGTATGAATTACACATGTTGAGGATATTTAGCATGGACTGTCTTGAAGCAGATGTGTTTGATGTATTCAAACACGTGCATATTCAAAAATCACGAGAGGTGTTAGGAAAGCTGATCAGTTCTCTCCATACTTCCTGCCCAGAACGTCAGAACAAAGGATCACTTGATGAAATTGAAGGGCAGAGATTTATGAGGGAAGGGGGTACAAAGTGAAAGGAAATTCCACTTCACATTACATTCATTCAACCTTCTGAATCTGCTTCCATGGAAATCCCTGACTTCATACGGTAGTTGGATTTTAATAAGTTTAATTTTCTGACTGATTGTACCACTTATACAAGCTTTTGCTGAGAAGATAATAAAAAATAAGAAAATCTCTTGCTTTGGGTTGTAGACCATCCTTGAAATGATTAACTTGATTCTGTGCATATTATTGGCAGAGTTATTTGAGAGTTGGATTTATTTTCCCTCCTCAGAAGAAGTGCTTTTGGATCATCATTGACTGGATGAATCTTTTGCTTCAGAAAACCCTATTCATGACAACCTGAAATCTACTTTGTTGAAGAGGCTGTTTCATTGGGTGTTAGCTGTCATTTTCTACAGCATTAGGGCTAGTCCCATTTTACCCTTTTTTTAATTATAAAAGTAATATATGCTGCATTCAAGAAAATGCAGAAAACTAAGGAAAGAGAAAGAAAAATACTATCATTTAGATATAGCTACTTTTAGCTTTTCAATAAATTTTTCTCAAATCCTATATTTCCTCTACGAAGGAATTTTTTCTGCCTTTTTAGGGGTGGGGAACTGGGGCTGGCTGGCCAAGGAATTATTTTCTGTTCTTGGGTTTTATATATTGTATCATATATAATTCTGCTTATATAGAATTTTATATCTTGCCTTTCTGACTACATTTTAGCATAAGTATTTTCTACATTGCATAATCTTTATAATCATTGCAATAGTTGTATAACATTGTACTGAGATCATAAACTGTGGTTTACTCAACCATTCCACTATTACTGAATATTTAACTTGTTTTCTATTTTTGCTATTGTTTAGAATTGTTTCCTTGGAATAGTGGTGTTACCAAGTCAAAGAACATGAATATTTTAAAAGATCTCACCAATTTGAAATGCAAATTACTAGAAAAAATAGATTGATAGGTTTGTTTGATTGTGTGTTTCAGTATTCAGATAGTAAGGGACCCCTTTAAGTAGGACAAGAGCAAGGACATCAGTTGTAAACCTTTTTGAGTAAACTGATGTCTGCTTGTGTTAAAGATAGGATCTGAGGTCTATAGGGTGTTTCAATGCCCTTTATGGCTACAGTTCCCAGCCAAGTGGCCACCATGTTAATGGTACATCAGCTTCCAGACTGGTTTGTTGACTCTTGTTAGCAACCTTTTGTCATTTTTTACAAAGCACATTCTCAACTTCCCTTTGCAGAAAACATCTGCAATTGTTGCACCGAAACTTCTTGATGGTATTTTTCTTTCACTACTTATGTAAAATTGAATTTGTTTTCTTTTGCCTCTTAGGTGACAAAATAAACTTGGCCCAGGCACACTCAAGGGCAAATCCGCTAACTCCGAGAGAGTTGGGTGGATTTTGGAAAGAATATTTAGAACAGGGGGGAAAAGATTTTAAACCACCTTAAGTGGATTTTTTAAGAAGAATAATGAGACCATTTTCAGATCTCTCACCCACAACTGCTTTGGCCTGAGTGCTCCTGTGGAAGGAACCAACATTCTGGCAGGGAGGCACAGGGCAGGCGCTGGGGCAGTGGGTACTATCATAGCGCTATATCTCTGGGGGTCCTCTTGTATTATCACAGCAGCAGAATCAGGAGATCAAAATGCCACTTTCTGACTGTGGCAAAATTGGGAGTATCCTCATGCTGCCCCTGCCTTCAGGTCCTACTCACCTTCTGCCCCCGGGGTACACTTACCCTTGTGCTGTGAAACACCAGCAGTTTCTTGCAGGCTTCCCATTGGGATGGAGATGGGTGGGGGTGGGGGTGTCAGGGCTTGTAGGTAGACTTCAAGTAATGGGTGTCCTATAGTAGGAGGCTTTTATGAGAGAAAAATAAGACCATCCTCTAAGGAAGCTTATAGGCAAGTTTCATTAGTCCAGTGTTGTTAAATCTGTTAACAAATTGCCAACCTTTAAAAAGTGGGCATATCATATGAAAATTTAGGTTTTTAAAAAATATCTCATTAAGAAATCAAAAGGTAACACCAGGCTGCATTTCCATAAAGCGGTAGTCTGAGGAGCAACAACCCCCCCCCCCCCAGAGCCTGTGTCCTTCATTCCCACTCACTGTGGTTCCCACCGTTGCCTCTTCACTTCTGTCACCTTCCCACTTCGGTGACTCGCACTCCTCTCCTGGCCGCTAGGCTCGTGAGATGGTGACCTTCAACATGCAAGAGCATGCCTGGGAAGAAATGTAGGGTATGACATCCTAAATCAAGAGTGACAAAATCTCGCCTTTCTTGTGGATTCTGTGGTCTTTTGGTCAGGGGCCAGTGTTACTGGCGGCTCTGACCCCATTGACCATATCAGCACTCTCCAGAGCTGTGTGGACTTACTCCTATAGATTTTTGGTTGTTCACCTGCATAGTCACATAGAGCAATCCTGCTGACACTAACAATGGACCTGTCTTTGCATCATCTTAAAAGTACAGTATGGGAACTTCCCCTTTTTCGGTAACTAGAATTCAGTGAAATATTTTGCTCGTTGCTTTAGTGTGATGATAATTTAGTAAAAAAGTGTGGTTCAGTCACTAAAAGCTGATGTCTACAAGAAACTGTTGACATGGTTACTAGCCCTGGGGGGGGGGGGGGAGCAAAATTGAGGTCTATGATGTGAAGAAGGTTTCCATCCAATCATGCTGCAGTTTGCAGTGAATTGATGTTTTTGCCCATCGTATAAAGGTGTAATTTTCATCTACAAGAAGTGAATATTTTTTTAGTTTTTAAATAACGTATGATGACATGGGAGAAGTTTAATGTTGAATAAAAAAATCGGAATATAATATTGTGTATACGGCAGGATCCCAACTTTAGAAAAATGGCATTTAATGTGCATATAAAAAGTCTAAAAGGGAATAGTTCACAGTGTTAATTGTGATTACCTTTAAGTGGTAAGATACAAGTAAATTTTCTTCCTTAAAGTATATTTTGATTATTATTTTGGGTTCAGGGCTATTTTATGGGAGAATATTGTTCTAGAACTCTTATAATTATGTATATACAAATTGAAAAAGCATCCTAAAATCTTTCTTAAAAGATATCAATTGTTAGTATAATGTGGCCATGCTTTGTATTGGCGAAATTCGGCGTTCCTATCAGATACTTAAATATATCTATTTGTTTCTCCTCCGACAATAAAAGGAATCATACTTGCTTTTGTATTTCCAAGTCAAATATGGGGCCAGCCTGTTTCACAGACGACAACAACAACTGAGGGAATGCCAGGAAATGGGAATGAGAAGGGGAGACAGTATACCTGACTTATATTCACCTATAATACTTCTTGGCCAACTGGCAATTTTATCTTACTCTTTCCCTTACTTCTTTCCCTTCTGGGTGTCAGGGAAGAAGGATACATAAAAATGGCAAAAGGAGTTGAACATAATTCATTCATTAGTATGGAAGGTGAACTCTGTCTTCTCTCTTTATTGCCTGTGCCACATGACTAAGCATTTCTAACAATAAAGTGAGAAACCGGGACGCATTTTCCAATAAGAATATTACCGAAGTGTGGACAGTCTTATATAGAATACTCTTTTATGTTTTGTTTGATGAGGAAAAAAATAGGCATTGTGCTCATAAATTAGTCTTTCATTTCAAACTCTTAGTAATAAATATTGAATACAATGTATCAGCAGGACAACCAGACCTGAGATTTTTACAAACTAACATCAAATTTAACAATATCCATTGATATTATTGGGTGGAGATGTCAAAAGGGAGAGTGTTCCAGAACTTTTCACTGATTTATTTATTTTACCAAAAAAAAGCACTGCATTGGATCAAAGTTAAGCTAATTACCAGAATGTATTCAGATATCCCTAAACAGAGGCTGGGACCTTTATAAACATCTTTCACATTTTTGTTTGGAAGTGAAACAGGGATATACCATTTAGGAGCCCGTGTAAATTACCTCTACTCAATCACTGAGCAAGTTTGAAATGACTTTACAGCGAAGTTTCTCCCTCAGGTATCAATTGTGTCCTGGTGCCCACAGTGCTCCGCGCGCCTCATCGGCCCTCCCGGTTCTCTGCCTGGCTTCATCTCTCTCAGCCCCTACTTCAAAAGCAGATGATAAAGGCCATTCTCTCAGGCGTATTTTCTAGCTGCAACTATTAGCTTTTTCTTCTCATTCTTTTTTGCAATTAGAAAAAAAAAAAAAAAGTAGAGCTCTTTTCCAAAATCGTTGCATTCCTTCCGGCTGCAGATGAAGCCACCTGCAAGTCATTCTGTTCACTCTCCTTTTACAGAAGGGGAAAAAAGGCAGGCATTGTGTTTTCTGCCCCTTGACTTCTCATCCTTGTGTCTATGGAAGGACACCCCAGAAACACGCTTGTTGCATTTTAAGCAAGTGGGTGGAAAGGGAGATTTAGAAATTTCCTACCTTTTTTTCTAACCCAAGGGCATTCTGTGTTGCCAGCTCCCCTCCTGTGGAAAAGGTGTTTGGGTCTGACAAATGCCTCTGTCTTTGTGGCAGGGAGGCCCGGGGTGATGTAAAGACAGACAGAGATGGACCAGAGCTGGCTTGTTCCTTCTTAATTCAATGACCATGAAAAGTAAACTTGCCTGACACGGTTTTGTGGTTCACTGCTTTTATTCCCCCCCGTCCACCCTGAGCACAGAACAACTTTTAACTTTACCTCAGTAATTAGCTAGCCTCAGCTGAAATTCAAATCCCTCTGAGAGGTGGTCAAAAAACATTTTAAAGAGCTATGACTAAAACCGTTAGCCTGTATCACATTTTTAGAAGCCTCGGAAATCCTTTCTTTTTCTTTCAAAAATCTTCCACTCTGAATTTGAAGAAACCTTGGCGGAGTAATAAATACTTAATTCTCAATAGATGGTTCCTAAATTGCTCAGGCCAAGTTGTGAATAATCCAGCCTACAAAGAAAAATGAACTACTTGATCCGTTTACTGTGCCGGTTAACAATCTAATTCCTAGAAACATCACACTTTCAAAACTTCACCCTAAAAATCTATTGCTCTCAGACAAAATGCCAGTCACCCTATTAAAAATCCTGAAAAACAGATTGGTGATCAAGACAAAAACCACACTCTATTTTAGGGACTAGCCTCTGACTTTCCATTTATTCCACAGGCGAAGACTGGCTTCTTATGCAATCCATCAACCATGCTTTAAATGAACTGGTATAACACTGGCGGATTTCAAAATCACTAAGAAACCCAACTTTGGAGAGAATTGACTGAGTAATGAACCCCCGTGGATTTCCCTGCAACTCCATTCTTCTTCCTCAAAAGCTCATCTCCTGGGTCTCTTTCCCTAAATTGGTTCACAGCAGCCCAGGGCTCTCTGTCAATCCTTCATCTGGTTGTATCACCACCACCACCCCCCTATCCCCGGTTCAGACCTCCTGCTTCTCCCTCCCTACTGACACTGAGCTCCCAGCCTCCCCCACCTCTCTTGAAACATATCTAAGATTCCTGCTACTCTCTTGGTAAGCTACTAATCTAAGACACCAATCATATTTCAAGTTCTAGGAGAGCGTCTGAAGGAGTCTGCTAGCCTTCTCTCTCTTCAAGAGTCTCCTAGAGAGGATACCCTGTCTTTACCTAAATCCTAGAAATGAGTCTAATAGTAGAGATTCCTTACCAGCCCAATCACAAGAAGAAGGTGGCTGCCAATTTCTCCCATGCAGTGGGCTGGCCCAGGCCATAAGTATATGTGTGGGAAATGGAATTGAAGTTAGTAAACCTACTATTTACCCTGACCTAAAATTATTTACTTGGAGGTCTTGTTGATGCTTCTTTTCTGTCATGCTTTATAAACACAATTCTCCAAACATATTTATGCTTTCCCTTTTTCAGCTCCAGAAACTATTCTCAGTGCACTCTCACTCCACACAGGTGTGTCGTGCTCGGTTGTGAGATGTCACAAGAAATTTGTTACCCATAATGGTTTTTCTGTGGCTTGCAAGGGATTTGGTTTCTTTTTCTAGGAAGAGAGTTTTCCAGGCTATAGCAACCATCTCCTAGTCTTGTTACAGCTAGAATAACCCTGACAGCACCCTGGAGAGTGTGTTGCACATGTGAAAGTCATCTGCCGGGGACGAGCAGGAAGAAAGACCGTTGATAGGCTCTGTGCTAGAGCACTGGATCCAGTAATTGAATATAAGGGAGATTGCTGGATCATTTATTCCAGTGGGCTCCTATTCAGTTAAACCATATGCCCAGAAGAGCAAGGCAGATAATTCACAGGGAGGAGTAGGGCACCGTGCTCACCTCATGACCTAGAGAACACACTAGGTCAAAAAAAAAAAAAAAAGTGCGGTAGCTCTTTTGTTCTGGTTGACTGGTGCCACGAGAGAAAGAGAACCCAATGTTGCCAGCACTCCCAGTTTTTCCAAAGGAACTAGAAATGCAAATTTTATATGCAATCTCTCCATTCACAAGTATAAATATCTATGTAAAACATCAAATTGAAGTAGCCATTTGTTAAATTCTGCTTGGGTCGAATGATACCCAACCAGCCAGACGGATCTGCAGGCTTCAGTTTGCGATCTCTCAATTCAATGAAACATTAACTAGCAAGACTCAGCATTCAAAGGTGAGTGTGACCCAGTCCCTCGTTGCAAGGAGCAGATGAGGAAGGGAGGGAAAGCATCAAACATGGCTAGCTTAAGCGACACACAGTAAACTGCTTTACGAGAAGTACCGTTTAGCCAGAGAGGAGAGGAAACAGATTTGGGAGAGCTTGTGTGGAATCCCCAAGTTTGTCAGCAACTTGGGCTTCTGACAGAGGCCAAGAGAAGTCTGGCTCCTGTGCCCTCGCCCAGCAGAGAAACCTCCTCCAGCAGATCCTGACTCTACTGAGCGTTTGCAGTCAGCGCCAACATCAGCCTCTCGGGTGTTTGTGGACACAACCCTGTGTGTGCAAGGGTTACACGTGGATGACATATTTACACAGAGCAGGAAAAAGGCGTCCTCGTCTAGGCAGTTGCAGCCCCATGACAGAGATGCTCGGCTTGGCCAACAGATGACAGGATGGATTCCATCCCACAGCCGTGCTTTCGGCTGAGGGCCTTTTTGCAGGACACAAAATGTGAGGTACATTCACAGAGTGGCCCAGCTCCTTATCAGCCTAGATGTGCCATCTCCAGATGTGCTTTTCCTGAGCCTGGTAAAATGTAGACTGTGTTGAAAATTATTTTCCTGCAGCTTTCCTACCTGCCGTGTAGATGGAAATCAGGAGCCCTTGGGATGTGGAGCTATTTAAAAATAAATGTGGCATATGTAACCATAGCAAGCGATTATATCAATTCTAAATGGACTTTGCCCTAAGAAAAATAAAAAGCCAGGCTTTGGGGTTTTATTTCATTTACCAAAACCCAAGTGAATTGAGCGTGATTGAAGTGCCGTGTTTGGCTGGGCTTCTCTCTGTAATGCTGGCTTGTTGGGCTGGTTTGAGTGGACCCAGCTGTAAAACTAAGAAGCCCCTCTGGACACAATCTCTTCCCAGATGCCAAAAATACCTCCTCTTTGAGAAGCTGGAGGAATAATTCTGCTCCAACAATAGGACATTCTTTCTTCTTGAAGGTTTTATTTTTTCAGGGAATAGGAATGGAGCAGGAGGTTATTCTCCGCCACAAGGCAATGCCCAGAGCAGGGACTAAGTCCTAACCTAGTTAGGAGACTGGGAATTTGATCCAGCATCCCAAAGAGAAAGTTGTTCTAGTTTTCTCTTTAGACACAGCATCCTTGTCCCTATGGTACATTTACTTTGTGTGTGTGTGTGTGTGTGTGTGTGTTGCCAGATGGGGATGAGAATCACTCAAATTCTTGGAACCAGACTTCGTTTTTATTTCTGAGGGCATCTCACTTGCAGAGTTCTTTCTAAAACCCCAGTGCAGAAATATTTCACCAAGCCGCATTACCGCGACGTGGATTATGCTGCGGGAGGCATGTACCTTTCGTTCCTACACATTGCTTTGCGGATTGCGGTGTGGCTGCAGCCTCGCATGGAAGCCTACCCCTCCTTTCTGTTTCTTTCAGGGTGTACTCAGCAGTTCTCCCACACAACCTTGTAAAGCGGATGTCTCCCGGTTTTATTTTAGCTCCCCACTTAGTTTGGAGCTCTTGCTTCTTGATTCAATTTGAACAACTGTGAGAGTTCAGATTGAAACAAAACAAAAAAGCGTTACCTCTCTGTCTGATGTTGACTTTCAAATTGGATCGAGGGCTCCTGGGATTAAACAGAAGATGTGTGGTATCTTCTTGTAAGGATCATTTGCTTTCTTTCTTTCTTTTTAATAAAAAATTTCTGACTGAGACGGAGGCCGAGAGAGTCTGTTGAAAAATCAGAACATCTCACGTGGCTATTCCAATGGCAAATAAAAAAGAAATGCAAATCCTGTACAGCACCTCGGTCCTTATGCAGGAACCAGAAACTTAGGAAGCTGAGAGTGGCAACTCACTTCCCCGGGGATCTGCAGTAATTAAACGAGTGCTGCAAAACCAAACTCTGAATGGATTTAAGTGTCCCTAGGGACATGCAGCCCCTTCCTTGGGAAGAAGGTGAAAATATGCATCCTGATGGCAAACAAGAAAGGTTTTCATTTGACTCTGTACTTATTTATAGAGCTTGCTACTTTCTGTCACATTTGAGCTTATCTTCCTTACTCTAACCATAAGGAAGCAATGTTATAGCTTGTTATGTCGAAGTTGTGAAGGAAGTATGTACCTAGCTGAAGAAAGCATGTCGTTATTTTTCTTAATTATTTCAGAAATGTCATCTCTGATACCATCCAGTCTTTTGTAACGCTGAGGAGAAAATTGAATAACCGCCCATTTCCCGAGAACCACTTTAAAAAGTTTGCAGTCGATTTTTTCAGATGGCCATGAAACAATTCAATGATATGGGTAAGCTTGCAGGATGATAGGAGAGCCATTACACGTAATCAGGAAAAAAATATGATGGTGTATACAGGCAGACTATTTCACATAGTTCAGTTAGTTTAGGTTAAGAAATGTTTTCTCTCAGGAAATGCCTCTAAACCAGGGCTACATTTTATTTAATGATGTGGAAAAATTCCACAAAATATCCTTATGAGAAATGTATTTAATTTTCTCTTTTTAAGCCAGTCAGCAAGTAAAGTGAGCTACATATTGCTCGCATTACTAACACCGCCTGGCAGAGCATGTTGAAATATGCCTGGTCATGCACATTCGGAGGTAATGTTAGTTGGGAACACTTGGTATGGTTGCTTAGCACTTTCCAGAAACTGATTGACTTCAGCTGCTGGAAATTTCTACCAGGATATTGACAGATGTTGAAACCCAGAGTAGCCTCCCCTTGCCTTTTTCTGTCACTAAGTACAGAGGAATAAACAGATGTGCATCTTAGCATCACTACCCAAGGACCTTACCTTGTCCTGGCTTTACTGACTGAGCTGAAGAAAGAGCATTTGCGCCCTGATCCCAAAGAGCAGTTATCCACCTCACCATCGTCAGGGTAGGTAGAGGGAGAAAGAGGCCCAGGCGATGGGACCGTGCTCTAAGTGTGCATCTTTCTTCCCTCCCGCTCTGGTCGCTATCCTAACTCAATTGATCTGTTTTAGCAGCTTTAATTACAAATAGGTCACATTCTGTCCTTGACTGGATCATTTGGTTTGTCTCTCTCTGACCTTTGGTGGAGGTGGACGTGGCTCCACTCTGCTTTCTATACGCTGCAAAGCAGTAATGACATTCTCGAAACAGGCAGGATTCAGTTATGAAAACTACTGAGTTGACAGCGATAAAACAGTGTGCAGAGTTATCTTTCCCCCTTCTATTTACAATTTGTAAACTCTAATTTTTACTCCAGGTAAAAAGTAAACGGTAAAGATAGGCTGATTTTTGATAGAGGTAAATGTGATGGAAAATTCTTAGTGCAAAATGAAATGTATCTGATTTGAGATTTCCTTTCTTATTTGACCTTCACTCTTGCTTCCAGCTCAAGGCTACTTGCTTGAAGACTACAAAGAGAATGTGTGTTTTTCAGAAGTCAGATATGCAAAGGAAGAGTTGTATTGGCAGGGCTGTTTAGGCATTTTAATTCTATTAGAGCTGTCATAGGATAGTGTTTTTTTTATAGAATCAACTTCTATAAATTTTAAATATGTACACTGTCTCAAATTCATACATGATCAGCAAATTAATAGAAAATTGATGTACTACCTAAGGGTGTGAGCACAATAGAGCAGTAGTCCTTGACCCTGGCAAAGACATTTATCACAATTGTTTATATTCTCTGCTCCCCCCCAAGGTTAATTGTTACAAGTTTTCAATGTGCTAATAGCTCTTAAGGAGGCTGTCTGCTATCAGTTAAAAATGAAGTATTGTTGTTATATACAAAGAGCTTCTGCCCTCCAGACTGTTGATTGACACTAGGCCATGGGTAAATGTTGGGGTATAAGATAGGTGCAGACAGTCCCTTGAAGCCAAATGTCTGTCTGACTTTATCTTAATCCAACGGGAACAAAAAGGAACTAGTGTCCTGCAACACTGTATATCATCTCTTTGACCTGGAGACAGATGTTATCTCATGCTTAATAGAGGTTATTTTACACAGAGCTTTCATTTCCCTGGGAAGTATACTGGTCTTCCCAACCAAGGACAAGGAGCTTCTTTTAAAGAAAAATCTTGCAAGAAAAATAAGAATCTCCCATAAATGTTCAAATATATGGTGTCCAGACCAAGCGTCCTATTTCATTCTTAGCCAATATCTAATGATACCAAAATAAATTGGCCATTGGCCCCATAATACAATAACCAGTGGGTATGTGTGATATTGCTCAGCAAGAGAAATAAATGGAATCTCCTTTGTAGATAATCAAATAATGACCCCCTTTTTTTGATAGCTTTGGATTATGTATAAGAAATTGATAGAACAATTTTTTATACTTGTGGAGAAAAAGACAATTAATGGTCATAAAATATATATCTCCATGATTTTTCTGCTATAATCTTTGACACAATATTCTCTATTTTAGCTCTATGTAAAGTAAAGAGTAGTTTACATTTTTAATAATTTTTGGGGTTATTAATTTCATAGTGTCCCTTTTCCTCCTCAACACAGGCTAACATGCAGAGTTGCTCAGAATTTATTTAGGGTTTAAATAGCTCAGTAAAGGCTCTAATAATTTTTCTCTAGTCTAGTATAAAATAATGCTAGACTGTCCAATTTCATACCGTGTTTTGGACCATCCACCTTACAGTCTCTATTTGGAGTCTTAATCCAGAGAGGTTGCCTTAACTCTTACTATGCTTGACTATCCTAAATCTTGTTTAGTAAAGCCACCACGATTAATTATACTCTTAAAGATAAATATTTTAAGAAATGTTTTAATATTGGCGTATCATAGTTATTTTCCAATTGTAGAAATAAGACATATTCATAATAGAAAATTTGGGGAAAAAACAGAAAAGTATAAGTCACTCCTACAAAGTAATGTTGGATTAGTTATATTCTCCCCATTTGTTGTGCTTCCCTGGAAAGAATTTAAATTAAATATTGATTTCATTTTTTTGCTTCAGAATATACCAAGATTATAACTGCATATTGGTTCAATTAGTCTTTGAAGCAAGTGTTTTAGAATTCAAGAGGCTCAGAGTTTTTAAGTTTCTTATGTCTCCTGAGGACAAAACACCTTTGTAATTTCCAGAAATAATCCCTCTGCACCAATAGCTGATGGGACCCAATTCTCACAACTTTATTCAAGAAAAAAAAAAAAAAAACTCCCTGCAGAGCCCAACATTTAACTAAGAACACAGCACTGAGGCTGTATTTTATGTCCTGACCAATGCGATGGCCATTCACATGTGAGTCCTCCCGGGACCCCACAATGAATACCATCTGGCTTTGGAGAGTTGAAACACTTACATGTCTTAAGTGCTACGTAATGACTTCCTGGAAGACTTTATTCTCCATCAACCTTTTATAAAAAAAATGATTGCAGGAGAAATTTTTGTTTTACCTTAAGCTTCTTTTGTTGAAATTTCATCTCTTGAATTCTTAGCTTTGTATCATACTCTTTGTGAAATTTATCTTTTGCAACAGACTTTTTCATCCAGCTTCTTAACTATAATATGTAGTTTTCAAAAAGGTTCTCAACAATCTATCTTTTGTACCATCTGCTTATCTGAATTTAATATTTGTACTTAATGCTACGATTACTATAATTAGAGTCAGATAGGTTTTTATTTTCTACATTATGTTTTATTTTATAGAATTTCTAGTTTTCGGTTTTTTTTTTTTTTTCCTGGAGAAATCATTTCTCTCCTTCAGCACACGAAGACTGCTCTTTCTTGCCCTTACACTTTACTTTTCAAGAGTGTAGTGACCTTCAGTGCCTTTAACTCAACATGTTTATACAACCTCAAGGCTGATTCTAAGCTGCTGAGTATTTTTTATGTGTGTGTTTTTGTTTTTGTTTCTTTCTGTACTAAATTTGTCCACGGGCCTATTGCTGCTGCCGCTGCTGCTGCTGACCATGCCAAAAATCGCAGAATTGTAGACTCTCAGTCACTATTGAAAGGCTTCTCTTAGTTTCATTTTCCCTAGTCATTCTTAATCTTGTGTATTTTTTGTTTTTGACCACTGGGAATAAATTATAAACCCCTTGAAGACAGGGACTGTAGCTTATTAATATTAATCTCAATATTTGCAGTGCTTAGCACAGTGCCTGAGCCATTAAGTACTCATAAGTATTGAATAAGAGACTGGATGAGTGTACCTTGACCTTACCATGACTCAAAGTGTTCACTTTTTGTCAGTTGACTTTTATTAGTCTATGGTAGTATATGTATTGTCTACAGACGTTTTTTTTTTATTATTTTTATTTTATTTTATTTTTAACATTTTTTAAAGATATTAACATGGCAGAAGTATTTTTGGGAGTGAGCTTTAGTGCTTTTGCTAAAGCCAAACCAAAGATATTTCCATTTAGAATACAGAAGTCGTCATGATGCTGTTGCAAGTGGAAACAGAGGTTACAGGGGAAGAAATTCTTTGTGGTTGCTCTGAAATCCTGTGTCCCCCTGCACTACTTCTCCAGCCCACAGGTGGCGTGCAGCTGAAATGCATCAGTCTGCCACCATGGCCCTGAGACCACATAGAATTCCTGATTAACTTTGGAATATTTGCATTAGATGGTGTTGCTGATATGTTGCAGACCTGTGGAAGAGATAAATTTGAAATTAAAAACTGTCACCATTTTCTAGGAGAAGCTTGTGGTGTCAATGGGGTCACCACTAGACCAGGAACTATTGTAGAGATTTTGACACATCATCATCTCTTTGTGCATGTTTGTTTTTTTTTGGCTTTTTTTCTTTTTAATCTACCAGTAATAACAGTGCTGGCTTATCAGGAAGATAAAATGATGACTTGATAGCAGCATACTTTAAAATGAACAAAACCCCCAACAATATTATTATCAGGTAGGCTCAGTCTGCTAATCTCTTCCAGCCATCCGTTTCGTGGAGCAGCCAGCGATGGGGGGAAAGGCATGGCAGTCATTTCCTCTTATATGCGTCACCAGGGCATGTGGACAGAGGGGGCCCTGGGTCTTAACATGAGTATGAGTCTATTTTGTTGAAGAGACCTCAGCCTCAAAAATTTCCCAAATTCCTATAAATTGAAGATTAGATAACAAGGATCTGTCTAAAACAAACACCCAAAAGCAAAAACAAGCAAAAAAGCAAACAAAACCCTGAGAAGATTGGGAAGACTGTGTGGAGGAACTGTCCCTTATCCTGGTGTAAGTAGTCCCTTCTGACAGGAAAGACCCACCCTGAGAAGCTGACTCGGGATGACTGTATGGCACCTCTTCTTCCCTGCAATCCTTAGTGACTCTGAGTGTGGTCATGGACCCAGCAGCATCGACATCACCTGAGATCTTACTACAAATACAGACGATCAGGTCGACATACACATACTGTATCAGACACTCAGGGAGTGGGACCCAGCAGTCTGTGTTTTAACAAGCACATCAGGGGCTTCTGATGCACAGTAATTGAAAACTACTGCCTTAAATCAGGGAGAAGTACAAAGGCTGATCCTCCCAAACCCCACAACTATATTCTAACAGTCTCATATTTTCAAATGTGAAAATGTCACATTTCAGTCTCCAAATGAGAGTCAAAAAGTCATGGCCTGAAATCCCCCTAATAGTCTTTGAAACTTCTGGCCTATCATGTTGTTCCTTTTGTCTTTCTTTTATCTCCCTTGTTTGCATGTAAAACTCCTACTCACCCTTTACCCTGTTCAAATGACATTTCTTAGTGAAAACTTTCCTGACCTGTCTCCCTCTTACCCGCAAAGCCATAACAGAGTTATTTGTACCCTCCTCTGTATTAATTTTGTCATTTGTACTTTTAAGAACCACAGATAATTCTCTACATTTTTCCTCCTTGGCCTCATTTGCGTTATCCTCTTCCTCAGGCAACCCCTAAAGAGTTGGTAACCTCAGGGCTTCTCATTTATGATCTCTCCCTGGACAGTCTCATTCATTGGCATGGCTTCAACTACAATTTAGTTGATGATTTTAAAGTTCATATCTAGACATCTTCTCTGAGCTCTAGAGTCATATTACTAAAGCCACTTGGACATCTTCACCTCAGAGAATGACAGTGAACCTCAAAGTCAACATGTCTAATATGGAATGAAACATCTTCTCTCGTCCCCTGCACCCAGCCCCTCATTTGCTTTGTCTCTCCTTCCTTCCTTCCTTCCTTCCTTCCTTCCTTCCTTCCTTCCTTCCTTCCTTCCTCTCTTTCACTCTTTCTCTTTTTTGTTTCTTTTCTTTCCTTTCTTTCTTTTCTTTTTTTCCTTCCTTCCTTCCTTCCTTCCTTCCTTCCTTCCTTCCTTCCTCTCTCTCTCTCTCTCTCTCTCTCTCTCTCTCTCTCTCCTGTTTTCTCTCAGAGGCTGCCACTGTCATTCCTTCTGCAAATAATACCAGGAATCCAGGAGCCATGTTGAACTCCTTCCTTGCCCTCTCCCTCAATACTAAACTGCTACCTACTGTCATTTTATAGAACTTACCTTGTTAAATCTGTCACAAAGATACTGGAATAGTTTCCTAACTGGTCTCCTAGACCAAAATTAGTTCCCACTCCTATGTCTATAATTCACCCTATTCTTAGGCAGAGAGGTCTCTCTAAAATGTCAATCTGATTATAGCACCGCCTTGCTTAGAAACTTCATGGCTCCATATTTTATAATCCAACAGGAGAAGGACCAAACTCACTCGTCTGGGTCTTGGCTACCCATTCAGCCTTAACTCCCCCCCCCCACATTTTATTAAGAAAATGTTCAAACTCATAGAAAAGTTAAAAGAATTTTATGATGAACACTCCCATACCCTCTACTTAGATTATGCCATTATCATTTTACTATACCTACCTTATCACATAACAGTCCATCTATCCATCCCTCAGTGGGATGGATCTCAATCAGTCTTATTTGTTGATGTGTTACAAAACCAGTTCAAACATGAATATACTTCTTCCCAAACATTTCAGCCTGCATATCATTAGTTTCCTATCATTAGCATACTGAGTCTCAGTATTTGTTTACAGGGATTTTATTTGAGGCAAAATTTATGCATAATGAAATGTACAAACCTTACATAAACATTCTCTGACAAATGTATGTACTTGTTTAATCCAAACCTCTTTCCCAATATAAAACATTATCAACAATGCAGAAAGTCACCAAATGCCAAATGCCAAATCCCAGTATATTGTTGCTTAGCTCAGAACTCACTTTTCTGACATTTTCCACCATAGGTTAGTTTTGCCTTTTCTAAAATCTCTGTAAGTGTAATCTCTGTGTAAGGATTTTTTCCTCAGCATTGATTTTGAGATTCATTCATATAGTTCCTCTGTGCTTTTTTTTTTTCTCTGAGAGAACCTGAGTGGTGTGGTGACAGAGGGAGAGGGAGAGAGAATCCTAAGCAGGCTCCATGACCAGTGCAGAGCCCAATGTGGAACTCGATCTCATGTCCCTGAGATCGTGCCCTGAGATGAAATCAAGAGTTGGACGCTAAGACAACTGAGCTACCCAGGCACCCCTTAGTTTTCTCCCTTTTTATTCCTAAATAGTATTCCATTGTATGAATAGAGTGGAGTTCTTTTCGACAGTACTCTGTTGATGACCTACCTCCAGCTTTTAGCTATTACGAATAAATCTATGAAAATTATCATAGATGCCTTTGTGGACACACACTTTAATTTCTTTGGGTAAATATCTAGGAGTAGAATTTCTATAGACATAAAGTAGCTTGTACCTACTCTAGATTGTACCATTTTTTTTCCTCCTACCAATACCATATGAGAGTTCGATCACTCTATATCTTTGTCAACTTTTGGTGTTGTTTGTCTTTTTAATTTTAGCATTCCTTGTAGATATGTAATGCCATTTCATTGTAGTTTTAAGTTGCATTTCTCTGATGACTAATGATATGAAGCATTTTTTCATGTACTTTTGGCCATTCCCGTATCTTCTTTTGGGAAATGTCTTGAAACCACCTCCTTATTGAGTTATTTGACTTTATATTACTGAGTTGTAGTTCTTTATATCCTGGATACTAGTCTTTCACCAGACATATGCTTTGCAAATATTTTCTTCCAGTCTTCAGTTTACTTATTCATTTTCTTATCAGTGTCTTCTGATGAGAGAATCTTTTCATTTGATGAAATCGACTTTATCAATTTTTTTCTTTCATGGTTAGTGGGGTTTTTTTGTCCTATCTTAAAAAAAGAAATTAACCTATCCCCCAAGTCGTGAAGATATTCTCCTATCTTTCAAAATTTATCTTCTAAAATTTTATCGTGTTAGCTTTTATGTTTAGGACTAGTATCCATCTTGAATTAATTTATGTGTATAATATGAGGGAGGGGCCATGGTTCACCCTTTCTCCATATGGATATCCAATTTGTTGATATTTATTTCCTTTTATTTATTATATCATTTATTGGTAAGAATGTCTTTTTACTATTGGATGACTTTGGCATCTTGTTGAAAACCAAATGACCACCTAAGTGGGAGTCTATTACTGTGCCCTCTATTCTGTTCCATTACTCTATTAATCTTTATGCCAGTATCACTCTGTCTTGATGACTGTAGCTTCCCAGAATACTGAAATCATGTAGTGTAAATCCTCCAACTTTTTCTTCTTTTTCAAGATTGCTCTGAATATTCAAAATTTTTTGCATATCCATATAAATTTTAGGGTCAGCTTGTCAATTTCAGGAAAGTCTGTTCATTGAGCCTTAACTTTTGATGTGCTATACTCCATATCCACTCTCTCTAGTCTGTAGGGATAGTGAAGAAATTGCTTTCTTTAATGAACTCTTAGTTATATAGGGTTTTAGCCAAAGGACAGAAGTTTTAAAATACTATATTTAACATTTGTTCTTAATTTTAGGTAAAAAAAAAAAAAAAAAAAAGAAATTTCTCTTTCCAGTCTGACAAAATGCATATGGCCCCATTTTACAGTGTCTGTTTTTCTATAAGGATGGGTAAAGGAATGCACCTAAATGCTGTGCTATATTTTACCTATAGTAAAAGAGGATTTTCTAATTTTTTACCAGATAATTGTTTCTCAGGAGTCTCTCGCTCTCTCTTTTTAAAGATTTATTTCTTTATTTTAGAGAAAGAGTAAGAGAGCTCACGTGCAGGGGGAGGGGCAGAGGGAGAGAATCTCAAGCAGACTCCCCACTGAGCCTGGGGCTCTATCTCATGACCCATGAGATCATGACCCATGAGATCATGACCTGAGCCAAAACCAAGAATCAGATGCTTAACCAAAGAGCCACCCAGGTACCCATCTCAGGAGTCTCTTTTAAAAGGAAATAGATTTGGGTCTTGCTGATTTTCTAATTCATTCTCTTCCTCCACCCCTTTTTCATCATTTTCACCTTCATCATTATAACATCACAGCTGACATTTATTGAGCCCTTACTCTGGGCTGCCAAGCCTGTGCTAAGGGCTTTATTCATATCTAATTTAAACCTCACATCAGCCCCGTGTAGTCGGCCTTGTTATTGTGTTCACTTTAAAGGTGAGGAACCTAAAGTTCAGTGAGATGAAGGACTTTCTTAAGGTCCAGCAGAGTAAGTGGTGGTGCTAGGGCTCAAACTCCAATGTTTCCTACTCCAAAGACTGAAATTTTAGGCCTCTTTTATAAAAGAATGCTTTACTGAATCTATGCAATAGTATTTCCTTTGTCCACCCTAGGATAACTTAAAACATTTTATCGTTATGGCTGCTGTTTCTGTAGCAAAGTATAATGCATACATACCCTGAAATCTTCTGATACTCCTCCAACTTTGGCAATCATGCAGTTCTGAAGACATCTGGAAAACAAAGTTGGTTCAATTGGTTTTTGCATTACATGGGGTTTTAGAGCCAAAGTAATTTAACTTTCCCCTTTTCACAGTGGTAAACTATTTTCATAGTGTCGAAGGATCCTTTATACATCATGTATGTCTCATTCCAGTCCTCAGCTATCTTTATGTATAACTCAAAGTAGAGCTTGTCATGCCCCACTGATTTCTATCACCCAAACATGTTGCTGAAATTCCAATTATGATGTGTCTTTCTGACTCAGCCATATAAACTCAATCCTACAATTTGGATTTTTTAATTTCACTATTGGAATACAGATAGTCATTAATATATTTTCATAGTAAGCTATATGTAACAATTTGTACTGAACTCTTTGTTTTGCTAAGAATGGAACATATGCCTTATTATCCTTATTCCTGAGAATCCAAACTTTCCTTTAAAAAGGAAATATTTATGTACACATACACACACACGCATACATATACACACAAACTCTAATACAACCACATAGGTAGCATTCTGTGCTTTTTAACTGACTCTCAAATGGAGAATTGAATCTTACCAGGTGTCTATATTGATATACAGTAACTACTACCAAGATCGGAATGATGATGTCTTCACCTGATAACAGAGAAAGTTAAAGGATTCACATACTGGGATCCTTGAGAAAATGGCTTTATCTGAAGGTAAATGGTAGAGGAAGACAGAAGCAATGACCAAGAAGAAAACATACTTTGTTTATTAACCACTGGCTACAAAGAGATCCTCTATCACAAGTTCATCAGATGATAACTACATTATAGCTCAAATTGCACATGAATACGTTAGTTGGTATAAATACTGTTTTTGAAGATGTGAAATTAAATACAGGGATTTTTTCCTATATCCATTCATTTTATTAATAGATACCATATTTGTAAGCTTAATGGCTTTGGTTGAAAGCATAATGAAAAAAGTTGGTACATTCTCAGCTTAATTTTATAAAGATCACATAATAATGGTGACAGGTGGAGCCACGTGGGGGTGGAGGCAAATTGGTCTTCTGTCCCAGATGTCAAAGACATGCTGCAGACATCAGGGAAATGTCTCGTGGTTGGGAAAGGTACGGAAACTCAGCAGGCTGGTCTTTGATACCTAGGGCTTTCATTTTTAATTAAAGAACAGAACTCTGGTGAAAAGTCATCATATCATCCTATCTTATACAGGGTTTGGATGATAGCTCTGTAAAGAAGATGATTGGGAACATGCCTAACATAGTATCTCAAAGTTTCTACATATCTAATAAAATAATAAAAATTAGCATTTATTGAACACCATTTCAGCAACTACTCACATCTCTGTGAAGGAGGCACAACTGTTATCCCCATTTTGCAGATGAGAAAATGGATTCTTAGAGCAGTTGAATAACTTTTCCAGGGTCACAAAGCTAGGAAGTAGGTGATCTAAGAGAAGTTAACCAGAATATCATCTTGAAGACTGTGCATCTACTCACAATGTCATATTCCTAGAACTTTTCTTCCTTCCTTGAGGATAGCTCAGATTCCTAACTTACATTTTATGAAAGAGCTTTTTCATATACTATGAGGTAGAATTATTTCTTTCTCCATATGTATGACCTCAATGAAATAAAACCCTAAATGAGCTTTATCTCCAGTATCTTTTCTTCCAGCCATGAAAAGATGTCTCTTCTTCCTTTCCTTGACAACATGCTATCATACCCCACAATTTTCCCAACTTTAGAGTCTTGGAGAATCTTCCTAATGTCTCTTTGTAATCTCTGTTCCAATAGCCCAAAGCATTTGTTCTCCTCTGAGTAGAAACATGAAATAGCTGCTCACTGTCACTCATATAATAGTTTTTTCAGACACTCAGAAACTAATTGCTAACATTTCCTGCCCCTACCTTTTCTTTTCTGAGTCAGATAATTTGCCCTCCTCCTTTTCTTTGTCCTCCTCCTCCTTCATATATAAATTACTTCCACATAGAGCCTATTTCCAAAATTGCTAATCATTTTTGTTCCGGTCCTCCAGACTCTTTCAGCATCTGGATGTTCAGTGGGTGTCATGAAGACATTGCCATATAGTACTGAAATTATGGCATCTGGGAAAAATTTTAAATGTGTCCACAGGAATATTTTCTGTTGTTTTACAAATTACAGGCAAAACATTAAAGAAGATTATAGTTTTCCCAGTTCTCAGATGGTGTTTTGTCTAAACTAATGCAAGACGAGAAAGGTGGGGTGCTTTATATTAGAAAAGATGTAGTCATTTTGGAAAGATATTATCCACTCTAAATTTAGTAATTATTCACATTTGTGTATCTGAATGTATATCATGAGGGATGCCAGTCAACTAGAAATTTAGAAGGAAAAGAAGTTATCATTTAAAGGAACCAGGCAAGGCTTAACAGAGGTAAAATTTGTCATGAATCTTAAAGAATAAGTAGTACTATGACATAAAGAACTTGGAAGGGAAGTTCAAAGGGAAAAAGCAGCATAAGCAAAAACTTGAAGAAATGAAACATTTTCTTTGGAAAAGAAAATGGTCCCATTTCGTGTCATCCATTTTGGTTAGTATGTCAAAAAACATTAGACAGTAAGGCTGGAAATGGATTCTGAAGCTAAAATATTTAAGACATTTAAGCAAAGTTCAGTTTCCTTTAGGAAAATAATTCTGGCAATGGAACACATGATGAGTAGAGAGATTATCAGTAGGGAGAACAGTTTTGAAATTGATGCTATTATGATAACAGGACTGATACATATTGAGGACTTATCATATGCTCATGAGACAGTCAGGAATATACAGTGAAATATGAAAAAAGGCTATGATTCCAAGAAAATGAAAAATAAGAAAAGGCCTTTGGATTTAATGATTAGGATATCATTGACTAACTTTGAGTGGAAAGTTATCATGAGAATGGAGAAAAAAGACTAGACAGGAATGAAGCAAAGGAAAGTGACATGATGGTGACTTGAGAGTCAAGGGTGTTTTCTTGTTAGTTGGTTTGTAGGATGTGAGACTTAAACTTTTTGGCTAATATCATAGGGCTAGTAGAGAGAGACACATTAAAGTCTCAAAAGAAAGTAAGTCCCGAAGCTGCTGAGAAAATGTGACAAAGATGAAGCCATGATCTTGGCAAGCATAAGAGGGATGTCTTCTGAGGTAACAACAAAGAGAGAGTAAAAGAATCAATATGGAGAGATTTTGAGGTCAAGAAGAGGGAAGTTGAGGGAACTCATATTGTCTGACATTAATACTTTTAGTTAAATGGATGAGGAATCCCCTGCTGGGGCAGTGATGGGAATAAATGGTGGCTGGATTTTAAGGGGTAAAGATCTGCTGTAAGCTCCATGGGAAAACAATAAAAAACAGGCAAGAAATCAATTGCCAAGCAGCAGTGAGTGAGTGCCCAGCCAGGAAGGATGAATAGCACATATGCATAATGAGCATTAAATATCTTAAAGATATTTAAATACAAATAAATAAATAGATAGATAGATAGGTAGATAAATAAAAATAGCTTACAGATATTTAATGCGACAACAAAACATCCGATAAATTCTTCATTTGTGTTGATGATAAGTTCATCTCTCATATATAAAGGAATTGACCAAGGAATTAGTAATCTCTTCTTAATTCTGATCATTAGGAGCAGTGATTATGTCACCTGAAAGTGTGTAGCGTAGTTGGAGAGATAGCTTGAATATGAGGCAAGGCAATGTCTGGAAAGTTCCATGAGCTTAGCAATATATGAATATAAGATAGGAGAGGCACATAAACATGGTTAATGTAGAAGAGAGGCATAAATCTATTTTAAAACTTACACAAAGACCTAGCTAAGAACAAATTTGGGGAGACATGACTTAACAGGAGCATAAGTCAAATGATTTAAGGGAATTGACATATATCCCTTATATATCACTGATGTGATGTAGCCAATATGAACATGGATGGCATTACTAAAAGTAACAGGTAGAATAAAGCATAACCATCCTACTGGATTGAGTTTTGGTTGCCATGTCCAAATGATATTAAATATAACTCTTCTCTTGTCTTGGATTTTTGCAACAGGCCTCAAAGACATGAATAATAGAAGAGGCATCAAGTTCTCCCATATCCCAAAGGGATGTGCTAGATCACTTCTTTGGAACATGCCAAGATACTGTAAGTCCACTTTGGTCAACATGAGCCCATCACCCACCTCAACAGAAGATAAAAGAGGAGCATAATCTCTCTTTTTTTTTAAAGGCAGGTAGAGGGAGAGGAGGAAGCAGGCTCCCCGCTGAGCAGAGTCTGATGTGAGGCTCGATCCCAGGACCCCGAGATCATGACCTGAGCCGAAGGCAGAGGCTTTAACCCACTGAGCCACCCAGGCGCCCGGGAATATAATCTCTTTAAGCCAAGAGAGAGAGACTTCAAGAGAACTCCTTGAGAGCTTGGCACATATCTCTCAAAGCTTGTCACATAGAGATGCTCACATCCTCATCTCCCCTCAAGTCTCAGATGGACAGTTTAGGTATAGGGACCTCTGCGGAGTACAGCAATGAGTATATAATGATAAGAGGGGACTCTACTAGTCGCTAGATGTAGAGAAAAAGTAGTATCCCGGGCTACAGGAGATTTGTGGGCTCACCTCAGCAGGAAAACACAGAACTGGAGGTGCAATGTGCCCAGAAACCTAGGGCATGACCAAGCTTATAAGTGGCCAGCCAGAGGAGAGGAACCACTTTCTCAAACTTTAGCCTGCATTAGAATCACCCAGAGGGCTAATTGAAACAGATTCCTGCACCATACTCCTAGAACTTCTGATTCCTTAGGATGGAGGACCCCAAAATGTTATTTCTAACAAGGTCTCAGGTAATAATAACTTCATCATTCGTGGACCACACTGTTGAGAAGTTTAGATGTCACCAGCAGGGCATCTCAAAGGAACATGTGAAAGCACATATGAGAAAGAATAAGCTTTGTATATCCATTATGTTTGGAAGTCATCAACAGACTTAACAGCACCAACCAGTTTCCCCTGGTTTTTTCTCCCCCAATGCAACCCGGAGTGGTCAGAAACAGCAGCTAGGATGAAGGAGGAAGAGCTATGATACAGAAAAGGAGACAATCGTATTCTGCCCCTCATCTCCACGCTTCAAAGACTGAGTTAAATTTGAGCAGGAACAGGGGCTAATCTCTTCTGGATGTGTATTTGGGATTTGAACTAAACTGGTGTAGATTGGACTGGAGTTAGAGAGCTCTTAGATTTGTGGTGCCCAAACAAAGGAACTAATACTCTTTCCCAAAGTAGAAAAGCTATGGTGTCTGTTTCAGATTTTGTACCCTGATGGAAAAGAACTGGCTTGAGAAGAATAGATACAAGAATAAACTTAATTGAGGCAAGCTTGTTTAATCAATTATACACGTCTCCAGAATGGTATTTCTTAAACCCTTAGCAAATGCAGTGAAGTACAGCTCTGACAACTGGACCCTGGAAACCTCACCAGAAAGGACCCCTGCAAGGAGATAAGGAGCTTCAGCCTGGAGAAGATCAAGGAAGCATAATGCCACACTTAAAGTGTTAACGGGCCATTCTGTCAGGGAAGAAGTAGCTTTCTGTGTGGTGGCAGAGGCCACAATTAGCTTAAGTTAGTGAAAGTCAAGAGAGGCGTCTGCTTACTTTCCATGTAAGGAAGACATAACAGTTAAAGCCATGCTAATGACACCAAGTGATAGACACCTGACAGGAACCTCGAAGAGTTTTACGCCTGGGGGAGTGCAGTTTTGGATGGACTCTATGCATTATCAGCTCTCCAGCAACATTTTGCCACAGGTAAGGTGAAGGGCAGGGTAGAGTCATCAGGACTCCCCTGGCTTCCTGTCCTTGCTCCCCTCCATGTGCTTCAGCTGAGACTGCCTCAGGCTTCGGGACTACTCCCGAGGCAGTCTAGGGGGACTCGGGGTTCTGATGAGGGCAATATCTTACTCATGGTTTGAGTCCCCGTTAGTTGAAATTTGATAAATGGGCCGTTGCAGTCAGGCCTTTCTAAGACAAAGTAACAAACTGGTCAGGATGACTGGATCCTGCCTGGTACCCGAGGCTCTGCCCTGCTCTTGCCATTCCTCTCCCTGCCCTGTGCACGCAGGCGTCCTGTGGAAATAACTGAGCGGGCGGTCTAGGTATGATAAGAAACCAGGGAAGTCAGAGACAGGAGTCCGACGTGGGTCCTTGACACGTGGAGAGTCAAAGCTCAGGAGGGAAACTGGAAAGACCAGGAACATGTACAGTGACAGAGGTGGAAGGAAGAGAGGTTGACGTGATATTGCCCCTGACTGCAAAATGCAGAAGTTTGTTTGTTAGACCTGTTTGTACTATCACAGACAAGGACGGTTATGATAGTTACGCCGGTCAAAACTCTGAGCAGACAGGAAGGCGTTGTGTCTCTCTTCCAAATGTGATATAATCATATAATAATCCGGGATCAAGAAGTTCCTAATCCTCCATCTAAAATAGCTTCCAAATGTCCACAGGGGTGCAGGAAAATATTCATGGGGTCAGCTGACCACAGGTAAGTGATTGTGACAGCTGCAGGCCTTAGCGTTTACTCAGTGAAACAATGGCTTTTAGACAATGTCTTTCCAATTTGTTTTCAACATTGCAGCCAGAGTGTTCTTTTCAAAACACAAATCTGATCATGTCACCAACCTCCTGAAAACCCCTGAATGGTGTCCCACTGTTCTTAGAATAAAGACCAAATCCTTAACTAGGAGCTGCTTGGACTAGGCCCCTGTGGGGGTTGAGCGTGGGGGTGGGGTCCTCCTTTGGGTATGCTCTTCCCTGGGTCTTGAGGGCTCCCCCCTTTCTCCGTTAGCTTTAACTCAACTTTGCTCGTTAGATCTCAGCTCAAAGAGCCCTTTCTGCACCCCCACCTGGGCTCCTTTGTTCTTTACTTTTTATAGGACTCCATTCTTTTCTTTTAAAGCACTTATCTCAGTTTGTAATTATACATCCATCAGAGCCATGATTTGGTGACTGCTCTCCCATCCCCTCTAGCCTCTCAGTTCTGTGAGTGAGAAAGGTCTCTTTTTGTTCACCATCTTCTCTGAGAGCCTAACATTGTGCCTGGCTCACAGGAGGCCCTCAATGCCTTTTTTGATGAATGAGTAAAAGGACTGCCTAAACTGTGCTTTCCTTCTGAAATTCTGAATTCTATAAAGGAAGGAAAGTGTTAAGCAGGCATCAGAGCAAAATTCTTCGTAATATTTCCTCTGCTTCCATGCAGTGATTTATTTTAAAATGCAGAACCCTATGAGCTCTAATCTTCCTTTATATTATATAGAAATCAGTTCATCAAAATAACCCTCTAACTCTACCTGGTATTCTCATTTATTCCCCATTTTCTCTGGAATGAATTTAAGTAGTCTTTCTTAGGGTTCATCTTCTTTTGGGAACTCGTACGGAGAACATTTTATTTTAGGTTAATTTAGTTGAGATTTTATTTAAAGGCACCCTAAGTTACAGACATTGACAGGTAAATGTTTATGAAAAGATAATATACATACACTCTGTATGTTGTATGTCTATCAATCCATCTAAAAATATGTGTTTTCACAACTTGAAATAGAAAAGATTGGATTTAGGTAAGGAAATCATTACAGTGTCGAAGTTTCCACCCCCATACTCTTACCCTCTCCAGCTAAATTCTGCAGGATTTGGTGGAATAAGCAGGCAGTCATGATTTCCTGATGACTGACTGAAGGACATGTTACTTCCCCTCCTAATGAAATCCTCAAATAGTGAGTCATAATGCCAGAGGCGCTCTTCTCCAAGATTCCATCTCTGCCTATTTTCTAATCCAAATTCTGAAAAGAGCACAAGCCTAGATCCAGCCCTTTAGATCTCTGTGTGGGTCTGAAGTACACATTTCCTTTCCAACTTCTCATTTTCTTTCTGCAGCAGAACTGACATCCACTGGGCAGGAGTGGTCAACGTTGATGACCATGATGGCAACAGAGAATAAAGAATTCATTGTTATTTGCTGACTGTGCCATGGTGGTGAATGTCTCTTTCAGAAAGCCACAAAAATGGACATTTACTGAATCATGAAAGAGCCCAAACCAAATTATCTAGACAAACAACCTTCGCTAGGACTATCTACAAATGGCCATATGTAATAGAAATCTGGTTATTTTCTTTAAAGTACCAATCTGATACATCTGCCCCTTGGAAAAGAAATTTTCTTAAGGTACATGGAAAGGGAAAACAGTCCTTTGTTCTATTCTACAACACCCTTTAGTTATTATCATATTTTTCACCATACTTTTATCACCAGGTTTTTTAAAGAGTGGGTCTATAAGCCCTATCTCCTTTTCTTCACCACCCATTTTTTCCTCAACTCATTGTTTGTCCTCCCACTAAATGACTACATTGTTCTTACAAAGATTCAAGAAAACTCCTGTAACCACTTTTTAATATTAGTTTCCTAACAATCTTTGGGAGTTGGCCATTCTTATTCTATCCTCCCTAAAACTTCTAGTTTCACCGACCCCAAGTTGGCCCTGAAGCTTCAGGGACAGTGCTCTGAGGAGATTCTCTTCTTCCTCTTGAGACTATTTCCTGGATTTTTAGCTGTCTGTGCCCAAACACCATCCAACCCAAATGCCCAGCCTAGTTTGGGTTTCCTTTCTCTTTCTTTCAGTTCTCATTCATCTTCACATTTTCAACTATCACCTTTTTCAGGTGAATCCCCAAATTTTCTTCCCTAACACTTTTTCACAGCTTCAAGTTCACAACTTGATCATCTAGTTGAATATCCCTCTGTCAATGGCTGTCTTGCTAACACTTCCCTATCATGTTCCCTGTGCCCCCTTCCCATCCCTCCTAGTCAATGTTTCCCCCTCACTGAGACTTGAAAGCTCATGTTTGCCTTTGATTCCTCCTTCCCACGCAATGTCTATATCCCATCAGTTACGAAATCTTTTGTTTTAATTTTTTTACTTTTTATTCAAGTATAACTAACATCAAATGTTATATTAGTTTCAAGTATACAATAGAGTGATTCAGTGATTCTATACATTATTCACTGCTCATCATTGTAAGTGTGCTCCTTAATCTCCATCACCTATAATCCTCATCCCCCACCCACCTTCCCTCTGGTAACCATCAGTTTGTTCTCTAGAGTTAAGGGTATGGTTTTGTTTGTCTCTGTTTCTTGTCATTTGTTTTGTTTCCTAAATTCCACATATTAGTGAAATCATATGGTATTCCTCTTTCTCTAACTTATTTCTCTTAGCATTATACCCTGTAGGTCCATCCATATTGTTGCAAATTGCAAGATTTCATTCTATTTTATGGCTGAATAATATTCCGTTGTGTATACATACCATTTTTTATGCCTTTATCTATTGATGGACACTTAGGTTACTTCCATATCTTGGCTATTGTAAACAATGCTTCAGTAAACATAGGGGTGCATGTATCTTTTTGAATCAGTGTTTTCATTTTCTTTGGGTAAATACGCAGTAGTGGAATTACTGGATATATGATAATTCTATTTTGAATTTTTTGAGAAACCTTCTTACTATTTTCCACAGCGGCTACACCAGCTTACATTCCCACCAACAGTGCACGATGGCTCCTTTTTTCTACATCTTTGTCAACATTTATCATGTTTTTTATCTTAGCCATTCTGACTGGTATGAAGTCATATCTCATTATAGTTTTGATTTGTATTTCCTTGATAATGAGTAATATTGAGCATCTTTCCAGGTGTCTAGAGGCCATCTGTATGTCTTCTTTGGAAAAATGTCTATTCAGGCCCTCTGCCTATTTTTTAATTGGATTATTTGGGTTTTGGGTGTTGAGTTGTATCATTTTGTTATATAGTTTGGATATTAACTCTTTATTGAATATATTACTTGCAAATATATTCTTCCATTCACTAAGTTATCTTTTTGGTGGTTTCCTTCACTGTGCAAAAGCTTTTTTATTTTGGTATATTCCCAGTACTTTAATTTTGCTTTTGTTTCCCTTGCCAAAGAAGACATAACTAGAAAAATATTTCTATGGCTCATGTCAAAGAGATTACTGCCTGTGTTTTCTTCTAGAGATTTTATGGTTTCAGGTCTTAAATTTAGGTCTCTAATCTATTTTGAACTTACTTTTGTATATGGTTTAGGAAAGTGGTTCAGTTTCTTTCCTTTGCATGTATTTGTCCAGTTTTCCCAAGACCATTTGTTGAAGAAACTGCTGTTTTCCCATTGTATATCTTATCTCCTTTGTCATAGATTAATTGACTATATAATCATGGGTTTATTTCTGGGCTCTCTAATCTGTTCCTCTGATGTATGTGTCTCTTTGTGCCGGTACCATACTGTTTACCTTACTACAGCTTTGTACTACATCTTCAAGTCTGGGATTGTGACACCTCTAGTTTTATACTTCATTTTCAAGATTCCTTTGGCTATCTGGGGTCTTTTGTGGTTCCACACAAATTTTCGGATTGTTGTTCTAGTTCTACGAAAAATGTTGGTATTTTGATAGGGATTGCATTAAATCTGTAGACTGCTTGAGGTTGTATGAATATTTTAACAATATTGGCTCTCCTGCACCATGAACATGGAATATCCTTCCATTTGTTTGTGCGATCTTCAATTTCTTTCGCCAAAGTTTTATAGTTTCCAGAGTATAGGTCTTTCACCTCCTTGCTTAAGTTTATCAGGAAATTTATTATTTTGGTGCAATTATAAATGGTATTGTTTTCTTAATTTCTGTTTCAGCTACTTCATTATTAGTGTATAGAAATGCAAGAGATTTCTGTGTATTAATTTTGTATCTTGCAACTTTAGTGAACTCATTGATTTGTTCTAATAGTTTTTTGGAGGAGTCTTTAAGGTTTTCTATATATAGTATCCTGTCATCTGTAAATAGTAAAAGTTTTACTTCTTTCTTACCAATTTAGATGTCCTTTCTTTTTCTTGTTTGACTGCTGTAGCCAGAACATCTAGTACTATGTTGAATAAAAGTGGTGAGAGTAGACATAATTTGTCTTGTTCCTGATCTTAGAAGAGGAAAAACTCTCAGGTTTTTACCATTGAGTATGATTTTAGCTGTGGGTTTTTTATATGTGGCATTTATTGTGTTGAGTTGTTTCCTTTAAACCTACTTTCTTGAGAGCTTTTATCATGAATGGGTACTGTACTTTGTCAAATGCTTTTTCTGCATCTGGTGAAATGATCATATGGTTTTTATCCTTTCTCTCTTTTTTTTTTTTTTTTTGAGAGAGAGCAAGTGCACACTCAGCATGAGTAGGGGGAGGGGCAAAGGGAGAAGGAGAAGGAAGATCTTAACCAAGCTCCATACTCAGTATGGAACCTACATGGGGCTCTCTGAGATCATGACTTGAGCCAAAATCAAGAATCAGATATGTAACCTACTGAGCTCCCCAGGCGCCCTTATCCTTTCTCTTTATAATGTGATGGATTACATCAATTAATTTGTGAATATTAAACCATCCTTTCATCCTTTGATTGTGGGCAATTTTTTTAATGTATTGTTGAATTTGGTTTGCTAATATTTTGTTCCATCTATGTTTCTCAGAGATACTGACCTGTAGTTTCTTTGTTTGTTTGTTTGTAGTGTCTTTGTCTGGTTTTGGTATGAGGGTTATGCTGTCCTCACAGAATAAATTTGAAAGCTTTCTTTCCTTTTCTGTCTTTTGGAATAGTTTGAGATGAATAGATATTGATCTTTAAATGTTGGATAGAATTGACCTGTGAAGCTACCTATTCCTGGCCTTTTGTCTGTTGGGAATTTTTTGATAGCTGATTCAGTTTTATTGTGTGATCAGTCTGTCCAAAATCTCTATTGCTTCCTGATTTAGGAAGTTTAGATGTTTCTAGGAATTTATCCATTTCCTCTAGGTTGTCCAATTTGTTGACATATAATTTTTTTATAATATTCTCTTATAATCCTTTGTATTTCAGTGGTGTTGACTGTTATTTCTCCTCTTTCACTTCTGATTTTATTTATTTGAGTCTCCCCCTCCCTCTTTTTTAATGAGTCTGGCTAAATGTTTATCAATTTTGCTTATCTTTTCAAAGAACTAGGTCCTGGTTTCATTGATCTGTTCTATAGGGTTTTTTTAGTCTCCATTTCATTTTTTTCTCCTCTAACCTTTACTATTTCTTTCCTTCTACTGGCACTGGGCTTTGTTCTTTTTTTTCCTCCCTTAATGTCTAATTTTAGGTTGTTTATTTGAGATTTTTCTTGCTTCATGAGGTAGGCCTATATTACTATAATCTTCATTCTGAGAATAGCTTTTGATGCATCCCAAAGATCTTGGACTATTGTGTTTTTGTTTTCATTTGTCTCTATAAATTTCTTTTATTTCCTATTTGATTTCTTGGTTCACTCATTCATTATTTTATAGCATGTTATTTAACCTCCACGAGTTTGTGTTCTGTCTAGATTTTTTTCTCTTGTGATTGATTTCTAGATTTATACCTTGTGGTTGAAAAAGATGGATGATATGATTTTAATTTTTTTAAATTTGTTGAGACTTGTTTTGTGGCCTAACATGTGATTTCTTCTGCAAAAATATTCCATGTTCACTTGAAAAGAATATATATTCCACTGCTTTAACATGGAATGTTCTGAATATTTCTGTTAGATCCATCTGGTCTAATGTTCATTCAAAGCCACTGTTTCCTTGTTGATTTTCTCTATGAATGATCTATCCATTGCTATAAGTGGGATTGGAAGTCCCTATTATTACTGTATTACTATCAATTTCTATGTCTGCTAATAGTTGCTTTAAGTATTTGGGTGCTTCTATATTAGGTATATAAATTTTTATAATTGTTATATCTTTTTGTTGAATTGTTCTCTTTATGATTATGTAGTATCCTTCTTTGTCTCCTGTTACAGTCTTTGTTTTAAAGTCTATTTTGTCTGATATAAGTATTGCTACCCCGCTTTCTCTTTCCTTCCATTTGCATGATAAATGTTTCTCCAACCCTTCACTTTCCATCTGCATGTGTCTTTAGGTCTGAAATGAGTCTCTTGTATGCAGCAAAGATGGGTCTTGCTTTTATATCCATTAGTCACCGTGTGTCTTTGGTTGGAGCATTTAGTCCATTTATATTCAAAGTAATTATTGATGGGAATGTATTTATTGCCATTTTGTTACTTATTTTATGGTGTTTTTGTAGCTCTTCTCTGTTGCTTTTTCTCTTGCTCTCTTCCCTTTTGTTAGTGATATGCTTAGATTCCTTTCTCCTTTTTTCCATATCTATTACAGGTTTTTGATTTGTGGTTACAATTAGGTTTATATATAAAATCCTATGCATATTGCCCGTCTATATTAAGTTGATGGTTACTTAAGTTTGAAACTAATCTAAAAGTACTAAATTTTTATTCCTCTCCCCAAGTTGTATGGATACATTCTTTTATTTTGTGAATCCCTTGACTGATTTTTATAAATTAATTGTACTGCTTTTGTGCTTTAACCTCTGTACTGGTTTTTATAAATGATTAATCTGCTACTTTTATTTATTTATTTACTTACTTATTTTTAAAGATTTTTTTGTTTATTTGACAGAAAGTGACATAGTGAGAGAGAGAACACAAGCAAGGGAAGTGGGAGAGGGAGAAACAGGCTTCCCATTTAGCAGGGAGCCTGATGCAGGGCTTGATCCCAGGGTCCTGGGATCATGACCTGAACTGAAGTCAGATGCTTAATGACTAAGCCACCCAGGTGCCCAATCTGCTACTTTTATTGTTTGTATTTATCTGTGAAATTTTTTCCTTTCCTAATTTTCCTACTATTGATTGTGGCCTTTTCTTTCTACTCAAAAAAATCCCTTTAACTTTTCTTTCTTTCTTTCTTTCTTTCTTTCTTTCTTTCTTTCTTTCTTTCTTTCTTTCCTTTCTTTCTCTCTCTCTTTCTTTCTCTCTCTCTCTCTTAATAGATTTTATTTATTTGAGAGAGAGAGAGAGCAAAGCGAGAGGGAGAGCATTAGCAGGGGACAGGAGAGAGAGGCAGAGGGAGAGGGAGAAACAGAGTCCCTGCTGAGCAGGAAGCCTGATGTGGGGCTTGATCCCAGTACCCTGGAATCATCACCTGAGCCAAAGGCAGACACTTAACTGACTGAGTCACCCCGGTGTTCCTCTTCAGCCTTTCTTATAAGGCAAGTTTAATGGTGATGAACTTTGACTTCTGTTTGTCTGGGAAACTATGTTTCCTTCTATTCTGAATGGTAGCTTGCTGCATAGAGTAGCCTTTGTTGCAGGCTATTTCCCTTTCAGCACTTTGAATATATCATGTCACTCTCTTCTGGCCCATAAAGTTTTTGCTGAAAAATCAGCTGATAGCCTTCGGGGATGTCCCTTGTATATAACTATTTTCTTTTCTCTGGCTGCTTTTGAAATTCTCTCTTTATAAACCAATATTACACTATATGTTAACTAACTAGAATTTAAATAAAATTTGGGAAAAAAATAAAATTTTCTTTATCACTACTTTTGTGGATCTCCTTGGGTTGATTTTGGAGGGAGAGGGCTCTTTGTGCCTCCTGAATCTGGCTGTCTGTTTCCTTCCTCAGAGTAGAGTAGTTTTCATCTATTATTTCTTCAAATAAATTTTATGCCACCTTTTCTCTCTTCTCCTTCTGGAATCCCTGTAATGCAAATGATTTTACACTTGATAATGTTGCTGAGTTTCTTAACCTATTCTCATTTTTTATTATTCTTTATCCTTTTTGCATTCAGCTTAGTTGCTTTCCATTACTTTGTCTTCCAGCTCCCTGATCTCTTTTTCTGCTTCTTTTAATCTACTTCTTCCCTCTAGTTTATTTTTAATTTCAGTTATGAGTGTGCCTCTGATAGGTTCTTTTTTATATTTTCTTTGTTGAAAGTCTCACTAAGATCCCCCACTCTTTTATCAAGTCCAGTGTCTTCATGAACATTACTTTGAATTCTTATATCAGGCATATTGCTTATCTCTGTTTCATTTAGCTCTTTTGCTATGATTTTATTCTTTCATTTGGGACAGAGTTGTCTGTCACCTCATTTTGTCTAACTTTTTGGTTTGATTCTCTGTATTAGAAAAGTCAGCTATATTGTCTGAACTTGAAAGTAGTGGCCTTATAAAGAAGATGTCCTGTAGTCCCCTGCATTGAAGTGTCTCCCTTGCTCACCAAACCTGGCGCTTCAGGGATGTCTCCTATGTGTGCTTCATGCATCCTACTACTGTGATGGAGCTGCATTTTCTTTCAGTGCAGTCAGCTGCAATGACCCTCTTTGCCTGTTGTGGGCAAGGTTTGGTTTCTGTGCTGTTAAGGGGCCAGTCTGGGGCCACCATGGGCTTGTAGTTGGGTCAGACCATGATGTCTGCCCTCAGCCTGTTTGCCAGACCTGTAATTGCACAGAACTAAAGGCATTCTCTGCATTGTTCCCGGGAGGCTTCTGTTAGTGGGTGGAGTGTGCAGTCAGATTGGATGTCTGTCCCCCAGCCCACTGCTGGGACTGCAATCGAACTGGCATGTATGGTTATCTTCCCCTCTGTCCAGGGCAAGAGTTACTTTGGAGTGGGGCTGGTCACTGCGGAAGCTGCTTACAGAATGAGAGATGTCAGACACCCATTTGGAGGGATTCTTGCCAAGTGGGGTGGGTTTGATGGGGTAGATCTGCAGGAGAACACAGGAGCAGCGCCGGTAACGTTAGCAAGGTATGTTGAGAGAGTTGGTGTTGTTTCCCGCAGATGTCCAGGTATCTAGGCTGGGTGGAAAGGAGGAAATGGCACCTGCCAGCCCTTCTCTTCTTGAAGATGTCTCCTAAGGATCCGTGCCCTCCAGGGCACATCAGGATTAGTAAATAAATCTCCTTTTCATATACCCAAGGTGCTTTTCAAACTGCTGCTTCTATGCTGTATCTCAGAGGGGTTGTTTGTTATGCTGGCTCTTTGAAGGCAGGGACTGGGTTTCCTACCACTCTCCAGCTCTTCCAGACCTAAGCCCACTGCTTTGTAACATTCCCACTGTTAAGCCCGAGTGACTGTGAATTCTCACAAAGTTAAGCTCCTCTGGTTTTCAAAGCCAGATGTTGTGGGGATTCAGTTTCCCAGTGCAGGTCCCCCATGTCTGGGGTACCTGGTGTTGGGTCTTCGCCTGTCCCTCCTCTGTGCTTGTGTTGTCCTTCCCGTTTGTGATTAGTCTCTTGGGTTAGTTTGGTTCCCAATTGGAGCTTCCTCCTTCCTACTGTTTTTAATGTGGTCTCCTCTCTATCATTTACTGTGGAGAATCTATTTTGTCAATTTTTGGTTTATTTTCTGGTTAGTTGCACTAATGTAGCTGTTGTTTAGGTATACCCATGGAAGAAAGTGAGGTTAGAATCCTCCTACTCTTCCATCTCCCCAGGTCCCCCTAAAGTCTTCTTTACATGCCTATAATGTCTGCTCTGCTTCCCATGTCCACTGCCACCACTAAGTTTCTCACATCATGTCTAGATGTTGGCAATACACTTCTAACTGGTTTCCCAATAATGCCTTCTCCTCCCCAAACCACCCTATACCCTTTTGTCAGAAGAATAATTTCACCATATTGTCTATAAGGAAAATTCCAAATATCCAGGTATGGCAGGAAAACACTTTGAGATATTAATTAACAGGGGTTACCCCACCGATTTTTCCTCCTCCCCATTCCAAAAAGGCAATCCTGCCCTTGGCTCTCTTCTTCCTTAGTAGGGAAGTTTGTATTAACTGGTGCCTATAAGGCACTTCCTTAAAACCTGAGTTCCCTGAAGACTTTGAAGGTAGCTAAAAGAGACAGAGGGTGATTGCTTCAGATTTGGAAGAGCACTTCAAGGTTACTGAGGTACAGAATAGGGTGTGTCCTCCATTGCAACGGCCCCATAGGAGGCAAGAATTCAAAAGCAATGGTTTGGGGTGCCTGAGTGGCTCAGTCATTAAGCATCTGCCTTTGGCTCAGATCTTGATTCCAGTCTCCTGGGATTGAGCCTTGAATTGGCTCCTTGCTCAGCGGGGAGCCTGCTTCTCCCTCTCCCTCTGCCATTACCCCTGCCTATACTTCTCTCTCTCTCTCTCTCTCTCTCTCTCTCTCTCTCTCTCAAATAAATAAATAAATAAAATCTGAAAAAAAAGAAAAAAAAGCAGTAGCTTTAGGGTCTATCCAGGAAGTGAGACCATGTTCACAGTCTTAGTAAAGATTCCTGTAAGCCACTGTGTCCAAAACAGCAAGAAGTCACAGGATTTTAAGGGGCTATTATGGGTTCAGTAAATAAGAATGGTCAGCATCTTCAGACTGGATGGAGTACATAATAGAGATTGGATCCCTTTCTCCTAGGATCCAGATAAGCTTCCCAGATTCTGGTGTGATCCTGGAATGGGAAACAGCAAAATAATGACTGAAATGGGCTTTCCTATGAGCTTGGTAAAAGCATGCTCAAGAATGGGATCTAATTTAGAACAAGATTCAACCCACTATTTTGCATCTAAGGCTTTGAAATCTGCATGCCTTCCTTCATTCACTCAACAAAAAGATACTTTGTGTTTCTTATGCTGCCTGAGAACACAAAGGCAAAATAGAACACTTTCTGTCCTCAAGTGGGAAAAATAGGCAATTCCCCTCCTCTGCTTTTCTCTTCTTTAAGGAAAGCCTTCCCATGACTCCCATGATCTTGATAGAATCCTCTCATACACATTTTTAACAGCATCTGTTAACTGTGTTAAGTGCTCCTAAGTAAAGGTAGTTTTACATTTATTTGAGTGAGTATCTAATTAATTATGTCAACTCTAACAGACTGTAAGTTCTATGAGGGCAAAGGCCGTGTCTGTTTTTGAGCAATAAATGTTGGGAAGAAATGAAGGTCAAACTCAGGTAGGTCCTCAAAAGTCAGGTCAGGATCTTAATCACTTGTCATTTAAAAGACTTAGAAAAGGGATGTCTGGGTGGCTTAGTCGATTAAGTGTCTGCCTTCTGCTCAGGTCATGATCCCAGGGTCCTGGGATCGAGTCCAGCATTGGGCTCTGCTCAGCAAGGAGCCTGCTGCTCCCTCTACCTGCCACTCCCTCTGCTTGTGCTCTCTCTCTTTCTCTCTCTCTCTCTCTGTCTCAAATAAAAACAAAATCTTAAAAAAATAATAATAAAATAAAAGACATAGAAAAGACCAAAAACAATGTTGAAGCTCACCTGGCATTAGGTGTTGACAACTACTAGGGCAATCAGGTGGGGAAATGTTTTAATGATGACATTAAGAAATTGTAGCTGTGGCACAATAATATGCACTTCATAACCAAATTAGTTAACTATAAAATTATTTGTTTGTTTGTTTGTTTATTTGACACAGAGAGAGAGAGAGCACACACAGGAGCAGGAGCAGGCAGAGGGAGAAGCAGGCTCCCAACTGAGCAGGGAGCCCAATGTGGGGTTCGATCCCACAACCCTGGGATCATGACCTCAACCGAAGGCAGAGGCCTAACTGAGTAAGCCACCCAAGTGCCTATGTTAATTAACTTCAATATGATTATTTTTATTTTAATGGTAATAATAGCAAATACTTTTCGAGAGCCTATTGTAGACCAGGCATTGTGCTTAGTGTTACTTACATTATCACTATCATGTTCATGTATGAACATGGTGTATGATTACTTTCATTTTGCAGATAAGGACCCAGAGATGGACAGAGACTTTATATAAGTTGCCTAAGGTAATACGAATGATAAATAATGGAGTTATGATGTAGAGATAGCAGCCTAACTCCAAAGTCATACTGTCAACAACCTGCTCTACAGCCTGATGCTGATGAGATTGAAGAGTCAGCCAGAGGGAGGTGTAAATACTGAAAGAATCTACACATGTGAAGTGATGAGTAACTAAGGAAATTCCATGGATGAATGCAACTAAAATATAGAGCTATAGTTTCCATCAGGCAGTGAAGAATACAGGAGACAAGAAATGCTCGAAAGCAAAGGCATTTACAATACCAAACCCAGAGCCATAAAGCAAATTCAGGACTCTTCATTCAGTTGTTTCACAGCGTGGATTGAATATCTCTTGTTCAGATACACCCAGAAGGTCTGGCACTGATCAGTAGGAATGCTTGTTAATCTTAGCATATAATTGTTCCTAGCTACTTTTCTTAATTTATTTTAATTCTTTAAACTTTAATCCTGGAGTTGTGGTTCATTCAAAACACCCTTCAGAATTTCTCAAGATACTCGCATTCCTTCTTCTAAATACAGTACATGTTTTCACTTTTATTGGGCTGTCCAATTTTCCGATATGTTTCTCCAAGTGATCTTTTTCATTATTCCACAGCTGTTTCTGTTGCACAGTCTGGACTGCCCTCCAGTTGCTGATTAGTTGGTTAGAGGTCATCTGGAAGTTGTTTGGAACATCTCAGTGGCCATCCTCTGTGCAGCGCTCTGATAAGATCTCTAGAAAAATACATACTCAGTTCCAGAAAACACGTATTTTTAACTTATCAAGAGCATTCCCTAGTGCTTTTCTTCATCCAAAGACAGCTTCTACCACGTATCTGAATCAGGGTTCTTTCACTGATATTATGTGAGTGCATGTTAGCTGAGGCCAAAAGGTGATGCTGTCATTTTTCTTTACGGTTCAATTCAAACTCCAAAAAAAAAAATCTTCCTTAGTTAACTCCGCCCACTTGGAATCTCTTCATCTAGCTTGATAAATATCACATAGAGAGCTTGACAATTTATCTCTCGTGTTTGCTTTGAGTATTTCCTAGGTGATATACCTCTTGAGGACTGGAATTGTGTCTTCTGCTCCTTTCTTGTCTCTAGCTTTCTCATTACATTTCTATACTAAAGTATTCAGTGGAAACATGTGGAGCTGAAGTGAATGGAGCTGATCTTTAATATTGCAAGGGACAAACTTGCATCTGGATGGTTGTGTATAGCTGGCCTATAGATGGACATCTCAAGGCCCTGTTAGATTCAGAAGTCTAAAGTCTCCATTTCTCCCAGGCATCCGAACACTGGTGTCCTCAAAGGGTTCAGAAAGCAGCTTTACCAGTACCGTGCAGCCACCCAGATATTTTCTTTTATTCCTAAGGAGGAGCTATTGATAGTTTGGCCTCACATTACAAATAGAGATTTTAAGTAAGTTCCTTGCTAAGTTTTGTTCATCTTTATTTGTGTCAAATGAAAACTTTCCAAGAATGTTCATTTAGTATCCAGAAAGATTTATTAAGTATGTACGTTTTAGTGTCAGAAAAATTAAATTCCAAAGAAAATCATTCGTTTATGTAATATGGAAAAAGAACAACTCTAAAGACAAAAGTCAACTGTATTTGAACGAATTATCCATTCATGTTGGGCTCTGTCTCCCTACTCTTCATTAAGAATTTATCAATTTCTTAGAAGGAAAACCTACTATACAGTGACGCTATATCAATATTTAATGTAAAAGTGCCTGGAGCACTGGATTGACTTTCTTATTGTGAAAATGGGAAAGGAAATTAAGACTCAGCCCTATTTTCTAATGGCAAGACACCCAGATAAATTACAATTTTGTTGTTGTTCTTTACATCCTACGAGTGATAATGATCAGATTCTTTGTGTTCATTGATATGTTCTTGCTAGTTTCATTTTGTCAGACTTAAGTGCAATGTTTAATGTTATCGATCAGTCTGGAAAGTACTAGGATGTCCTAACATTTCCATGATTATATCACTTGGCTCTAGCCTGTCCAAAAAAAAAAAAAAAAAAAAAAAAAGTAGCTTGTTGTTCTTCTCCACTGGGTTTCTGAAATATCCACTTTTTTCCCTACATTCTCTGAGGGTGAGCCCTCATGTCTTACTATGCATAGCATATTAGCAAAATTCCCAACATATTTTTGCTCTTATTTGCACATGTGGTATATTCAGTGAAAGTGTAATATATTCCTGACAACTGGCAATCCTCTTGATACTTCTCTGCTGCTTGCCTCCCTACCTTTCAGAGTAAGATACAATGATTCTGCTACTACCCATGTATGGACTATGGTATAACATCACGTTTACACAAAAGTAGGACATTCTATAAAGCAAGAACAGGAAAAGGACAGACACGACCCGATATGTATAGAGGTATACAATTCAGGCCAAGGCCATATTGTATTGTTTAAGGTAGTCAAGCAGGAGAGGTGGGGTCTTGACAGCATAGACATGAGAAAGCTGTTCTCATCAGGTGTTCAGTCCTGAAATATCCTCATTTAACCACTGAGTCTGGTTACAAATGATTCTAGATCAAATGATTCTGGTTACAAATAATACAAAAATTTCCAAGATTTTCTTCTCCAAAATCAGACCTTAACATGTCTCCTAAGAGCATTTTCTCTAATGTTCACCATGGCATTTTCTCATTAGCCTGTTTGTTCTAAGTGAGTGAGATTTCTCTGTGGATTCGAATGTTCTCAGAACATATAAAATTAAGTGGCTGAAAAAGTGCCTTGGTGAAAAACCAGTTAGACCATTAAATACATTTAGAGAATCCATCTAATCATAGATCCATCTAATAGTTATATTAAAGCCAAAATATAGCTCTTATTCTTATAACTTTCAACCCTGGCATTTTGTTTTACTTTAAGACCACTATATTCTGGATCATGTATTACCATTGCCATCCAAATGAATCAGGACCAAGAAATTATCTCTTCATAGCAGGACAGCTCACCATAAAATGCATACATGATATCCCCATCCCTCATCTGTAGATGACTCTCTTGCCCAGATTTCTGTGGTGAGTGGGTTTGAAGTCAGTTGGCCAGCTGCAGAATGGAGAACGCTTATTACTCATCCCTATAGAAATAAACTTCTGATGATACATTGTTTATCTAACCAGAGCATCACTTGTAACTGCATAATAATTGTATATATGTAGATATATATGTATATGTACATATAGTTATAGATAAATAAAATAACTGATTATATAAATGTAGATATAATATGAATGATCCTTGAACTGTGGGTAACAGTATGGTCAGGAGATAACTTTCTGGAACAATATGACCCGGAGGTACCACTGGAAAGTAAAACATTTTTCTTAGGTATAGGAAATATTCATTTGTTCTTCCTTTGATAGCATCATTATCTTTGAGGTTTTCTCAGTTCCTGTACTTTAGGTGGAACAGCTTCCAGTGACCCAGGGCTGGCCACCCAGATCATCACATCCCTGGGTTTGGTTTAGAGATGGGCTTATAATCCTGTCAGAGATAATGAGACTTGGTTCTCAAACAATAGAGGAGCTGTTGGGAGAAAAATCCTCTAGCTGTTGGTAGCCATCTTGATTTCAGGGATGGAGAGGTGGGATAAGAATGAAGCCAACACAATGGATGACACAGAGAACTAGTGCTCTGATGGCATAGAATATACAGTTAGGTGTACCTATAAATGATCTCTTTTGCCTAATCTAGTTTAAATTGAAATTCTGGCATTTGAAACTGAGGCAGAACTGAATAATACATGGGTTTACTAATCAGGTAGGTCCAGGAAATGCTGCACACACTGTGTGTTAGTATTTTAGCAAGGAATCTGACAGTGTTTCTCAGGAAATCCTTGTGGATAACATGCAGAAATGTGGAAAGGATGCAAGTACAGTCAGGTGACTTCATCAATAATTGAAGAGTCATGTCCAAGAATGCTAATTCCATGTCAACCTGAAGGAAATTTTATAGTGGTGTGCCTTGGGGTTCTTCCCTGGCCCTGTCCTTTTTGACATATTTATCAAAGGTTTGAATGAGCACACTGATGGCCTTCCTATCAAATTCTACAGATGACAAGATGATTGGAGCACTAGATAAAATGTTGGATAACAGAGACAAGTCTCTAAAACTCTTCATAAGCTAGAGCATCAGAATGGAATTTTAAAAAGAACAAATGTAGAATCTTTGAATTAGATCCAAAAACTAATTATACAAATAACCGGGTAACACTAAAAGCTTAGTTAAGTATAATTTCAAAATGGATCAGCAATGCGATACAGCTGTCTAAATAAATAAATAAGGAAATAAAGCTACATTGGATTGCATAAATAGGACACAACAGTGATGGAGACAGATGTCATATTGAACAAATCATGGTTAGGCTGATAGGGCAGAAGCATATAGAGCCAAAGGAACTAAAGTTTCACAAATATTTCTATCTGAATATCTAATGATCTGCCCCAGTGTGCCAAATCAGGTACGTAGAAAGGATACAAATTACCAACGGGAACGTTCATCACCCTTTTTCTGCCTCCACTTGTTATTTGGATATTCTGTTTTCCCCTTCCCAAAAAGGAAGGGTTGGGTGTCTATCTCTGAGAGATATGTTATGCTACCTAATAAAGAAGGCAAGGAGGATAGGGAGAGAAAGAGACAGGAAAGCCAATAGGCACATTCTGAGAAAGAGTGTGGGTGTTTAAAGGTAGCACTTTTTTCCAGAGCACTTTTAAGGTGGAAGAGAATAGAGAGAAAAGAAGGAAGGGGACTTAATTGGGATTATGATAACCACTCAAATATATATAAAACCAAAATGCATCTTCACCGTAATTACCCAGCTCTTGGTATGGGTCCCTGGCTATCTAAGTATTATTAGGGCTCTTCATATATTTCCTTCTCAGTCAGGTTCTGCCTCTTCCCCATTTCCTACCATGGGCATATAAAAGGCTCATGGAAAAACCTATCTATCTACCCATCTATATATTTTTTTAAGATTTTATTTATTTATTTGACAGAAAGAGAGAGAGATCACAAGTAGGCAAGAGGCAGGCAGAGAGAGAGGGGGAAGCAGGCTCCCCATCCAGCAGAGAGCCCAATGCGGGGCTTGATCCCAGGACCCTGAGATCATGACCTGAGCCGAAGGCAGAGGTTTTAACCCACGGAGCCACCCAGGCGCCCCTCTATCTATATTTTTTTAACCTATCACATTCTTTTTTTTTTTTTTAAGATTTTATTTATTTATTTGATGGAGAGAGACACAGCGAGAGAGGGAACAGAAGTAGGGGGAGTGGGAGAGGGAGAAGCAGGCTTCCTGCTGAGCAGGGAGCCCAATGTGGGGCTCGATCCCAGGACCCTGGGATCATGACCTCAGCTGAAGGCAGATGATTAATGAGCCACCCAGGCACCCCTTAACCTACCACATTCTTTTTTTTTTTTTAAAGATTTTATTTATTTATTTATTTATTTATTTATTAGGAAAGAGAGAGAGAGAGAGAGAGCAGGTCAGAGTGAGAAGCAGACTCCCCATGGAGCTGGGAGCCCGATGTGGGACTCGATCCCAGGACTCCGGGATCATGACCTGAGCCGAATGCAGTCGTTCAACCAACTGCGCCACCCAGGGGCCCAACCTACCACATTCTTAACCAAGAATATATGGTAGTAGATTTTGTGCCACAATATGACTGGGTCTGGAACTAGACAAGGCTAATGTCGTCGAAAGGTACAATCAACATAGTATTGGAGGTTTTGGCCAGTACAATCAGACAATAAATTAAATAAGAGGAAAACAATTTGGAATGGAGGGGGAAGACAAAATTGCCATTGTTTATAGATTAAATAATAATTTACATAAAATATAAGAGAAGTTACAAATTATGAAAATTAATAAGGGAGTTCAAGGTCAGCAAAATTGAGAAATAAAAATATCATTAAACAAAGATAAATAACATTCCTTTATACCAGCAATAACCAATTACAAAATGTAATAGAAAATAAAATATTATTTATAATAGCTGAAATGCTAAAAACTATGAGATGGCCTAATGAAGGTCCTTATAGAGAAAATTTTAAATTTAAAAGAAGAGAGCTGATTTGAAGAAATGAAAAGTCACACATATAAATGGTGTGATATCTTTACAATTTAAAGATATAGATTTCCACTAATTAGTGTACAAATTCAATGCAATTACACTAAAAATTTCAGCAGAATATTTTGGGAAAGCTAGCTAAAACTACTTCTTAAATTAGTATGGAACAATAGAGGCACATAAACAACTAAGACAATTTTGAAAAAGAAGAACAAATAAGGAGCTTGACCTTAGCAGATACTAAGAAATACTATAGATATTAAGAACTATAATAGTTAAAGCAATATACTACTGTTGAAAGAAAAAATGACAAATAAATAAAGTTATGAAACAGACCCTGTATGAGAACCCTTGGGACCTTAGAGTAGAAAAAGATGTTTTAAAATAGACCCTTAAAGTATAATCCCTAAAAAGAATAAAGGATGGGGTTTGACTATATCAAAACAATTAGAAGTCTCTATTGAATATATATACCAAAAAAAAGTGACTCATATACTGGAAAATCTTTACAACATCTGTAACAGACAAACCATTAGTTTCTAGAATATATAAGGAATTTTCAACAATCTGCAAGGAAAAGATAGAAACCCAACAGAAAGATCGTTAAAAGATATGAATAGGCAATTCACCAAAAATCTAATCAGGAAAAAACATTTAAAGAGATGTTTAATCTCACTTATAATAAAAAATATTAATTAAAAATATCAGGAGATATCACTCAATACTATTCATATTGGCAAATTTAAGCATCGAATATGTCACCCGCTAGCAAAAATATGGGGAAATAGGAACCGTCTTGCAAACCAGGTAGGAGCCGAAGCTGGTGTGATCATTTTGGATTGCAATTTGGCAGGATTGAGTGATACTAAGTATATGTATACCTTGTGATTCAGGAACTCCACTCCTGGTAGAGTGGTGTATAGGAAGTGCAAGGAGGACACTGCATGATTGTTTTTGGTTGGAGGTAGGAGTTGGAGGTAACTTGCATGTCCCTCACTAGGGGAAGAGTATGATAGAGCACTTGCCTAAGATGGAAAAAAAATGCAGGAATCAAAAGAAAATTTATTAGATCTTCATATAGTTGCATGACTGGATCTCACAATGGTATATACATATAATGGAATACTATTCAGCCATTAAAAAGAAGAAAATTCTGCAATATTCGACAACATGGATGAACCTGGAGGACATTATGCTAAGTGAAATAAGCCAGTCATAGACAGAAAAATGTTGCATTATCCCACTTACATGAGATATGTAAAATAGATCCACCGAATCAAAGAGTAGAATGGTGGTTGTGGGACTGAGGGGGTTGCGGGGAAGAGGAAAATGGGGAGCTATTAATCAACAGGCATAAAATTTTAGTTAAGCAAGATGAGTAAGCTCTAGAGATCTAGGTAGAAGACTATACCTATAGTTAACAATAAGGTATAAACACTTAATTTGTTAAGAAGGTATATCTTATATAAATGTTCTTACCACAGTAAAATAAGTGAAATAAATAAGTTTTATAGAAAAAAATAGTTGTCCAAATTTCTAAAAAAAACAATTTCACACATACCAAATAATATTTTTACAGCTACACATATATACACATAAACAAAGGTATAAAGGTATAAAGGAAGTATTCACATCACAAACAAAAGAATGGGAATCTATGAAAGGATGCGAAATGGATCGGGCATAAGGATGAAGGAAAAGAATAAAAAGAGGGGACTTGCATGGACCAATTAAGTGCTAAGAACTAAAGAGCATGATTAACTCAATTCTGTGCAGGCAAAGACCCAAAAAAAGGGAAAGTGGGGTGAAAAAACTACTTAAAGATACCGACTTAGGATCTCCTCCGTAAAACATTTAAATGAGTTTTCATTATCCAGAATTCAGGCAATTGCTGCTTTTGAATGATCTATGGAGGAAGTAGCCTTTTTGTTCCTGAGGTCCTAAGGTTCAAACTGTCTACACATCAAAAGAAATCAACTTAATTTATAAATTATGCATTCTCTCTTCCTTTCATATGTCTATCCATCTAGTTATATCCTAAAGCATAATCATTTATATGGTGCCAGAGTATATAAAGCATTTTCATGTGAACTGTACCATTTTTTAACTGTACCACTTGATTTTCACTTGATTTTCACTATATCCACTTGATTTTCACAAAAATATGTAAAGGTATTATTAAAGGTGAGTTAGGTGTTAGTATTATTATTGGTTTCTCCTTTTATAGATTGTAAGCACTCACATTTTGCCCAAGTCACATTCATGGAAAGGGCCAGAACCAGGGATTTAATCTAGATCATGTAAGATAAAAATCTCATAATCTGTCCACTGAATCCATTCCCCAGAGGTGAATGTGCCCAACACACTATTTTCCTATGGATATCTCTGGGAGGAAGGAAATATTACAAAATGAGGAAACTATAGCTCAGAAGGTTTAACCAAAGTCTGATATTGACAACTGCAGGCCCCAAGACTCAAAGTCTGTTTCTGCACCTTACTCAGAAAAAGGCCGTCACTGAAACGACATCAGACCAAAGGTCTCTACAAAACGGGCTTCTTAAAAATATAGAAGCAAATGTTTAAAAATTTACTAGCAGCTCTGAGTCATTTTGAGAGCCCAGTGAGCACTCCAGAGGCTCCTGTAGTCTCTCAAACTCAGCTTTGGCTTGCAAGAAAATGCTGCAGGCAGTGGAGTGCTGAACACCAGAGTCACCTCCAGGCCTGTCTGGGCAAGGTCACCCAGCTCTCTGCTCAGAGAGCCAGAAATCAGGGATGATATTTCCCTTGTATCGTTATTGAGAAAATTTAATGGACAAGCAGGAGTTTAGACAGAATGAGTACTGGTTCCTCTATATTTACTACATCCCTGACGGGGTCAGTGAAACTTCCCAAGTAGGCATTAACTCCTTAAACAGGGTTGGAAGGTCTATAACCAAATTCAGGAACTGTGGTTATCAACCCTAGCTAGGCAATAGAATCATCTGAGGAATTTACAAAAAACACTGATGTCTTTACCCAGTAGACCGGTTAAATCAGAATCTCTTGAGAGTAGAACCCATGTATCAGAACCTTGTTTAAAATCTCCCTGGATGGTGATGAATATGTTCTGTAATTAGATAGTGACAACGATTGATTGTGTCTTTGTGAATAAGAACCACTGACTTGTACACTTTAGCCGGGTTATTTTTATGTGTGTCAAATTCTACCTCAATTTAAAAAAAAAAAAAAACACTTTCTTGGGGCACCTGGGTGGCTCAGTGGGTTAAAGCCTCTGCTTTTGGCTCAGGTCATGATCTCAGGGTCCTGGGATCGAGGCCCCGCTTCAGGCCCTGTGCTCAGCAGGGAGCCCATTTCCCCCTCTCTCTCTGCCTGCCTCTCTGCCTACTTGTAATCTCTCTCTCTGTGTGTCAAATAAATAAATAAAATATTTTTAAAGAATAAAAAAAAAAACACTTTCTTGGTTATTCTAATGGATAACATGGGCTGAGAACCACTATGAGACTGGACAGTGCTTTCTAATCTGGGCTGGCCCTTGGAATCTACTGGGGAGCTTTAAAAAATACTGTAGCCTAGTCATGACCACCATAGATTCTGATGTTATTGGTCTGGGCATCGAGAGTTTAAAAACTTCTCCAGGTGATAATAATGTGCAGCCAGGTTGAGAACACTGGTCTGGAATGGTGGCCCTCAACCTGGGTTCCCCAGAGGAGCACCTGGGAACTTGTTAGAAATGCAAGTTCTTAGTCCAACACTAGACCTACTGAATCAGAAACTCTGGGGTTGGGTTCAGGAATCTATGTTTTTTGTTTTTGTTTTTTTTTAAAGATTTTTATTTATTTATTAGAGAGAAAGAGACTGAGAATGAGAGGGGAGAAGGTCAGAGGGAGAAGCAGACTTCCCGCAGAGCCGGGAGTCCGATATGGGACTCGATCCCGGGACTCCGGGATCATGACCTGAGCCGAAGGCAGTCGCCCAACCAACTGAGCCACCCAGGCGCCCCAGGAATCTATGTTTTAATAAGCCCTCCAGATGATTCTGATCCTGGCTACAGTTTGAGAACTTCTATTCTAGCTCTCAAGGAAATTGCATTCCAATCCAATTTTCCTTAAATTTCCCTAATCCCTAAACATTTGTGTTCCAGATGTAGAAAACCTTTTCATACCTAGCACCAAGGTAGACAACAGTGACTGAAGGTCTGGATGGAAAGTGACCCACTTGGAACCAATTAGTGAGGAGGAAACTATGTAAGATGCTGGGTTATAAGGTTTCTCTTATATAAAAGTGTGTTAATTTCAGCCTGGTGAGTTGAGGTAGGCAGCAGGAGGATCTGAGCATGCTGGACTAGATGTGGAACTCAGCTTGGGGAGGGAGGGAGGGAGGGAGAGAAAGGAGGGGATGGGCATAAAGAGCTAGCTGCCTGCTGGGGGAGGAGGTACTAACCTGGGGGTTGAGGCTGGTAGAACAAGGAGGTCTTTTTGAGGCGGAGGTCAGTGGAGGCTTTGATCAAGGTGGCAGCTTCATTTGACACCGCAGCAACAACCACTTCCGAGATGGAGGTGGTAATTTCAGAAGGATGGTGGCCACAGAGGAGGATTTGGACAAAGAGGTGACCGCAGAGGCTTTAACAGAGGCTAAGACCAAGGACCTCCAGAACATGTAGTTGTGTTAGGGGAGTTCTTGCATCCCTGCAAAGATAACATAGTTTGTAAATGCATTATAGGTGAAAATAAGGTGCCCTATTTCGATGCTGCAGTTTATTTAGAGAACAAAGAACAGATTAGTAAAGTGGGTGAAATATTTGGACAACTTAGAGATGTTTGTTTTTCTATTAAATTGTCAGCAAATATGAAGGCATCTGCCTTTAAAAAGACTGCAGAAGTTTTATATATACCCATAGAAACAGCTACCACTGCAGAAGTTTTTACTTCGACCTCCAGGTGGGAAGCAACCTCCAAGAGAGGAGGTGGCAGGAGAAGGGGGAGGAGGTGGCTGAGGTGACAGAGGTTTAGAGGCGGCAAGAAAAGGTGGAAGTCGAGGTTTCAGAGGAGGAAGGGGGGGTGGTTTCAGAGGGAGAGGACATGAAGTATAACCGTTGACAGAGAAACTTCCAGCATGATCTACTTCTATAACCAGAAACTTGTTTCTTGAGCAAGTCTTGAAGAACTGATCATTTTATGAGTGGAACTAAAATGTCAATGCCTTACAAAAGTGAGTGCAACAAAATAGGCAATTTTGCTCTAAGAGAGTATGAACGAGTGTTTTAATGTTTTCTACAATGCTTGGAACTCTGCAGATGCTTAATAAATGGCCAGTTTTTATTTGAAGCATTAAAAAGAGAATGTTGGGACGCCTGGGTGGCTCAGTTGGTTAAGCAGCTGCCTTCGGCTCGGGTCGTGGTCCCGGTGTCCTGGGATCGAGTCCCACATCCGGCTCCTTGCTCGGCAGGCCTGCTCCTCTCTCTGCCTCTGCCTGCCTCTCTGTCTGCTTGTGTTCTCTCTCTGTTAAAATAAATAAAATAAAATCTTAAAAAGAGAATGTTAATTTCAGTTCTCACAACAAATCCTTGAAGTTAGAATTACAAAATACTACCTACAAAGTCTGTTACTCATGCATTTTGAAACTCAAAACACATTGTGTAACCTCAAATCCTTTCTTACTCTTGGGTTTTTTAAGCCAGTGACTTCTGGGCACCCGGGTGGTGCAGTCAGTTAAGCCCCCAACTCTTTATTTTTTTTATTTTTTATTTTTTTTAAGATTTTATTTATTTATTTTACAGAGAGAGAGAGAGATCACAAGTAGGCAGAGAGGCAGGCATAGAAGAGAGGGGAAGCAGGCTCCCTGCTGAGCAGAGAGCCCAATGTGGGGCTCGATCCCAGGACCCTGAGATCATGACCTGAGCTGAAGGCAGAGGCTTTAACCCACTGAGCCCCCCATGCACCACAAGCCCCAGCTCTTTAAAAAAAAAAAAGTGCTTGACTCTTGGTTTCGGCTCAGGTCCTGATCTCAGGGTCATGAGATTGAGCCCACAGTCACCTCAGCCCTGGCAGAGTCTGCTTAAGACTCTCTCTCCCTCTTCCTTAGCCCCCTCACCCAAGCTAATAAATAAATAAATAAGTAATTCTTTAAGCCAGTGATTTTCTTTTTTCTTGATTTTGCTTAATAAATAACTCTCTTTTCCACCTCCTGCAGCCTTTTGAGAAGGTTGTTGGAAAAGCTTTGACATTTTAGAAAATATAGTATTTAGAATTTCATTTTCTAAGTTTGTAACAAAAAACCTAGATTTAAATCTGTATTAAAGATTTTGAGATAAATTTTTCTACCAGGTGTGAAATATGTCACTGCATCATTAATTATAGAGTCTTAATGAAACAGATTTCCCTAGATTTTCAGCATATGTGGCAACGTCTTGACAATATTGATCTAAAATCAGTCTTTGAAGAAATGGCTACATTATTTGTCTTATGTTAGGTCACTTTGATATAAGGAGGTTGCTAATAACTTATCCCCTAACACTAATTACTCCCAAATTACAAGTAGAAGACTCAGAACCTATTGTTAAGTCTAGTTTATTTCAGAGCATTACAGACACACACACACACACACACACACACACACACACCCCTCCCGGCTCATTAACACAAGGATGACACAGCAATATTTCTGGGGCCTGAATTTTGATCACTCTTTAAGTTGCAAATCCAAGACTTATACCCTTGAAATAGTGCCTTAAATTTGGTTTCCCAGGCCTATCAGCGTCAGAATGTAGTTTTATATACCTCTGTCTCCCTCTTACTCTCCCAACTAAGAAGACTTCAACTCATACTGCTAGATATATGCCTCAGTCCTTGAGCCTTATCCCATTCCCAGTGGGGCCTTGCCCTGGTACACCATCACCGTGGTGACATTCAGACATCCCTCAAGAGGCCTGAGCAGGTGAGTCGGTGCATGAAGCTCATTATCACACACAGCCAGAGAAGAGAGTAATGCATAAAAGAGTAGTTGGAAATCATGGGAGATAAGTAGAAGATAGCTATTAGGACCATTTATGGTAATTCTTTAGATGATAGACAATTAAGTAAAATCAGAAAAGAATGAGGTTGAAAATAATTGGAAATAAGGTCAGTGAATTGAATATGAAGGAAATATTCTCTAGTGAAGAATGAATCTCGAAACATTGAATAGTCAATTCTATAAATTTATTGGGAGTTACTTTCAAAAAATCATATGTGAAAAAATTCTCAGTGAGTTGGTAGGAACTTTCTACCATGGAGAGTCTGGGAAATCCTTTTAAATGTGTCTCTCACTAGTTCTCAGGACCCCTTAAGTCTTGCAAATCGATTTCTAATCCTTCTCCATGGAGTTCATTGTCCAAATATTATTAGTAACATTTTTAAAAAGTTATAATCACACATAGGGACTGATCCATTATCTTTCACTCCTAACATATCAATAAACTCCCAAAGTAGATAATTATATCATTATAGGCAACATGATCTCTGAATATAACAGGTGTGGTTAGACGAGATGGGGGGCACAGACGAGATGACAGCAAAAGGTCTGCTCAGGGATGAACCCTTTTTTAAAAATTGCCTAGTTTTTCATAAACATTACCACCTGAAGATAATCAGAAAATATACCCAATAGCATATACTTTGTTGTTCTTCTGGTACTTGAATTACTCCTTCTGTGATAATTTTTAAAAAATTACGTTGAAAAAAATTTTCATTATATAACTAATCTAAATACAATGTATTATGTGTTAGCATTAAAGTGAAATTACATATAGTTTTATACTCATGATAACCTAAATAAAAGAGATTAATAAAATAATTGTTAACATATATTCTTTTTAGAGCCTTATTCGATACACCAAGAAGCTAGTTTTAAGACAGTTTATAAAATATTTTTCTCTCTAAAAGTCATGGAGGATTATATAAAATATGAAATAGAAATCTTTTAAATTATAATGGAAGAGGTTGTATATTAACTCTCAAGTAGCATAAGAAGAGAATTTCTTTGTATTTCTGCAATGAAAAGATCTATTGCCTCAAGGCTCAAAAATAAGAGACCTCATGATGTTAATGATTCCAAAAGCAATTGAATAAAACTGTCTCTCTCTGGTTTTCACAGATAGTTCAATGTGTAGGGAAGATCTAAATTTGAGTATAAAAATCAGTATGTTTTCTGAAACTACTTTTTTAAATTAATAAACTTTATTTTTTTAGAGCAGTTTTAGGTTCACAGCAAAAGTGAGCAGAAAGTACAGAGTTCTACGATACTTTCTGCACACTGCCCCTTGCCATGTGACTGCCCCTGCTGTTGCCTTCCTCTACCAGCGTAGAACATTCATTACAGTTGGTGGAATTACATTGATATATCTGTATCACCTAAAGCCCTAGTTTATATTAGGGTTCATTCTTGGTGATGTACATTCTATGGATTTAAACAAGTGTATTATGACATAGATCCATTGTAGTACCATACAGAATAATTTCACTGCCCTCAAAATCCTGTTCTTGGTCTATTCAATCTTCCCTCCTCCTTAAGCCCTGGAACTACTAATGTTTTTACTATCTCCATAGTTTTGTTGCCTTTTTCACAATGTCAGTCACATAGTTGGAAGTACATGGTAGGTAGCCTTTTCAGATTGGCAATTTTCACTTAGTAATAGACTTTTACTTTTACTATTACATTCAATAGAATGAATAGGATCCATTCATATCTTTCTGTGGCTTGATAGCTTCTTTTTTATTGTGAATAATTAATACTCAGTTGTCTGGATGTATCACAGTTTACTTATTCATTCACTTACTGACAGATACCATGAATGCTTCCAGGTTTTGATGATTCTGAAGAAAGCTGCTATCAACATTCACATGCAAGTTTTTGCATGAATATAAGTTTTCAGTTCATCTGGATAAATACCAAGGAGAGTAATTTCTGGATAATATGGTGATATATGTTAGTTTTGTAAGAAACTACCAAATTGTCTTCCAAACTGACTGTACCATTTTGCATTCCTGCCAGCAATGAGTGAGATTTCCTATTGCTTCCATGTCCTTGTCAACATTTGGTATGCTGTCAGGGTTGCAGATTTTGGCTATTCTGTAAGTGGGTAGTGGTATGTCATTTTATTTTGAATTGTTCCTGATCTTAGTGGGAAAGCTTTGAGTTTCTCACCATTAAATATGATGTTAGCTATAGATTTTTTAGAAGATATTCCTTACCAAGTAGAAGAAGTTCCCCCTCTACTCCTAGTTTGCTGAGAGTTTTTATCGTGTGTGATTTTGTCAAATGTTTTTTCTGCATCTGTTAGTATGATCCTGTGATTTTTCTTCTTTAACCTGTTGATGTAATAGATTACATCAATTGCTTTTTGAATGTTGAATGATTCTTGCATACCTAATATGCTAATCCCACTTGATGATGGTGTATAATTCTTTTTATACATTGTTGAATTTGATTTTCTTATATTTTGTTGAAGATTTTTATGTTTATGTTCATGATATTGGTCTGTAGTTTTCTTGTAATAGTTTCATCTGGTTTTGGTATTAGGGTAATGGTGACCTCATAGAATAAGTTAGGAAGTATTCTGTCTGTTTTTATCTTTTGGAAGAAATTATAAGTAATTAGTATAATTTCTTCCTTAAATGTGTGGTATAATTTACCAGCAAATCCATCTGGTCCTGGCGCTTTCTGTTTTGAAAGGTTAATTATTGATTCAATTTCTTTAATAGAGGTCTTTTTAGATAGTCTATTTCTACTTGTATAGATTTTGGTAGATTGTGTCTTTCAAGGAATTGAGAGTGGCCAAATTTATGGCCATAGAGTTGTTCACAATATTTCTTAATTATCCTTCTGTGTCCATGGGATCTATAATCATGTCCCCGCTTTCATTTCTGGTATTTGTTATTTGTGTCTTCTCTCTTTTCTTCTTAGCATGAGTACCGGCTTATAAATTTTGATATCTTTTCAAAGAACCAGCTATTGGTTTTGTGGATTTTCTCTATTAATTTTTAGTTTTCAGTTTCATTGATTTCTGTTCGAATTTTTTTTTTCTTTTGCTTACTTTGGATTTAATTTGCTCTGTTTTCTAGTTTTCTAGTTTCTAAGATGGAAATTTAGATTGAAGGTTTCAAATCTTCCTTCTTTTCTTCCTTCCTTGAACATGCATTCAATGCCAAATTTCCCCCTTAGCACTGCTTTCGTTGTATCCCACAGATTTTGATAACTTATACTTCTTTTCTATTTAGTTAAAAATATTTTAAAATTTATCTCAAGATTTCTTCTTTGATGTCTTTGTAATATATGTTGTTTTATCTCCAAATCCTTTGAATTTTCCAATTCTCTTTCTGTTACTGATTTCTAGTTTAATTCCACTGTGGTCCAAGAGCAGACATTATATGATTTCTCTTCTTTAAAAATTGTTAGGGTGTAGTTTATGGCCCGGCATGTGGTTTATCTTAGTGAATATTCCATGCAAACTTGCAAAAAATGTGAAATCATCTGTTGTTGGATAAAGTAGTCTATAGATGTCAGTTATACCCAGCTGATTCATGGTGCTATTGACTTCAACCATATCCTTACTGATTTTCTGCCTGCTCGATCTGTTCATTTCTATCAGAATGGTATTAGTCTCCAACTAAAATAGTGGATTCATCTATTTCTCCTTATAGTTCTTTCAGTTTTACCTCATACATTTTGATGCTCTGTTGTTAGGTGCATTCCCATTAAGAATTATTATGTCTTCTTGGAGATATTAATGCCAGTGTCATTATAGCACCCCTCTTTATCTCTAGTAATTTCTCTTGCTTGCAGGCTGCCCTGTCTGACTTTAATATAGCTACTCCCCCTTCTTTCTGACTAGTGTATATCTTTCTCCATCCCTTTACTTTTAATCCATATGTATCTTTATATCTAAAGAGGTTCTTTGTAAAAACCATACCATAAAGCTGGGTCATATTTTTTATTCATTCTGGCAATCTTTGTCTTTTAGTTAGTGTATTTAGACCACTGATGTTCAAAATGATTATTGATCATGGTTAGAGTAATATGTACCATGTTTGTTACTGTTTTCTATTTGTTGCCTTTGTTCTTTGTGCCTGTTTTCGTTTTTCACACCTTTTCTGTCTTCTATGGTTTTAATTGAGCATTTTACATGATTCCATTTTCTTTCCTTTCTTAGTTTATCAATTATACTTTAAAAAACTGGTTTTAGTGGTTACCCTAGAATTCACATACATATTTGCAACTAATCCAAATATACTTTTAAACAAAACTATACTGCTATACTGGGTTGTGTGACTATAATAACAAAATATTCCTAATATCTCCCTCTACTCTCTTGTTTTACTATTGTCATTCATTTCTCTTATATATAAGCATATATAATCACATATGATACATATATAATTAAGTCTGATAAATATATATATCCCCAAACATTGTTGCTACTATTATTTTGAATAAGCTGTTATCTATTAGATCAATTAAGAATGAGAAAAATGAGGGGTGCCTAGGCAGCTCAGTTGGTTGAGCAACTGCCTTCAGCTCAGGTCATGATCCTTGAGTTCAGGATCGAGTCCCACATCGGGCTCCCAGCTCCAAGGGGAGTCTGCTTCTTCCTCTAACCTTCTCTCCTCTCATGCTCTCTCTCACTTTCTCTGTCTCTCAAATAAATAAATAAAATCTTTAAAAAAAAAAAGAATGAGAAAAATGAAAGTTTTTATTTTACTTTCACTTAGGCTTTCTTCAGTGCTCTTCCTTTCTTTAGGTAGATCCAAGTTTCCAACCTACATCATTTTTCTTCTCTCTGAAAAACTTCTTTGAATATATCTTGCAAGACTGGACTACTGGCAAAAAAATTCCTTAATTTTTGTTTGCCTAAGAAAGTCTTTATTTCTCTTTCAGTTTTGAAGGATACTTTTGTAGGGTGGTGGGTGTTCTTTTTTCTCTCAACACTTAATATTTTACTCCACTGTCTTCTTATTTCCATAGTGTTTGAGAAGTTGGGTGTTATTCTTATCTTTGCTCTTCTATAAGTAAGGTGTTTTTTTCCCCTCTTTAAGATTTTTTCTTTACCTTTGACTCTCTAGTTTGACTATTATATCCCTAGGTGTAGGGGGCATTTGTGTTTATCCTTCTTGATATCTCTGTGTTTCCTGGATCTGTAGTTTGGTGTCTGACATTAACTTGAGGAAATTCTTAGTCATTATTGCTCTTTTTCCTTTTACTCTTTCTTATGCACATCTTACATCTTTTAGTTGTCCTACAGTCCTTGGATATTCTGTTTTATTTTTTTCAGTCTCTTTTGTCTTTGCTTCTCAGTTACAAAAACTTTCTACTGTCATATCCTCAAACACAAAGATTCTTCCCTCGGCTATGTCCAGTCTACTAATGAGCCTGTTAAAGGTATTCTCCATTTCCGATACATTGTTTTTGATCTCAAGCATTTTAAAAATTCTTTCTTAGAATTTTCTATCTCTTTGCTTACATTATCTATCTCTTTTTGCATATTATCTACTTTTTTCATTAAAGTCATTAGCATGTATTCATAGTTTTAAAAAATTCCTTTCTGATAATTTCAGCATTCTTACCATATCCTACTCTGGTTCTGATATTTGTTCAGTCTCTTCAGACTTGCTTTTTTGTCTTTTAAATGACTTCTAATTTTTTGTTGTTGTTGAATGGTGGGCATGATGGAAATGGTGGGAAAGGAATTGCAGTAAATAAGCCTCTAATAAATAAATAAATGGTGGGAAAGGAATTGTAGTAAATAAGCCTCTAATAATATAGCGTAAGGCATCGGGGAGGGGAAACATTTTATAGTCTTATGATTAGGTCTTATCCTTCAGTGAGCCTGTTTCTCTGGATTGTGTACTTCACCAGTGTTTCTCTCTCTCTCTCTCTTTCCCCCACTTTTCCTCTTGAGGGGGGCATGATAGCCAGATGGAGCTAGAGTTAGACATTTCCCTTCCCTCGATATGTTAGGCTCTGATAATACCCTAGGAGGTTAGGGTCTAGTAAAATTGTTTCTCTTGAGGGCAGGCTGTATTAAGAATAACAGAATGCTTTGTTGTTTTTCAAAATGATTGCCTTTCTCCTTTCCTTGACAGAAGCACAAAGGGACTTTTCTCTGATATTCTCAATTAGGACCTGGTAAAACTCCTTGAGATACAAAACAAAAGTGTTGTACCACCTGTGACTAGAGGTCTCTTGGAATTTTTTAACTCTCAGACTTATCCACACTGAGCCTCCAACAATTCGTGAATTACAGTTTTAGTTTTCCTACTCTGGCACTAGTTCTGTTGAGGTTTCTGCTCCTGAATTTCTGTTGTAATATGTTGGGATTCTCCGTACCTTCCTGTCTGTCTCCAGTTTGGGGGCCAGTGGTTTACCCCATGATCTCACTTCTATCACAAGTAGGAAATAGGAAAGAAGAAAGAGGTCATGGGTCCCAAACAAATCTCAAACTTAGCAAGGCAAATTCCATTTGTTAGATGTTCAGGGTCAAGAATAATCCCCTTTGGCTACATGTCCCACTGTCTAGGTACACCAAAAGCCAGCAGCCTTGCCCCTGGGCCTGTGATGGGAGTAGCAGCCATATGATCTCTGAATTGCCTTATGGGTTATTCTTCCCTTATTTAAAAATTAGTGCACATTCACAACCTAAAAACTCTATGGTCACAACATGGAGAATCCAAGAAATCTGACAGCCTGCCTTCATTCTGCTCCAGTTTTTCTGTCCCCTTTGGTTCAACCTGACAGTATCTCTGCTGGTATATTCCTTTTTCTGGCTTCTGTTGAATTGTCCAATTAAGTCCATGAGTTGCACCTAAAATCCCTTGTATCAGATGTTTGTTCAGCCACATTCTCAATGTTCTCTTCCATGCAACCTTTCTCATTTTTTTGTTATGTGGGCAGGCTGAGAATTTTCCGTATCATCAAGTTCTGGTTGCTCACTTTTTTTTTTTTTTTTTTTTGCTCACTTCTTTCCTCCCTCGTTTTACTATAAGCAGTCAGGAAAAACCAAGCCATGACTTCAAAACTTTTTTTTTTTTTTTTTTAAAGATTTTATTTATTTATTTATTAGGAAAGAGAGAGAGTGAGAGAGAGCATGAGAAGGGAGAAGGTCAGAGTGAGACGCGGACTCCCCATGGAGCTGGGAGCCCGATGTGGGACTCGATCCCGGGACTCCGGGATCATGACCTGAGCCGAAGGCAGTTGCTCAACCAACTGCGCCACCCAGGGGCCC
>CM052809.1:74792672-75033151 GCA_028533885.1 Nasua narica | reverse complement strand
CATGACTTCAAAACTTTGCTTGGAAATCTCCAAAACCAAAGATCCAGTTCCTGTACTCACCATTTCTACCTTCCACAAAACACTAGAACACAATTCAGTCAAGTTATTTGGCACTCTATGACAAGAATCACCTTTCTTCCAGTTTCCAATAACCTGGTCCTCATTTGTATCTGAGATCTCACCAGAATGAATGGCCTTTAACATCCATATTTCTACTGACATTCTGTTTATAGAAATCTAGGTTTTTCTTAGCATGCAACTCAAAACTTTTCCAGCCTCTATCTGTTATCCATTTTGAAAGCCATGTTTACATTTTTAGTTTTCTCTTATAGCAGCACCCCTTTTCTCAGTACCCAAATCTGTCTTAATCAGCTCAGGCTGCCATAACAAAACAGCATAGACTGAGTGATTTAAAAGACAGAAACTGGCTGGCTCAGTTGGCAAAGCATCACCCCTTGATTTCAGCGTTGTGAGTTCAAGCCCCATGTTAAAGGGCTTACTTTAGAAAATAAAGAAAGAACAGATGTTTATTTTCTCACAATTTTGGAGGCTGAGAAGTCCAAGATCAAGGTGCTGGCCCATTTACTGTCTGGTGAGAACTCCTTTCCTAGCTTGTAGACAGCAGCCTTTTCATTGTGTTCTTACTTGGCAGGGAGAGAGATAAAGGGAAGGAAAGAGAGGGAAGAGACAGGGAGAGGGGAAGGTGGAGAAAGAAATGGTGAAAGGAAAGAGTGATTGAGAAAGAGAAAGAGAGAGAAAGAGAGAGAGATTAAGAGATTGCCTGTGCAAAGAGTGCTCACCCAAGCACTGTTATTTCTGGTGTGTCTTTTTATAAAGACACTGATCCTTCGATCAGGACCCACTCTTATGGCCTCATTTAACCTTGATTACCTTCTTGTAGGTCTTATCCTTAAATGCAGTCACACTAGAGTGTGACTTTAACATATGAATGGGTTCAACAAATGAATGGGTTGAGGTGAGCAGACTATTTAGTCCAAAGCAACAGTGTTTTGACCTTGGCTCTTTTCTTTTTTGTATGTATATTAGCAGTTGACAACCTTCATTATTATTATAATCATCAAGGAAATTTTTTACAAATCCTGATTCCCAGGCTACACCACAAACCAATTAGATACTCTGGGGAGGGAGGGCGCCTGGGTGGGTCAGCGGGTTAGGGCCTCTGCCTTGGGCTCATGTCATGATCTGGGTGGGGGGGAGGTCATGATCTCCGAGTCCTGGGATCAGCCCCGCATCGGGCTATCTGCTCAGCGGGGAGCCTGCCTCCCTCGCTCTCTGCCTGCTTATGGTCTCTCTCTCTGTCAAATTAATAAATAAAATCTTAAAAAAAAAAAAAAAGATACTCTGGGGAGGAAAACTAGACACCATTTTTGGAGGTTTGCTGGTGATTCCACTATGTAGCCAGAGTTGAGAGGCTCTGCCATACAGTGTCATTGGATGATCTCATTCATCCTGGTAGGTTTAATCACCTTCTATAGCAGTGGCTGCATATTAGAAATCCCCAGGATGGTTATACATTCTTTTTAAATCACTGCTTGTACTCATTCCCAGAGCTTTACTTAGCGTGAGGTAGAGTATGGGCATGGGTTTTCTTCAAAGTTCTTCCATATGATTCTAATGTGTAATGACCCACAGACTGTTGACTTCGCAATGATATATCTCTAGCCCAGATCTTTCTCCTGAACTTCAGCCTAAATGTCTAATTTCTACGAACTGTACCACTAAATGTAATATGAGTATGCCATTTGTTTAGTAAATTCTCCTTGCTCCAAGGTCATCATGAAGCCACTCACCTTTGGTTCATCTTTGGCTACCTCTATTTCTATGGATACAAGCAATGATTGCTCACCATGTCCTGTTGATTCATCCTCATTGAATTCAAAAGTTTATCTACTTCTTTTCATCCCCATGCCATTAACCAATTATTTCAAAATTATTGCAATAGCCTCCTAACTGGTCATCTATCCTCTAAACTTGCATCTATCCTCTAAGCAAAAATGCTTGTGTAGTCTTGAAAAAAAACTAAATTTGATCACTCACCCCACCCCCTTGCCTAAAACCCTTTAATAACACCTCCTTGTCTTTTTAAAAATATTTAATTAATTAATTTATTTCTTAGAAAGAGAAAGAGCACCAGCAGTGGGGAATAGAGGCTGAGGGAGAAGCTGGCTTCTCACTGAGCAGTGAGCCCCATTCAGGGCTCAATCCCAGGACCTGGGATCATGACCTGAGCTGAAGGCAGAGACTTAACTGACTGAGCCACCCAGGCACCCCAATACCCCCTTGTCTTAAAGATAAAACCCAAAGCTCCCACCTGTAAGTCTCTTCCTGATCTGGTCTTGTCTATCTTCAACCCTTTCTACTTCCTATTTATTATCTTCCCTCTATTCTAGGAAGTGGGATGATGTCTTCCTAAGGGATACATAAGAAATTTTGAGATAGGATAGTGTGTATTTTGAAAAGCCTGTAACTTTCTGGTATATATTCCTTCCTCCCTCTCTGTGTGGAAATCACTGTTCCAAGAACTGCTCTAAACTCCTTGGGGACAGAACTCATGTAATTCATCAGAACATCATGCTTATCACATTACTTGGTACAACCAACAAGATATTGTGAACGGATAAACATAAATAAATGAATAAGTGAATGGCTGATTAAATGAATGTATCTGTTGTAGTTGTGGAAACCAGATGACCAAGTATACTAGAAATGCATTTGAAATAAGAACAAGTAGGCACTGAAAGAGAACCTGAGGAATTCTCTAATAAGTAAAATGACTTCCTATTAGTATAATTTGCCTGCTAAGAGTTCTGATTTGCTTCCTTTATGACAATTGCCCATATAAGGTTAAAATGTGAGTCATATTTTTTAAAAAAACACTTTTTATGTTTGAATAATTAGACTCACAGGAAATGGCAGAATAAAAAATACAGAGTCCCATGAACTCTTTACCCAGTTTCTCCCAGTGGGGACATCTCATCTAGCTATATTATAATATCCAAACCAGAAGACTGACCTGGGTGCAATACTCTTCAAGACTCTAGCTGTTGTTCAGTTTTCACCAGTTTTTATGTGTAGTTAATTGTATGTGTGTGTGTATTGTACTATGCAATTTTATCCCATGTAAAGATTTCTGTAACTGCTACCACAATCAAGATACAGAACTGTTCCAGCAACACAAAGAAACTCCCTTATGCTATCCCTTTATTAGTTACACCCACCTACACCCCATCCCCTGACAACCACTAATCTTTCTCCATCTCTATAGTTTGTCATGTCAAGGATGTTCTATTAATAGAATCATAAAGTATATAACCTTTTGAGATTGGCTTTTTTTTTTCCCACTCAGCATAATACCCTTGAGATAAATCCAAATAGTTGCATGTAATACTGTTTTTTAAGTCAGGAAATGCAAAAGAGATGTAAATGGAGTTCTGAAATTTGGATAAAACTTCTTTTATCTGAAATATATTGACTTGCACCTTTTATTTTATTTTATTTTATTTATTTATTTTTAAGATTTTATTTATTTATTTGTCAGAGAGAGAGGGAGAGAGAGCACAAGCAAGCAGAGTGGCAGGCAGAGGCAGAGGGAGAAGCAGGCTCCCTGCTGAGCAAGGAGCCTGATGTGGGACTCTATCCCAGGACCCTGGGATCATGACCTGAGCTGAAGGCAGCTGCTTAACCAACTGAGCCACCCAGGCGTCCCGACTTGAACTTTTTAAAAGGCGTCTGGGTTTATTCATCCTAGTTAGTGATTAAATATATTTTAAAATTCAGGTGAGATTAATTTTTACATTGTTGGAGAAATATTGATGGTTTCAGATATCATTTGGAAAGAAATGTAAACTCAGATTGTGCAGTTTTGAAAATTATGCTTTACAGCTTGATCCAACTTTGCAAGATGATCCATTTTTCAATATGAAAATTCACAGGGTAAACTCAATTTTCTATTGCTACCAACTACTAAGGGCCAATGAGTATTTTATTGACTGTTATGTTTGGTGGAAATACCACTCTGGTGAGACTGATTTAGCAGCTTATTTAATCTGAAGAAAGTTTTCTTGATTTCTCTATTCCTGAGAATTTTTCTTGTCTGCCATAACCTCTTATTATTGTCGCCTCTCTACAAAATGCTATCATGGTTTTCATATTCAAATGCGTTTTTCATTTTATTCATATTTTTGAGCTACTGACAGCTATCAGTCTTGTGACAGGTAGCATTTATGATAATATACTCACAAATTGTGTGAAAGAAAAGAAAAGTGAGTGATTTATGTCTTGAGTTTAAGAGGTTAAATTTTATTTTATTGTAATAAGACACTTTGAGGCAGACTGAGCTCTGCCGCTGTGAGCCTACTAGAGTTATTATGCCACAATGAGCAAAAGCTTTTATCCATGTTTAGCCAAAAGACTTATTCATTCTGCAAAAGAAAGATTTCTATCATGGTTCGAAGAATTAACTTCTGAGTAGATTTTTGAGAGAGATTTTATCTTGGTAATGCTCTGCTTACGTAATACAAATATATGGGGAACTCCCCAAAATACATTTCCTCCATGAGAACCATTTTCTTCCAGCCTTTCTCCCCTTCTTGATTTGCTGATGCCATCTTCAGCTATGTTTTTCAAAGGTAGCCACATTAAGGTAATATAAGCTGTCAGTTCCTTTGACTCTGTTCTTCCACTAATCTTTCTGTTCACCAATATTCCTTCATGCAGCCATTCATAATTCGTCAAAGAAAAACCACACAAAAAAGAAAAAGCATTTAGACAGCATTTGTCTTAATAACCTCAATTTATTAAAGCTCTTACACATTAATAAGAAAAAGAAGGAAACCCCAACCAAAACTTGGAGGAAATTTCATGAATTGGCAATTCAGAAAAGAAAAAATAAACATGCCAATAATCTCATGAAGATTCAACAATATGATGAACATAGAAATTCAAATTTAAAAAGCCATGTTACCTTTATTTCTTTTCGATTGTTTAAGATTTTATAAAAATGAACATTTCCAGATTTGGCTTGGGCTCCATGAAAAAGACTTCACTCAGAGCCTAATGTGAATGTGAATTTAGATAACATTTCTAAAAGGCAGTTTGTCAATAAGAATCAGATGCCTGAAAAATGTACAAATGTTTTATGTTATTATCATAATTTATAGCACTTATAATATTTTTAAATCGAAGCAAACTAAATGTCCAACAATAAGATAATGGTAAATAAATCATGGACCAGCCATATGCTGAAATATTATGAATTAAAAATGATTATATATATAGAAAGATGACCACAATACATTATTAAATGAAAAAAAAGGTTCAAGCTTATATATACAATATGATCTCAGTGTTGTTCTCCAAAATATATTTATGGTGAGAGAGAAAGATTAGAGAGTTTAAGAATTCTTAACTAAATATTAATAGTGATTATCTTTGTGCAGAATAATCATGGTTGACTTTTCTATTTGTGTCTTACAGTATTACCCAGATTTTCTACAATGTACATGATTTATCTAAGGAAATAGGAAAGTGGAAATAATTTTGCGATGATCACACACAGTATTCTAAAATGGATAATACAGAGGCTTAGATGATAAAAAGTACTATGATATATCAAAAGACTTGTCTCTTACTTACAAAAGACTGCCCCTTACCTACCACCTCTCTCTTACTATTTTGTTTTTGTATTTTAACCACTAGGAACTGTACCTATTTTACTCTCTCTTTCCAATTTTTTTTCCTTCAAATTTTTATTTATTTATTTAAAGATTTTTTATTTATTTATTAGAGAGAGAGACTGAGAATGAGAGGGGAGAAGGTCAGAGGGAGAAGCAGACTTCCCGCAGAGCCGGGAGTCCGATATGGGACTCGATCCCAGGACTCCGGGATCATGACCTGAGCCGAAGGCAGTCGCTTAACCAACTGAGCCACCCAGGCACCCTCAAATTTTTATTTAAATGCCAGTGGGTTTAACATACAGTGCAAAATTGGTTTCAGGAGTAGAAGTCAGTGATTCATCGCTTACATACAACAACCTCTCCCTCTCCTACAGACTTCATGTTTTGAAAAGTTTCATCTACCAAGTAAAATTAAGTAAAGGATAATTAATGTGTCTTCTCAACTTTCTTCAAAAAATTATAGTTACCAATCACTTTTCATGAGGAAATAGTTGTTACCAAGATGAGTTGATATAAGTAATCTCATTAAAAAAAAAAAAAAAACCAACAGGGACGCCTGAGTGGCTCAGTGGGTTAAAGCCTCTGCCTTTAGCTCAGGTCATGATCTCAGGGTCCTGGGATCCAGCCCTGCGTTGGGCTCTCTGCTCAGTGGGGAGCCTGCTTCCCGCACCCCTCTCTGCCTGCCTTTCTGCCTACTTGTGATCTCTCTCTCTCTGTCAAATAAATAAATAAAATCTTAAACAACAACAACAATGTTGCAGTCATTGAGAGTCATCTCCAGACTGAGATTCTGGAAGGCATAGGCCACTGTGGCCTGCAATGAGCACATTGGCCTGCAGTGCCTAAGCTGTTTAACCCTCTGTTAACTTTTATCAACTATCTCCCATTTGTTTGTTCTGGTTTCTAGACAATTTTCTTAACTTTATTTTCTGTGTAATTCTTACGTTTTGCCTATTTTTTTCCTCAAAGACTATTTCTGGTTCCCTGTTCTTTGTTTTTTGCTTGTTTGTTTTGTTTTTAACTCCTGCTTTCTACTTCTAGATGTATATATCCTCCTGACTCTCTGGAAAAAATGATAGTCAGCTTTGTTTCATTTTGTTCTGTCTTTGAGATTTTCTTCAAATGTGTCATGATCCTAGCTGACACTCTTTTTTAAAACTTTCACAATTTTTCATTGAGAATAATGTATATTCTGTCATGTACACTGATGCTGAATGTATAAATTGATGACTTTCTACACAAGCATGAATTCCCATGACCAACACATAGTCATGGTATAGAGCACTTCCATTAGGACAGATAAGACTCCCCCCGACCCCTTATTCCAACTACTAATACCATAGCTACTTCGGCCCATATTTAAACTTCATATACATTGATTCATGTAATATATATGTTTTTATATCTGCCTTTCACTAAAAATATTGCCTGTGAGATTTATCCATGTTGTTCCATACAGCAGAAATTTATTCTTTTTTTCAAACTTTTAAATAACTGTTTACTATTCTACCATATAAGTATACTACCCTTTTTAAATCCATTTTCTCACAAATAGGTATTTGATTCTTTCCAATTTGAGGCTGTTGTGAATAAGTTTCAATATTCTTTTTTTAAAGATTTTATTTGTTTATTCGACAAAGAGAGAGAGAGAAAGAGAGTGCAGAAGCAGGAGGAGCGTAGCAGTAGGCAGAGGCAGAGGGAGAAGCAGGCTCCCTGCTGATGGGGGCTCCATCCTAGGACCCTGGGATCATGACCTGAGCTGAAGGTGGACACCTAATCCCTGGAGCCAGCCATACGACCCTCTATGAATATTCTTTTGCATGTATTTTGGTAGACACATAAGCCCACTTCTTTAGGGGTATATAGCTAGGAGTAGAATTAGTGACTTATAGAATAAGTGTGAATTTAGATTTAGTAGGTACTGCAAAACAGTTTTCCCAAGTGGTTGCCTCAATTTATACTTTTATCAATTAGCAATGTATAAGTTCAAATTGACCATAATTCTCACCAAAACTTGATATGGTCTTTTTAATTTAAGCCATTTTGGTGGTTTTACAGTGATTTCCCTTTGTCGTTTTAAATTATATATCCCTAATGACTGGTGATGTTGAGTGTTTTTTCCTATGCTTATTGGATATTTGGATATACTCTTTTGTGATGTTTGTTTTCAAGTTTTTGCTTAATTTTTACTTCAGGTTGTCTTTTATTTATTTGAAGAAATTTTTTGCATGGTCTCATAAGTATTTTGTCAGATATCTGCATTACAGATATATTTTTCCTGTTTGTATCTTTATCTTTGACTCTCTTAATGGTGTTTCTTGATGAATCAAGTTCCTTAGCTTTATTAAAGTCCAGTATGTCTGTTCTTTTAGGATTAGAGCCTTTTGTACCTTTTAAGAAATCTTTTCTACTATAAAGTTGTGAATATATTTTCCTATCACTTCTAAAAGCTTAAGTGTTTTATATTTAGGTCTATGATCCACCTTTAATTAATTTTGTGTGTGATATTAAGTAGGAGTCAAGGTTCATTTTTTTTTTCCTATGGGTATTCAAACGAAATTGTCTTTAGTCTCCATTGGTCTGCATGTACTGTGCTACATTCAGTCAGAAATCACACACACACACACACACACACACACACACACCAAGGAAAAGCAGCCTATTAGTAAGGGATAAAGCAGTCAACAGAACATCAAGAGTGATGCGGTAAGAACTGACTGCGAGCTCTCTATACCTGGGTGTGATTGTAGACAGTTAGGCACCACTGTGTGATATTGGGTGTCTACCTGGCCTTTTAATGGGAACTATGATGTCAGTTATTGTATTTTTTCAAGGACATTCAGTTAAGAATCCTCCAATCTTCTGATCCAGTTGAGTGTTTAAAATCTCCTTTTACTTGGTATAGTGAAGGGGGAGCTAATGGTCTAAATTTTTTTCTCTCTAGTCTTTCAGCCAGTGATTCAGTGTTACCTCTCACTCCTCTTTTTTTTTTAAGATTTTATTTATTTATTTGACAGAGAGAGAGAGATCACAAGTAGGCAGAGAGGCAGGCAGAGGGAGAGGGGGAAGCAGGCTCCCCGCTGAGCAGAGAGCCTGATGCGGGCTCGATCCTAGGACCCCTAGATCATGACCTGAGCTGAAGGTAGAGGCTTTAACCCACTGAGCCACCTAGGCGCCCTCACTCCTCTTAACTGGAGAGAATAATGCTACTTACCTCACAGTGTTGGGGAAGTTAACTGAATTAAATTATGTGAAGTTTTTATAATAATGCTTAGCACATGATAAGTGCTCAAAAATCATTAGCTATTATTAGTTTTCTCTATTCAACCCATTCTATTACCATTCCTTTTGCTTTCATCTTCCAAAAAATGAGTGGACCTGTACCCTTAGCTACTGTCTTCTCTCAACATTCTCTTTGTTCTTTTAAATATCTTTGTTGTAATCTTTACAAGACTTATGGAGGAATTTGATGTAAAAACATATTCAATCCACATATTTAACTAAAATTCACCCCAACTACAAATTTAAAAATTTAAATTGCTGCATAGACTATACTTTTTTAGACTGTGACTATATAATCACTCAGGTAGATGATTCTAGTTCAGAGATTTCTAGCTCTAAGATTCCTTCCAGCTCATTTTAATGAATTGATGACATAACAAATCATGCCCATGAAAATGGTGAATTCTATCTTCTTAAAGAAACTTCAGATCATTTGTTTACATTTTTTTTTTCTTTTTTTCAGGGTATCCATCTTCCTACCTGATTGGATATTGGTTGGTTGATTGACAGGTGTGAAAAACACTTGAGGGAAGCTCTTTGGCAAGGACAGGAAAAGCTATATACATTCCTTGATCAAATTTAAATACCCTTAAGCAACCTCCATTAACCTTGAACACCCCAAGCTCTTCCCTCAGGATCTACAACTTACTCAAAGCTCAAACCAAATTTAGTGTGAGAATGAGTACATCCACAAAAGAAAATATGAGTTACTGTTGTTTCAATGAGTGCAAAAGAAGTTTGAAAAAAAAAATTTCTATAAATATATTTATGACGTTAGTACCAAATTGTGTATCCATATTATTTACACTGAATAAGCTATAGTAAACACACTAGTAAAAGATCATATTATTTTACTCATTCATAATAAGTATAATATTCACAAAGTGAAACATTTAGGTTTATTGTTTGTTGCTTCTTTATCAGTTAAAGGCAATTGATAATTGTTTCATCAATTAGTGACCTAAAACTTAGGGATCTTTATTAATCTTTCTCATAAACATATTGCTGCTGTGTAATATTTTCTAATTGTGTATATGCGCATACATGTATAATGTGTATAGGTTTGTGTGTGTGTGTATACACACGTATATTTAAGTGGGGAGGGAGTTGGGATGTAGGGGGAGAGAGAGAGAGAGACATTAGACAAAAAGCCCCAGACTCAGCTGAATTTGATTATTTAAATGTAGAATGGACCCATTTAAAATGAAATTCAAGTAGTTTTAAGGTGGATTGGGGAAATACAAAATAGAATAATGGAAATAAGGCAAAAAATATACATAGGGGGCTCCCGTCGTAGTTAGCTATTTTAGACTGTGAAGTGATATCCCAGGAGAAGCCGAGAAGCCTCCATCACTTGAATCACTTAAAATTGGACTAGACTAAGCTCGGGAGAATATACCATTGGGAGTAATCATGCTTTGACAGAGAAAGACTGAGAGATCTTTTTTCAATTCTAATTGCTATGATCCTGTGTAATTCAATTTGAAATGGCCTTGCTATTCTAATTCACAAAGATCCTATTTTTACTAACTCTTTTTCATAATCCTCCTTCTGGTATCACTACTTCTTTTTTAAAAGGAAAAAGAAACCCTCAAACTTGGTTCCCAAGTATTCATTGAATTACACTCCTTACTTCCGGGTTTTTTTTCTTTCCTCCCTCCAGACGGGCTGTTTTGCAGAGTCAGGCACTGCACTCGGCCAGGCAGACAGTGATTATCATCACCCCCTGCTTTCATCCATTAGAGCTGGGCGTTAGCAGGTAAGGGGGAGGGCTTGACAGAGAGGTTTTCAAAACAGGTCAGCATAAATGCTTCCAGGAGGCCAATTCAGGATAATCTATTGAAATATGGATCAAAAATATTGCCAGCCGAGGCTGAATACCTCTCTCTGTGTCATTTAAGCCAAAGCAATAGAATGCTTTCATGGGGGAAAAATAACAAAAGCCATAATTACATGGGGGAGAATTGTCTGTTCACATCGTTTGGGGTTAATTTTGCGAAATGGTTGCCATTCTGTCTGGGTCCAGCATCTGTCTCAGCCACTTTATTTGTTTTGAGATGCTTCAGGGGTAAGGTCCCTGGAGACTTGAGTCCAGGAGGCCTTCTGGTTTCCAGGAGCCAATTTGTGACAAGATCAAAGGGGTCTATAATCCCAGGAGCCTGAGTTACACTTTGGAATTTACAGGTGTACCTTGTTTTACACAGCACTTACATGTTTGAAATGTATTGGAAAGTACATTTTAGTGAATTAAATTTTGTTAACCCCCTCCTACTTTCAACTGGCAGTGATCTCTGATCATTTAATTAATGGTCAACATTGAAGTGGAGCCATGCAATGAGTCTTTATAAGCTAAGAATTCTTTTATGATAAACGTATCAGTGAGTTATGGCATTTCACTTCCCAGGTAATTTTTATTCAACAATTCTTGAAATGGAGAACTAAAACCAAAACAAACAAACAAACAAACAAAATAGAAGAAGAATGAAAGAAGAGAAAAACAGAACTCTGAAAATTTGAAGTAAAATTTCCAAGCATTCTTTTCAGTACTTATAATTCAGGTCAGTACTTATTAATTCATTAAAGCTGAAACAGTTATATATAGGTAATATTTAAATTATAGGGTGATAACAGTTTTCCCACTTTACCTTACTAATACCAATTCTTTATTTTGATATTTCAAACATATAGAAAAATGTAAATAGTAATATAATAAATATTCATTATCCATCACTCAGATTTTCTTTATTCTTAAAAAAAATAAACATAGGCATATACAGTTGAAGAATGTCTAAACCCTTTCTTTCCCTTCCTTTCTCACCAGAATAACTCCTATCCTGAAGTAGGACTATATCCTGCCCACCTATCGTGTACATTTTTATTACGTGAATGTGAATCCATAGTTGGTATAAAGATAGTATTTTTGTAAGTTCTTAAAATGTTCATAAATGATGGTATCATACTTCAGTCTTGCTTCTTTCATTGGATATTTTGTTTTTAAGTTCAATCCATACCGATGCATGTAGATCAAGGTTTGAATAAATTTAACAGGTACGGGAGTTCCACCATTATTTACTTTATCCATTCCTCTAATATGTCTTTATGTTGCTTCCAATCTTTCACTATGATTGACTGTACAGCACATCTCCTTATGTACAAATGTTCAATTTTCTTTAAAGTTTACAACAACAATTGGAGTTTCTGGGTCTAGGACACATGCATTTGCAGCTTTCCTACCTACTACAAGGTTGCTCTCCAAATTTAAACAGTCAAATTAATCAATCTTTTCCTTTATGATTTTTACTTTCTAAGCTTGGCTTAAGAACTCCTTCCCTGTACAAATGATAAAAAGATAGTTATTGTATGTTCACATTTATGTCTTTAAACCGCTGAAATTCATTTAGATCATTTTTTTTGGAAGTATGAGAGGTAGAGTTCTAATTATATTGTTTTCCATTTGGATGGTGAAGCTACTTAAAATGCCTGGTGGTTTTTAAGGTCACCTCTGCCTGCATCAAAGTCCAATATAAAATTAGGTGCTTTCATTCACTGATAGTTCTGGCTTCTTTTCCATTTGTTGCTGGTTGATCTTCCCCTAACACCACATTATTTTAGTTGATATAGTAATACCTTGATTGTGATAGCTAGTGGAGCAAATCCCTGCTTCTTTTTTTTTTTTCTGCGAATTTGTCTTGGCTATCTTTGGACCTTTGTGGTCTTATATGAATTTCATAATCAGTTTTTAGAAAATCTTTAAAATGATAAAGTGGTAATTAAAATGTGTAATATAATCTATTCTTATATCAAATCACTAAATCTAATTTATTGCTCATTAGTCAATATTAATGATATCCTGCCATGTCCTGACACTTAACTTCTTTGAAAAATAAGCTTATCATGTTCCTTTTCTTCTACAAATAATTACCATTTCTCAATTTCAGTAATTTTCATGTCATTCTCCTTCTCCCAACTCCTGGGCCTCTTAAGTTCCATTTCTGCACCAAGTTAACAGAGTCAGTCCTTCCTGACACTCTGTTGTGAGAATGGCTTTGTAAATGTAACTCTTTGTCTCTCTTAGTCCTCCTCTGTCTAGTTCCCATTCCACCACTTTCTGCTAAGAGCTTGAGAAGCAGCTGTTTTCCTGGTTTAATCATGCCACTTTTATGCCCAAGAACTTAAACTCTTATTTGCCACAGGTCTTGAGTGACCCTCAGAGACCACACATCCAATTTCACTGGTGAACAACTGAAGTCCCAGAGAGGATTTGCTCTGCCTAGAGTCACAGAGCTATCAGGAGAGGAATTAAGACTTCAAGATAAAACTTAGTCTAGAATGCAGGTGTTCTGACTCCTGAACAATTCTCTTTCTACGTTTTGCTCTCCTCCACTGAACCTTCAGATATTATTTCCTAAATGATGTCAACACTGCATTGATTTTATTTCATATAAATCCCCCAAAGAACTTCCCTTTCTTAGTCTTACCTCAAAATGTGACTCATTCCTGCCTACTGCTTTGGAAATACAGGCTTTTACCTTGAAATCCAGTCTCCTTACTTTTCACAGACCTATGTCTCACCTTCTTGGAAACATTCATCTCTTTCAGGATACTTAACTATTGTTACCATTATCCCTCCTCCTAATGATGATTATAAAACCACGACTTATTACACACCTACCATGAATCTAGCTCTTGAAAGACATGACCTCACCTTGCTTTGCTCCACAGATGCAGGATTTGAAAGCCAGAGAGGTGAAGTAACATGTCCCAGGGGTCCACAATGGGGAGTAGAACCCTGGTCTTTACAGTCCAGAGCCCCCAGAGCCCGCAAGTTTACCACCTTGTTCCATGCCTCCTAACACTCAGTTGGCACTTTTTGCCCTAGCTTACTCTTGAGTTCAGTTGCACTTACTCTTACCTGCATTGGGTATATTCTTAATGTATGTAATCACTAGAAGCTCTTGCCTTCCAACCAGACTATATATCTTCTGAATATAGCTTCATTTAAAACTTTCTTTAGATGGCTGTCCCCTCAAAGCATCTAATAAGAAATCCTGATCTGAGCCCTCCTATGACTAGTAAGGGTCCAGTTAGCATGGAGAGCCTCTCACAACCATCGAAGAAGCTTCTGTGTTGGAAAATCTCCCATTAAAACTGGAACCAATAGTTGTTATTAGTGGGTGAAGAGAATGCCACTGAGCAAACATATTTACTCTATATTTTAGCACAACAATTTGTTTGCTGTTATATAGATAAAGTCCTAGAAAAAGCTCTCTGATTCATCATTATTTATAGTTTCTCTAGCCAATATTATATGCTGTTAATAGAAACAATTTGGTCTATCATGTGAAATGCATTGTAAACCATTCTGAGTGAATTTTACTTTAAAAGTGATTTTGTGAGAAGAAAACATAAAAGCATATGAAATTGCTGAGATGAAGAAAATGCATAAACATAATGCAATTTGAGGCCCACTATTCACAATGCTTGAAGAGTATTTTCCACCAGTTTGAGAGTACTCTGTGGCCAGGCTTGGACAGGGAAGAAAGCTGTGTTCTCTCTTTACTTCATCTTGAACAATCATCTTCTAGCAGTGAATAAGCAGGGCATGGATCAATTTTCAAAAGGCCCAGTTAAAAGACACTTAAAGAATTTTAACATTGTTGGGCTTCTTATTATAAAATTTACAAAACAAACTTTTAACATTTAATAGACTTTATTTTTTAGAGCATTTTAAGTTTTATAGGAAAAGCAAGCAGCAAGTTCCCATATACCCCCCTCTACCCACACATCTCTATGCACCCTCCCCAGATTCCCCTATTATTAACATCTTGCATTACTGTGATACATATTTTACAATCAATGAGTCAATATTGATACATTATTGTTAGGTGAAGTCTATAGCTGACATTAGAGTTCGTTCTTTATATTGTACCTTTGACAGGTTTTTAGCAAAATGACACGTATCCATCATTACAGCATCATCGAAACAGATTTTATGCTAACAAAATATAAAAAGAAGCTAGAAGATACCATTTTGAAATATTTAGCTGGTGAAACAACTTAAATAAACTCAAACTCAACCAAAAACTTAGTGAACTTATTCTTTATAGTTTCTACCAGATGGAAAAGCAATATAGTAAAAATTAAGGAGTCTTTTCTTTGAAAATAGTAGTTATTTTGATAAACAGTGCTGTCAAAACAGCAAACATGAACACCATATACTCTAGCTCATTCTCTTTCGTGTACTGTTCTCAAGGTTTGGTGTGAATACTTCATAGTTAAAGTATGTCTTCCCTTGAGGATCACATAGCCATTTAATTTCTGTTCTGGCATTTGGCCTATTGTGTTTATGAGGTTCTATTGAGAAATGGAATCGATGACTTCTTCCATAACCACAAAGAAAAATTGAAAGTTACTGATTTCAAACCGCTATTATAACCTTTCATGTTTTTCTGGAAAAATGTTTTCTTTCCAAAATGGAAACGAAAAGAAAAAAAAAGAATTCCCTATTAAATGTCTAACCGTTCAGTATCAACTCATCTTTCAGTATGTTGAAATTTCACTTCAGACTTGGCCAGAGGAAGGCTGGAGTTTCCCATCTTTAGTTTGGAATCTACCGGATGTTGCTGTCTGGCCTGATAGATCTCTATTAGGTTCCTGCTTGTTGATGCATCATTGTCAAGGAAAGGAATGAATTTCACATCTAGGGTCAACCCCATTGCCCATCCCCCACCCCATGGCAACTTTCTTGTCAGTGTAGATTCACTGCTTTTGCCTCAAAGACTTCCTTCCCCAGCCCCCACAGTACCCTGAGGACTTAAATGAAGTCAGCAGTGATGCTTTTTCCAATATCTTTTCCCTTGTGTGAAGTGCCATTTTAAGACTTTTTTGGAAGAATCAAAATCCAAGTTGTGATAAACAGAATTTCCTTTAGAGCAATGGTTCTCAACTTGGAGCAAATGTGGCCCCCAGGAGATATTTGACAATGTCTGGAGATATTTTTCAGTTGTCTCAAACTGAGGTTGGGGAAGGTACTGCTGGCCTCTGGTAGAGAGAGGCCAGGGATGCTGCTAAGCAGCCTGGGGTGCACAGGACAGCCCTCTGTGTCAGAAGATTAATTGACACTAGAAGTCAATAGTACTGAGGCTTGAGAAATCGTGCTCTAGAGGTTTCATCATTCAGCCATTTTTGCCATTTTTGCATTTGAAAGTATTGCATTTGTTGAAATATTAAGGCATTGTGTCTTGACTTTTTTTTTAAGTTAATGTCCAATAGTTGAAAATAATGTGTGGGTTTTTTTTTTTTTTAATTACTTTGCTCAAGGAAAAAGCTACCAGGTTTGAAAAGTAGAAAACCTTAGTTGTCACTCAAAATGTAAACTGTCATAAGGGATAAGAGATTAACTGATTCCACTGCCAACTTTTATAGTGTCATTATTTTCCCCTCTAACTACCTCCTTAATATCTTTGCTGACGAAGGTTTTTTAAAGTGGAAGACAATTAGAGGCTTTTTGTTTATGAAAAATGAAGTGTTCAGGCACAAAAGTGTGCACAGCGGACCTCTTAAAGAATGTTTAAAATCTCCTTTCATTAAAAGGTGTTCTTAAGTGGCCATTTGTCACTTAATAGGAATTCCTGTTGTTTCTACTATTGTTTTTATGTATAAACATCAGTACCTATAGATTTCCAGGATATCTTTTACAATTTCACACCCCTTGATTTCATGTTGGGTTGCCTCAGAAGATTTTTCCGTCTTAAAATCCCGTTCTGCATAAGTTTACCTGAGAATACACTAGAAAAGCCATTGCAAACCAGCAGCCAGAGAACCAGATTCTAGGTAAAGATGGCATTTTGTTGAACTAGGAGAGAGCTTAAATTTTTAAAAATTATTTGCCCATATTTAAAAAAATTAATAGATTGCTCACAAGAATCTGGATATCTCTTTTTTTTCTTGAAAAATGGAAAGATCTAGCATTTGGGACCAGTATTCCTCCACGGCAGCTGTTCCCCACAAGAGAACAGCAGCTGGACATGTTTGTAAGGCACAGGTGCACGCCAGCCTACCTATTACAGCTCAGCCTGCTTCACTCGGTCACCCTGCCAGCCTGCCCTCAGCAGCCTTTGGATTTGCAACCCTCGCTTCATTACAACTAAGTTCTCCAAGTGCAAATGTTTGGTAGTTAGTAGAACCCAATCTTTGGCTCATAACCCAATTTAGCAACTCATATTTGAAGAAAGACGGAGAGCTGAGGCAATTTGGGGGGTTGGTAGGAAAGGTGATGAGGGGAATGGGAAGCTTGAGTTGTGAATGCGTGGGAAGGGAGGGGTCAGGAAAAGAACTGTACTGGAAAGTACAAATAGATTCACTTCCTCAGATCAGCCCTGCACAGAGATCTCCTGAGCTTTGGTGAGAAGAAGGCTGGTGAGGTAGTAAAGATAAAGAAAAATCAATGGCCACATCAGAGGCTCTCTGCCATTGAATTGGCCTCTGTATCATCTTTGCCTCAAATGGTAGCTTCTAGTCCTGGCCTGTGTTCTTGAGGAATCACCAGAATTAGAAATGGAATCAAGGAAGAGCTCTAGGAATCAGTTCAAGGAGGAAGGATGATAATGTGTTGGAATTACGATACCAGGCAAAGTAGCAAAACAGGAGGAGTGTCACATACAACATTAGGATCCACAGGGGAGGGGTCAAGCCAGAAGAAAGGTCAGGATAGGGAAGATGTAGATAGCAGTTTCTGGCCTCTCCGTTCCTCTGGGCAAAATCCGTGATTTGGATGAATCTAGAAGACCCATGGGGCTCCTTGTTCTTCTCTCTGTAGTAGTCTGAGGTCCACGCATCAGTGAGTCTCCATTTCTTTGTGAACGTGTTCGATAGACCTTTTTTTTAGTCATCCAAGGTCTGGAGAAAAGCAAGGGGTGGTCTGATCACACAGAACTTTGGGTTACTTCCCTTTCTCCCTGCCCCCGAATAAGACAAACAAGATAAAATCTTGAAGCTGCAGCCTCCAGCTGTGGTCTACAAATGTGAAGGCAAAGGGAAAAAATTCTTGGGGAAATGGAGGTGGAGGGGCAGGAGAATGAGGAAATGGACTGTTTGGAGGGTGTTTAAGCCTTATCTGATGCAAGAGGAAGAAGAAAGGACTAGAAAGAAAGATGTTTGAGGAAGGAAGAGAGTAAAAGAATATTAAAATTGTTGCTGGAAGGAATCTCAGAAAATACTCCCCTAGGTTAGGCTGGGCTTTCCCTGTTTGATATGTGTAGAGGGACCATATAATTTACCATCCAAATCTGTACTCTTTCAGGAGTAAAAGAAGAAACTATTAGTAATTTTTCCAAGATCCGGGCAGGACCTGGGACTGGCCAGCAAATGTGTGTCAGGTCTCAAAAGTTAAAGACTAAGTAAAGAACCTCGCTGGAGCTTCAGGGCCCCAGGCTACTGCCTACATCCTAGAGGCCTGGACCTGTTGTTATGAAACACGTCCCTAGAAAGTAGGGACTCCAGCTCAGTTAGGATGAAGGAGAGAGTGCTTCTGGTCTCTCAGTAAGCCTTGGAATCACCCAGGGACTTTAAAAAATTACAGATGCCCAGGAATTCACTTTTAATTATTCTGGATTGGGGGGTAAAAAAAAAAAAAAAAGAGTATGTATGTGTGTGTGTGTATATGTATATGTATGTGTGTGTATATATATATACATATATATGTGTATATATGTATATATATATATATATATATATATATATATATATATATATATATATTTTAAGCTGCCTGGTGATTCTAATGTGCAAGCTGACCAGACCGTGACAGTTTCTCCCAGGCTTCTACATGACCGTAACCTGCTCTTCCCTCTCCCCAGCGTTAGCCTGTGCTGACAAGATGGTGAAAGCCCTACATCTAGGGAATTTCCTCCCTCCTTCCCCACCCCCACCCCCAGTCCCAATTCTGGGGCCGGAGGAGGTAGGGGCTGCAGTAAAGTAAGCTTGTGTATCTAAGCTGAGAATGTGTATTTGGGGCCATGAAAAACTGAATATTAAAAAACGAAACAGAACAAAACCTGAACAAAACCCCTTAACCAGGGGCATGATGGCTCTTGACATCACACCACTGAAGACTGAAGAAGTCGTGTTTGGGCTAGTGCTTTATCACTATCTAGAGCCACACAGACAAATTTATTAAATTGGTGGCCATGCCTATTTAGTGTTTGGAGATGGCAACATCGAATCTACCCTCAGACCACAAAGAGTTCTCATTTAACCCGTATTTCTGGAGCAGATATTGGGTTAGGATGCTAGAGACTGCCGTGGCTGTGGCTGTGTCCCAGAGGAATGCACAGAATTCACTGTCCAGACAGTGAAATAACACGTGGAGCCCAGAGGGAGCTGGGTCGCTTTGAGCTGTTAAGAGGTAAACTGAGGCACATAAAAAAATTTTTTTTTTTTCAGAGATTGAGCAGAAATCGATGGGAGAGAGGCAGGACCAAGCCAGAAGTGATTCGGAGCACTCTGTGGCAGGAGCTCGGGGAAAAGACTTCTGTAAAGAAATCGCAGAAGCAAAGAAAGGAAATTCTACCATTGGCTATGGCTTCAAGCCTGGTTGGCTGTTTGTGATTGGTTGTCCTTAGCGTTTTGATTTCCCAGCCAGGAGGCATTTCCGGGCTTAGGTTTGGGTTGCTTCGGTAGCGGTAGGCCGCTGGGGCTTTAGAACCAGATGCATCTAAGTTAGGCCTCTTTGTTGAATTAACTTACCAGAACTGTTCTCACCATCCTGTCAGTGGGGACACAGCCAGGAGAAACACGAGCCGGATAGGCAAGAATTAATGAAAAGCATTTTAAATCCTCATTTCAGCCTCTCAGAAAATCACCGAGGGATTATATAACCCTCAACCAGGCTTCAGTCCGCCTTCCTCTGTCTTCGCTATCAGAATCTCTGTACCGCATCCTTTATCAATAGTCCAGGATTTCAATTTCATCTCACATCTCAATACCTAGCACCGTTCACCAAGGTAACCGGTCCCTATTTCCTTTTGCGCTCTCTCTCCACTCCCCCAAACTCTGCTTCTCAACTCCCTCTTGGAAGCCTTTTCTTCTGCCTCCTCTTTTCTGGGATCCGTTTCTGGGGCTGGGGCTCTTTTTCCTTTAAGATGTAAATCCTGCAGCTCTGCTCAGATTCTAATCAGCACGACAAAAGGCCAGGCCTGAAGCTGCCTGAGCTGCAGGACTCCTTCCGCTTAGAGCCTGTGGGTGGAAGAAGAGGGGGAAATGCTGCAACTGCTTAAAAATGAACTTAGTTCAAAAAATGCACTTGTATATATGTATATATACAAGCATAATTACAGGGGAGCCATACATAAGTGTCATGAAATATCGTGGAAGGATTCAGGAATCCTTTTGTGTGAGCATGATATGTAGGATCTAGAAATACGTGCCAGTGGAATGGCACTGAACACATTTGAAGTTAATTTTTGTTACTGAACACATTTACAGTATATTAAGAATGAAATTTTCGCCGAAGAACGAAAAATATTTTTCAATACCCCACTCCAGTTAATTTTTCACAATAACAAAACAGAAATTATTTTTTCTTTTTCTAATAAGGGTCAGATGTGGGGAGGTATGCCCAGTCTTTGAAAGAAAATTAAAACATAATATCTTACAGTTCTGTAAGAATAACATAAATACAAAATACAAAAGTTTGCGAAATTTTCCTTGTTGCTATTTCATATTAGGCCATATACTCCTCATTACACTGGATTGTTTTGTTTATCACTGTAACTCTAGTACCTAGTATGTGGCCTAAAATAAGAGAGGCAATCATTGAACTTATAAATAATACAAGCTGGCACTGAGCATTAGCTGAGTGCCAGGCACTGTGCCCTAAATACAGAATCCCAGTCTCTTAGATTTTCTGCCATTGGTGTTATTTGTAGAAAGGACTTTTCCACTATCACATCTTTTAAGGCTGATATCTTAAAAAAAAATCTATGTCTTTGAGAAAGATTGAGACAGTCTCATTAGTGGAGGGAGGGGTGGAGGGAGAGGCAGAGAGAATCTCCAACAGACTCCAGGCTGAGCGCACAGAATCTCATCTCTGGGGTCCAGGCTCAGCTCCCTGAGATCATGACCTGAACCGAAATCAAGAGTCAGATGTTCAACTACCTGGGTGTCCCTAAGGTGTCCCTAAGGCTTATATCTTCTAGTCCTTGAAGATTCTTTTTCTTTTCTTTCTTCCTTCCTCCTTCTGTCCCTCCCCCTCACCACCCCTTGCTCCCTTTCTCCCTTTCTTCCTTCCTTCCTTTCTGTTGTAAATATTTAAACCAGGGCTGCCCAATACAAACATAATGCTATCCAAATGTGAGTAACAAAAATTGAATTTCCTAGTAGCTACATTAAAAAGTAAAGAGAAACAGATGAAATTCATTTTAATAATGTATTTTGTATAACCTAATAGATACAAAGTATCATCATTTCAATGGGTAATCCATAGGAAAAAATTTTAATGAGGTATTTTTCAGTCTTTTCTTTCTACTGAGCTTTCAAGATCTGGAGTATGTTTCACATATTAATATATATCAACTTAAAATAGCACATTTTAAGTGCTCAGTAGCCATAAGTGGCTAATGTTTATTACTTTGGACAACATGGTCTGAGATCATCAAAGCTAGAGATAGAAATTACGAACCAGTCACGCCTAGCCATTTCTGAATAATACAACTCTTCCCTACTTACATCCCAAATAACTTTTATTTATATACTGTTATCTTGTATGTATGCAGAGCACCCAATACATACCTTAGAATGAGCAAATGATAGGATGACATGATTTATTTTAGAAGTTTAAGATATTAAGGACTTCATTGAGGGGGAGGACTTAACATTAATAAACCTACAGAGCTGAACATGTGTTGAGTCCCTGACATTAGACCAGTTACATGATACACATTATCTCATGTACTGCTCACTGCATATTTTATTGAGATTATAGTGATCAGACTCACTTTTACAAGGAAATCTAGGCTTCATGATGTTCAGTAACTTGCTCAAGGTTACAATCATAGTGAACTGCAGAGCCAGATTTGTAACTACGTTTGTCTGAGTCCAGACTGAAGCCTTCACCATCCCATACTGCCTTTGTAAGATAAGACCATCAGGCTAAGGAAATAGCAGAGTCTGTGTTTATTCTATCAAGTTAGAAAAAAGACCATCGCTTATGGTAGTTGTTGACATTTTCTCTCTCTCTGATTTCACTAGACAGAGTGGTTTAGTAGAGAGTGGCAAATACTCTTTCATTTTCACAAGGTTTTCAATTTGTTTTCAGAACATTTATTGGAAAGGCATTTAGAAAATTATTTTGTATTCCTTTAAAGATTTCAGGAGAGAGAGAGAGAACGTAATTTATTTTTTTGTGGTTCGAAACCTTAAGTGATTAAATAGTCCCACAAAGATATTAGTAGTAGAACCAAGACATTAGCATCATTACATTCCTCTTCTGAACCTCCTCTAACCACTAAAAAAAGTCCTCTTTAGATTGAAGTTACAAATTAGGATGGTAAATTAGGTGAGTAAGACTCTTCCTTACTTATTCTGTAAGGTAAGCTGCTTGTTGAAAGTCAGAAAATAATGCATTCCTGTGCATATGTAATTGTACAGATAATTGCCTCTATCATTTAAAAATATCATTTGCCAAAATTGTGTCTATGATTAATTATGTACATTTATCATTGAGTCAACTGGGGTACATTATAAAATCCTTTCCCTAAGCTCATGCATCTTTCCTCCCTTCTTGTTTTTTTCAGTGTAAGTTATTTAGTAATTCAAAATTTTTTGTTATTCCTTAAGCCATAATTCACCTGCACAGAAACGAGCAATGAACTTGCCCTCGGGCTGAGAGGGCTTGTTTTTTGACTTGCAACATCGAGGAATAAGGATGATATTTAAAATCTCCTTTCTTGTTTTGTGGATGCTTCTAAAACTAAAATCCTAGGAGAAGGATCATTTGTCGATATTAGGTAACTCGGTGACCATTTTTTCAGTCTGAAACCATACACTGTTGGGCTTCAAAGTCAGATGGCACTAGGGAAAGAAAAAAATACTTAAAAATAAGAAAGTAAGTAGTAATCCTGAAATCCTGAAGTATAGAACTTACCTAATGTGAATACAGTGTACTTAATGATAATAGCAACTGTCCGAGAACAGACTCCATCTTTGACATGAAGCCTTCTGTTGGTCTGTTTCTGCTCTACCCTGGATTCTCAGAAAAATGTCCTGACTGATGCCATTGTATTTTTATTTGTTGAAGCTTAGCAATCCTATTTCCCTGAGTAGGAAAGATGGTTGCTGTCAGCCCTGAACCTGTACCCACAGAATTCAAAATCCCCAAAGAAACCTCCTCAACCTCAGCTCCATTTATAAATCTGGCAAGAACCCTGATTGCTTGGTTGACCCCATCATAGCGATGGGGGTGTGGTGTTGGTGCGGCATCCTTCTGCTACATGGCAGTAGATAGCTTCACCAGGATCAGAAGGATGAGAAAGGAGAGATTCTCCAAAGAAAGAATTTTAGGCAAACAGGAGGTATTCATCTGCTCTAGGACCCAACACTTATATTACTTTCTTGTCACTTGAAAAGACTGTATTTTAAGCTCTATGAGGGCAGGGACCAGCTCTGTCTTGCTAACTGCTGTATCCTCAAGGCATAGCTCATTATTAGATGCTTAATAAATTTATGAATGAATGAATGTCAAGGTGCATAGGAGACAAATTATTAATTTTGTTTGGTGGCCTCAGAACAAAGGCGGGTATGATGTGGGTTAAATGGTGGTGTGCTGAGACAGATAGGGAAGCCATTCATAATTTGGATTTACCTGTCAACTCCCACCCCCACCACCCTTGGGAATTAGAGCTGGGAATGTGCCTCAGTTTTATGTCACTTTCTTTGTACATCTTTGACTGGCTCCCTTTGCGGTTGGCACTTTCCTTCTTTAGAAAAGGAGAGACCTTAAGTTAGGTCTGGCTCTAGGTTGCAAATTCTTCTTTAAGGTTGGTTTTGTATATTTTTGATGGCAGTTTGTTGGGTGCAGCTTCTCTGCTTAAAACTTCCAAGGGAAATCTTTTCTTTCCAAATCTATGAGAGGCACTTGACTTCCACCCACTTATCCCCACTGCCTTTGTATAACTCTGAAATCTGGTTCCTCATAGAAACCACATGGGAAAACACAGTGTAAAGTACCAGTATGGTATTTTCATTCATTCATTCCATACATATTAACAGAGAGTCTACTATGTGCTGTGCACAATGCTAAGCTTTGAGGAGGTGATCCCGAACAATTGGACCAGAAGAGGAAGCAGACAAAATACCATGCAGATACACAATTTAAATCAGGAGACAGGTAATGTGAAGAAAAGACGCTCAGTGCCATGTGCTTATTAATAGAAGAATCCTCCTCTAGTCTGTGTGATCCAAAGAGATTTCCCCTAGGAAGTGATATCTGAGCTGAAATTTAGATGATGAATACAAGGTAAACAGGTGGGAGCCTAAATGTTTCAGGCAAAGGGGACAACATAAGCAAAGACCCAGAGACAGGGGAAACATGTGGGAGAAGGTCAGAGTGGCTGGAGTTAGTGAGTGTAGGGAGGATTCTAGGAGCTGAGGTTAGAGAGGAAGGTAGGGATCATCTTATGCAGGGCTTGATAGTCAGGTTGAGAATTTTATCTTTCCTTTGCAAGGCATGTGAAACCTTTCAGTGGTGGAGGGTGATGTCTGTTTTCCCTCTGGAATAGATCACTCCAGCAGCAGAATGAAGCAGATTTTGGACAGGAGTAAGAACGGATGGCTGAGACCAGTTCAGAAGCAACTTGTTTTACAAATGAGAAATTCAGAAACCAATTTTTGCATTTCTTATCATAATACTGAGGCCTCTGTTTTATCAAGTCCATCAGCTAGAAGTTCTCATCGGAGAACCGATAAAGGACTTTATTCTGACCTTGTCGTGCTAGAAAGCATGCCAGGAAAGGGGTGTCCGGGTGTGTTGAATGATCAGATGCACTTTTGTGGTTTGCTGGTTTGGAGGTATTGGAGTACAGTCATGTAGTAAAGTAAACGAGAAGCCTGGGGATGTGGGTCTGTAATTGGAAAACAATAGATCCTAAAGCGAAGGCTTGGGAGACTTCCATAAAGAGACTCTACTTGGAGGTGGGAGTGTGAATGACTGTTAAAGACTATGTTAGGGAAGAAAGAAGAGATTGCTAAGGGAAACACCTATATTTAGGGATGGATATTCATTCCATAAATACTAAAGGTTGACTATGTGGCTGGCATGGGGCTTGACTCTGAGTTGACAGCCAGAAGAAGCTGGTTGAGGAAGAAAAAACAGGACTCTGAAAATGTGGAATAACAAACAGCAAAGCCTAAGAAAGTCTCAAGAAAGAAGGGGGGCCAATGTTTAGTTCCTGCAGAGGACGGAAATACAATGAAGACTGAAAAGACAACTCTGGGCTAGGGAGTAGTCTCCACGCTAGATGGCACACATCATAAACCCGGGCTAGACTTAGAGGAAGTGCACATAAGGGACTTTGACAAAACTCTCCTCCCAGTTAGAACTTTAAATTATAGGAAGAGAAGACTCAATATATAAAATTCGCTTTGTATCTCGCTTCCTTGAAGCACAACTATTCTGTCTATGGAAAGAGAGCTGTGCTTCCCCTGTCCTGCCATGGCCGTCAGCCAAAAGCAGAGATCTTGTAATTTGAGGTTGACAGCGAGATGACCCTCACAGGGTCACTACAGCTTCTGTCTTGTGGCAGAGCCTCCCGCTGAAATATGGAGGTGCCATGAAGTTAAATCAATAGTAGTGAGTGATGTGGAGATTTGAGATGAAGTTAAACATAGCTTCCTCTGATTTTACCTTTTCATTTTTCCTGCTGGGCACCACGTTCTTAGAAGAAGAATGATTTACTTCTGGGTAAATCATCTGCTCCGGTTTGCTATTCTAACCAAATGACCACATCCTAAGAGGATCAGAAGGGCCTGAATGTTAATTGTGTTCATTTAGGGTCCCATATTAAGTTTTTGGTGACCCAAAAAAAAAAAAAAAATTTCCCTGTGAAGTTTATAAAGTAGTGGACACAAACATTCCTGTTAGAAATATTCAAGAAATTCTGATTGCCAATTACAGATTTAACACCGAGTAACTCAGTAATGGGAATCGAAGTTGTAAAAGAATAACATGTGTTTGGGCCGAATAACATCCAAAATTTTATTTCCAATAATTTAAGAAGATGTGGCTGTTATCTATTTCTGTATAACAAACTGCCCCACAACTTTTCGGCTTAAAACAAGGATCATGATTCAGAGCTCAATTCTGTGAGCTGGCCGTTTGGCTGGGCTCAGCTGTCCAGTTCTTCTAGCCTAGGCTAGGAATGCCTCATGTATCTGCTAACAGTTGCCAGGCAGCTAGATAGCTCTGCTTCTGGGGGGTTGGTAGGGACAGTGGGGGTAGAGGAGCTATAGGTCTCTTATCAACCAGAAGGCTAGCTTTGGCTTGTCCACACGGCTATTAGGCCAGGTTCCTAGACAAAGAGTGGAAGATTGAGGGCCCCTGGAGGCATGGCTCAAAAGGGGCACAACATTATTCTGCCCTATCGGGTTAGGTAGAACAAGTCACACGGGCTGTCCAGGTTGTGGAAAAACAGACTTCATCTATTGATGGGAAGGGTGAACTACAAAGTTATACTGTAACAGGGTAAGGATAGTGGCCATTTTGCTCTCTACCACAGATGATGTGTCAAATGTATCCTATTTGTTTTACAGATAAGTAGGTAAAATGTATCATATTTAAACAATACCTTTGGAAGGAAAAGTATTTTCATTTTTTGCATTGAAGGCAGTGTCAAACTAGAACCTCTCTCAAAGCAACCAGTTAGGATGAGATTGTGTTAATTGAGTATTTTTGGCATCATTTTTGTGTAACTGTAGAGAAAATCCTCATGTTTTTGGTGGCTATTAGCCTAGGTCTGTGTGACACAACCAATCACAGACAAAGCAGATCTTCTTAATGGAAAGGAACACTACCTAGCTGTTGGCCTAGTAATCTTTTATAAAGACTTCATAGTTGCCATTGGGAAAAGGCATTTACTTGACAAATGGTGCTATTTCTGTTTTTGTCTTCCCAGTTTTAAATTTCTTCTTATTAAAATGGCAAATTCAGGTCCCAGAATAAATTGAACAAATGAAATACATAAAGGGAAGATACACACTTCACCACTTCACTTTGTAATATGTAGACATCTTACAGATGCAAGGACATTTCATGGAAAGAGAGTTTTAAAATTACTTTGTATGCATATAGAGAAAATAAAACTTTTTGATGTCTTGGCTCACACTGAATAGGATCTCACTTAATAGCCCATGTAGTACTTTAAGATGATTTATTATTATGCTAATATTGTAATGTAATATTTATTAAGCATTGGAAGTGTGCAGAATACTAGATAGTCCACATAAAAGATCCTGGTGGATTTCAAGGAAAAGGGCTAAGAAATGCACTCTCCTAATCCACAGGAAAAGAGAGCAATTCAGAATCTAGCCGAACCAATAAATCCTACTTAATTTAGTATACAGCATATGTCAAAAAAAAAAAAAAAGGTAGACTAATAGAAATGGAGAGTGAGCATCTCTGATTAGAAAGCTGTCATCTTAAGAGTACACTTTCCTCTCCAGACCTGAGTTTCAAAAGGGTCATTTCAGTAAAATATTTCTCATTTAAAAAAAGTTTTGGCCAACAATCCTCTGCATTATCATCTGATATTCTAAGATCATAAGTTACAGTGGTTTCTATAGAGACCAGCTTTATAACTATTGTCCCAAACTACAAGATGAACTGCTTTTAAAAAATTATACCTTAACTGTAACTTTACAGCATCAAAATAAAATCTATAATGTTGGTATAAGGTATGTGGAAGTCTCAGAATAGAGTTATAAATTTGCTTTAAGAGGACGATTTCCCCCCCAAATTAATAGCATATTTAAAAAAAATCATCTCTACTATGGCCAAGAGAAATGGGGGAAAAAAACAAACACAAAAAGGGGTGCCTGGGTGGCTCAGTGGGTTTAAGCCTCTGCCTTCGGCTCAGGTCATGATCTCAGGGTTCTGGGATCAAGCCTCACATCGGGCTCTCTGCTCAGCGGGGAGCCTGCTTCCCCCTCTCTCTCTCTGCCTGCCTTTCTGCCTGCTTGTGACCTCTCTCTCTTTCAAATAAATAAGTAAAATCTTAAAAAAAAAAAAAAACACAAAAAAAACCCAAGACAATGATTTAGGTGACTACAAAGAAAAATGCGCATTCCCAAATAGTAGGACCCAAATCCTGCCACTTTTATCTGAAAAAATTCACATAATTTGAGGAAAGATTTTCTTAGTTTACCATAATTCTACATTTTGCTTAGATCTGGGTGGAAACAGTAAGGCCAAAGCTCAAAAGGGGCTTAGAAACAGCATTTCCTATTTCATGAAATCATGCTCACCGACTAAGGGTTTTATCTTTTAGTTGTCTTAAAATAGAATTCTCCCAGAAGTTGATGAAAGTCTTAGGTGAAAATTGATTGGGGGGGTCTGGGTGGCTCACTCGGTTAAGCGTCTGCCTTTGGCTCAGTTCATGATCTCAGGGTCCTGGGACAGAGCCCTGAATCAGGCTCCCTGCTCAACAGGGAGCTTGCTTCTCCCTCTCCCTCTGCCTGCCGCTGCCCTTTCTTGTGCTCTCACTCTCTCTCAAATAAATAAATAAAATCTTAAAAAAAAAAGAAAATTGATTGAAAAATAAGTTCTCTCTGTCTCTATATATGCTCATATCTATGCTATGCATGTATATGGTGTGTGTGTGTATATAATATAGATAATTTTATATATATTATATATATTATATATCTATATATAATAGATAATATATATCTATATATTATATATAGATAATTATATATTATATACACACACACACAATGGCCTCAGTGAAGTAAAATATAGCTATTCTAGCTTCTTTTGAGTCTCTAAGCAAGTAAAAGAATACAAAAATGCATACTTATATGCTTTTTGGATGTGGTAGTTGAAGTTAATGGGATAAGAGTATCACAATTATCCACTTGAATACAGAAAAAAAAGCACAAATTAACTTTATTTCTGAAAAAGTTATTTATATTCTCTTTACTTAAATAAAATTATGCTAGGGCACCTGGGTGACTCAGTTGGTTAAGCATCTGCTTTTGGCTCAGGTCATGATCTCGGAGTACTGGGATCTAGCCCGGTGTTGGGCTCCCTTCTCAGGAGTTTGCTTCTCCTTCTAACTCTCTGCCCGCTGGTGCTCTCTCTCTCCCTCTCTCAAATAAATAAATAAAACCTTTACAAAAAAATAAAGTTATATTGTAGATGTCTATAACTGCCTTTGTAATAAAACGTAAGTACAAGCTTTACTTGGTAATATGCATTAATCTCCATGTATAGTCTTTTCTTTTTTTTTAATTTATTTGAAAGAAAGGGAACATGCATGGACACACAGGAGTGCAGGCAGGGGTGGGGGTGCACAGAGAGAGAGAGAGAGAGAGAGAATCCTTAAGCAGATACCCCGCTGAGCACGGAACCTGACCCTAAGATCATGACCTGAGTTGAAAATAAGAGTTAGATGCTTAACAGACTGAGCCACCCAGGCACTCCCACCATGTATATTCTTTTAAGCAAAGAATGTCATGTTATTTAATAACTGACAAAGAACATTTTAGGACAGTATACTTTATGCTAGTTGATGGATTAGATTTGTAAAATGTAGATACATTTTATTTGGTGATTTTTATTTAAAAATTTGAAGAGGGGAAACAGCAGTGAAAAGTACATTCAGTTCAAGTAGTAAAGACAACATGACAATTTCCTAGGGGAATAAAATCACCTACCAATTTCAGCATTATAGTTGAAAACTGGTCACATAACTCTGTGGTATATAGAACGAAGTTTAGATAATGAAAGGGGATGTGGAAATTGGTTGAATCAACTAGTTCTCGTTTGCTTCTTTTTAAATTACCTGTAAGCACGTAGTCATTTGTAGTACACAGGGACGTAACACATATTTTCACATATGTCTAATTATATGGTTTAGTTGTTTATCAAAATGACTGCCCAAGTTTCTCTATGTTTAAAAAGTTTGCTCTGTAGATCTTATTTAAACTGTGTTTTCAAATGGGCAAAACAAAAACAGACAGTTCATAAATAAAACATTTTAAAAATGCCTTTTTCAGAATATTGCAGCAACTTATAAATCTCCTACTTATCTACAGGCTTTCTGAAAAGGGATGCTGTGAAACAAACTTGAGGAAGCACCTGGAAAGTAAAGAAAGAAGGAGCAAAAGTGGAAAATTCATGATGGAAGTTGAAGGTCACAAGACAGAAGGTAGATATGTGACACTCTATTTAGTAGATGGTTTCTTTGTTTTGTTTTGTTTTGTTTTTCACTTTTAGGTTGTACACAGAAGAGACAGCTAGATCAGAAATAGAAAAAGAACATTTCCTTAGGTCTCCAAAGAGAGAAAAGCTAGCAAATAGTTATTTCTAAAGATTCTGAGAAACCTGTTATATAAAGGGGTGAGGAAGAGCGAAGGCTTTATTAAATAGTTTGGTGATAGAACCTGGGTTTCTTAGGGCTTTGGAATGAATTCTAAACGATCTAGGAAGGTAAATAGCAGGATTAGATGAAATACCATTTTGTTAGTCATCTGTTAGAAAGTTTTGAGTTTAATTGTTATTTCTTTCATTTGGTTCTTGAGTTTGTTTCCTTCATTATTTCTCCTGGCTATCAGTTCTAATTTAACGACTGTATTAAACAAGAGGGGCTTAGTCTGTGGACTGTGGGGTTTGATTCACCAGCTTGTTTCATTTCTTTGTCTGGACATTTGACCCAACACAGCTCTACTTCACCCCAGAGACAGCTACTGCAAAAATGAAGTCTAAACTAGTCCAAAAAAGAGTAACCTATATTTGAAAGCAAGCTTTGCCGCTGCAACCTCATCTTGGAGATGGTATTCTCTTTTGTGCCATGTGAAAACTACTTTTAAAGCATCACTTCATTTTAATAGAGAGGATCATAAAGTTCCATTCTCTAAATTATCAACATTCTTGTTTTGACTGTTAGTTGAAACATTTCAGACAAATAAGTACAGAATTTTCTTTTCTGACTGAAATATTGAAGTAGTTAAGGTAAAAATAAATTACCTGGACCAGTGAATCTCAGTTTTCTATGCTCCTTAGAATTCCCTGGGAGCTTCTAAAAATTTAGAGATCCCAGGTCCTTGCCCCTAACAAACTAAAACAGGAAGTAGGGTCCTGGCATTGTTCTTTTTAAAAGAGCTCCCTAGGTGGGCACCGGGGTGGCTCTGCCTTTGGCTTGGGTCACCATCCCTGGGGTCTGCTCAGCAGAGAGTCCTCTTCTCCCTCTCCCTTTGCTCCTCCCCACCTTCTGCTCTCTCTCTCTCAAATAAATAAATAAAATCTTTAAAAAAGGTGTAAATTAAAAAATAAAAATCTCCCTAGGTGACTCTAATTTGTACCCAAGGTTAGAACACCAATCTAGATAGTTCAAGGCCAAAAAATAATGAACAAATAAGTAAATAAACAAACAAACAAATAAACCCATCCCTATTTGTATGTTGAGGCATAATGGTTATTACTTACCACTTGTTTTAAAACCACCAGTGCATTTGGTTGCCTGTAGCTTTAAATTCAAACATTTGTAGATAGCAGTTAAGCCTTTCTACAGTCCATTCTTAAGAGACTTTTCAGGTCTTAGCTCCCCACAACCCTGTTCAAGTCTTGTTAACTCAGAGCCTTCAAACACTCCCTACCCTTTTACTCCTGTTTTTAGCTTGCTGTTTTCTTTCTCTCATACCTCAACCTCATTCTATACTTGGCAGAACACTATTTACCCTACAAAGGCCAGCTTAAGGGTCATTGCCTCTGTGACGCTGGAGCAATCATCATATAGTTATTTATTATTATTTATTATATATGCTAATTTGTATAAATTCGAATCACTTAAATATTTTCCTGAAGAGGCAAAGTCACATTCTCTAGTGATGTGAACGGTTAATAATACCTCTTGAAATTCCATCTATCTAAGTATGTATCTATCATATTGCTGCTTAGTTACTCCAGTATCAATAATTACTTAGGTGTATCATCCCAGAAGGACACATTTGATTTAGGTTTATAAATTATTTCACATAGACATTTGAGTTATGTTCTGAAACAGTTGCAAGTTCTAATGTCTTATTCCAACTCCCTGAATCATTTTAAGGAAGACCATCATGTATGATTTTTTTTTCTGCTTAAAGTTGGACTTTAAGCAAATTAGACTTTAAGCAAATTAGAGATATTGAAAATGTTAGGACATCTATATTCTTTTGATATGTTGAATTTTCACATTTGGAGTATGAGTTTCAAGTAGGAAATAAGTGGATATAATTTTTTTCTTTACTTCTTTGGCTTTGACGCCACAGGAAGTCAGCTTGCTAACTCCCTGATATCTGATATTTCCCTGACTGAAAAGACTTTCTGATGAGGATCAGCATTTTCCCCAAGACAGGAGTGTGAATTCTCTTCTTCCTAAAGATACACATGCCCTTTAAAAGAGTCCAATATTTCCTGCAAAACTGCCTCAGTCATCAGAGCACTTATTAGAGCTACTATCAGAAAGGCTGAGGGAAGAAATGCATCATTCCTGCAAAGGAAAAAAACAAATGCACCCTAAAATAGGCCAAGAACTTGAACATCAGCAAGATTACAGACAAGGGGGTAAAAGTAAATCAAGTTTTAAGTAAAAATTTAGTTTCAAAAATAACTGCTTATCTTTAGTTCCCTTGCTTAAGTTTTCCAACTTTCTCACTGCTGGAATTTTGTGAACTATACAAATAGTAGGCAAGTATTAATATTCTAAATTTACATTTTTTTAAATTAGGGAGGTGGTTGGTTTCTTGGGGTGGTCTGTCATGGAGTTTGTAATTACACAGGTTGCAACTTACACCTAGTCACAAATAGAGAAGTTACTCTCCTAGGACAATTTCAGGACCTCTTCAGGTAGGAAAATTTTCTGTAACAGAGGAATGACTCAACTTTTAGGCAAGAGCTAATTACGTCCAGGTAATTCCATGCCCTTGTGAGCTCTTCCTTTTCCCTCAAGTCTTTTTTGATCTTGACCCCAGGTTCTCCATCAAACTCAATCCCGGCTGAGCTGCAGGCAATACCCCCGCTGGGTGCGGATTTCAGGCCCACCACTGGAGGGCGTCTGGACGCTTCCAAACAATTCTGAAGCGTCTGGAAAGTCTGAACTAGAAAACTGTAAAGCACAGGAGGGAGAACGTGGTATTTGATTTTATTGGGCTAATAAGTAAAGGGGAAACAGGAAGGTTTGGGAGCAAAACTAAATCGCTTTCTTTCTTGGAATCAGCGCTTCCCACCGGGGCAGCCAACTCCCTAGAGGGCAGGAGAGAATAATATCATGAAGGCCCGAGCCCTCTGAGCTCCACAAGGGCAAGTCTCCAGAGAGGTTGGTGCCCCAGAGCGCCGGACTCCTGGCTAGCTTCCCGGGCGCTGGAGGACCGGGGACGCGTCTCAAGGCGTTCGGACTGTCTTGCTGTCAGGCGATCGTGCTTCCCCGGCCGCAGGGGGCCAAGGCGCAGCAACCCGCTCTAGAAGTCCCAGTACTTGAGGCCTTTTGAAATAATAAAAGAACTCCTGCCCGGAGCTCCGATTCTTCCCGCACCAGGTTCGTTGAAAGTATCTATCCTTTGGAGAGTGGACAGCCAACCAACCTCGGTTGGTTGAAATGTAAAAGGTGTAAGGTATTTCTTATGGGCTCCCCTGCCGCATTCATTTCCTTCCTGCTGAGGATCGCACTGAATTGTAATCACTTTACACTGTAATTTTCTCAATTAAAAAAAATGTGTTTCAGAGCATCACTTTAAAGAAGTCTTACTTCCTGCTCATGAAGCTTTAAGTCCCCGGTAGGAAGAGGCGAGTTGAAAGGCACATGAGAGATGCTCAGTTTTCCACGATAACCCAGCGCCGGGCAATGGGCGTCGTGAATAGCGCAGAGATTTACAAAAACACGCATTCATTGAGGCTCCCCGCAAGCCTGTCTGCGGGGACCTCAAGTCACCTGCAAGGCCTCGGAGACAGATTTCGGCTCGCCGGCTACAGGATGGGAACCCGTTCCTGTGTAATTGAAAAACCTCACTCTCAGGTAAAAAGATGTCAAATCACTCCTCAGCCCAGACGGAATTCAGCATCCAAAGGGTTACGCGCGGCTGCTGGGTTCGGGCGGAGGAGAGGGCGCCTCGGCACTCCCAGTAATTCAATTAGTCAGGTTTCTGGAAGGTGGGGCCGAGAAGGGGGGTAGGAGGCGTGGGGAAGGGAGGAGATTAAGAAAACGCCTCTTTCTCGTGGAACAAACCAATCCTGTTGGAGTGAAGAGAGAGGAAAAAACCCCGACCTGTTAGCAAACAGCAGGCCGTTCACTGACTGGCTGCTCCAGCCACCCATCCCACCCCCCGCTTTCCAAGTAAACTGCATGGGGAGGAAAAAAAAAAAAAAAAAAAAAAAAGCAGCCCACATGACCCGGGCCGCGGCGGCAGCAGCGCTGGCTAGGAGCGGGCCGGCGGCGCCTCCCCCTGCTAGGTCCGGAGCTCACACCCGCGCTCGCGCCGCCCGCCTGCCCCGTGCCCTGCGCTACACGCCCGGGCGCCCCCCCGCCACGGCCGCGCCGCCCACGTCCACGTTCACGCGCGCGGCCTTGCGCTCCGGTGCGGCGGCGGCGGCGGCTGCTGCTGCTGCTGGGTCGCCGTTGCTGTCGGCTTTACACGCAGGTCATTAACGAGGGGGCGTGCCCGAGGAGATTTTTCCCATAAAGCATTTTTTCTCTCTCTCTTTTTTTTTTTTCGCTTTCGCAAAACTGACTTTTACCTCTTTCCACTTCTCGCCAGTCATTTCAAACCCTCCTGGGCTGTTCGTGCTGCTGCTGCTGCTGCACTCAAGTTTATTTTCCCGCCTGGTAGAGGCTTTAGGATTCGGTTGGTGCTTTTCACCTCTTGTTGCTGCTGTGCCCAAGGAGGGAAAGAGGAGCAGCTGCAGGAGGATCAGGAAGGTTTTCTGATGTAGTCATCGGGGAGGTGCCACTTGCTCCAGCGCTCTCTCTCTCTCTTTTTTTTTTTTTTTTCTCTTTTCCCGGCTAAAACTGATTGATGCATCTCTACAAGTTGCCGGGCTTGGGGCCGGACCCTTCGGAGTCGCAGGGACACTTCTGAGCGCTCCCCCAAGGCTCTTGGCACCGAGTCTGGGGGCTCAGTCTTGCTCCCGGAAGGCGATCGGAGACTGACATCAGCCCATCCTGGAGTTGGAGGGATTCATTTAAAAGTGATTGTTTTCCCTCTCGCTCTCCAGCCTAACAGTTGGGTTGGCGTCCTCCTGCAGGTTTGGGCATCCCAGCTCCGCCTTGCTGGCTGGTTCGTAACCTCTGCTCTTCATTCACTCTGGTGCACCCACACCCGACCAAGAAAAGCACGCGCGAGAAATCCCCGAGGCTCCGCCAACGCCCGGGGTGTCGTCTCCCGCCGCCGCAGTCCGACTCCGCCGGGGGACCTGCCGGAAGACACGAAGAGCCAAACTTTTCCTTGAGGTTTGCAAGGCAAGAGCGATCCTCGCCAGCTTAGCTGCGGCTTAAGCAGTTCCAGGACGCCGGCGGGGCTGGGTTTGCGGCTCCGGATCCCCACCCTTCTCGGCGCACCGCCCCGAATCCACAGCACCTACGACTCCTCGGAGATTTCCAGGGGTCTCCCGGTTAAGGCACAGAGGAGGCGGGGAAGGGGGTCCTCACACTCCGGGGCCACAGGCGCGAAGCCCTCCATCCACACGGAGCCCTCCTTTTGCAGTTTCTCACCGGCCGCCAAAGTAACTTGGAGCGAAGCGGGGCGCACTGCGTGGGCCCTGGGCGGCGGCGGAGCCGTGCGCAGCCCGCGGCGCCGACGCTGAGCCGGGCCCGGCGGGCCAGTGTATGTCTCCCCGCGGCCGCGGCGCGCAACTCCCGGTGACTGTGCAGCGTGCGCCGCCGCCTGCCCCAACCCGCGGTGCCGCCGCCCGGCCCGGTGCGCACCTCCTTCTCCCGGGGTGACCCGCCAGCCGCCGCCGCTTGAGACACAGCTTGGCACCCCTTCCCCCGCCCTCGCCGCCGCCGCCACACACACGCATGCTTCTCTCCATCTTGTGATTCCTTTTTTCCTCCTGAACCCTCCAGTGGGGGTGTGAGTTTGTCTGTGCCCCCTCCCCCCCACACACCGTCTCCTTTTCTCGTTCTCCTTCCCCTCCCCAGCTTGGTGTGCGCCTCTTTCTTTTCTCGCCACTCTTCATTCTTATTTATTCATATTTATTTGGCTCCTGCTCTCTTTCTCCCCTTCCTCCCTCCCTCCGGATCCCTGCTCTTTCCCCGGAGCGGCTTGTTGGGGGCTCCGCCGCTGGCCAGGCGTGATGTTGCACGTGGAGATGTTGACGCTGGTGTTTCTGGTGCTCTGGATGTGTGTGTTCAGCCAGGACCCAGGCTCCAAGGCCGTCGCCGACCGCTACGCCGTCTACTGGAACAGCAGCAACCCCAGGTAAGGCAATAGGGGGAGCGGAGAGCCGGGGATACTCGGGCCTCGGCGCCCTGCGGAAGGAGCGGCAGTGGCGGCGAGGACCAGCGCGCACCAGCCGCCGGCGGCGCGCACCCTCGGAGCCTGCGTCGTCAGGGCACTGATGGCTTTCGAGGCGCCCACGGGAAGCGCTCCTGTCGCGCCTCTCTTTGTTAAGCGGCCTCAGAGAGGCTGGGAGTCCTTGGGAGTCCCCGGGGCAGCCCAGACCGGCTGCTTCTGAGGAGTGCGGGGAGACTCGGAAAAGGCGGGAGCTGGGGAGTCGAGACTTCTCCGTTTCCCCACCCGGGCAAGCCGGCCAGCATCTAGTTCCAGCGCTTGGGCACTGGGAGTCCTGGGTGCGTGCTGCCAAGAGTGCCCGCCTGGAGCGTGGGTGCGCAGGGACTGCAGGGAGAACCCGCTAAACATCCCCAAAGTTTTTTGTTTTTTTGTTTGTTTTGTTTTTAATTTTTCTTTTCTCCGTGCGTTCAGAGCGCACGGACTGGGGGAAGCGAGGGAGGCTGGGAAGCGGAAGCTTTACGCTTTTATTTTCCTCTTTAACTGCGAGACAATCATCCGGCCCCTGGCCCAGTCTCGGCCCGGCGCGCCTGGCAGTGGAGAGGATTCTCCCACCTCCTTGCCCCCCGTGGGCTCAAGGTGCCAGAAAGTTTGATCTAATGCCGGGTTACGTCATGTGTTCGGAGCGAGCTGCTGGAGTTGGCCGAGCCGGAGGTGGGAGCCCTTAGTCCAAGGCCTGGTGGTGTGAAGCCGGAGGAAGACGCGCAATTACCTGGAACCGTTTTGTGGGCGTCCCCGAAGCCCGCCGGGTACGCGGAAGGCTAGAGATGGGCGCCTGGGGCCGCCCTAGCGCGCCCGCTGGACTCTGGCCACCCGCAGACGTCCCTTGCTCAGATTCTGGAAGTGGGGAGGAGTGAGGGTTGTCCACTGTGCCGGCCGAACCCCTCCTGATCCAGAGCAGCTCCGAGCCCTACTTTCTGCCCGGCCTGTGAGCAGCGGTCGGCCCCGCTGGGCCCATAATGCTCTGCCTCTCTGGGACCGCGGCCAGCTTCCAGGTGCTGGCTGGTTTTGGTGCCTGCCTAAGAGGGAAACAGCATCGATTATACCTAAAATCCCAGGTTTTTCTCTGGGCTGGAATGAAGTTGGGAGGAGAGAGGCGGGAGGTCGAGGGTATATTTGGTGGTGGCTGCGCGCCCAGCGTGTAATGGGAGAGAGGGGGCTGTCGGGCGCCTCCAGTTCTTCCTAGCTCCGGGGGCCGTGTCCACCGGCCTCTCTCCTTCCCCCTGAATTCAGGCTTGGAGGGATTCCCCACTTGAAGGAATGTCAGCTTAGATGAAGATAGGCAGATTTCCCCACAAGCGGTCGACCGGTTGCGCAGAGAAGAGTGTCTCCGCCCCCCCCAACCCCCAACCCTGCCCTGCTACTCCAGGAGAGAGAGTCACACCCAGGTAGCCCAAATCCTAAACTGCACCTCCAAGCAGGAGTGGAGACATCCCTGAAAGTTTGGTTTAAAAAAAAAAAGTGTCTTCTGAAGGTGGGTGGTGGATTGGGAAGCTATTTCTTCTTTGACATGCCACTTACCACTATTAGGAAAAGAAAGAGGAGCCATCCCGCTAGAGGAGATGCCTTTTATTAAAGCTGACAAGACAGATAGAGCAAGCTTTCCAGTTGTGATGGTGTTAAAAGCAAGTCTCATTATGTTGGTTGGGTTTATTCCCCCATGGGCTTTATTAAAGAGCATATACGAAATAGAGAATTTCTATTTCTAAACTTCGGCGCCCTATTAAATAGAACAACAGTGAAACTGGTTAGTTGAATGTGGGACATTTTGTGCTTAGTTGTCTTTTCCTTCCCACTCCAAACTTCACAGTGTGATCTTTTCCTCATAGTTGTAATTTACTTGGATACTTGGGTGTTCCAGTCATCCTAGGTTAAAGCAGAAAGAGTTAGCAACACCCCACTCACCCCTCCTTCTTAACCTGTCAAGCTAGTCTGAGTTAGTTTAAGGACATTTTATCTTAGGTTATCTCTGTTTTATGCTTTTGATACTGTTGTTTGGTTTGAGATTAGCACATTGATTTTTGTCACAGGTCATGTTTTTTAATAGATTTGCCCTGCCTGTAGAAAACTCTGCTCTGGGTGCCATGGTGGCTTTGAACCTGTCCAGACAAAGTTAATCTGTAGAATTTTAAAATATCAAGGGTATTCTCAAGTCTGTATTCTAATTCGAGGCTTGTGGAAATACCTTTTTATTTGATCATTATCATTTTGATTATGTTCAAAAGAAAGGATAATGTACTCCTCTCCCAAGAGATTCATCTCTAACTTTAGTATTCTTAGGGGTTTGTGGGTGTTTTTATCTTCATACATTATCACAGTAAAACTTACCTTAAAAAATAACTGTAAAAGTAGGGACTGGTAGGTAGATTTATCTCTGAAATGTTGAATAAGATGGGCTTTTTTTTTTAAGTATTAAGAAAATTCAGCTTGGATGTAATTTAAAAACAGCCAATGCAAAATAACTAGTTTAGAAATAAACACAGTTTATCTCAAAAGATAGTAAAGAAACATTTTAGATAATTTCCAAGGGTTTACTAAATTTTATAAATTCAATGTTGTACATTTTATTTTCAATAATAATACTATCATTTTTAAAGGCTAACCAGAAGGCTAACCATGCCTTCTGATTTTACATAAATTCTACTTTTTTTTAGGACTTGCTAAACTAATAAGATCAGAAGACTTACTTTTTTGGAAAAAAGTTGAAAACTTTCATTGCAATTTAAACATTAAAAATTTTTTTTTCTTAGATAAAAGTTCAGTAGACACTTAAGTTCCTAATAAGGGATTCTGTGGCAAAATGAAGTAAATTTATTTTAGCTTATACTAATGGAGTTGAATTTGAAATTATGTTTAAATACAATTAGAATTAAGTATTACATCTTGATCCCAGGGTTTAAAGATCTTATATTGTAACTTGTGTAGTCCTAGGAGTTTATTGTTTTCGTTACTGACTCTATTATACCATTAGCATGCATAGATCTAGCTTAACAGAGGAAAAAATGTTAAACTTATTTGCTATCAGATAGAATTTATTTCCTAGGTGTTCGCTTCTGGAAAGTGGATGTTCAATTTTCAAATGCTGAGAACTTTTTAGTTGCTAGTTATGTATTGGGTGGTGGGCCAAAAAACCAATTTTATGTTTTGAATTGGCACAAATCTCTGAAATAGCAAAAATATCAGTCTAAATAGAAGTATATGATAACATTTGCCTAAATGCATCTTCCATATTTTAAAAATTTAGAAAGTTGTCTGGATTTACCTAAATATAGTAATAGAGTGATCCTTTCCATGTTAGCCTAAATTCTGAACCAGCACGTTACTAAGTAACTTTGAGTAATGAATATATAAGTCAAAGAGAATATAGTTGTTTGTCTTTAATTTCTTTAAGAATGTAAAAAGCTTAAAAAAAATGTAAAAAGCTTTTGAGTAACTTTTAAAGAGACTTTCGGTAATAAAACTTCATTTACATTCTCCCATAGCAGCTACACTTAATAAAGATAGAGATGACTCAGTATAAAAACATACCTCTTAATCTAAAGCGTGCTATGAACAGTTTGGTGCTTCCATTGAGAATATTCTTTTAAATATTGTGTGTATATTGAAGAGTTCTTGGTTCCTTTTGACCGGTTGCCAAAATGATGATAGGATAATTAAACATGTTTCCTACTAGTTGGCATTAATGAGTGGAATAGTAAAATAATACAGAGGCAAATACCACCATCATACTTTAAGAATACTGATTCTCCTCACTTAATGCTTTGCTTCTGTTAGGTTCTGAGTATCACCAATTTAAAGTGTTATGTTCTGATGGGGAAAAAAAAATGTCTATAATTCACCCAGAGTATACTAAATTTTAACCTAATCATATGTTTTCTTTGGACTTTTAAAACTCTTGTAGGGACTTGTAAATTAAACAGTTCATGTTGGAGTAGCAGGTAATTGACACCATTTAGTTTTGTTAACATGTAATCTTGGAGTTGTGAAAGTGATATGAATTCTAGGTCAGTACTGTCAAACCTTTCTGGCTTACAGATCATATGTATGTGGCTAAGTAGAGAGAGGTAGTAACTTTTTTTTTCTTGATCATAATTCCTTAGGTATTTTTTTCCTTTCAAAATAATCTTGTTTTATTTTTTAAAATCGGAGTCATCAGTGTTTTATTGTGTGTATAGTAGTATTCTAGCTCTGTGCCTTTTCCACTGACAATAAAGGAAATCGGTTTGATTTAAATCTTAAGAATTTTTTTTTTTGAGAAAAGATGGAAAGTTGGTCTGGTTTGGAATGAATTTTATCACCAAACTTGTACAGGTCTAACTTTATTTTTGAAATTTTAAACGTTTTAAATAATACCTTATATGTTAGAAACTTAGAAGTTCCTCAAGTAAAAAGCATTATTTGGAATTTTTTAACTTATTAACTCTGAGCCTCAATGTTATATACTAGATATAATTGGGTAATTTTATTATTTTGATCTTTATATCAGAATTTATGTAGCTATCTGGATAAAAATAAAGCAGTATGACAGAGATTTATATCTCCCATTTTTACCCTGATCCATTTGCAGGAGACCTGAAGTGAATCTTTCCCACCCCCCCAACCCCTTTTTTTCACTTTACAAATTGGTATAAGGGAAATATGCTTCTTGTCTTTGGCCACTTCTCCATAAAAGTTTGAGAAGTTACTGAGATGTTTGTTCCATCCATTTTATGCGTTATATATTCATAATAAGCCCTCAGAAATAGTCAACTGCCTTTTTTTTTTTAGGTGACTGGAACATCAGTGCTATTTGAGGTACACTTGGCCATACAGTCTGATTTGGCATTTCCAGCATGAGACCAAGGTCAATAAACTTCCTGTGATTCAAAGAATCAGAGAGAGCCTTCAGTTGTTGATTACTCCCTGTTAGTTGATTTTAGTGGTATTAACTAAACCATTGGCTCACTGAAGGAATATCTTGTTGCCATGTGTGTTCTGGCTAATAATCAATAGCTGTAGAGGCTTCCACCTTTGAAGGTAGAGGATCAGGTTTGGAAGGAGCACTTAGTTATTTGGGGGCAAATTAACCTTGTGAATTTCTTGCCATTTAATCTTGCAAGATGCCTTCTGAACAGGCATTACATTGCATTCTGTCCACTGGCCTGATTTCCTGTTGGAAAGGGACAGATAAAGATGAGCGCCTTCTCTTCTCCCCTGTTGCTATGAACCAAGCAAGCTACCAGCTTCATGCTGGGCCAAGAAAATGAATGAATACAATTAGTCCTTCAGGAGTCCTGGCCTTCCGCAAGCCTGGGAGAAGAATATGCGAAAAGAATGTACCTTTGAGGAAGAGAATACATTAAAATACAAAGTGGAACAAAACTAAGAAAATGTTTAGCACAGAATTTTACACGTGGGTAGCATTTATCTATTGTTTAGTGGGTTTTTTCCCCCAGTATAAATTACTTGCTTTAATAGTTTCTTTAAAAAGAGGCCACTCAGCCCTTTTCATTTTTGTATTTGTTTTTAATAACTTCCAGTAGCAATGAGGATTTTAAAAGTTACATTTTATTTTTAGTAAGGAACCTGTCTATGTCAACTGATTACCTATTACCAATTTTCTTTTTAGAAACAGTATACAAACTGTTAAATAGCAGATCTGATTAGCATGTTCATATTGGAAAGGAAGCCTGTGTGTCCCTAAGTACAGTGTGGAAGGCCCTGGTCACTTACCCAGGATATTTAGACATGATCAGTCGTCCGAACTGAGAAAAAATTGCCTTTTGATCATTTGTGATGGATAACACCTTCATATTCAGGTATAAAAACCTCAAAGAGGAGTATAAGAAATGAGGTATTAATATTCACTTTTGGTAATTTGTCTTATGATGGTGGTCTTAGACAGCTAAACATCAATAAATTACTGTCACTTTTAAGGGCCTGATTTATATTATTAGATTTATATTTTCGTTTGCTTCTGAACCTATATCCTGACCTGTTTTGTAGAAAAGTTTCTTGTGATTAATTTGAATTTCCAGTGTTTCTGAATGGGATATTACTCACAACCAGGAGGTCTATTTCCCCTTAAATTTGTCTGCATTTGGGTCTTTAAACGTAAGTCAGTTGTAAACAAGAGGCCACAAAAACAATAGAACTGCTTAGTTTAAAATTCAAAAGTAATAAGGTGGGTTTTTTTTGTACTATACCTATTATATATAGTTTGATTATAAATGGAAATACTTCCCTGTATCTTAGTATTCTTGATAATCTCTACTCCTTGTTGCACTTTGAAGGATTTATTGTAAACTACTGAAATCTGTGCACTATTTCGTAATGTGAAATGTGTGTGGATATAAACTCTTGGTTTTGAGGCTTTTGGGTATAGTTTTCAAACAGCCATAGATTTCAATAAAAACATTATTTTACAATAGTGAAAACTCCTACTTAAGTTAGCTAGTTGCTGAGAGACAGTAGTGTACCAGTCACAGTTACCTGAGCTTTCATTCAGGTAAAATTCTATCATTTTCAGTAAGGAAAAATAAACCTTTGTCATCTTTAGAAACATCCTTCATACAATTGACAGTTGACAGGTTGAAGAAAATGTTACTGTCAGGTCTTATTTTCTAGTCAAGTGAGAAATAAAAATAGTTTTGAGTGATTTTTAAGAAAATCTATTTAAAAATTATTTCAAAATGTAGGGGAATGCTTTTAATATTTATTATGTATGTCATAGAATTAATCTGCCATTTGCTTCAGGGAAGGTCAGCGAAGTGCAATTCAAGGAGAGAGTCTGACAGTTAAGTTCCTAGACTATTTACTTCAAATAAAAGTCCAATACAGTTGTGTTTGTAATAGGATATCACTGGATATTTTATGATGGCTTTCTTTAAGAGATATAGAGTACATTAGTATTATTCCTGTTGTTATTTACCAAGTGACCTGTTTTCCATGACTGATGGTCATGATTCGGCTATGACATGGGAATTTTGGTCATGTGATATCTGTATGTTTATGCATTGGACAATTATGTTATTGGCACACAAAGATTAGACCTTTTTAAAAAAATTGCTATTCATAATTTTAAATAACTGCACAGTGAAATGTATAGGTTTCTGTGTGGAAATGTGTGAAGACATGCTTGGACAGTAGGGGGGAAAAATGGTTAAGTTTTGCTCCCCAATTTAGAAAAGCTAGGTTTTTGGCTTTCTGTTAAATGAGCGTTTTTTTTTTTTTTTTTTTTTTTTTAGAAGCAGCCATCTTGTTTTAAGACTGATTTTATTTCTTTCATGAAAATGGTCCGGAAATGAATATGGACGATAGAAAAGGACTGAACCACTTTATAATAATTTTGGCAGGGCTCTACATTTAAAGCTCTCTGAAATTATTTGTGAGCTCATTAAAATGCTATCTTCTTGTATTTAGTTGGAAAAAAAGGATGTTTTAATTTAGTAATAATATATTTTAAACCCAGGCATATTTTAATGTTAAATGTTGGGCTATACCATGTTTACATACGTATTTTTCTTTTGTAGCTTATAATTTGTTGTTAATTTTCAAGTAATATGTTAATAGCCCCTATGGTCACCTCCCCCTCAAATCGTGATTTCCTTTTTTTGATTGTTCTAAGTAGTCCTTTTTATGTCAACCAACATTTTTTCTTCCCCAAATCGCTTAGCGGTACCAAAAATCTTTCTTTAGTAAGAGGTGCTAATAAAGGTATAGGTAGCTTAAAAAATGAAACATTTGGGGTGCTTTCAGAAACATTATATGAAATCAGAGCCTTTTTGTCCCTGAAATATAGGCTTTCATTCTCTCATTACTAAACCATTCTTATGGGTTCTTATAGAAAATAGAGAAAATTATATTGGAAATAAATTCATATTTGTTATTAAAAATTATGAGAATATATCAACTGAATCTGCTATATTTTCCACCACGTTTTGTATTTTTGGATCCATTTGGAAGAACATGTGGCCTAGTAAAGTTTACCAAAAATTTATACTAAGCTTCTTGCTACTGCATCTGTTTGATGATGTCTGGGAACATTATTCCCATGAACTGCAGTAAAAACAGAACTTCCTTAAGATTAATTTCAAAGTAACCTGACTCAGTCAGCCTGATTAAACTGGGCACAGATTGAAAACTACTTATGTCACAGATTGCTTCAGTTCATTAGAAGTAGGATTTTTGGTGATTGCTGATGCAATATAAAGGTGATAAATAAAATGCATGTTTTAAGAAATGGTGTACATCTCCTAGACTCCTTATTGAAGTCCAGGTATGAGTTGATAGTTTTTGTACTGTAAAGCTTTCCTCTGATATCCATCATCCATCCATTTTTTTTGTTTGTTTTTGTTTTTTGACTGGCTGATGGAGAGGCCTAGAATAACTGAGTGTCCAAAGTGACGTTTTTTTTTTTTTAAACGGACTAACAAATACTTTTGTTTTTTTCTTGTTGCTTCTAAGCTGTCAGAGTGTCTGTTCTAAGTCTTATTAGTGACTTATTTATGTATGTAGAAACTATAGTTAACAGCTAGCTCTTGCTTCGTATTGTGAAAATACGTTTTAGGAAATTATTTTGTCATAGTAAAATGGACTTTTATGGCTTGAATAAAATCAAGGCATGGCTTATTTCGGTTTGATAATTATAGTGTAAATTGTGATCTGGATTTTGATGGTGGTAGACATGGTACTTGATGTTTCATGTCCATAGACACCCATGGGACTTGCAACTTTGTCACACTTACCGAACTTTAATAATGTAGAGGGGGGGCTTAACCCCTTGGTTAGATGTTATATAGTACTTAATTTTATGGAAACAAATGGGAGTGGAAAGAAAAGGAAGACTAATTCTAAATATAGGGAAGTGATCCTTTATGTTTAACAATTAGGTTAAACAAAGTGGGAGCAAATGAGCCTCGTTCCCCTTCTATTGTTTCAGGGCAAGAAAATACAGACAGATGTCGGAATGTGGAAGCTGTGACCTCTGACCCACACAGCATGGCCGCTGCCAAGGCACACAAGTGTCCTGAGCCACCATAGTAGCAGGATGCTTTTTTGAAGTGACTGACACTTTGAGATGGAGAACCTGAAACTGATTCTGTAGCTATTTGCAGGTCTCTGAAGTATCAGTCTTTTTAGCTTCACTTTTAAGTTCCTCACCTTACCTTTTATGAAAAATGTTTCTTTGTTTGGCTCAGACAGAGCTTTTGTGACTTCTGGATGGGTTCTGTATTCCTGTAGCCACTATCAATCTTTGCCTCCCAATAAATTCATTCGTCGGGTTGGGATAATGGAGGAGGCTCAGATGTACTGCTCTGCTGCGCCAAAGCATTTGTCGGCTTTACTTAACTAATATATATATTTTAAAGACAGATGAAAGCACTGGTTTTATTAAAGCCCTTTTCTTTTAGTTTCTGTCGTGCAATCTTGCCAATAACCCTTGGGTTCAGACAGACCATTAATGTTTTAGATACTGTGGCATTCAGTGTTTTCTTCATATATTTGTTTACTGTTACTGCTTCAATAAACTTTTATGCCTATTTCGGTAGTTTTCTGGCGGGGGCTCCATTTATTAAAATTTAGTGACCCAGCACTAAGAGGGGTACAGTTCAAATCATGGCGCTTCTGACAGGGTTTTGTGTCAAACTAGAGAAAATAATAGGGAAATGAAAGCTGCCAAAATGTGTCTCCCAATTACTAATTAATCAGGCGAGAAAGGACCTCAGTGACAGATCTGGTGTCCGCCATGACAGCAACTCGGGGGGATGCTTTATTTTAAATACTGTATAAAACAAATTAAAGTAAGCCTCGGGGAATGGAGCACCCAGATATTTGATTTCACAAGTGCTAATTTAATTCTGTGAAAAGCAAAGCAAAAAGTAAAATTTGAAACTGAATCTTTGTACTCTTCACTGATAGTATCAAAACAAAGCTATTCTAAAGAGTATTTCCCTTATTAATAAACAATGCCTTTATTCTTATTAATATTTTAGCACAGATACAGTAATATTCTTGGTTTTAGTACTGATAGAGTGTTTTAAACCTACTTTATTGTCAATAGAGACTCAGGGAAAAATTCAAAATTTTCCCATCATATGCTTGTCATCAATATTTTGAGAATTACTGTAACTGATGAACAAACCTTTTTTCCTTCCCTGCAAATATATGTTTTTGCTGTCCCAGAGGTTCCCTTCTCTTCTGGCAATGTTCCCACTATGGTTGCTGGACCCATAATTAAATGCCTCTTATTAGTGTATTTTTTCCATAGCATTTACAACATAAAAAGAGAAGGGTCTTGTATGGAACTATAGCTGTCAGGGGAACAATGAAAACTCATTACACACTCAGCTATCACCATTGTCAACTATACTCTTGGGAAGGCAAAAACATGACGAAGTGTGTGTGTTAGGAGGAATGTATATAAATATATAGGATATTCCATATGAATATATACGTATGGGGTCAGACATATCGGATGACTTCACTTGAAACTCTGGGTTCCCGGAAACAAAAGAAAAAAGCATAAAAGACAATCTGATTCAGTTACTTAAAAAGAAACAAAGCGATTCTTTACTGGGGAGAGAGTCCTTGCTTTAACATCCCTCCGTTATTACATGGACTGAGAACACCAGCAGTAGTTTTGACTCTGAATATCTCATTGTTTTGAGTTTTACTTTGGAATGGGCTTGTTATCTATACATCTATAGATACTATTAATGTATCTGATTATTTCTTACAGTTACCTCTTTTACAGATGGTTACTTCCTAGCTCTCGGTTTGCGTGTTGCTATCTGGTTATTTGAGAACTAATTACCTAGTTCGTTTATGATGTAGAGCTCTCTAGTACAGTCTTCCCCTTTGGATGACTTTGGCCATTTCAATGTTTCTGGGCCTATGTGTTTGGTAGATGGATTTGAGAAAGAAAATAAAACTGAAAAAACGACATTTCTGAAACAGCAGCTTTGGTGTGAGATTTGGTAAGACAAGACTTTGAGGCTATTGAGTAACATGAGGTTTTGGAATCAATTTGGGGTTTCAATCATCTGTGCCATCCCTGTTCTCTGGTACTACGTGGAATTAGGACTTGGCCCTATATAATGTTTTCTGTTACTATCTTGATTCCTTGGGTGAATTCTTGATTCTTGATTCCTTGGGTGAATTCTCTGTAGTATACTTAAAATCAAAGCCAAATGGGTGAATTTAGGAATTATATATTGATTTTAACTTATTTTTCCAAAGGTTTCACATTAAAGCAATATTATAGCTAATATCGAAGCATAACAATTTATTCCTGTATTGAATATCTAAAAGTTACAATTGATAAAATATCAATTGAGTGACACGTACAAGCACTGGGAGGCACACAGCAGCTTCAGAGAGAAAGACAGCATCTGTACCCTGAGGGAACTTGGGGTTTTGTGCAATTACAACAATTTTATACACAGAATAGATAGTGCTATAAGAAATGTTCGCGTATGGATTTATTCAGCAAATATTTGAGTGTCTACTGTGGGCCAGGTATTGTTCTTGTACTGGAGATATCACAGTAAACAGTGTAAACAGCATCGCTGCATGAAGCATTCGGTTAGCAATTTCTAGATCACTGCTTCTCACAGTCTAAATGTATGCAGATCCTCTGGAGGTCTTGCTGAAATACAGATTTTAATTCAGTGGATCTAGGGCAGGGCCCTGCTAGTGTGCATTTCTAACAAGCTCCAGGTGGTATGAGGTAGTTGGCCTGAGCACCACAGTTTGGGCAGCAAGGTTCTAGGTAAGTCGGTGGAGAGAGAGATTACTTCCTGCTCCTCATCTAGGACTCTTGGTTGTATTTGCCCTGAACTTCCTATATAGTTCTTTAGTTTCTAAAATGGCTTAGTATTTGCATAAGGGAAAGTGATTTGTCCTAAGACCTAGTAGTCTTCGTTTTTAGCCACTTTCCCCCAAATCTCAGATGAAATAGCTTTTCCTATGGAGGTTTATGCATCATTAAAAATCCTACATGAACAAAAGTAATAGGCTAGGGATTTTGTTGTAAGTTTTGCTAAGACAAATTCTACTGGAGTGAAGATACTGCCTTGGCCCAAAAAGTTTTAGGAGGATCCTGTCATAAATGTCTCAGGATATTTATTTGCAAACCCTCCCCAGATGTACTTTATGTGGCAATGCCAGAATTACACCTTAGAAACAGATTTTTACACTTTCCCATTGAAATTGGAATGCTTAAATGAACCCAAAATGTTCATTTTACATTCAGCAGAGAAGATGACTAATAGTGTGTCTGCTTCCCCTGACCGGGTTTGTTGTGGGTGGCTCTTACGGGAGCCTACGCTTCCAATGGAGTTATAAAAGACTTGGGGAAAAATGCATTCCTGCTTTAAAATTCTCCGATTCTAGTGTCCTTTGTGGGAACTCTTTGTTCCTCCACAGTCCAGGTAATATAAAACCTGTAAACACACTTCCACTTTTTTTTCACAGTCTATATATCATTTGATTTGCAGAACTAATACCATGGGATGCTTGTATTAACAAGTAAAGGATGGAACTAGTTAAATTCAGATTACTCTGCCTCCTTACCCTTTTTGTTCTTCACTCTCTGTGAATAAATACAGTGTTACTGATCTCCTAAGTGAACTTAAAAGTCTTTGAAAGCATCAGTGAGTTGACTTACTTAACCAAAATTACCTCCCTGGAATGATTATAAAAAGAAAGATGGAGATGTTTGTACTGTAAATCAGCTATATTTTAATAAAAACAGAAAAAGAGGGAAAGGACGGTGAGCCCGCTTAATTCAAGTATCTTTTTGTTTTTATAAGAGTTTTTACCAATATTTTTTATAATTATGAGATAGAAGCAAATCTTTTCATTTTTAAATCCTTGATAAAACAGATTTAATTAAAACACTGGGTAGCATTTTATAAGAACTGACTCTTATTAAGAATAGTAAATAAAGACATTACTGTTTTGGGGTTTTTTTCGTAGGTTTTATTCTTATGCTCACCATGGTGTATTATAGGTAAGCATTCTGAGATAATGACTTTGAGATGACATCTGCTTAGTTTCTAGTTTTATGATTCTCACCGATACAGGAATTTGAGAATCTTCTGTGACTAAGTGTGAACTTATGTGGTTCCTAAAAGCGAAGTATAGTATGTGCTTAGGAGATTACTACATTTGGAAATAGGATATCTTCATTGATTAAAATGAAGTCATTTGCAAATCTCTGAAGAATGGTTTTGTTCCAAATGAGTGGATACACCTAAGATTTTCTCTCATTGCCATGCTCAGGTGAAGTGGAAGATAGTTCTAATTATTGTGTGTTGACCTTCATTTTAAAAAGGGGTGGAAATACATACATTAAGAAGTTTTTATTTAACTCAAAGTTATTAACAGTGATTTGTCATCAGATTAATAGGTTGTAATCAAGTTCTTAGGTATACTGATATATGTACATTTATAGACTGTTTTCGACTGCATAAAATGAAAGCAATGAATTCACGTACTTTTTTTGTTTTGAGATTTTATAATAGCAGCTGTTGTGAATATGGCTTTAAATGGGTTTGGGTGATGCTGTATAGGCAAGAGCTCAGAGAGAGGTATTTGAAAACCTACCATCAAATTAGATTTTTTAGTTGTTTTTGTAAACATTTTGTTGGTTGTATTTCAGATCTGGTTAAATTTCATCTCTAGTTGATTCCTAAGAATTCCACTCATAGTGATGGAGCTAAGTCTCAGTTTCTTCACCCTGATAATAAATAAATGGGCATAAAAAAATAATGTCTCCCTCAGATTTGTGAAAATTTAAAGGAAAGTACATCTGTGACAGGACTTTGAAAATGGAGCTTGTAAAAAGAGATCGAGGAGGCCGCCTCACTTTGTCCTGGTGCATCTTTTTAATTCTGTACACTCTTGTGTGTTGCATAGAAAACACAAATAAAAACTTGATTTCAGAGCATCATGGAAGAGTTGACCATTTTAAAAATAGGTTTGGTTGTATTTTATGTTTCAGGCTTTATCTTATGATTTCTACAAGGGTAATAATGTGCAAATAATGACACAAGAGAGGCAAGTCCGCCAGGCCCTTTTTCCCAGAAAGGAATTTTGGATCTCCTTTGTAACGTTGGTCAAGTTTATTTTTAATGCCCTCTCGTCTCCGCTCTGTCTCTTCTATTTTGCTTCTTCTAGACTTTTAAAACCCTAATATTCTGCTTTGGACTTCACAGGTATAATGAGATATCTCCATCTCAAAGGAGAAATTAATGAATACCGACACCCTCTTGGAGAATGCTTGTATTTCCAATGAGGAGCTTGTTGAAACAAATCAATTCCTGTCTGGGGCTGTTCCTTACAGGCAGCCGGCTGTCCCTGGGATCCTTGGATTCTTCTGAATCTTGCTGCCAGAAGAACAGGGTTTAGCCTCTTGACGCCTCTGTGCTTAAAAAACTCCTGTTATCGACTGCTTTTAAACTTAGTACATATTAATTATACACACATTGATGTTAGGAACATAAATAGATCATAACAGCATCTAGCTGAGAAAGGAAACCGAATTTGTCAAGGAACACATATTTTAATGCATTGAAACCTGAGTAACCCATTACTGTCAAAGGGCCACTTTTCTGTAGAATTGTCTGGTGGTTATTCAAAGCAGGTTTTACTTCATATGTTTATAGTTATTTAGGAGAATAGCAAATGTGCCTGTTACTTGTTTTAAAATTGCAATCATATACTTAGACGATTATTTTGTAATGTTGTTCTACTCCTGAAGGTATAAACCTCACTTATGCCAAAACAAAATAGTAATTTACAAGGAAAATTATCAATGATCCTATGTGCCGAATGCAGAAATTTAGTGACAACCGAGGGCAGCACTTGGCAAGGAGCAATAAAAGTGATAATATTGAATAAGAAATTATTTGAGAGAGCACTGATAACTGTGCACAACTGATTTTCCTTAAAAAGATCAGTGTTTTGATATTTAAAATTGCTGTGCTCACTAGAATGCTAGACTGACCTTTGTTACTCTCGCATCATTTTATAGAAAAGTGGATTTCTTTTGTCCTCCCTAAATTGGAAGTTAAGATTTATCAAGGGAATGAGCTTGCTGTGTGTTTATTTCAAATGTAAAACTTTGTAATTTTGTGTTCCTTGGATTCAGTATCTGATGAATGATTAATGGTTACAGTCCCTCTCTTGATCCAGGCTTCCCTTTCTTGGCAAAAGGGTACTCAAGTTTAAATTTTGATGACTTACTTAATGACGCTTTGTATTATTGAAAAAATAATTCCTTGTACTCTTATATTCTGGTTTAAAAATATCAACCAGAGACTTCATCTCAGCTGAATTGACTCAGTATATTCTTTCCACAAGAGCATGTTGATTGACCAAATTGAGTGTATGGCAATCCAGTAATTCCTTAAGATGTTGAAATGATTGAATTGAGTTGCACTTTAATTATTTAGTTTTTTATTAATACAGTATGTAATGTAGTAAAGATTAGAGCTGAACATACTTCAGTGCATTTGATGAATTTAGACAAACATAATTGAACAAGCCAATCCTAGTAAACGTAGCCTTTTACCTCATATTTTTTGGAGGAGGGGTGATTTGAATTCTCTTTATTCTCTTTGTGAAACGCCAAATTATGTCAATGTATTTTACATGCTTAGAATATAGACGATGGTGATGACTTTTATTTGAATGGAATAATGAGCACTGTAATTGGTTAGAGCAGACAACTATGAATTTCTTTCCTCAGGTATCTAACTGGAATTTAGTAATTTTATATGGCCTTAATCATTTTAGTAAAATTTCCCCAGTGTCACTTCAGGTTACTTTTATTACAGTTGAATTTTTTTTTTTTAAATTAAGTCAACTAGGCAAATATAAAACTGTTTACAGTTAAATAGTTCTATTTTTAATTAAGTGAGTGTCTCTTCATTTATCTCAATAAAAGGCAGTGTAAATCCACGGGCAAGCTTCATTGTGATATAGTATCACAACCAAATATCCACCGCTCCTACCCGTCTCCCACCTGCCATTCTGTAGCTAGTCACTTTCGCTCGTGGGGAGACTGACTTTTTTTTTTTAGTTACTCTTTTCAAAGCCAAAGACCAGCATTCCCAATATTGCCCTGATAGCGGACACATGTACTTATTCTATGTAAATATCATATGGTATTTACCACTGTATACTCTTAGTTCACGTTGTTTGAGAACCACAACTTTATTTTAGGACACACTTGGATTGCTAGTATACAGAAGATCTGGTTTGGCAGTCAGTTAAGGAATATGGACTAACCAGCTCGAGTCCTTGCCTTGCTACTCCAGGCAGGGTAGGCAAATATTGGCAAGCTTTGGGTAGTTGATAGGATCAGACCCCTGCTCACAAGATACACAGAGGTCACATTAAGTGGATTTGCACTTCAGCCAGATAGGGAGTTTTAAGACCACTGTAATCAGTGTTGGAAAACGATTGGTTTTTCTTGTTATAAATTGCTAATTAGTATTGAGAGTTTAACCTGTTTTGTGGAACAGCCTCCCTTATTTTCTCTGAGAAAGTGGTTTGGACAGTAATCTATTTACTTTGTCTCTACCAACGGCACTACCCCTTTCCCGCGTGTTAAAGTAAAATCTAGAAACCTCCAGGGACGCCCCCAGTGTTGAGTTCTGCTTGGAAGGAGCTTTAAAACGGTGGCTCCAAACTGAAGTAAATATTGACTGGGTCTGGGGCTGAGGCCTTGCTCAAAGCCTTCCATTGTTCCTCCTTAGTCAGCACCCCAGAGCCGGGCTCAAGTGCGCATGTGTTAGGAGGAGAAGAAAGGCTGCGGAGGGAAATTAAGCGGGCCCACAGCTGAACTCGTAAATGCGCGCCCTATGGAGGAAAGGGAAGCCGACTACAAAGCCAGCAGGAGCTTATGCTGGGTTACAGAGAATCTGAGAGACTGAAGTGCAGAAACACTCTCTGCCCTGTCTGTTTCGGAGAAGTTTAAAGTACATAAAGCTGTTTGTCTTGGTGGGTCCATCATCCCAGCTCCGAGTGAAACCTTCCTGCCAGTGACTCTGTCTTCTCAAGGGCAAATGAAATGTTGAGTTCTGGTGGACTTGAAAGAAAGATGAGGGGTAAACCTGGATTCCAGAAGAATCCCTCCCCCCCATACCTGTTCTGAGGCTTCTGTCAGCCTTTCCTCCTTCAGCTGTCATGTCAGATTACACACTCTCTTGGGTCTCCTAAGTGCTTCAGCGTCCCCGGGGTATCGGACGGGTGAGGGAGAACCATATGCCATCTGAAATGAAAGTTCTGAAGTTCTGAAGAGGGGATGTTCTTATTATATGAAAATTTTTTACTTTTTTTTTTGAAAAAGGAAAATTAAATCATTTAAATATGGAACAGATTCCCTTGTTTAAAGTGGAGTACTTTGAGTAAAAGCTGCCTGTATTTTTACCATTCAATTCAAGAACCCAAACAAACAGCTGGCTGACTTATGTTTTAGTGAAAACCACCCCAGTACATTTACTAACTGGATAAGTAAACATCCTTAAAAAAAAATCCTCATGTGTCCTGACTGCAAAGTGATTTTTAATAAATATACAGTAAAGCCAACAGTGTATTTGAATTGTGATTCATTTTGACTGATACTGTAAGCACCCCTTCATCTTAAATGCCTAGTCTTCTGTGATATTTGATGTGAACATGTCAGTGCTAAAGACCACATGCAGGCAAATGCCAAGACAATTAGAAAAATTCATTAATCGTCAAGGCAGTGATCAAAATGTTCTGCTTCACTCTGGCTACTAATAATAAACAGCAAAACAAATAACGCCACAATAAAGCATGGAATGCTGTGGGCACAGAGAAAGCACATCTCTTCAGGGGTAAAAAGAACTGCTTCCTGAAAGAATAATTTAGTCTTTGGATGATGGTTATGATTTTTTTTTAAAGATTTTATCTATTTATTTGACAGAGAGAGGTCACAAGTAGGCAGAGAGGCAGGCAGAGAGAGAGAGAGGGGGAAGCAGGCTCCCTGCTGAGCAGAGAGCCCCATGCGGGGCTCCATCCCAGGACCCTGAGATCATGACCTGAGCTGAAGGCAGAGGCTTTAACTCACTGAGCTACCCAGGTGCCCCGATGGTTATGATTTTAATAGAGATGGAATAGAAGAGTATTACAGAGATCCATAGCAACTGGAGTAAACACCTGCTGGCTATATCCGTGTATGTGGATTTGGGGGATACCCCGAAAGTAGTTCATTCAGAGGAAGGGAATCTGGTGAGAGTATCTGAGGCAGAAAGGTGGGTTAGCCATGTTGCAGTGTGTCACTGTGAGGCTGTGTTTCTAATATCAAGGGATAGGGTCATTCCAATGAATTGCTCTTTATAGTGGATGAGCTAACAGGGTTCTCAGATGTATTGTAATTGTTCTGCCCTGTTGTGTATCTTCGCCACGGTTTAATTGCTTTGTAAATAGTACTGAATACTGGAAATGCTTATGTTCTTCAAATTAGGCTTGTTTTATAAGCGGTTAGATGGTAAGGTGGTAAAAATCAGGACAGTTTTACTATTTCCAGACAGAACTTGGGGGTGCTCTTTTGTATCTGAATTGTTCACTGATTTATGGACTGAGCAGTTGTTTTCAAACTTCTTTTTTAACCAAAAAAAAAAATTGGTCATAAAAATCATTAGCAATAACCTATTATGTAAAAACAAAGGGGGAAAAAAAAAAGAAACCACCCAATAAGCATCAGGTTATATTTAGCGAAGTTCAGGATCTGGGGCTCTGACCACCCCTCTTCCCAAGCTTCTGAGGGGCCTGTGTGGACCCCAAATGGCTCTTTGAATCAGATTTTCCAAGTCCCTAAGTAGCACCTTGGTGGCTATTCAGAGGTGAGTAGGAGGGATTCACTTTTGCTTTTATAGGCCACAGAAGAAGCACTTGTGTGCCGGTCTAGAAATGGAAGCCTTCCTGAATAGTTCCCATTTATTGAGCATTTATTGTATACCATTACAGACTTCACATTCATTATCATTTACTTAATCCTGACAGCAGCATTTATGAGGGAGATATTATAATGATTGTTGTTTTACAGATGAGAAAATTGAGTTTTCTATGCTTTGAACTTGGCCAGTCAGTGGCCTTTGAGCACTTAGGCAGGCTGTGTGGAGTGACACACTTTGTCTAACAGAATTCAGTGAAATGTTAAAAGGTGATGCTGGGGCAGAATTTCCGAGGAGGCACACTGGAGGAGAATGATGGAGGACTGTATGTATGCTGATCTGAAAAGAGGGTTGAAAATGCACACTTAACATTCCTCCTTGCTGAGCGCTTAATGAACTGAGAGGTCGCCAACCGCAACTTTGCACTCACCAGTACCGATATGGTACAACTAGAGGTTAAATGTTTTGTGGACTGGGTTTTTGGAGCTAATGGCGAGGCCTCGTGTATATACTGTGTGTATTGTATGGGAAGACTAATCAGACTGCTAGGCACTTCACACACCAGCTGGCCCTCCTCCTCAGCATTCAGGTACGCTTGATTTCTGAGGGCTGGCCAAGGGATAGAGCTATTTTTGAAGAATTTCACAAGAAATTCTGAATATTCCTTGAATAAAAGTTTCGAGTTTAACAATCATATGGTCAGGAAATTTTAGCCTATATTTAATCTAAATTTCTGCTCTTTCAGTTTTGGTTTGCATAGTAACAATATGGATTTACTTAAAAATTTTAAATGCTGCTTCTCCTTCACAGTAAACACATCTTCAACAAGAAATAAGTGTTTTTGTTTTAAGCTATAGGGAGCAGTATATGAATGCTTGAATTGACTCTGTGTTCTTTTGTGTTCCAAATCACCCCCCCTCCCATCTCGTTTCCCTTCCTGTTGCATCCTTCTATCACAGGAGTTTTTGCCCTATAGCTTAACAGCCAGTAAATTATTCCTGATTAGTTTCAAAGACAAAAGTCTCCTGATAGGATGTGGGTGGATCAGGTTCCCGCCTAATCTCCAGAAGGACAACATGCAGGGGAAAGAAAGAGTTTTGGCACCTTATCCATTACAGACATCTGCTTTGTTAGACTAACCCCGGTCTTTGAGTTGCAACGTGTGCCTGGACATGTTAGGTGATCCACCCCTCATGCACAACCCTTTGTGCCTCTGTGGTACAAGCTGTCACCCCTTCTTCCACCTTAGTTGTTCCTATGAATGATGTTGGTGTGCGGAAAATAGTGTAGTTTGTGTATGCTGTCTGCAACTTTGTATATGCTCTGTTGCCTTTGCTCCATCATAGGATTCTTGAGGTCAAGGGTTCGATGTACCTGAGGAAACATTATACACAAAAGCTGGCCCATGATGGTTAAGAGTCTGAGGCAGGTTCTGGGTACGTTCTCAGCTCCTCCACTTGCTACATGCTGTTCAAGGTTCCCGGGGAAGTTTCTTAACCTTTTCCTGCTTCATTTTCCTCCTCTGTAAATGAGATTAATAATGTATTTATCTGATAGACTTATTGTGATGATTAAATGAGGTGTTAAATTACGATGGTGCCTGGCACATTGTATGTGGTTAGTAAATGTTAACTAGTAATGCTTTTGAATGAATTCCTGTATTTTTTAATTATCTTTTTATGTATCAAAAAATTTTATAATGATACAGAAGTATGTCAGGGAGAGAGCATTGACTGAGCTTGGAGTTGGGGTGACCTGGGTTCAAATGCCAACTCTTTTCTCTAACTCCCAGTTCCCACTTGTGTAAAATACAGAGGATGTCTAATTTGTGGTGATTGAGTGAGGAAGAAAATATATGTAAAACTCCTGGTTCATAATATTCCCTCAGTGAAATCTAGGTATTATTATCATTATTATTGGTGTTCTGATTAATTAATTTGGAGAATTAATCATTTGAGTATTAACCTATAACACATATTGTCTGTCCATAGGTTTCCTTAATTCGTTTCATTTTCTTGCCTGCCTATTGCCAAATGTTTTGGTAACCTAACTGAACTCATGTGTTAATTGTGTGAAAATTCTCCTTTCTGATTTTGTCAGTTTGACTGATGAAGTGATATCTTAAACAAAAAGCAAAAAAAAAAAAAGCAAAAAAAAAGAAACCCACCAAGGCCATACTTTTTCTTTTCTACCAACTAGATGTTTGACCTTAAGAAAATCATCAAATGCTCTGGGACTCTGTTTTTCATCTTTACAACAAGGTGATCGAATTAGTTGACTTCTTAGGCTAGAGCATCTGATTCAGAAGATCTGAGATGTGTCAAGGCTTTTATAGTACTTAACTGTTTGACCTTGGGCAAGTTACTTAACCTTGGTCAAGCTGAGTTTCCTCATCTGTGACATGAGAGGATTGTTGTCCTTTGGGCAGTCATTTTCAACTTCTCATGGATTCATGGATCTTTTTTGGTCTCCAGATTCCTTAGTTAAAACCTATAATTTATTCCTCATCCTGTCCCCATTTTTTATCAGCACGCTGGAACTAATACATATGTATCTTTAGCATGTATAAACTTTCGAAGAGAACACACAGATTATTTTGCTTTTTTACCTTCAAACATGACTTTGAACGCACTTTTTTTAAAAAGACATTAAAACAGTTTTTTTTCTGTGTTATTTCTAAACACAATTTTAAGGATTCATCTGGAAAACCACACTGAAGTTGCAGTGAATCAGTAAGAGAAATAATGTAGGACATGTAGCCAACTATCCAAACTAGCCAGCCACTCTCATCCAAGTTGATGAGTCCAATCCTAAAATTTAACATAGGGAGATCTGACTGAAATGTATCTGATTAAACTCCCAATTTAGTTTGGTTCTAAAAATTCAGAAGAGTTATAAAAAAAAAAACAAACCTGTTTCATAAGAAGAGAAAGAAGAACGTAGTATAAAAGTTTTTTTGTTTTTTTTTTTTAGTTTAGAGCTGTAAGATTTACCATAAGTTGATATACTTAAACTGTTTGGTTTTCATTTGTTTTTCTTTTGTCTTTGGGAGGAGACAGGAAGTAGAATAAGGGAGACTATAGAAAATTGGGTAAATGTCTAAGTATTAGAACACAGCATACAATTATACAGTATAAATCTTTATCAAAAGTTATATAAATACTACTGCACTGTCACAATCCTTTGTTTTTTTTTTTAAAAAAAAAACAATCCTTTGTTTTTTTGATAAAGCTCCTCTAATGTTGTCTATTTATTTTTTTAAGATTTTATTTATTCATTTGAGAGAGAGAGAGTGAATGCTTGTGAGCACAATCTGGGGGAGGGGCAGAGGGAGAGGGAGAAGCAGACTCCCTGCTCAGCAGGGAGTCAGATGGGGGGCTCGAGCCCAGGACCCTGGCAAACACTTAACGTACTGAGCCACCCAGATGCCCCTGCATATTTATTTTATGTATGATTACTGCAAATAATATCATCATGTTAAACTCTGTATTATGAAGTGAACATTTCAAAAATTACTTTAACAATCATCATAAACCTAAGTGGACAAGACACTCTGAATCTTTAAAATGAGTTTTAGGATGCCAGTTCACTACACAAGCAAGAATGATTCAGTCAGAAAATCAATTAAATTTTTAAGTAAGTCATTAAATGCATTTGCATCAAGACGATGGTAAATGTAGAGATACGTAAGTAAATAGTAATAAATAATTATTACCTAACACACCTATTCTGTGCCTTCCTTGCATTGGACAGACCTGCTTACAGAGAAAAAATTGTCTCATTTATTTGGAAACGCCTGACCCACTTCAAGGTCTATTTTCTCAGCAGTTTCTAGTCAAATTATTCTTAATCAGTTTCATGGGTAGATTGGACTGGATTCACCCCATTTCCTGTGGCACTGTGGGCTTCCACTAGACTCATCACAATCACAGAGCACGAAGATGTGTCCTCTTAGAGGTGAGGTCTTGTTCTCATCCAAGTAGATTGATCTGGGAGCCGCTGCCATTACCGACGGTGGGATGTGTGTTTGCCAGTGTGTTTCTGCATCCAGTAATTTGTTGGACATGAACTTAATGTTTTTCACTTCCTTGTTCACTAATAAAAGCAGTCTGACTAAAGTTAAGAATCTAAGTTTAACTCTTATAGAATCAGTTTTTTAATATCAGCTTATGCTTTCGTAGCCTCTGATTTTCAGTTATCAGAATGATTATTAAAAGTAGATTTATTTTGCTAATATTTATTACTAGTTAACGATATAGTTAGGTTTATTGAAATACATTCTTAAAGTAAGAGTTTATTGTAATAACAATGCTAATTTTCGGACTGTGATTTTAAACTGTGTTTCTTTTTTATGAATTTTGAGAGACAATTAACCCCTTATAGACAGTTGTACCTCTGACACAATTATGAGATATTGAAGAAAGAGTATTTATAGTAGCTATATACTTACACTGAAAAGTTTGTTGGGTTCCTAAGTGTCCAGAATTGCCTAAGTTAGAAATGCATCGGTATTAGTTAATATGCAAAACATAATTTTATTTAAATACATACATACACTGCATTTTGTCATCTTATCTTAATTATCTTAGTCTACTGCTATTATTTGCTTGCATTTAACACATTGTTATCAGAATAATAAAATCAAAAAGATCCTATTTTGGAAAAAAGACTTTCTATTGTGGGCCCTTATTATGCATATTATAACTGTCATATATATATTTAACTTAAACATACTTATTGGCTGCCTACAATGTACTGGTATTAATATTCAAAAGTGCCCATTTCAGTGGAATTTATATAAAAAAATTACTATGTTTGGAGAAACTTGGAGAATTGATTTCCAATGTGTACTCTTTACATACACCCCAAATCCTACATGATGAAGCTTTCTTTTTCTCTAAGATTTTCTTCACATTTCTTTGGAATCAAGGAAATTCCATCTTAAGAGCCATGTCCAGTAACAGTACCCACTGGCAGTAACAATATTCCCCCCCGCCAAGAGAATATTTTATTTTTCAGAAGCAGTGGTTTTCCTGTTCTCTCAACAGCTACCTCTTTCAAAATGACATACACAATGTGAGTGAATGTGTGTGACGCACTCCTGTCTGTGTTTTCAGTGACACCTAGGAACTCAAGTCGATTTTGTAAAAGGAAGAATTAGCACCAACATGTTCAGTGTCCTCCCCCCGTTACCCAGTGGTATCCTTCTGTTGAAGGCTACCTCTCTCACCTCACTAATGGCTTTGGTGTTAGCATCACACCTTGCTAATCTGTGCTTACTATAGTGAGCATACTGCTTGACACATAGTAGGCACTTTGTAGAGTTTTTTAAAATATGAGAGAGGATGCCATTAAGCATATAGAATCAATTTAGATTCTGTTCACCTTTCGTTTCACAAAAAGGAGCTCTGTTTAATTAATTCATTCTTTATTTGGTAATTATAAGCCACAGCTAACCTATGATTATTCTTCACAGTAGAAGTGTAAATAGATCCTTAGTCCTTGTTTTTCTCAGCTAATTATTTGGTCTCAGCCTCCTAGATATTTGAGGAGATGGATTGATGATGGCAAAAAGCTGACAGGCTTTCGGCCACAGAAAATGTGTGGTCAGATGAGTTTGGTTTTCTTAATGTACTGAATCCTCCATATTTATGTAGAGAAAACATTAATAGCTAAATAGCTGATTTGGTCAAAGCTTAGGATGAGCCATTAATGGTGCTTATTAGATTTGTTTTAGCAGTTTTCAAATCAAGAATTACATCTTTAAAAATGCTTAACACTTTGAAATATTTGGGGGTTATGCTGTAAAGACTTGATGACTAAGTAAGTATGTGTGATATCCACATCATCTGAGTAAAATAGAAAACCTTTCCCCCAAATCCTTTTGAAGTGAGATTCAGGCAGAAATACTTATTTAGCCTGGTATTTTAGGACAAATTTAATGAGAGAGCCAGACTGACTATAAAACTTGGTCCGATATATTGTGGGCAGATTGGTTAAGAGGCACTGGGCACACTATCATACGTATACAAAGATTTGAGAGAAATTTAGTAGCAATGTTAACATGTGAATTGTGAATGCCATTTAGGGGGACTTTTAAACAAAATTTTGGGAATGGTAGTAGAAATTTAATTTTGTCAGCTGTGAAAAATGCTTCGGTTAAAAGATAATTTAGTGTCATGCAAGTTAAAGGTGGTGAAGAAAATGCTTCAAGTCTTGTGGAAGAGATTTACTCATCTCTCTATCCTCTTGCGTGGAGCTTGTCACATAATAGACATTTCATAATTTTATAGTTTTTTTCTGGATGAATTTACCTCACGCTTGCGTCATTGAAAATATCTGCAGGTCATAACATTATATAATTGACATTTTTTCATCTTTAAAAGTAAACAGTTTTAAAAATATGTTGAGGAAATTCATTTATGAACTCTTGAGCCTCTGTGTTAGGTACTCACTAGGTAATTAAAAATATTCTTGGATGACAAAATAAATGGTTATTCATGAACAAATAGCCAAGTTTATCTGCTTGCTTTGCTTTATAGCAAAAAGTACAAGTTTCTATTTACTGATGAAATTTCTTTGGATGACATCGCTTTTTCCCTTTAATGAACCCTTTCTACAGGCTGTGTTTTGTTCATTAGTTTGTGTAAGTAATTTTGGAAATGAAGCAAAATATTCTCATTGTACTTTTTCCCTAAATGTTTCTTTTTTCTCTCCTTTTATTTATAAGTAAGCACTAAACTTTTTCTGAAAGTTACTTGGAGATAACAAGTAGCCATATTATGTTTTTCTGAGGAATCTGAGCTAAGGTGACTATTTCTCTCTAATGGAGGATGACAACGATGGATTTAAGAAGTCATCCCCCTTATTGTCTACAGCACAAAAACCTTCCGCCTGCATCTTTCAGCTTGTATCACCACTTCTAAAGGATTCATGGACAAACTGCTGAATTTTTATTAATCAGCTTAACTTAATGAGATGAAAAGACCTTTTCAAAAGAATGAAGAAGGGAGAGACAGATACTGAGAGCTCCTCTAATGCTTTTCTATGAAAAAACCATTTCTTCCCAGATTTTTAGGAAAGGCGTATTCAGTCCTGTTTCCAGGTAATTCATCTAGCTCGTCTTTCTAATTTTCACACACTTAACGGACTTTGTCTCGCCATGTGCTGCTTTTACTATTATTATTTTTTAAAGCAAGCAGACAGCTATAAAGAAGAAATAATGAGAGTTGGGGGGGGAATGCCTTTGGGAAAGGAGGCAGGAAAGCTTAAGCTGATAAAACATGACTCTTTTTTGATGGGGGCTCTGTTTGGATAACTTGCCCTTGTCTAAATTCGTCTCTCTTCCCGTCCTTCCTGTTCCTCCCTTTTTTCTTCCCCTCCTCTCTTGTCAAGCCTACTTCATAAATGGTAGCAGCTGGAGATCTTTTAGTGGCATTCAGGGATTACTTCCCTTTGGGGGTTTTAATAAGCCCTGATGCTTGAAACACAGTAAAGACGCTTCTGGAGACAATCACCATTCAAGCTAAGGGCTGTGGTCCCTTTCAGGGCCCAGATGGTTGTATCCAGGCCTTACCCCAGGATGCAAGGGGCATGGAAGATAGCTGTAGTAGGGAGTCGTGGGATAGAATTCCCAGGATACCCGAAGGATAGACTGGGAAGAAAGTGGAGGGATGGATTTCTGTGGAGTCAGGAGAGGGTACTTCCCATGATTTCTCAAACCACTTGATTCGTGCTCCTTAAATCACTGGATTTGAGTATATGACCAGCCATCATTGCAACCATTCAAGTATGGTCTAAGGCTCATCAACCTGAGTGGTGGGGGGGACACTAAGACCGCAAGAGGACCTCATTCATTAGACCTCCTTAGGCATGATTCAGAGTGCTGAGCCTATTGGATATCAGGTGGTACAGAGGGCCTCAGCGTTAGAAGAGGAATGTATTATTGTTCCTTAATTCTTTTTGAAAGCTGCCTAGTAGTTTTCTTATATATTACCTAGTCATTTATCCCAATGTGTGTCTTTTTAGAGCCAATCAGCAAAACTATAAAAATGGTGTCACATGGGGTCTTCAAGATTGTCTAATTTAGTGTTTTGTTTTATGTAGGAGGCAAAATGACATTTTAGATGTCACAGAACTCTGTCTTCTGTGATTTCTGAGATTTTTCTCCCTCTTACTCTCTCCTGTGGAATTCTGGGTTTAAAGTGGTCCTTGAAAGGATTTCTAGAAAAGCCCAGTTTGCCATGGACAACCGTGGCCGCTTCCCCATCCTCATCTGCTGTTTGTATTTTGCACACATTAATTTTCCTTCTCTCTCCATAACATTCAGGAAAGTAAAAGCACATTCCTTTCAGAGAATGTTAAGGCTGCCCGATTATGTGACAGCCTTTAAACTTCTCATGGGTTCTGGGGAGAGAATTCCTGTTTTAGACGGTTGGAAATCAGTCTACTCTCACTGTCCCTTGGCCTTTTTAATGCAGGTGGGTAAGTTGTCTCCTTAGGTAGATTTCTGGACACAGGAAGTAAGATGGGTTAGGATTTTCCTAAAGTATTGAGTGCTGACAGTCTGGTTAGGCTCGGTCCACTCTGTCTTGTGTACACTTAGTCCCGTTTTGCGGCTTTTAGATAGTGTCCTTCTCTTGTCAGTTTCAGCTGGGGAACGCGGGCGTGTGGGCAGTTTTAGGCTAGTCATTGGGGCTTGAGCATGGGCTCAATGAGGAGCTGCAATATTAAGAAACAGCTGTTCTTTGTCTGGGTGGACAGTCATTGATTTTTAAATACTTGGGCCTCCTGATGGCATAAAAACCCATTTGTGCCTCTTTAGATTAAGGTTAATTTTTGTGGTAGTGAGTGCAGATGCAGTGAACAGATGCTGCACACTTGCTTTGGCTTTTATACATACTCTATACTTTAAAATAAAATTTAATTAAAAATTAAATGCATCATTAGGTCATAAAAAGAAAAGGAAAAAAAAAATCCCTGAATAGGATGTATTGCATCAAATAAAATCATGGTCCCAGTAAACATTGGGAGTTGCTGTATTAATAAAGTGCATAGGTAAAAGTGAATATCCTCAATTAGCTGTTTTTGTTTTTGTTTTTCTACCCCCTTAGTTCGTAGCATACCATGATCTTGTTTGATTGCCTGAAATGGTATTAATCACGTTCAATTACAAGGATTGGAAGTTGTTGTTTATTCGTTTTCTCCAACACCATGAAAATCACAGTTTTCCAAGTATGTGTGAGCTTTGGTTTCCATACATCTTATGTATTGGACAGACATCAGTGTAAATAGGTATATATACCAGGCTGCTCACACTCAGAAAGTGACTGTGGTATTGCTCACTCAGGTGTGCCCGCGGGCTGCTGCAGATCTTCTGGGGAAGAAGGGACAGCCAGGGTGTGTGGGAGGTTTGTGATTGACCTTGCATGTGGCAGCATTCTCATTTGTCTTTCAGAGTACCTGTATAGTGGTTACCTCTGTGGTTAGGAAATCATTTGTAGCTTAGAGTTGTAATGCTGCGAGACAGTCCGTTCACCTGCAGATAATGTTTCATTAGCCTCTTTCAAATTGACAGGGCTGGCTGCTTCCGTGTATTCCTCTGGTGAAGCTGAATGATCGCTCTGTTTGTTTTCTACTTTCTTGTTACAGGTCACTTTCAGTAAGGATTCTCCCCTCAGGCCTTATTAAAGTAACAACCAGATAAACAAACAAACTACACTTCTGAATTGGGAGGAAGGAAGATGGGAGTTGATACCACTGATTCACATTGGTTTTATTTTTATTATGAACTTGTTTTCAGCAGAGAAGCAGCATCGCATTATAGAGATACTTACACATAATTCTACAGCTCGTGTTCGGATATTTCCATTTGAGCTTTTCTCGTGTGCTTGGCTATTAAGTAATTGACTGAGTCTAACCCTTTTTCCCTTAACCTTATATGATAAGTATCTTGTCATATTGCTGGAAGCAGCCTGCATAGTACTGAAAACTACCCTTGTTAATGACTGCATAAATTTTCATCAAGAAGATTAACCATCACTTACTTAACCAATATTTTTCTATCCTGTTCCATGGCACTCTAGTTTAATGAGAAATAGTACATATTAACTATCCCCCGCCCCCAGTTTCTGTTAGTAGTATGTTTGGGAAATGCTGAATTAAAGAAATGACATTAAGTCTGAGTCAGTGCCTTTATTATATGAGTAATCATGGGCAGGTCAATATGGGGAAATCTAAGTTACATGTGGCATATTCCAAACTTGCTTACTACCTAAAAATACTGAGTAATTATTTCTTATTATTAGACATATATATTGTTCCTGGTTTTTCATAATATAAATGACGCATAAATAAACAGATTTTTCGGCCTAAAGCTTTCCTCATGTTTTGGTTTTTCTCTAGGGTAGAGTAGTAGGATTATTGGGTCAAACAATATAACCATTGCATAATTCTTGGTAATAATGTCAGATTGCTTTATAGTTTCATTATACTCTTACCAGAACCTGGGTATTTTATTTTTAAGGCTCTCATTTAATAAACAAGAAAGAGCCCTTGTTTTCATATACATTTCTTTGATTATCAGTAAGTGAGGTGAGATGCTTGTTTATGTATGTGTTCACCATTTATAAAGGTACTAATAACTGGTAAAGCTTGCTTTTATTAACCTGTGGCATTAGAATAAAAGGATTGCTACTGACTAGTATGGTGCTGGATTGGACCCTTCGTTGAGCCCTTAACTATAGGTTCGCCGTTTGCACGGCAGTCTTCATATAAGAAATCATTCCCATAGCTCTTACGCTGCGTCAGTCTCTTTTCAAGCAGTGTGCATATGTTAAGTCATATAATACGGATCATGAGGCCAGTTCTATTATTGCCATCTTCATTTTACAGATGAGGAAACAAAGACTTAGATTAGATATGTTGGTGGAGGTTACATGGTTAGCACACTGGAATTATAAACTCCGGCTGTCAGTTCCACAGACTGTAGTTTTTACCATGTTCCTGTGCAGCCTCTGCTCTCGTTATTTAAACAGCTAGCTATCTGTCGGATTATTAAACTTACCGAGCAGATACTGCTGCCCATCCCCTGCCATTTTCAAAGTGGTAATATTCTAGAAAGTGTAAATTATATCCCATACTTTAAGTCCCAATTTATGCATGTTTTTTAAGCATGCTGTTTTTCTGTATGCAAGGATATGGGCTGGAGCAAAGTGGGAGAGTGTTGAATTCCCAAAGGAACATGTTGTGCTTTCCAAGAAACACCTTTCCAACTGAAGGCTGGCTTCTTAACACCCACAGTGTAGGGTCCGTCCTTCCCACGGTAGTCTGCAATTTGGTGCATGTGAATATCTTTGATAAGATTTGTTGTATAGATTGGACAGTCAGAGCTAATAGAGGCAGTTTTATGATTAAAAGTAGTTGAAATGCAAAAATGACCTAAAAAAGCAAGCTCTTAGCTTAGTCTTTTTCTCCTTCGGGACTTTAAAATTTTGAACTAGATACACACACAAGTGTATTTATATGTGTGTCATTCTATATCACATACTCTCCTGTTTTTCTTCTGTTTTTGAGGATTATCCACTAAAAATAACTTGTTCATCTGTATTTTTTAATTCTGTAACTCATACTTGAAAAGAAAAAACAAAGCGCTTTTCTGCACTGTGAATATTTGGTCTTGAACCTTTCTAATAATATGCTTTCTCCCTCTGAAGCATTATTCATCCCCTGTTAGCATTCTCCCATGAATTGAAAGTTAGGTCTGTGATTTTCTTGACAGATGCTGGAAGCAGGATGGAGTCACAGGACTTCTCTTGTCATTCTAAATATTAGAGATCGAAAAGACTTATTTTAACCAGAAATCTTTTTTGGGGGGGTGGGTTAAGGATCGGAGAAAATATGGCAATAATTTTGTTTTTTCCCGACTTTTGATTCACCTTATGAACCATAAAGGTTTTATTTTATTTTATTTTATTTGGTTAGGGTCTAACAAAAAGAAAGTGAGCAATAATGAACTTATTTACTGCCATTGGCTTTATAGAAGAAATTTAAGCCTCTCACATAAAACTTGGGGATAGAATCTTTGCTTCGTTCAGCATTTAGGTATTTGTCGTGGTCATTACTGGCCTGAATAAAATAAAATAAACAAAAGCAGGCGAATTTTAGAAAGATTTATAGTAGGATGTTCTTATAAAACCAGAAAGTTTAAAATCTGGTTGATTTAAACCAGAAATGCTTGCTTTGCTCTCAAATATTTATAAAATGCTAAATACTTTTCATGCTCTTTTCTGATGGTTTACAGATTATTACCCTGTATCAGTATCGTGATGCCCTCTCCTCTGCCAGAACCTTATAACCTTCACTGTTGATTATTATGGACCATATTTGCCCACGTTTCACTCTTTCCCTGCTAGACAGTCTTCATGTTGTTTGGCTTTTAAATTTTCTAATAGAGGCGGTGTGCTTTGCGAGATATGTGGCTTATGCCATCCCTATTAGAGAACGTGACCCTACTCTCTGGAGCAAGAATTGGATAAGCTTCTAAGTTATTTTAACTGGAATAAATAATGTAATTTGATATAGAAACTTTTCTTGAAACAAGGTTCTTGAAGTAAGCTAATAAGTAAATCTTTATTTCAGACTTCCCATTAACAACTTGAAAGTGCTGGTTGAAACTTACATGTCATTTGGTTGAACCTTGTCTTGGCTTTCTGAAGTTACTTAGGGTTTTAGATTATTAATCTATAAAGGATGAGATGAAGCATTTCTTTGTATGGAATTTGAACATGCTTTATACTTTGAGCCCCATGAAAAATTAAATTCTGTTTGCCATCTTTGCAAGCAAGCTGGGTAGGAGAACTTACTTCCATGTGCATGGGTGGGGAAGGGATTGAGCTTGTGACAGCCTGGTTCAAGGATTTCCTTCCTCCCCTCCCTCTCATTTAACAGTAATGTTTACCTGGAATGTATTTTGAGAGAATCGTCTAGGTTAGAAATACATATACAAACTATATACACACATATGTATAACATGTTTTCATACTGTTTTTATCACTGGTACTAGTTAAGACCATGTGAATTGCTTTTGTCTGAAACTGTGTTTAGAATCGTAGCATGCACATTATATAATGTGGTAGCTTACATGACATGTTTAAGCAAAAAAAGTTTTAAAATCATAGGGAGGAAAAAGAAGGAAAAAGGGAATGATATTTAAAGCATTGATGTTTTTAATAATATTTCCAACCAGTGTTCCTTACATTTAATTGTCCCCAAGAAGTTTCATTTCCTCATAACCTGGGCAGACTAGCATGACCTTGAGGAGTGTTGGCTCACTCATGAAACCATCCATCTCGTAAGGATGAGGCTTTTACTAACATGGACATCTCTGTCAATGTGTCTGCACAGGACTGAATTGATACATCTGCATTTCTTAATGAGGAGTTTGGTCTTAAATGTAGTGAACCCTCTCACTGTGAGGCTGTTACCTAAGGCTCAAAATCTATCATAATTACCATTTCTCTTAAATACCCATCATTAAGGAGTGCACAAAATGCTTGCCTTAAAAGGATACTTTCATGGAGATTACTTCTTGGGTATGTGTCAGCACAAATGAAATCCCTGGGGTTAAGAAAAAAGAAGCACTTACACACTGAAACGTGGTGAAAATCTACAAATTCAAATACTGTCCACTGAAAGGCAGCTAATGGCTTGCATGTTGGTGCAACCCCAGAGGCAGCTAGCTCCATGCCCTGCTGAACTATTGGGGACGATTTCTTTCACTGGTCGTGCGTTGACATTGAGAAGCAGGAACCCATGACGTGAGCAATATCTTGTTTTGCCTACACAAGAATATAGATCCAACTTTGGGCTAAAAATTATAAGGACTTGGCTCAAAGCAAAAAATAAAATAAAAGCATTCATACATTAAAATTAAAACTCTGCGTCATGATTTATTGACTTTAGCCATATCAATTTGCTAAATCATATGGATGTGATTTAAGAAGAATGTTATTTTAAGAAGCTTTGCTCCCCTTTAATTTGACATGACTGAACCTGAAGCCTTCTGGAAACCACAGTTCAAAATGGTTTTTCCCCCTAGAGTTTTCATCAATTTGCATTTAGAAATATAATATTAGCTCTCATGTAGACCAAGGATTAATTTTGGAATATTTCTAGATAATGGGAGCCTCATTCCAAAAATGGAGTTGAGTATCATTTGACATGAATTAAGTGCTGTTCTCCTGAGTTTCATATATTTTAAGGTTAGCTTTTGATTTATCAACATCCTTACTGGAACCTGGTTTTATTCTTTCCCCTTGGACGACTGTGCTTATTCTGACCCTTTTTAAGCATGAAAATATTGCAGTATATTGTAGTTACCTGACTTTTTTTTTTCAGATTGAAATTTTCTTTGTTTAGGTGTACACCGTTAAAGACCCAGTTTACAATTCCATTTGCCGGTGGCGGATAAGGTACAGTGTCCTCTTGGCTTTCAGATCCTGGCAATGTTGCTGAGTTTTGAGCTTCCTAGAGCAGTGCGGGGAGGAAACATGTTTTCTTTTTGCAGTTTTTGAACATATAAAAGTTTCTTCTCAGCTGCGATTTGAAAATTATGATTTAAAAAATAGAATAAGGAAGGATAATAAGGATACTTGAAGAGTTTCTGAATCGCAGTTGAGAGATGATGAGGGTAGTTTTAAAAAAAGATGTTAGACCAGGAAGCTCTGCATCTGTTAATGTCCTGCCAGCTCCCAATTGTACTTTATCATCAAACGTGTAAACTCTGTGGTAGAGAGCACTTCAGGTCTGAGTTTATTCAAGTTTGAATAACTTTACATGAAAACAGTGTGTCCTTTCTCTTCAAATCTTTGTATTTGCCATTGTTTACCTTTCTCTGGAAGATGAAAGATGCCACCTACATCTCCGATATTGTTTCCTGCACTTGCTGGTCTGTATCTAGTGCCAACATCACACGTCATTTGTTGGGATCTGTGTCATTTCCAACTCTTAATCAGTTTTTCCAAGTGCGAGGCCCATTGTGAGCAGTGCGTTTATTTTGCCCCTTTCCTCCCAGTGAACAGGAAGGTTCACCGGTGAGTGGATGGTCTGCTCTCTCCAAACTGGTCATCTGGGGCGTTCAAATCTTCAACGTGCAACACATGCCCCTGGCCTCCTATCCGTGGTGAAAGGAACATGGCACGCAGGTGTTTAAATTATTTATCATCATAATCGGCCTTTATGTTACACTGCCTTGCCAGGCCTCTGTTATTCTAGTGCATAATTGATGGTGCTCAGAAGTGGAAAAGTTAGAAAAGCGGAAGTAATGTGCCGCAGCAGTGCCGAGAGGCCACGGGGGCTCCACCGGCTGGGCTGAGCGGGAGCGGGAGCGGGGCCGTTGCCCATCACCCAGGACACCTCCCAAGTTTGGGGCTCATTTGGCATCTGGTCAGGAAATTTTCCCTTTCTTGCTTTTTCCATGCAGTGGGGAACAGGAAAGGTGGAAAGAGCACATCAGATTTCTGCAGCCTAATTGCATATTGGTCCTGGCTCTTGAGTAGGGCTGGCTGGTTTACATGTAATTCATCACGAAAAACACATTTATGATGTTTTTGGAAGAGGAGTTCCCTTCAGAAAAGGATCCCGAGTCTTGGCCTGTTTGGTACTGAGATTAACAAATGACGTACAAATAATGAAAGTGGGAAGAAATTTTTTGAAAGGAGAGTGCTCATAAAAAATGAACTCAATTGAGACTGTTAAAGGACTTTTTCTTCTTGTTATACCTCAGTGTGCATTTATTGGAAAGCAAGAAATGGAAAATATTCTAAAAGTGCACTTGTAACAAGTATGAATTTAGTGCAGATTTCAAAGCAAATAAAGAGACATAAAAGACTGAACTTTGAGGTGAGTTCTAAAATGAAATCTTGGCCAAATGGTTAATTTTCAAACTGAATTTAAATAAAGTATTTTTGGGTACATGAATAGACTTGGAAAATATTTTCAATGGATGTCTTCAAGACCCATATTGGAGATTTCCTATGATGGGCTAAAAAGTTTGATACGTACAGTGTTATTTCTGTCCTAGGAGGGTGTTCATTTGAGACACATGTTCTGGATTTTCTGCTATAGACTCGCTAAAGAGAAGGGGGAAGGATGGGTGAGGACTGTTTCCTGGATAGAATTTGGTGAAATTTTGTGTGTATTGGAAGGGGAAGGGTGTGGAACAATTGATTAACTATGAAAGAATGTTCTCCAGTGAGGGTATTAAAGATGATGAGAACAAAGAGAAAAGAAGAGGGGGAAAGGATGCTAAAGGAAAGGCTAAACAGGAAGGTAGAGAATAGTGTGCTTAAAATGAGGGAGGGGCACCTGGGTGGTTCAGGTCATGATCCCAGGACCAGTCCCAAGTCAGGCTCCTTGCTCAGCGGGGAGTCTGCCTTTCCTTTTCCCTTTGCCACTTCCCCTGCTTGTGTGCGCGCACACACACACACACACACACACACACACATACTCTCTCTCTCTGTCAAATAAATAAATAAAATCTTAAAAAAAAAAGAGGGAAAAAGTAGATAGTTGACAAGATGGGTCTTGCAGGTGTAATGAAAAGAGAGGAAAGATCCAATATTTGCTAGTCTTGCTTATGTACTGTATCTATATTTTTCTTCCTGGAATTTTCCCAAAGTATTAGAATTTTGTGTATTTTTGCAAGCATGCCAAGGTTTTTGTTGATGGGCATGGCTTACAACTAAGGGAAATATGTTAGGGGAGAGAAAAACACTGAAGGAAGTAGTGGAAATAGTAGTTCTCACTAGTGAGAACGAGAGGAGAAGGGAAGACAGGAATAAAAGAAGAGCCACAGCAAGATGGGATAAAAGACAAAGCCCTTGAGAGGAGAGAAAGAAAAGAAGAGAGGGAAGAGACAGGCCAGGGTGGATGAGACAGACAGTTGTTTGTACCATGCTGTGCTTCATGTCACCCTGTCTGTTCTTTCTTCTCTGAGCCACGTGCTGGGCGCTGGTGGCCGGAAGGCTGGTAGTGGGGCCTGTGCCTCCCCAAGGCCTCCTGGGAGCTGGTGCAGGGCTCCCTTTCAAGAGACTGGTTCCTTGCTTCCTTTAGGAACTGGGCCCCAGCCCATTATAACTCGGGCAGAAAATCAGAGTGATACGTAAGAAATTTCAAATAAACACAAAACATCCAAATGCATGTATTACTTTGTGAAATCTGATCCCAGCTAAAGCTTTGAAAAACTCTTCTGATAGCCATATTTTTCTTCTCCTTTTTTTCTCTAGGGGAAAATTAATACTTTGCATCAATTCTTCTTAAATTGAAGATGGTTAAAATATCTTGTGCTGTAGAGATAATTTAAGAGGATGTAAATAAAAATTTGTCTTCAGTTTTAATTAGACAATGTACATCTCTGCATCACCAAATTATACTTCACTTGTATAAAAAAAAGTAGGTACCAAATAAATTTGGTAGGAATTACTTATTTCATATCCATTGGTGTTTTATAGAAAGAATTGTTCTCCTGTTTTCATATAAAATAGTGACTTTTTGGTATCCAGGAAAACTGTGAGATTCATGTCTACAATTATACTCTCTTAAAAATTTTACTACAGGCAAATTTATATATATGTGTGAACTTATACACATATATGCATCATGTATATATGTACACATATATGTACATATATGTACACACATAGATGTGTAGCTATGTTTATGCCTATATACACTCTGTACGTATGGCAAGTGTAGCATTTATGTATTTTTTTAAATATGGTTTTGTACTTTTCCCTCTGGCCTCTTGTTTTAGATGCAGAATATTTAGAATTATTTACTAATTATTAATTTTTAAAAATAACTAGTAAATAGTTTTTAAAATAACTTTAAAAAGTAGAATTTGCTAAATATCAATTTTTGATTGAGTATAGATTGACATTTTTATTTTTATTAAAGCAATAGGTAATAATTGCACAGAGTAATTTTTAAACAGTACAAAAGTAGTTCAGAGGTACAGAATGAAAATGTCTCCTTCCTTTCCACCCATGTTCCTTTCAGTAGAGGAAAATCCGTGAGACTTTAAGCAAATCATTTGGAAGACCTGCAGCCTACATTTTCAGATAATGTTCTAGTCCTTCTGAATTTTCTATATATGCAGGAAAGAAAAATAATTATATGAAATAACTTGTCCGTCCTTCCTTCCACACGTCTTTCTTACGTGATTCACTTTTCAGTATTGTATAATTAATTAGGAGTGTTGTCATTATTTTTTCCAGACCTCCTCCTTTGTCTTAAGTAAGGGCTTTTCTCTTCACAGACGTCAAAAGATTAAGGGACAGCTTGAATGGGACTCACATCCATTTTATTTTAGCATCATATTTCATCTTTGAGTTACATTGTAATTTTGTTTTCAGTTGCCATTACTCATTGTCAATGTAATATTTAGTATTTACCAAAGGTTCTCTGGGTACAATATGGTGTGGCATTTTCAATAATGTATAGATTAGCTGCTTTTCCAGACCATGAATAGCTTGTAGTCTAAGTAGGAAACAAAAAGAAATAGTTTCAATATTGTATATACCTAGTGACAACTTTTCATCATGAGTGGATTTGGGAAAGTGGAGCAAGAGGTACTGAATTTATACAAAGTATTTATTCGAGTCACTTGGTGATTTGAGTTTCATTTTTTATGCTAGTACATTTTGGAGACTATGCCTAACATGAACTTTCTAAAGTACTACAATGTGTATAACTTAATAAGCCTACTAGTTTATTTTTAAAATCAAAGTTTTCTTGGAGCTGGTAATACACAGCATTTGATTCATGTAATAAGACTCCTTAAGAACCATTATGACATACTGGCTTTTAAGCTCTAGAACTCTAGAACTAATTATCTGCCACTTATTAGCGATATAGTCTTAGGCAAGTTCTTTAACTTCTTGATGTATCATTTTTTTTCCTATCTGTAAAACAGGAATGATAATAGTGCTTACCTCACAGTGTTATTTTACAGATGACAGTGAGTTAATGTCTGTGAAATGCTTAGTTTCGTGCGTGGCACATCATAAGAAATTAATAAGCACTCAATTTTATTATTTGACTGGTGGATTATTGTAGATCTAGCCTAGTTAATCTTGATGTTTTACTGTAATGTATTCTCATTGAGTAATGACATATATTTTGAAGCTAAGTATTGTATAGCTCGATGGTGAAAATAAATGTATTTCATAAATTGACAGTGAGCAGTGCTAATGAATAGGACCTAAATTCTCCTCTAGTAAAAACAAATGTTTGCAGCTTGTGTAAACATCGTTGTGGTAATGAAAATTGAAATTCATCATAATGTAAAATACATGATTCGATAAATGAAACATTACACCTAAATGTATAAATGTATTTACAGCTGAGAATTGGTGACTTAAGACACAGAAACAATGGCTTAATGCTCTTTAGCTGCTAATGTGTTCTCATCTTATGTGGCATCTTCAGTTGTTTTTGGTGTGTGTTGTAAATGACCAGGCACTATTTAATGATGCCTTGGCTTGCATTCTGTTGAGGCAGAAGGTAGCTCTGATACAGGCATTTGCATGCTAAACATTCCCTTGGTGACAATTCCTCAGGTGATAAAGGGGCTAATAACATTTATTATTATATCTATGTGGAGAAAATGAATGTTTCATCCCCATTAGTTGGAAGAAGAGAGATGAGAGCTCAAATCAATTCATCCAGGTACTCTAATATCCCTCTTTAGGACTCTTTTAATACTAATTTCACCAAAGTTAAGCAGAAAAAATAAAAGCTAGAAATAAGTCACCTAAATATTGCTATGACAAAAAGACTGGAAAGGGGGTACCTATCTATTCTTTGATAGAAAAAGCAACAGTTAATGTCATAACAGGAACCATTACAGCATATTTGATGATGCTGTATAAAATCTAATATTAGCCAAGAAGAAAGGCATCTCAGCACTGTTTACAAATAAGGATGGCTTAAGAAGTGGTGCACAGCTTTGCCTGGGAGGTAGGAGGAACAGTTTGGAGATGAGGCAGGGGGTTACCATTTCCTCTCTGTTCTTAGGAAAGAACAGGCTTCAGGGCTCCATCAACTATGATTGTCTAGGAAATGCTGTTAAGAAATATTTTTCTTTGAAGTTAAAAGATCAGAACCAAATCCAAATCCCAGTACATTGAAAGTAATGCTGAAACTGTCTGAATTTAAGAAATGTGTTCTTTGAGGCGTTGATTATGTGTGTGAACACCAGAGAAATGTTTTATCGGGACCAACCACCCAATAGGGGCTTTGAGGGGAGGTGGGGGCGGGCAACAAGCCTGCTGTCCATGGTATAGATTTCTCATTAGCGAATTCATGGAAAATATACTGTGTACTTTTCTGTTTTTTTAGGATAACCTGTGAATTTTAACTGGGTGGTTCTGCTTTTATTAAAATTATTAACCATCATTTTACACAGTAACATATATTAATTGGACGCAGGCTTCTATTTCATTCCAGGACCTCTATGCAGCCAGTGCTTAGTTACATAATACTGTTAATCAATTCATAAGATCTTACTTCAATAATGAGTGATCATCTGCCATGGTAGACCAAAAACAGGCTTGTGATGCATGAATTTATCAATTGTTTTAAGCTAGCTAAGGAATTGGCTTTCACTGTGTTTGTAAACTGCAGTATTGAGATAGTCATTGAAGCTATATCTAGTCTCTTATATTGCAATTTAAGAAAACCAACTTAGCTATGTACACCTGAATTGTACATTTTATTAAAATTTAAAAATCATGGTAACAAGACAGGGATTTCTGAGTTATAATCAATAAGACTAATTTAATTTAGAGGTAGCTGAGGAGAAAGACAAAAATCAAGTACTGTAGTTTGAATTATGGAAAGTGTCACATTTAATTTCACAATTGGTTCTGGTGTGTTTGGGGATTTAGAATAATTTTATACCTTAACATTCAATCTTTATTTTATAGTGAATAAGCTAATTTTAGATGACTGCTCAACCTGTGTCTGCTTGCTATTATGGAATATTAGCTTTGGAATAATCTGGTAATTCTTACTTAACACCAATTAATAAGGAATTCAAATTATAATTTTGCATGTGAACAAAGTGCTTCAAATTATCCCATTATGTAGTTTATAAAATCGGCATTAGTGACAGGAAAAGAAGGCATGCTGCCTGAAGATGATTTTCTTCGCTTGTCTTGGTTCTGCTTTGTACATGTAGGTTGGAAGAAATTGGCGAATTGTGAACCTCACACTCATGCTCACTTATTGGTGGTTGCTAGTTAGGGAAATGCACACGAGACAGTCTCAAAACACCTCACCCTTCAAGTCGGAGCGTATGTCAGCTAAGTTACCTGTGGTCCGAACAACCAACCAGATTTATTTGATCGAGTAAACTGGTTATTCAGGGGAAGAGAAAAGAAAAGCTCCCTTGTTTGTTAGCTCTGAGTAGAATTTTTAAAATTAGTTGCTGCAGTGGAAATTTGGAAGTTGTTCTGGTGAGAGTTTTTCTTCTCCCAGTTGATGAATCTGTCAGCTGTATTTAGAGGTTCAGATTTTGGGTTGTGTGAAAACCAGCCCTGTGCATGTTAGATCTAAGCACAGAAAGTTTATGGAAACATTAAAATTAACCCAATAGAAATCACTGTAATTACCTTTGAACTGTTTGTCTGGGACTATATTCAGTAGTTGGCAAGTGAATGTTTCTGTATAAAATATAATCTTCGTGAAAACTCTATTTTTTCCCCTTAAGGTGTTGTTCCGAAAGGAAGTTTGAAAGGTAAACAACTAACACCTTGCATTTAGCAGCCACCAGTTTTGCTGGGAGTATCACAGATGTCACAATATGTATAGTGAGTTAGGTAAGATTAATTATTTGTGACATTGGTGGGATCATTTTAAAATGACGGCTCTTTTGAGTTGAAATTATCCCATGACTTAACTTTCATACAGGAGAACTATTTCTGCTTCAGAAATTCACCACTAAGTTATTGAAATTTGTGGAGGGAATATTTTTAGTCAACAAAGTTAGTAAAACTGATTGGCAGAATTTAGCAAAGACATACAGTTGTGTTGGGGCTTGGGGACTACATGTCTAGAAGGTAAGGAGAAAAAAAACCCTAGTCTTTAAGCTAAGCTTAACTAAATGAGTGATCTACTTCAAGCAGTAAAAATTATGCTAGCAGCACAATTATTATGTTAAGCTTAATGCACTGATCGTTAAAACTTCTGAATTTTGTTAAACCTGTAGTCATAGAGTGTTTAGTGAAAAAATGAAAAACATAAAAGTTGCATGATGTTCCTGGTTATCTGGTTGGGTTCTTTTAAGGAAAACCCATAAAGGGTTTTGCCAACACAAGTGGCAATGCTAAACTTTGACCCAGCTTTTGTCATTATTGCTTAGTCTTTGGTCACTGTCAACTTCAAGTTAATACTCCCTTTTATAACACTTGTTATTGTTCTGATTTTATTAAAGGTAAGGTGAATGCCTTGACAAAATTATGGTAGCTGTTTGCGGTATTGTAAAATCTAGTTACACTGGATAAAGACCTCTTTCAGGACTTATCTCTTTAGATATTTCTGTAGCAAAAGAAATTCCATTTTAAGGATGGGAGTTGGATAAAGTGAGGAGAGTCTCCCACTTGCATACTGGGAAAAAACTCCATGCTTTTTGTTTCATTTTACTGATGTTCTTTAAAAGTTGGGGGGAGATGCCTTGGAAACATTACAGCCCTCTTCAAAGAAATGAATTTTTAAGATCCTATAAGACTTTACCCAAAACTTCATTTTTAGGTGGCTGGAGAAAAAATTAGCACATCCTTACGATCCTAAAGGATTTCTCTGCCTTTGTAATTTATAGCATTGACAAAATAGTGAAGTACTTTTTTTGTAAGTGACTGCCCTCCCTTTAGCAAATGTTTTTGCAAGTAATAAGGCAAAATTACAAACGATAAATTATTGTAGTGGTGGCTGTTCACCAGCCTGCCCACCCATTCATGCTGTACAGTACTTCATGGAAAGTTATGTTTAATGTCACTTAATGAGTCCTTAGAACTGGTGTGTTCTCAGACACTTTGATGGGCTGTTAAATTTACAAATGTTCTAGGGCTATAAATTATCATTAAATGTTAGGAGAGAAAGAGTTGAGTTTTTCTATGCATTTCACATGATTTATTTATACTTCTGAACTAGGAAGCTGAAAATAGGTGAGGATTTGGTGCTTCTGTTCACATTTTGGAATTTAATTTGAACTTGGTACAGTTCTGGATCTAGATCAGAGAGAAGTTTACATGAAAGCAAATGTAAACCTTTATTAAGTAGCTTTACATAATGGTTAAACGAAAGTGATTTTCAGTTAAGCTCATTGTTAAGCAAATATTAGGACCCAAGAATGAGGTTAACTACTGGTTCTTCAGAGGAGACTGATCTTAAATATTACCAGTATCCTTCTCCTCCTCCTGCCCCTCTTCCTCCTCCTTCTCCTCTTTCCTCTCCCATCATCTCACTGCTCATTAGCACCTTCACTGGCACCCCTAGATGAAATGAAAGTGAGTAAAACACACCTGGAGAGGAACTACTATGTGGTGGTTAGGAAAACTACCTTGAGTTTAGAAAGTTCTGGACGTGAATACTAGCCGGACTGTGCAGTGGTTAGAACTGCCTTGATTTAGTCAATTCTGTGCTTAACTACTAACCTATGGGACTCTTAAGTCAATTACTTGAACTCAATACACCTCGGTTTTCCAGGAAGTAAAAATGAAATGATAATATTGAGTGTTGTTATAGGGATTGAATTAGAGAATGACTGTGAAATGATTGCTTACCACAGTGGCATAACGGAGATACTCAGTAATTTGCAGTCAGTATGGTTCTCAGTGGCTGCTAAAGCTCAGGTCATCAGATTCACCCTCTGTGCATCAGGATAGAAAAAAAAAATGAGGAAGAGCATGTCCTCTGACTCTAAATAAAGTCCCACATGCATACATCTGCTGTGTCACATTGGTCATTACTTAATCATTCATCAGGATGCTAGCCTATAAGGTGAAGGATTTTGTTTGTTCGTTTTCAGGCAGCTATGCATTCAGTTAAAAATTGGGAGATACAAGGATTCAGTGGGAATTCTGGAAACAATATCAAATCAAGGGAAAGTCAAGTGTAAGAGGAGATTATTATCTCCTGTTTAAATTCCTCTGTCTCCAATACCAGACTTTCTTCAGTCGAAAAATAGCTCCTCTAAAACCAAACTCAGTTTTTTCTTTTGTATTAAGATCAACTCAAATCTCCCATCCTCTTCTTCCTCTTTCTTAACCCCAATTTAATAATGATGATGATAGTTACAGTGTTTTTAGTTTAGTCTTCATTTAACTCTCCTAACAAACCAGTGAGTTAGGTATTATTCCTACTTGACAAATAAGAAACTAGAATGGGAAGTAACTCCCTCATAGTCAGGCAGGGGAGCAGCCCGCCCATGTATTTGGTCCAAACACATTCTCTCAACCTTTGTGTTCCTTGTCTTTCTACACATAATCGGTTTTTACATTTTGTTGACTTCACCTTAGCCAGGCCACATTGTTGTAGGTGCGTTCTTTTGGTTGGGAAGACTACAGTAGTTAAGTTTGGGCACTAATGTTTCTTTTGACCTTGAGTCGGGCACTCATCCCTAGTGTGATGAGGAAGTGACCTCCCCTGGAGAGAGCATAGCCTAACCCTGCTTCCTGGGACAAGGACTCTTGTCAGTGATTCGAGGGATGGAAGCAGAAGCTAGCTGAGCACCAAACCTCACTTGAGGTAGATTCTTAATGTCACTTTGTCTTTACTCCTGCCACCAAAGAAATTTTGGCTAGATATTTACTGCTAAAGTTATCTTTTGCCAGGCTATCTGGCTTAACTTGTCTGGTTATCTTTCAAAACCATGAATCTGACAGCATCTTTCTTTCCTTTTTGTTGATATTATGTGTGTATGTGTGTGTTTTTAACTGAAGTAAAATTGACATATAATATTACATTAGTTTCAGGTGTACAACATAAGGATTCAATATTTGTATATATTGCAAAATAATCACCACAGTCTGGTTACCATCCATTGCCATAAATAGTTTCAAAACTCTTTTACTTATGATGAGAACTTTTAAAATCTATTCTCTTAGGGGCTCCTGGGTGGCTCCCTTGGTTAAGCGTCAGACTCTTAGTTTCCACTAAGGTCCCCATCTCATGGGTCATAAGATCCAACTTCGCGTCAAGCTCCGCACTCCGCGGGGAGTCTGCTTGAAGATTCTCTCCCTCTGCCCTTGCTCCCACTTGCATGTGCATACTCTCTCTCTCTCAAATAAATAAATTTAAAAAATCTCTTGTCTTAGCAACTTTCAATTATATAACACCGTATTGTTAGCTATCGTCAGCGTGCTGCACATTGCATTCCTAGGACTTCTTTATCTTATTACTGAAAGCATACACCTTTTGATCCCCTGTGCCCCTTTTGCCTACCCCCAACCCTGCATCTGGCAACTACCAGGTATCCACGAATTCTTTTTTTTAAGAAGCCTCATAAGAGTGAGATCATACGGTGTTTATCTTTTTCTGACTCATCTCACTTAGCATAATGCCCTCTAGGTCCATCCGTGGTGTTCTAGATGGCAAGATTTCTTTTTTTGTGGCTGAATAATATCCCATTGTATGTGTACACCATATTTTCTTTATCCATTCATCCATCAGTGGACACTTAGGTTGCTTCACTGTCTTGGCTACTGTAGAAAATGCTGCAGTGGGCATGGAGGATTGCATCTTTCTTTTGCTTTAAAACATTTGATTGCTCCACATTTCCTGGAAAATGTCTCATAGCAATGTTTACCATTCCCTCCTACTCCCTATTTTCTTGACATTCCACATTGCTTTCCTTTCTCTTCAAGTTTCATACTTTTTTCACCCCCTTTCAAACATGGTGATCTAAATCTGGAATGTTCTTACCCCTCTTCTCCACATTATTGGGTTCCTGTTTATTCTTCAGGTCTCAGGCTGTATTAGTTATTCTTGTGTCCATGCACTTGAAGTTTTACAGACAAAGCTATTATTGTTCTAACTATTTTATATTGTAATTATGTGCCTGTTTCTTTCTTTTTTGCCTGTAAGTTAATAGTAGGGACTTTCCATGTCTGTTTTCCCCTACTCTGTTTCCTTAATCATACATGGTAATGAGCACATAGTTCATGCTCAATAAATGTTTACTGAAGAATGTGTATTATGAAAGACCTAACTCTTGGAATATAGTGGAATAAGAGATTTGCTGGGATGTGTTATGTAACATTATGTTACATTTGCCCAATATAATGAAAAATGCATTTGACTTTGCTCCTTTGAGAAGGAAAAAGACTATGGAGCCATGCTGAAAATACAGGACACATATTAAGTCAAAAAGGTATATTTTTAGGATATCTTTTAACTGACTTGATATCTGCCTCATTTGGGAGATTGTATAGGCTTAGGCAAGTAAGAAATTATTTTTAACTTTACAGTGTGTAACATCGATATGTAATTGTATGATCAGCTTACAAGAAATAATTTGAGGGGCACCTGGGTGGCTCAGTTGGTTAAGCGACTGCCTTTGGCTCAGGTCATGATCCCAGAGTCCCGGGATCGAGTCCCATATCGGACTCCCGGCTCTGCGGGAGGTCTGCTTCTCCCTCTGACCTTCTTCTCCCCTCTCATTCTCAGTCTCTCTCTCTCTAATAAATAAATAAATAAATCTTTAAAAAAAAAAAAAAGAAATAATTTGAGAGTATTTGGTAATTTACAGTACCAGGATGGACAGATGGGTGTTGAATTGGTGGTGAATGTAAATGGAACATGGCTCGCTCAATTAGGAATTGCCCAAGTGGGGATCTTGTTTTTGTTTTTTAGAAAGCGAGAGATGCCAAGTGGTAAAGATTTTGTCAATATTCTTTATCGTTGCAGATTTGTGCAACTCTATTTACAAATGAAAATCAGATGCAGGTTGACAGCGCTAGAGTTGTTAGATTACTTGCAAGGGATGTGTGTGAATCAGGCACTCTGTGTCTCCTATCTGAGGCACTCAGAGGGCTTTGTGATTGTCAGAGCACAGTGCTCCTACAGAGAGCTACAGCCATGCAGTGCCCTCAGGCTGACTTCTTTTGGAGATCTATTTACAAATGGGAAATTGGAGGAGTCAGAGTTTTGTAGCCAGAGGTAGAAACGTGGGTCTTGGCTTTGTGCAGTGCCTTTTGTAGAACTGATTAAGTTGTTTCCTCTTTTATCTACAAGTGGTAGAATATGACTGTCTACATGTGCATCTTGAGGAGGATGGTGGTGGCGATGAAAGATAGAGGAAAGTCCATCTCATGTAGAAATCATAATGGAGCCTGACGTCTATTAGAATTCTTCTGCCTATGTGTTCATTGGCTTTTTAAATTTTATTTTGATTTGCCAAGGCAAAGGCATGGCAAGGCAAGAGGACATGCAAGGTCCAGTAGAGGCACATCATATAATATACTCAGCTCAGTCTTGGTTTCTTAACATTGTCGCTCCATGCTGTTGGTTCCCTCACTCGTTTGGCACACGTTGGCCGAACTGGCGCAAGGCATGTTGGGAATCTGAAGAGAAATGAAGCTGGGCACATCCTGAAGAGCAGGTAGGATGGTTTTCATAAGCAGCCATACTAAAAGATACCTTAATCCTTTTCATCTTAGTGGGCATTTTCCGAGTTGTATGTTTCATTAATTAGGCAGTCAGGCACTTTATAACATTTTTGTCAGAGACTCAAGTGGCATGTCATACATTTCCTCTTGTTGTGTGTAGTAGTTTTCTCCAAAAGAGCAGACAAAAGTGTTTTTTCCCTCCTCGTTCTAACTTGGACTCTGAAACTTTGGTGTGCTAAAACTGTCAGGAAGACTGTGCCTATCCTGTCATCGCCAAACCTGACATTTCTGAAGATTATGCCAAATGTATTTTCTGACACATTTCAGTTGATTCAAGCTGAGAGGTACTTCTTATCTTTTGATTTGTCAGTCTACTGGCCTGAGGAATATAGCTACAGTCCCCAGGAATCATGTGACGTGCGGAAGCTGAATCACTGTGTTCAAGTGCTGTCAATTAGTGTTTGGAAATGGACGGGAAAAAAACCAGTGCATGAGAATGTCACAAGTTCATATAATGAATTTTGTTTAAAATGAATTTCATGCTCACACATTTTCTTACCCATATGAAGTAACTGAAATACGTCAAGATTTTTATTTGAGTTAGCACTGAAAGCTTTAAATTTTCCTTCTGTGGTTTCTACTTAAGAGACAGAGGAAAATTTCTGGCAGGATTAAATATGAAATCTTTGGATTGCATATGTATTACGCACATAAAGATATTGTACCTAAAATGGGCTTGGTACATAGTAGGAGGTCAGCAAATCTGTTTAATGAGTGAAGGAGGGATTGTGGGTAGGGTGCTGGAGGAGATATATATATATATATATATATATATATATATATATGTATTTTTTTCTTCTTGGAATTTTTAATCTAAATATTTAATATGTTCACTTACGTTAAATGGATGTTTTTTCTTTATGGCAGAAAATTAAACTGTATTTTGTTTTCACTTGTATTTGAATTTTGCCAAACCCCAGCTGAGCTCTTTAGGGCTCTGCCTGCATTACGTGTCCTACTAGAGATGGTAGAAGAGAAGAACGGCACTAATTTTAGTAGTGGTTTTCAATTCTTCTTCTTTACTAATGAACAAATGCAAACTCTTTGGGACAAATTTGCCTTTACTGTAAGTTTTTTTCCTTTCTCTTTTACTTTATTTGCCTCTTGTCCTTGTAAGGTCCAGAGCGGCAGATCACAGCTGAGCAAGTTGTGGTGCTGGGAGGTGACTTGGAACCGGCTTCTCTGATTAGGGGGTACATTTCCTCAAAGCAGAAAACCTATTTTATGGATTTCTAGCATTTCTCCCAGTTTCTGGTGCAGTGACCAGCATCGGTTGGTACTGAACCAATGTTTCTTAAATGGAACCCTAACTTTGATGTTTGAAGGAATAGGGAACCCTGCTCCAGATCTATTTTCTTTGTGTGTGTGTGTGTGAGAGAGAGAGAGAGAGACTGAGGGATGGTCACTTTCTTGTGGGTTAAAATGTAATGGTATAGTAGGATAGGCAGTAGTGTTATCTGCTGAGTTAGGGTGAATTTCCCCTGTGTATAAAGTTGGAGAGATGCAGTGTGCAAAAGCCTTTAGATGTGACTCTTGATACTAGGAGGTCAGCAAATCTGTTTAATGAGTGAAGGAAGGATTGTATCATAAAAGTACATTGGTGGTGGGTCAGAATTTCCTCCACAGGACCATGGATGTGCCTTCTGCCCTTGTATGTTCAGATCAGGCAAAGGGGTAGTGATTGCTCCCTTATTTGACTCCTGGAGAGGATTGAAATTGTTAAGGTCTGGCAGTGCTCAGAGTCAAAAGTACCCAAACTCATCCAAATTTATATATATATACATATATGTGTGTATCTATCTATCTATCGATAGATAGATATATAATTTACATTTTGTTTGTGCACGCCGAAGGTGCACTGGTAGCCCATGCGGACGAGGCAGCGGAGAGTGAGCTTCAGGACCATGGAGCGCTTGAAGGAGACGAAGTTCCGCACGTTCTCCAACAGGAAGTAGCGGGGCTGGTAGTAGTCACAGTAGCTGAGAAAGGAAACCACCAGGGAGTTCTTGAACTTGGAGTAGGTACGAGAGTTGAAGCGGTTCATGCCACTAAACCCTTGGCAGGGCGGCCCGCCGCACAGCATCTCCACGTCTCCCTTCTGAGGCAGCTTCTGACTCCGGGAGTTGGTTGTCTCCCCAGCCATGACCAGCTTCAGCAGTACGTTGCAGTCCTCCGTGAACACCGAGCCTGACCTGGTCTGCGGTTTGTTTGTCGAACAAAAGAATTGGCCCCTAAAAGTTTTCTTCATGGTATTTTCTAGAACCGCAACTTGGAATGAATATAGTGGATCTTTACATAAAGAAGCCATTATTGGTACAACTAACTGATCAACGTGTTCAGCTGTTTCTTAATTGGCAAGATACTTTCCATTTGTAACTGAAACGTGGCTCTTTCTTCCTTGTTTTAAAAAATATATAAGCCTTGGAGCTTTTGCATTCTTATATTTTTATTTTTTTCAAGAGAGTGTTTGTGGACTTTATTCATCTAGATCTCCTACACTGCATTAGCTCCCAGTTACCCACATGTGGTTTATTCAGCCTTGGGAATTATCTGCAGAAATTTGTCAAATCCCAGGCTGCTCTCTGCTTATCCTCATTTGTATGAATTATGTTAGTGTCATCAGTGTACCGCAGCCTAAACCAGCATAGCTGGGAAGGCAAATCAACCCATCCCTTCTATATTATATTCTAAGGCAAAAGATTCATCATTTTTGTCAATCTTTTTCCCTTTGGGATCATTCTACCCGTTATTAACACTGTTGACTATGAATTATATGCTCTGTGATTAAAGATAAAACACCACATAATATGAAATCTTATAATTCACTTTAATTCTCCAAACTTTCTTAATGAAATTAAATCCTTTGATTTGATCAAAGATGCTGTGTGGAAAGGTTGGATTGAACTTGGGTTATGGGTTTCAATATAATGCTTATTAAATCCAAACATAGTTTCTCTAATTACTTCTCTAACTCCTTACTTAAGTAAAATACTTGATCTGGAAGTGGCAAATAATTTGAAGAATGATTTTTAAATGGAAGATTATTTTTTGTTGTTTTGGATATTAATCATTTGGGGCTTTAGCCAAGCTCTATCTTTCTTGTTCTATGTAAATAAGATAAGATGTGTCCAGTTTCTGACGTATTTGGTGTAAAATATCACCTACGGCATCATTGGGGGACATAGAAAAGATAGACGGAGACACTCCCCCCTTGTGCTGATGATACCTCCAACAGACAGAGGTTACTGATCACAGGATGGAAGAGTTTTTAGTCGAATTTTAAGAGAAGTCAGCTTTTAGAGTGCAAGACAATTTTGGGGGTTGATTTTTTTTTTCAATCTGCTCTCTAGAAACCAGAGAGGAAAGGATGCATAATGGGATGCTGTACTTGTGCGTTTTGGCAAAGATCTAATCTTTTTGAATTCATTGCTTGTGAGTTATTATTTCTAATCACACGCTTGATTGACTCCAGCTAAATGACTGTCTGACTGCAAAGGCAGGGGTGTTAAATCCAAAACCGTAAGTGCGCATTTTAACTGAAAATAGGGATCATCATGGAATGCCTTCTCAATCAGTTGTGCCTGACACCCCCCCCCCCGAATGTATTTTTAAATAGAAGTTCTCTCGCATCCTCATGTAGGAATAGAGCATCACAGAGCATGATTGAGCTCCAAGAGGGAAGATTGAAACCCTGGAGGGGATATCAAAATGGTAAAAACTAAGACTCCAGTGGTGCCACGATGAGTGTAGTTAATACACCACGTTAGTCTGACAAGCCAGTCAGGTGCCCCTTAAAACTTGAGATTACCTTGTCATTTTCAAGATTAAAAAAAAAAGAAGGAAGAAAAAGAGCTTAGTGGTAATATTTTTTAGAAGCAAGAGTTGACTATTTCTCTCGGTGCTTTTTTGTGTGAAAATCGAGTAGATACCTGATTTTCACTTGGCAGTTCACATAGGTATTTTTCAACATTAAAATAGTGTGGCTTTTAAATAATTTGTTTTCATTCAAAATAGAACAAGATAAAGTAAAATCCCATGTAGGAAAAAATAAAGCAGCAATGAAAGCTTAGCTGTCTCTTCACATAAGGTTTTGTTTTGTTTTTTGTATCACTTTTTAAAAAAAGTTGCTAGGGAGTTGTTAGAACATTTAAGTATATTGTTTATAATAGTATAACTTCCTAATGAGGTTTGTTGATTATGTTTCTGGGATTTGTGCCTTTCTTGCTTTAGAATCACATAAATATTCAGTGGTTGTTTCTGGATTTTTGAGAGAGAGTATTTACACAATTAGGGATCTTACAGGAAGTTGATGTGAATGTATTTCTGTGGCTTTCCTGAAAGCTAAAATAACCATTGATCTTTACTAGAGAAAAGGTCCTTACCTAGAGTCAGCTGCAGATACTCAAAGAATATGTGTGTGTTGCCTTCACAATAAGGCGGAATTATAAATGAACACATGATAAATGGTCTGAACACCTTTCTGCCTGGAAGAAAGCCGGTGAAAGCTAAGGTTTTCCACTTATGGCTAGCCTATTTTTTTAATCGGTATATTTCAGTGGCAACTTAGAAGATAATGGCAGGTTTTACAGTAGCTAATTTCTATAGGATTTGAGCTTCTTTAAAACACTATCTGGTTTTGTGAAACTGCTTGAAATTTTAACACTCTCCACATCACGTTAATTTGTTAAATATCCGATATTTTATAGTTTGAAAATAATTTTTTTTTTATCTGAGCATTGCAAAGCTTCCATCTGGGAGACCCGTCCAGTGCTATCTCATGCCGAGGGAGGAGATTGAAGTGGCTGTGAATCAGTTCCAGCAAGAAGCGTTATCTGCATAATTAGCACAGTGATGGTGCTGTGGGGGATGTGGATTACGTGTGTAAACTATACAGGGTGTGATAGTTGGGTGTTAATCTTTTTATGAAGGTCATTAGATGGCCAGTAGGAACAGGTGCTAGGACGAGTATGAGTTCTCTAAGGATCAAAAGGTTAGATAAACTGCTTTTAGGATTTATGCAGGGTAGTGATTTTCATGTCAGTTTAATTACCCTTATGTTTTACAAGACTGTCAATCAGGGTGTCTTCGAAATCTTAAGGAATTGGAGGCCCTGAAAAATTTGGAAGTCTTTTCTGATTGGCTTTATTTGATAATCATTCTTTTCATGATGACCTTAGTTGAAAGGAAGAGCTGTTAGGACTACAACGCCTGCTTTCGTGTCAAGAAGAAGATTTAATCAGGACTCTATCATCCAGTGAGAAAACTGCCTTTCATTCTCTTTTCATGTATTTGAAATTGCTTCGTGATTCAGGAATCTTTTATTGGGGTCATTACTTTGATTTTTAACTTAGCAATGTAACTCTCGAAATACTTTATGTAAATGATTTCATTCAAGGTGCACTGTGTTGAAAAAGCTATCAATCAGGTGAAAATTGTTTTTAATTTATTTCACTGCAGAAGCATGGTCTGTCAGGAAGAAATGGAGAGAGAACAGAAGTTCATACAGCAAGGGTCATGCTGTGCCATCCAATCACCAATTTATAATGGATTTTCAGCGTTTTCTTCCTTTTTAGGAAACTTGAAACATCTTAAAGATTGTTTATTTTAATTTGGTCATGGTAATTACAGTGCCCACATTACAATTAACAACTTGCATGCCATTTCTTCAACCCCAAAGGCATGAAAATAAAAGAAACTTACATGATATTAAAAAATACACTCAGCGATTTCTCCAGGCCCGTTATTTTTATAAAACACTTGAGATTTTATTTTTGTTAATGTGAGACACTTAGAAATGAGTAACTAGCAAATAAACTTACTGATATAATTCAAGTTTACATCGCTCAGTTAACAAGATGAACAAAATCACAGCTTTCCCAAAGGTTTACCTTCATCGTTCTTTTTTTTTTTTTTATCGCAAAAGAAAATAGTTGAAGTTATAGAGTTTCAAATCTTGTAGGAAAATTATCTTTAGTTTTTTGTGTGACTTTATCCCTGGAGATGATGGAGCAGATTTTGGTGTCTTCTGCCAAAGCTGTTAGTCTTTCTGAAATTTCATTTGGACACAGTTTGTTTTGCTCCCTGTTTTGCCCCTGAGTTTCTATATCTGGAAAGTTATTTCCTTTAACTTTTATTCATCTAAGAGGAGTCTGGGATCTTATTGCCGATTTTGGCTCTCTTCCATTCCCAGCAGTTTGTTAAGTAGGCTTCCCCTCTATTAATAAAGTGACTGACAGGAATATCACAACTAGGACCTTTCTGCTGGAGAGTTGCTCACAGCTTTGTTCCAGATCTTCTCTGTGTATTGCAGTGAGAGCTTCTCTTTGCATCGATCTGATGAAACAAAGAGCAGACTCTCCTTGATAACTTTTTATTTTTTTATTTTTTATTTATTTTTTTCCTTGATAACTTTTTAATACTAATTCTGTGTATTAGAATTACAACAGCTACCAAGTAGGTTTAAGGTCCAGTCAAGATAAATCTTAAAAAAAAAAAAAAAGATAAATCTTTCAAATGAGCTTTTATTTTTTTTTAAATTATATTTCAAAGTCTATTTTGAAAAGAGAATTTTCATGTTCCCGACCAACTTTTTTGCTTGCGCAGGTTCTGAAGACATACCGGTTTTCCTGGTTGTAAGAGACCAGAGTCCATATATATATATATGTCCATATATATATACTATATATATAGTATATATATATATATATAGTAAGATGGCCTAATTATTAGACATTCTTCAATGATTCATGTATTTTTCTGATTCTATACAATCTCATTAAGCTATTCTAATACCACTCATTATAGATGAGATGGAAGTTGCAATTGAGTTTTGTATTTACAATAAAGTTACTTCCTAAGAAACATCAGAGATGATTAAGAGAAATACAGTTCTAGTTGTCTAATAACCGAGATAATTTCCATGAAGGTGCTTGTATATAACCTATGCCATAGCAAAGAATAGCTTGAAGTTCCTTACTGAATGGCGATATTAATGCAGATTTGATGTTGAAATTCTTTGTTAACCTCAGAGAATAGTAGATATATTTGAAGGATGTCTTTTAGTCATCCCTAACTCCCCACTTCCTAACCTGTGTTAATGTTATGTGACTATGTTGTCAAAATTGTTGCACAGCTGGTATAGAAGCAGTTATGCATTCAGCTTCTTTAAATGAAATTTAGCAGAGAAAATGATTTGAAATAACTACACCTTGCATGTTCATTTACTCCTTGGTTGCTGCTAAAATGCTTTTTGTTACTAATCAGGTCGAGGATGTAGATTCAGGCCGCATTTGACTAGCTAGGTAAATTCCTTTCCGAGGCTAAAAATGCCTGCCTCAGCCCTGACTTGCTCACTCACCAGTATTTATCTTTGGAACCAGTTGCAAGATCAGTGTGACTACAGCAGCACAAACCCATATCCTCCTTGAAGAAAATAAAGAAGTTGTAAGCTCGTGCACTGTGAGCTGTCGTATTCACATATCTACACTTAGAACCTAGAATCCTTAAAACAAGCCAACCAACCAACCAAACTCAAAGAAATAACCTTGATGTGGCTGTCAGTGAAATAGAATAAAGACAGCTTAAAAAAGAAAGAAAGAAAGATAACCTAATATGTTTACATACAAAATTTGAATGATCATTGACGTGACCTCAACCTTCTTTTCCTACATCATGGGCCAAGCATAAGTCAAAGGTCGAGCAAGTTGTTTTATTTTGTCTTCTGTGGAATTTGTATACACTTAGGTTTTCGTAGGTAATGCATGATTTAACATAGCCAAAAAGCCTGTGCTGATACAGCATTTGGTTCATTGTGGGTTAAGATATCTGCTAACGTTTGATTTGCACTTACTGATTGAATATAAAACTATTTTAAACATTCCCTTTTTGGGATACGATTTTTGTAGCGTCTCCTTAAACTATGGCATTTCCAGCTTAGTTTTTATGTCATTATTTCTGCCCGTGGACTCTGGTCTCCTCTGTGTGGTGGAGTGATAAAGCTGTGTTGCTAGGCAGAGTTCTGCCAGGCAGTTCATGCTGGGCTTCATATCTGTCATTGCCCCACTTTCATGTTTCTATGAGGATGGAAATGAGTGGAGACAGAATATCATTGGGAATAGACGCATAGTTAAGTGCCCAGGTCTCCTGATTCTCCATTGAGTCATCATGAGTGTCTCTGAACAGCACCAGGCGGTATTCTTGGCACGCGAGGCTCAGCGGGAATAACACTGAAATAGCAAAGATCGAAACCTGTGTTGCTGGAATATTCTCTGCTTGCTGTATGACCTTTTTTGGTCTTTCACCTTTGAATATGTGCCTATGTCTCAGTGCTGCTGTGGAAGGATCAGGGCTCCCATAAAAAGTGCTGGGGAGAAGGCAGGAAAGATGTGAATAAAATGAGCAGTTGGTGACACAATTGTGTTCGTTTTTCTCAGTGTTCATGGAATTTGTATCAGAAACGTGGGGCGCCATAAGCATTGAAAAAGAATCAAGAGATAATTCTGGTTTTTCAATAGCAAAATTTAAGAAAGTTTGAAAAAAGAGACATCTGCGTGTGTGTGTGTGTGTGACGATTCAATGATAGCACGACAATCCTGTGAGGGTAGGGTGTCCCCAAGTCGTCTGCACTCATAAAGACAAATATCGTGTGTGTCTTAATGGTTTACAAAAATAACTCATTTGCTCCTTCACACGAAGGGTTTGGTTATAAGTATATATAAATTAACAAGATCTTGCAGTTGAAGTACTATGTGTTTATTAGGCTCTTCAAAATGTCTGCCAGGCTGTGGAGCCTCATAAAGGGAGGTGGGTGCTGCGTGAGGCCGGTCTGCTCAGCGTTTCTCTGTAAATGCTCCTCTCATGATATGCCTGAAAACCTTCAATATTATAATAATGCTAATAAAAATGGAAAACTCTGAATTCTTTATAGATGCATAAAGAAGTGTAATTTCTCTGTGACCTGAATAACTCTTCAAATCGCTGCCCCGGCCCTTTGAAAGAAGGCGGCTCTACTCTGCTGCTTTGTGTTTCTTTGAACATCTTGCTATCTGACTATTTTAAGGACGGAAATAATAGAAGAGAATTTAACTCAGGGTTATACTTTGAAGGACAGGTGGGATTCCCTCCCGCCCCCCGCCCTGCAGTTTTCCCCCTTCCCATTCTATTGAACATCGCTATCTAGCCTAGCTTCTTAAATGAGAGGTGATCTTGTTGATGAATAAAATTATATGATAATACAATTTTTCACTTATTCAGACTCTTCCACCTTTTGGTTTTGTCCCTTTGAGAATCGTAAATTGGATTTGTTATCGCGACCTTTCAAGAGGCACCGCTCAGTCATCCTATTTTAATCGTCGGCCGGCAGGGGCACGGTGGCTGGAGGAGTGCTAAGGTGGAAGGCAGGAGCGATTGTCTGTTGGGAGGCCTGTGGCTTTGGGAAGCAGGTCATTTTGGGGAGAGAGAATTCTAACGGTGATCTGTTCATTCCGCCTAGTGCTGTTGATGGGATGGTGGACACGGGATGTGGCCTCTGGGCCCCAGGGGGCCCCAGGGTGGCTTTGCTTCCCCTGTGTGCATGGATCAGCGTCTGCGGTGCTGGCTGCGTTGTAAGCCGTCTCCTGCGTAGGAATTATTTTTCTCATTGTGACGTGGCTCTACTACTCCTGCCACTAATGTTAATAACCAGGGGAGAAAGATCAAAGGAGGCCAAGCCCGGGGAAACCGGGAGGAGGGCCGCCTGGGCTGCCCTGGCAGACAGTTACTTTTAATGACTAGTTTTATGGGTAATTTTAGTAATGACAGATTTCGGTTGTTGCCGAAACGAATGGAAATTATTGGTAGTAAATTTTCATTGTTTTTGTTTCTTTGTGTGATACCGAATGCTGGCATAAAAACTGTGCGCAGCCATAAACAGTGACAAGCAAGTGCATTTTATTAGAAATTTAGAGAGGACACCCTTTTAATTACACTGTGTAATTTTAGTTGGTTTCCTTCCAATTTCCTTCTTACTTAATTTAACAGCCACTTGATTATTTGAGATTTCTTTCTTTTATAAATGAGTGTAGCTGCATATAGATGTGTATGGAATGGATAAAATCCACGTTTCCCAGGAAGAAACACTACCCTCAGGATGCATTGTGTGCCAAAGACAGGTAGGCAGACTTGTAGTGCCCATTTACGGAGCATATCACAATTAGAAAGCCCTGGTTAGGGTTAATTTAAAAAGCCTCAAGCCCTCCACATTCTCGTGAAGTGTGCTGTTGGCTGAGAATTGGGACATTCACAGATACTGAAATCTTGGTTCATCTTCTGGAATCAGCTGTGCCCAGAGTGGCCTACTCGTGGCCATACTTAGCGCCATGGAGGAGGAGAGAAAGGCTGTGGCCAGGCAGGGCTCCACGGCCCACCTGGAGGCCTGGCTGTGTCTCACCCAGCAGTGGGGTAATGCCCAGCCAAGAGGCGGTAGCTGCCTCCCTTCCCAGTCCTCCACTGAGAGCTGTGTTGTGCTCTGTGTGTGCCGAAAGGCTGTGCTGGGCCTCAGAGCCTCCATCTCGTGCTCTGTGAAGCCCCTCGGTTGGGAATCGGGGACCCCGCAGCTTGTGGCCTCCTGGCACGGTGACATGCAGGGCCCAAAGAGAACATTTGGCAAAGAGCATACTCAGCTGAAAGAGTCAGGCAGAAAGACCTGCGTGCACGGGACATAACAATTGAAAGTATGTCTGCGTGAGCAAGAGGGAAGCCTAGGGTTTGAGCCGTGTACTTCTACCGTGAAGGAGGCTTAACATTTTAAATCGTGTATAAGGCTGGGGGGGGCCACAGCCTGGGAATCTGGTTTTGTTTTGTTGTATCGATGGTTAGATGGATGAGCCCCCTAATACAGTTGCTCGGGATGGGTGACAGTGTGAACCACGGAACGCGTGAGGCAATGCCGAGTGCTTTGGGGACTGGACTGGGAAGCACATGTTCTGAGTGGCAAACAAGACACCTAGAGGCCAGCATCAGTCATGTAGTGTTTGAAGCCCTGGTTTCAGTGAAAGTTCCACATTTCTGTATCACAACTCCTGCTGTAGAATTAACTGTGGCCGCAGTGAGGTGCGTGTTGCCAGCCCTCTTCAGACAAGAACTGGGTTTGTGTTCCTTTTGGCCTTGCTGATGCCATTTTCCGCTTCTGGTGCTGAATTTTAAAAACTCAGTGAAATCCGTGAGCAGATGGCTCGTAGATGGCTTGGACCTCAGGCGCAGACAGCTTCTCTGTGTTTTATTGTGAAGGTGGTGGCCTGGGTGGAGGGCAAGATAGAGGAGTGTTAGGGAGATGAGTCCATGTTGAGGGTTGGAGCAGATCTGGTCCAGGTCCTTCTATAGGGGCCCATGTGGGCCTCACATGGTAAGGAAGGTGAGGCTCTTTTTGACACGGAAGATTTGTGTTTCACTTTCTTCTCTCCTGTGTCCTCACCCTGACTCTTCTCCTCAGCGCGTCCCCGACTTTGTTGAGAGGTGAAGAAAAATAAGATAAACTTTGAATTTTCAGCTGAAAAGATGTAAGTTCAGCTACCCAGTATCATAGTCTCTGTCATGATGAGTATTGATTTAAAATGTAGCACCACATTTTTTTCTTATTGTTTGTAATATAGGTTAGTAAAACTTGGAATCCACGGGGGAAGAAATCATTAGATTTTAAACATTTGTACATTATGGCCAGCAAGTAAAATAGACAGTTTTGTCTTGAAACAGTTTTTTTAAGATATCGATTAACTGGCCTCAAACTCGACTGCAAATGTTTGGAGACGGAGAAGAAATGCATGTGATACCATCTCTAGCAGATAGTGGCTGAGCCCCCTCACTGTTTTATTTAAGTGTGTGTGAGCAGGCTTCCTTCCACAGGTGGGAGAATATTATAGCCCTCTCCCATTCTTTATCCTCATGTGTCGAAATATGTTATTAGTCATAATGGTCTGGTTCAGAGCTGTTTTCATTTGAACTTGTGGACAGTCTCTTTTAGGACATAAACTTTATGTTGGCTTTCATGCAGTGGGAAATTTTTAACATTTTAAACATAGCTTTAAAACTCAGGGCTAATGACAGGGAGACTATATTCATGGTTTGGTCTCAAATTGGTATCTATTACTAATATAGTTATATTAGATTTCTTTACCGTTAAGAAAGATTAGAGAAACAGAGAAAAATATCAATCCACTGAGAATACAGATTTATGAAAGAAGAGGTAAGAAGTACTTAAATAAGAAACTGACAATGGAAAGAAAAAGCTTAGGACTTTTCCCACCATCAGCAAACTCCAGAAGAAACCCTTTCTTATTCATTGATCTGTAAAGTCTATATTTAAAGGACATTAAAGTGCACTGTGCCTGGGGGGAGGGGAAAAGGTGGGAACTAATATTCATAGAATGCCTACTATTGTTCTGCACTGATAGTATTTGGTAGCCCTGTGATGCAGGAATTATTATCTTGATTTTATGGAAGGAGAAACTGAGGTTTTGAAGATACTATGTAACTTGCCAAAGTCACATAGCCACTGTGTGGTTCAGGTAAAAAATTCTGCCACAGGATCTGACAAGCTGTGTTTGTGTGTGTGTGTGTGTGTGTGTGTGTGTGTGTGTGTGTTGTACATGGATTTGTGTATCTATGATCAGGGTAGAGTAGCAGGGGCATTGAAGCATCAAAACAATAAAAACCAAACCAAATAGGAAGATAGATGGATGGGTGAGAGGGAGGGAAGAAGGAATAAGTCTCCCTTTGTGAATCAAATGGATTCATTTACTCATTTACCCAATGGGAAGAGAAAAGCTACTTTGAGAGTTAAGACCAATGCTGTGTTAGTCTAGTCTTTATTCTGCCTTAAAGCTTTACATGTACGTGAATCATAGGAGCCAGAGGAAAGTCAATTTTGATGGATGTTCGTTATGTTATAGGTGGTAATCCTGGAGTTTGGGAAAGTAAAAGGATTTTTGTAAAGTTAAGTATGAGGTGGCTTAGTTGCATTAGGCATTTGCAATAGCTATTTTTCTGAGTACATGAAAATGTTAGATTTGCTGTGTTTGAGTAGCTGGCGCATTGGGCAGAGGGCTTGCTTGTCATGCTGCGTTGATTTGCAGCATGTGGGCTGTGTTGTTTACTATTCCCAAGTGTAGTCTTCTGCTCTTGTCTCTGTTTTTGATCACCTTCTCGCCTCGAAGTGACCTGAGTGATATTATATAGGAAACAGGAGTTTTATTAAAATGGGAATGATACTCCGTCCCCTAGAAGACCATTTTATTCAGTGCCAAGAGAAATAGAAATACTTCCCTTCCCCCTGCTTCTTCTCAGTTGCCCATATTGGCTTTACAAGGAGGGAAGAAAGCCCGTTATTGAGGACAATATTGAAGGGAAGAGAGGTCAGGGCAGGCAGGGGAAAGGGAGGTTCTTGGAAGAACAATACATTCTTTGTGTTATTTTAAATAGTATGTGACATTAATTCTCAGTTAAAGCCGAAAGTCAAAGCCTCTTGAAATATGTATGGATCAACAGAACCACTTTTGCACCCAAGAAAGGGGAAGGGTGCTGGCAGTGAGCCATATTGAAATCTGGGGCTGAGAATTTGAAGGTGGAAATGGGGGGGGGGCAGTGCAAAGGTCACAACAGCAACAGGATGTACCGTTTACAGACTGGTAGGTCAGCCCTAAATCTCTCCTTAGCTCGGGTTTATTGCTCCTATAGGGTTTCTCTTAGTTATCACGACTGCTATCTGCTAGTGCAATTTTCTGCTGTATTACTGTATTTAGATAAGAGAGGATTTTGAAAAATTATCAAATAAAGGTTTACAGCAGTTTGCCTCATTCTCCTGGCAGGTAACTTTTGTCTGTAACAGACTGAGTTATGGTCTCTGGCCTCATGGACAGGGTACAGTCAAGAGAGCTGATCCTTTCCATTGGGGCATACACATGCTTTCCTTCCTAATACCCGTAAGAGGCTTTAGGGTATATGGAGAAGAATATAAACACAGAAACCGCATCCTAACAGCTGTCTCTAGTTAGCTCTGTTTTCCCCCCTGGCTTTTAAATCTTGAAGCGGCACCTAATTTGTCCCACATGGCTTTCCTCCCAGTGGAGCTGCTGTCCCTTTCCCTGCTGCCCTGTTTGCGTGAAAGCAAACAGGAAGAATCAACTAGTTCTACCAGTTTTAGGTTCACTGTCATTGGGTGGCTGGTTTGCAGGAGGCCACGAATGGGAAGGAGATGCCATCTTGTCGACTGGGAGAGACTTCGAACCAAGTCTGAACCCACGTTAGTGCCAGTCGACCTACCAAAATATCCCCCAATTAAGCACTCCATGAAATTAGTTGGCCAAATAAATTAGACTGTGAGCCACTGAGTGGACTACTGTGATTTGAGTCAATATGTGATTTTGGCCTAGGATGACATATCCGAATTATCTAGAGTGTTTAAAAAATTCACACGCATACCCAACTCGTTCCCTTATGTTCGTCTTCTATTTTAACAAGCCTGGGAGTGAGGAGTGTAGACTTAAACAGATTTGTGTTCCAATATGTCTTCATGGGAAATGGGTTTCAACTTGTACTATTATATTCATTTTTCAAAGTTCTACATTATTTTGTGTGTGTGCAGTTTATTCATGTTTCCATTCTCTCTCCCATGCTTTTTTTTTTTTTTTTTTTTTTTTAATACTGTGAGGCCAAAAACAGATGCTTCTAGGGCAGGCAGAATACTGAATTAAGTTATTTCCTTTACTGAAACTAGTGTTCTGTTTCTCTCTTCCAGCTCCTATTTATTTCTTATGGCTGCTGAGAAGTAAGACATGAAACTCGCATAGCCAATGGCTTTTTTTTGTGACTTTTAAAAAATGAAATTAGTCGAGTTTAAAAAAAAAATTAAGTTAGTGACGGAGAACAGTCCTCTTATATTTAGCTCTCGAATAATGACTTCCTCAAGATTTATTATCTGAATTTTATTGTGTATATGCAGAATGCTACTGGTTCATGTCCTCTGAGGTGAGAGAAATGTGTGTACTTCACCTTGAAAGAGGAATACCTGAATTAGTGTATGGAATCACCTTGTCCTGATGATTCTGCTAAAGAACTGATAGTCTTTTTTGTAAAGGAAGGAATAAACCTATCACAGCTTCCTTTAAAAGGTCATTGTTTCTTGCAAAGTAGATTAGCTCACTTTGTTCCTTGACCAGGAACCATGCTGCAGCTCTGTAAAACTCTACATATGAAGTAAATTCCTGCTACCATTTTGGTTGCTCTTGTAAAAGAAATTTCATGCCTCCCAGTTTTCCCTTGCTAGCGTTAAGTCATAACTCCGCATGGGTAGAGTGGTGGGACGACAAGAATGGGGTCGATGGTGGGCTCCCCCTTTTAACATTGTTCTGCATTTTGCGAAGCCTGGGGAACGTGTCTAAAAACACTGATGACAAATTTGGTGATTTAATATTTTTGATGTTGTTGAGGCCAAGAGTTAGTAAGTGAGTCACAGCAGTAATTGAAATGACTAACTTGCATTTTATGGAAGCAAATGACTGAAACAGAACCTTTCCTTTGGTTTGTGTATGGTGCAGAATGAGAGCGCTGTTCTCCTGAGGTCTGGCCTATTAATCTTTGTTAAGTATAAGTCCTCATGTAACAGAGGCCGTGATTTATCCTGTTGCTTCGAAAAGCCTGTAAATTTATGTGGATATATGGGATAAAAATTGCCTTGATGTTTTCTTGAAGAATCATAATTAATTCTGTGTCTTCTTTTCCTTCTAAGCTAAAAATGGAATTGGTGCGGGCGGGGGTGGGGGTTGGGGTTCCACCAAAAAGAGGACTGACTCTTAGATACACCTGAACTACAACCTTCCTTATAGTAACTGATGCATCTAGAGTATTCGGGAAACAGAAGAACTGCCTAAAGCTGCTTAATCCTTTAAACAATGAAGTGGTTATAACTTCTCTGTTGCAAATGGTTCTAAAATGTCATGGTCATTACCAGACTTGGTCCAGTAGAGTATGGTGAGTTTTCTCAATGAACCAGGACCCTCATTAAGAACACCAGTTACTGAACTCTTTGGTAATATTGGAATGCACTTGGGAGCCTTTGAGATCTGTAGGTTTAGCCTGACTTTTTAATGATTTTTCCCAGAAGGCTGGTTCTCTTGCCTCCTGCCAATGTCTAGGACTCTATACCCCCAAAGCCCACAGCCTCTGGTCACTGTGCTCTTCTAATTAGTTCTTTTTTCTTTTTTTCTTTTTTCTCCCTTTTGATAATTTCTATTCTCCTCTGCCACTTTTAACTACTGGGCGCTTATTCTTACTTCCAGAATCCCAGGTTGGTTTTTCTTTTCCTTTCTCTGTTTATAATCTGGGAACAGTTTGAGGATAAGAATTAGCAGATAAGAATTACCATGTAATTAAGCCAGATTATTAGTCCTATCCCCACCCTGGGAGGTGTTTGGTAAGGAGGAAGAGCAGGGCTCACTACTTTCCCGATAAATAGAGTACATGAGCTTTGAAATGGCCATGTTCATTCAGTTTAAATGTTCCTTTGTTTTATTTCTGATGTTTTGGGTTTCATGACTAAATTTTGACCCCCAAACAAGAAGCAATTCCATTCTCCCTTCTAAAAGGCTCCAGTGTCTGTCCTTGCCCGACATTCTCTTGGCCTTTTCTCTTTCTTGGAATGGTGATCTGTGAGGACCGTGGATCCACATACATTAACAGGATGGCATAGAAGAAATGAAGCCCCCAATCCAGCCCACTAACCCCTCCACGATATTTGGAATTACGAGCATTTAAGAAAAAGCCGGGTTTTCGATAGTTAAGTCAAGTGTCTGACGATTTTCCAAATTTAACTCCTGTATTAAATACAGACTGAAAGGTCTCCTCATATTGAATGTCTTCACTTTGAATTCTGTTAATAATGTGCACATTTCCTGAGTGATCATAAATTCTCGTTCCTTCTTTGCTTCTTTTGAGCTCACATCTCTTTCCCAAGATTAACTGGAGTGTTAAATTCAGAGTAACGCTCATTGTAAGTATTCAGTAAATTAAGGAAATTTAAATACATGCATTAAGGCTAGAAAGGGAAAAATAATTAGTTCCCGGAAAGGTGTGAATGACTCTATCCACACATGTAGGTTTTTGAGAAAACATCGAATGTGTTTAATGAGTGTTTTGGCATGCAGGGTTTATCACTTCAGTGAGTTATCTCCACGAGGTCACAGCCTCAGGACTCCAGGTTAGCCCCACACATTATCTCGGTACTTTTCCTCGCTAATAAAGGTATTAACCAAAAGTAAAAGGAGAAAACGTGAAGGTGTCACGTTAAAGAGCTTAGAGCACTCGGCATAGTGTGTAGCAACTAGTTAAGGGCGCAGTTCAGGCACTGTCCCTCAGGAAAGGCTTTTCATGGCAGTTGTGGGCCATCTTTTCTATAGTTAAGTCTTATGCACTCTTCTTTAAAAAGATGATCACTGCCGTATCCTCCTAATCAGCTGAGAAGCTTTCCTTGTTCTTTTGCAGTTGCCTTGAGATTAAACGATAGGGGTTTCCTAACCTTGTGAACTTTTGTATACTTGATTCATTCGGGTTGATTTTTCGGAGTGGTGTTTAGTTCTTCAGTCTTGAGAAGATGGGGCAGCCTGAAGCAGTGGTGAGCAGACACTGGTGGGGATTTACCTTGTGCTCCTCTAATGCTGTGCTTTGTGGTTTATGCTATTTCCCTTTCAGCTTTCCCCTTTATCCAGCCAGCCAGGGGACCTAACAGCTGAGATAGAGGAGGGTGGGATTGCATTGTGAGTTTTTTGCTTGCCATCAGGGCCAAAAGATTATGGACAAAGATTTTCTCTCTTGGATTATACTACAAATGATCCTTCCTTCTAGTAGTAATATATTGTGAATGTATTTCCCATAAAACAAGCTAAAGCTTTTTAGAAGTTAATTTTAGATTCAGCCTGAACCTCCTTGAGGGGCAATGAGTTCTTGAACTTTGCCACATACTTTATAAAGACTGCTTGCTATAATTTCTCATATTGATCAGGTTTGAAAGTAATAAGAACTTGATCACTACTTTTCTCGCCTTGCATTCCTGTAGACAAAGGGATTCTAATCTTTGTAGGTCTTGGTGGGCTTCTCCCTATCTTGATCACCATTAGATCTCTCCTCTGAATTGTCTCCAGCTCTTTGGATGGTAGGATCCAGATTCGAGATGGAATACCAGGTGTGAGTGTACTTTAGCTTTGTACTTTAAGAGGGAAACATTTTAGTAACTGAGCTGATTCCCTCAGGTTATCATTGGCCTTTGGGCTCCAGCAGTATATGGGGTTGTAATCTTCAACGACTAGTCATCAGTGGTCAGCAGTTCCTCTTCTTGTGCTGTAACTGACACCTTGTAGCCCACTGATCATCCTCCAAGTGTAATTTATATTTGTTTCCCTTAAATGCATGCCATTACAGTTGCCCACATCTCAGTTCCGTGGCACTGTTCTGTCTCTTCACATAGCCCTGTGAAATCTTACTGCAATTCATCTCTTGTCAAATTGGCGTTCATTTCCCTTTTGTCACCTTCAAACCTTGGTGCAGATTCACTTCCTCTGGGAAGGAGCCTGTGATTAACCCTGACTGACACTGATCACTCATACTCATCATCGAGATGACCGGGGACTTCAGCATCCAAATTTTTCTGTCATTTGGGTTCTTGTTATAATTATTTCTTGAGTCTGTCTACCTCATATTCCTTTTTACTGAATTTGGAAGGGATTCAAGAGATTGGTGAGAGACCTGAAGAGAAGCTGCTGCTTTGGACTGTAGCAAATCTCTTCAGGTTTTTTCCAGGTATGTTCCTAGAGGTAGCTGCCCTGGAACCGCAGACCCTGGGAGATGCGTTTCTGCAAATGAGAGCTCTCACTGGAGTCTTATAGCAAAGTCACTACAGTAAGATTTCTCCTGGAAACATACATTGGCAATTACCCTTCTGTCCTCACCGAATCTCCAATATCTTGTCATGTGCTCCATAGGTAGCTACTTTTCATTAAATATCTGATAAGTCCTTCTAGACTGCTGTGCTATTTACAATTGCTACATACTGTCAGAATTTTTCTATCAGTTTCTAGAATAAAATATTCTTTTATTTTATATTGTCAATAAAATCTTCAATACAAATTTTTTTATTGAAGTGTAGTTTGACTATCAATTTCTAATTATCCATAGAGCTTCTATTTTATTTTACTTTTTAATGGTTAATACAGTCAGAAGGTTCAAAAATCAACATGACATAAAAAAAAGATATGTATTGAATAGTCTCGCCTTCCGCTGCTATCTTCATTCCCGTGTTTTCACTATCCCCTATAGAGAATCTCTTTTATTAGTTTTTCAAATATTCTATTTTTGTGCAAATACTACAAGCACACCCAAATATCTATTTTGAAAATCCCTACATTCTTCCTCAAAGCATCTTATATTCAGAGCATATTATATACTCTGTTCTGTACCTTGCTTTTTAAATTGGAGATCTTTCCATATCAGTACTAAGAAAACTTCCTCATTATTCTTTATAACTTCATATCGTTTTATTGTGTAGATTTGCTACAGTTTATTTAGGTGGTCTCTAGTGATGGACCCTTGGGTTGTTTGTAGTGTTTTGCTATATAAATAGCGCTATAGTGAATAACCTTGTCCACACATCATTTCAAATGTATACCTGCTGATTTTTATCCTGTTTCCTTGCCTGTTTCCTTGTAGACCTTGTAAGCCACTGTTAAACTGAGTAAGCCTGATGTTTTGATCTGCTTTAATATATCCACAATACTTCCTGACTAGGGATGCAATGTCTTGGACTGTAGGATGCCTCCAATCCAGACTTCTTGTGGTTTCATTTGAGGCTTAATTCTGGCCTCTTTGGGCATCTGTAATTCAGTGAATTGAACTAAAAGACTGAATATAATTCAGAAGTATTCTATATTCAAATGTATTAAAAGAGTTCAACTTTGTGGTATTTTGCCATACAAGGGAATATTAAAACATTTTAAGAAGATTGTTGGCTACTTTAAAGAAAAAAAAAAAAAACCCTGAAAAATGTCCTATTGCAGTTTAAGAGTTGGGAATTTAACTGGATGAGCAGCGAATTAGAGTCATGGGTATAATGGTCAGACAGATTCATAATTCTGATTCTGAGTTCTGACTGTAAACTTTTCAAGTGGATAATTCCGTTTTATTCTCCAGTTTTTCTTTTTTTTCCTGTATTTCCCATGACATCTGTTTTTACACAAAGAGTCTGTGGTCCATTATGAATCTTGATTTTTCTATATTTAAAGCATAACAAGTCTTTTCCCAGAATTTAATTTCCATCATTCAGGGAGGAATTCAGTTTCTTGCTTATCGTCCATCCCTTCGGAGTATTTACTCTCCCACTCCATTTGGTATCAGGGTCCGTCATTGTGGATAAGGTGTTAAAAATAATGCAGAACCCAGGGCAGGATTCCAGGTAAGGAAAATGACTTACGTCCTCTGACTCCTCACCTGTAAAATGTAAACTAACACTGTGTCTCTCCCCCATGCCGTTGAGAGGTGGATAGTGATGAGGCTAGTAACGTACCTCACATGGTGTCCCGACGTGTGCTAGGCGCTCATTAAATAGTAGAAATGGTGGATGTTCTCCATTATCTCCTACATATGTTATTTTGCGAATTTCTATTGTTGTTGAGGACTCTTAAGGGTTCTTGTAAATGGTTGGATAAATTATTTGAATGATCTTAATGATTTTCTCATTCAAAAATAGGAATATGACTATGGAAGTTGTTAGAGATCTGTGTTAGCATGAACAATCATTTGTTCTCTGCCGTTTGTTTAATACTTCTCCATTTTGCTGGCAGTTCATTAGGAATTCTGTTGGGGGATGCACTTCTATCAGCACATTATCAGCAGCTGAAGAATTTTCAGTTTTCTGCTCACTCAGTGGTTGTAAAAATTGAATATATATCGTTTCCCCTTTATCATGTTGAAAATCTCTGGTTCATGGTCTGTTGAAATTCATCTTGTTATATTCAAAATGCATCTCCTGGAAGCAGCAACAATGCACAAGGCTTGAGTACACTTAATTCTCAGTGTTTTTGTTTCAATTCCTTTTCTGCACTTCTAACTTGGAGATATTTTGTTTTAATCTTCTCTTCCCCTCTTCTCTAGCCAAGTTTTTTGTTTGTGAAAAGTAATATTTTTCCAAGCTATATTCTGTGTGATACAATATGGCTGTGTTTCAAGATGTTCTTCAGCTCTTGCATCCAGCTACTGATTCAGTTCTCTGAAAAAACTAGATGATGTTTGTGGTGGTGGGTCAGTGCCAGTGGAAGGAAATAATTTTGCGGAAGATGAATCCATTTCCAAGTAATGTTGGCTGAGTCGAAGCTTACATTGGAATTTGTTAGGTTGTTTGATAGAAACCAAATTTGACCAAGATGAGGCTATATACATTATCCGCCTTTGCCTGTTCATATATACCTTATGCTGTGTGTGTGTGTGTGTGTGTGTGTGTGTAGGGTATAATTTCATTTTGATAGTTAATTTTAGGTTTTAAAAAGATTAAAATAGTAGCTTTTACTTCTCTCAGTGAATTCTTTCTTGGCTGGTGTTTTAAAAAAACATTTTAAATCAAATTAGATTTAAATCAATGAGCTGTTTTCTAAAATAATTTTTGTGTGCCTGGCTGTTTAACTTCTCTCATTTAATCACTGCACCTGTCTTGAAAGAAGTATTATTAACTTCAATTTACAGGGGAGGAAATAAGCTCAGAGAAGTTAAGTAATTTATTTAAGGCCACCCAGTTAAATAAGTAGCAGACCTAGATCTTGGGTCTTGGAGTTCTAGGGTTTTGATCAACCTGATCCAATTTTTTATTTATTTTTTATTTTTTGTCTTTGTAGTGAATTGGCAGTGAGAGTTCACGTTAGGACTTACTTTGTGGATTTCCCCAGAAAATAAAGTTTCAATGGTGACAGAAATAGAATCCCCAGTATTTTGCCCTTGCCTACTTTGGACAAGAAATTTTGGAGGAGTATGGATAAAAGCCGGCTAATTCCATATGGCTCCTATTGCTTAGGAGATAAAGAAATGTCAGATTTACAAGTTGAATAACTTTTCAAACATTTTGAGGCCAAAGATCAATTGGGCTTTCTTCCAAATCACCACAATTATTAATGATAATTAATAAAAAAGGAAAGACATTTGTTTTCACTTTCGACTAAGAAAATTACATTTTCTTCTAACCCAGTAGCTATAAGTAAAATTGTAGCACTTCTCCTTACCCTTGAATTTTATTTCTCTATCTTGTTTTGACAAGCAGTGATAGAAAGCAGGAAGTATTTTTTTTTCCTAGACAACTTAAGAAAAATAAATATTTGGAGTCTTTTGATTATCACCTGGTAGGAACAGAAGTCTTTTTGTTGATCACCGCCTAGCAATGCAAGTGCCTTTTTTCCCCACTTTTACTTTTTAAGGTTTACATGTCATTTTCTGTCAATAGGTATCTTTTATTGAATATGCATGTCCCAGACACTTTGAAGTACTTATTTGACCCCCATTTTAGAGATCAGAGAATGGAGGATTGGAAGGTTTAATTATCTTGCCTGTGGCACGCTGCTGGCAGCAGCAAAGCTGGGGATGAAATCTCAGTTTGTCCAATTCGGAATCTTGTGCTTTTAATCCCTTCACTGTGGTGTTGACACCGAGTGGGGTGGGTATTTCTTGTGGCTTTGGAGGGAGGCCACCCGGAGGTGATAAAGTTTTATAATTTCTGAGAAATTACAAACTTGAGTTCATAGTAAATTAAGTTTATCTTTCCTTTTCTCAGCTTCCCAAAAGTGAGCTATTGCTTCTTTTTCTGTAAGGGATATTTATTGAATAATTAATTTAAAAGAGTACATGGCGATATAAAACAACTGGGCTTCATGTTAATGGTATTTTTAAGCTTTATATGATAGGGTGAGGTGGTGTTAATTACTGGGGTTTGGTACAGGCTTATATTAAACACAGTCATTTCATAATGAGACCCCAGTCATAGTGAGTGCCTTTATTAAATTGTACAGAGAAATTCCTTGGTAAAGTATGACTGACTTTACTTTCTCTTAGGAAGACAGATTAGTAATTTTTCACTATTAATTAGGTTCCATCTGCTCCTCCTGCCTTCCACTCTAAAGGTTATACTTATTACCATATTCACAAACCAACCCAACTGTGTAATCAAAGTTAAAAAAAAAAATTAAACCAAAGGTTCAATCTTGGTTTTTATAATGTACTTTCTTGGCTACTATACAGGGGGACCAATGATTCCACTTCCTTCTTCCTCCCTATTTTCTTTGATTCCATTTTGTTTCTTCCTGTCATCCAGCCATATGCCACAAATTACACAAAATTAAACTAACTGATATGAGACACAGTAATAAGAGAAGTGACCCACTCACTCACTGCCGTGTTGGCTAGAAGGCTCCTTAAGTATCTAGGTCACGAAAATGAGCAGTGGCAAAGGCCTAAATGTCATCTGTATTTGGGAATAATGAATTGTATTCCATTCTTTTCTGTTTTCTTAATTTCAAGCCTAGTGCCTCAGCACCTACAGCCTAGCACTGAGACTGCCATTTGCCGAGGCCTGCCACAGGGCATGTCTTTGGAACTCTGTGTGAGGGGAAGGATGAGAAAATGGTTGGAAGAAAGCAGGCCCTGACTTTGTAGCTAAAAATATGAATAAATGAAGTTCCATACCACAAATTGAGTAAAATTTGATGATAGGGGATTACTGGAACATTTTATTAACTTGGGTTTGCTTTAAAAAATTAACTTTTGAAAAAAGTTGACTCTCTGAGCTTATGTCTAAGGGTTTGGCTTGTGGATGGTGGTGATTACAGCAGCTGGCACAGATATCTAAACCCCTCGCTGTCACACCCTGCCGGGACCGTGCTCATTTTTAACTCTCCTCCTGCCTGCCCGGCCTGCCTTCCTGCTTTCCCTCACTTGGCCCTGTGCCTCTCTCTACCGCCACCAGATAGCCCTGCTTTTTACCCCTTGTTATAAGCCTGGGGTAGCTTTGATGACTCATCCAATTACAACATTATTTAGAAAGTAATTACCAATGTGTCAACACACATGATCTTTAACAGTGCACCTCACCTTCTGAATTGGTCTCCGATAAAAACCTCACAGTCTTCGAAACCTATCACGAATGCTGCCATATTCAAGATAGACAAAGCAGGTTGTATCAACGAGGCAAATAGACTCAAGCTTACAGAACTATTTGGAAAAAAAAAAAGGATTTCTTTTTTCCAATTCAAGTTTAATTGTTGAGAGAGCCAGTAAGGAAAAGCAATGGGAAGACGAGTGCATTCTTTGTTTTGTTTTACCTCTTTTACTGATCAAATAGCCATTTTATTAGAAGCAAGTGTTTTCCAGGAGGCAGAAGAGAATTCTAGCTTACCAGCTTTAAAAGAACCTGGATTATAACGAACAGAAGGAGTTTCAGGTGGAAAGAGGGTGATAGCTGGGTCAGGAAAGGAATTTGATCTGAGCAGGCCTGGGAGACCCAGGGTAGATTTGCATCTATTCGGTGGGGAGGGGGACCTTTTCTAATAACATCCCATGTTTTCCTCTGTCTTTTTCTTTTGAGTTAGCAGTTCCTTTCCAATTCTGTTGCCTTTTTCACTTCAGCCATCCAAGATCTGTGGTTCTCAATTCTAGCTGCACACTCAGAACCTCCTTGGGGAGAGGGGAGCGAGTGCTAGGACCCCACCCTTAGAGAGTCTGATTTAATTGGAGCCAGGTGAGGCCTGAGTGTTGGTGGTTTAAAAGCTCCCCAGGTGTTTCTAATGTGCCGCCAGAATTGAGACCCTCTGCTGTGGGGGTTTAAAAATCTCGGACGAAACAGAGCATGCCTGAAGAACCGTGGGGGTAGGCTGGGCTTGAAGTCACACGCCGCGCAGTCTCCCCATTGTGGTCTTGGCGTTATTGACAGAACTCGAGTAATCAAGCGGGGTGGCTGGACCTCTCGTCTCCTTCCAGAGGGGACAGATATGTTCTCCCCATGCACAGCCACGGAAGGGCTCAAGGAGGAAGTCCAGCCCTGTGCTCAGAAGGCGCTGCCTCGTGGAAACAGCTTGGCCTTGTTTTCCCCGTCCCGGATGGGCGACTGAGAGCGCGGAGTGCAGGTAATGGCCGTAGCTGTAGTGATGAGTATTATCTTCTCCCAACCGTGGGTTCGCTCCACCGCTCTCAGAGCGCTTTCAAAACAGGTGCTAATGTACTTATTTCCTTGGACAGCAAAGCATCACGCAAGGAATTAGGAGCGTGAACAGACATCCCGTGCTACAACTTCCAGAGGTTGGTTTCTCACATCCCTTTTAATATTTTTCGCCGCTGCTTTTGTGAAACATGAAATTTGACAGATTGTGCTTCCTTGATGGTTTCTCATGGCTACTCAGAAAAATGAGTGAAAAGAAGCATGGGTTTTTCCTGTTTCTGTGATGGCTGGTGAGTTCGGCCTTGTTCACAGAAAAAAATGGCTGCGGGCCCCCTGGTTTGTGATTTCGGTGGGGAAGTTAGGCAGTGTGTCGGTTCGGGTACAGTCCCGGATTTCACGGCGCCTCCCTCTCTGCGTGCAGCTCCCCAGCGCGTACTGCTTGTGGATGCGGACTCATTTGTGTTGGAGGTTCTATCCCAACTCTGGGGTCCTGCTCCGGATGGGCCTGTCTCTGCAGCTCTCGGGTAGTAGTGTTCTGACTGGGGTCTGGTGCTCCCGTAACCTGCATGGAGGAAGTTGAACGCCATCTGAAAGAAATCATATTGTCGGTCTGCCTCATTTCCTCCTACATCCAGACCAGCAAACGGGCTTGGGTACCGTTAGCTTTACAGATGAAAAGAACGAGAGATTCCTAGGGTATTTAAAGCCTGTCTGTCTTCCAAATAACTAGGCAGTGTTGGGTTTAGCTTTCCTCAAGGCTGAGGGCTGTGTTTGCATCCATCAACAGACTTCTTGGTCAAGTTTGGGTCCTGAATGTGTGCTGGGATTTAGTGGAGTTTGGACATCGGTGGAACTGAAGTTTCTTCTATTCAAAACTCTTTTCTAAGTGTTGGAGACCACTTTGAAAATATACTTTAATACGTAAGTCACATTGAAAGTGGAAAAAGTAACTGCTTTGATAAATAGACTGGAATGTATTTTGGGGCTGGTCTGCGCTGCTGTTTTTAAAGTTTAATTCTTCATTGACTCATTCATTCAATAGATCTTTATTAAGCACTTGCCATGTGTTAAACTTCTTGATCTTGATCTGGTGTTTCAAACTCAAATGCCAATAAAGGCCAAGTGGGTGATACAAAGAAGTGATGAAGATAGGGTGCTGTGGAAAGAAATGCGGACTGTCCTCATCTGGAGAGGACAGGCCCTACCTCAAGGGGCAGCTGCTATTCAGCTCTGTGGCTGGGTATGAATATTAATCAGTATTGCCAGATGTTACCATATTTTTATGGGAAACTAGTAATCTCGATTTTTAGATTAATTCAATACTGACTTTAAAGTCTTGACTCAAATTAAAAAAAAAAACCAAAAACAATAAACTGTGCCAGCCAAGTAAAGCATGTGTGTAGGCTGAGGACTTTTTGTGACCTTTGGTCCTTGTAGCTCTGTCCCTACTCCCCATTCTACCTCAAACACATGGAAAGTATTGGAACAGGGTAGCTTACTTTTAAATATAATCTCAACACTGAGAATTACATGTTAAGTCATTAAAAATCATTGAAAAAACAGATGGTAATAAAATATGTATAATGATAGATTCACTCCACCCAGGCCCTCCCCTCTTGACCCACCCACACAACTGTTAAAATTTTTGTTTTAAGAACCAAACTGGTTACAAGCGTCTGTGATTACTGGTGTGGAAAATGCTCATAAATATGGGCACATAAACTATCCAAAAGACTATCTAAATGAGTTCTGGTCACATTATTTCTCAAAAACAATTTCGGAAAGCAGTTGTGGTGGCCGCGAGCTGGGCCCGGCCTTCTGGCCCTGGAACATGTGAGGTTCTTGTCTTGGGCCAGTGACTAGAGATCTCCGATCACTGACATTTGACCCAGAACTGTAAATTCTCCTCCCCTGGGATGGACTTCTTTGGAAGCATTTCAAGAATGTCATTCTCCTAAGGTTGTGGTTTAGAGGGTAGAGTTTAGAGTTCTAGGAAGGGGCTACCATTCCAAACAGAAGAGGAATTAGGCCTGTTGCTTTTAGCATTTGTATGAAGGTCTGTGTAGCCTTCCTTAGTCATTTACACTTACCCTCTTAACTGCTTTAGTAGAAGGCATTCTTGTACAGGTGAGGACACTGCAATATGGAAGCCTGATTTGTCTCTCCAAGATCTCTGTCTCCAAGGAGATCCCCAGGTAACATCCTTAAGGCATTTCTGGGCCTCCTCACCCGGGGCTCCCTCCTGTTGGAGCTGACTGTCAAGCTGTTATGTGTAACCTGGGGTGTGCAGAGCTGTGAGCTCTAAGGAGCCAGGTCTGGAAGAATGAATGGCTATATTCCCAGGTTTTATATAAATACTGGCCGGTCATATATTTGCGTAAGACAAGGAAATAGAGCCATTCATCAGCAAAAGAAGGCCGGAGCATTGAAGAAATTCCTTTCCTGGCAGGGTTTATAAAGGGAGAAATTTAGGAATCAGGAACTATAAGCAAAGAGGGAAGAACCCAAGTCATTTTGCAAGGAGTAAAATTCAAGCCAGCAGATGCCTTAGTACCTCAGCCAATTCTTTCCCAGAAGAAACCTTCTCTTCTTTTGGAATCAACATTAATCACTTAGGTAGAAAGTAAACAAAGAGTGTTAAAGGGTGATCTCTCTTGGACTTTATTATTTTATCATCTTAAAAAAAAATAAAAAGACACAAGCCTGTGGCCTCCTTTTTATTTCAAGGCCCATTTGGAATATGTTCCACTTCCCTAGCTTTGTAGCTTTGTACTTCTTTGCTGAAGAAGTTCCATGTAGTTAAACTTCATTTCACAATTTTAAAGTATTTACTATGGGAAAGAGTATTCTCTTTACTGGTATGTGTCTGTTTTTTTTGTTTGTTTTTGTTTTTGTTTTTTTAGATTTTTATTTATTTGAGAGATGGAGGAAGTGAGAGAGAGCATGAGAGGAGAGAAGGTTAGAGGAAGAAGCAGACTCCCCACGGAGTTGGGAGCCCGATGTGGGACTCGATCCCAGAACTCAAGGATCATGACCTGAGTCGAAGGCAGTTGCTCAACCAACTGAGCCACCCAGGCGCCCTTGTTTTGTTTTTTAATTTTTCATTTTTGTGGAGGCTGCTTAACTCACTGAGATATTAGCAGGGCCCTTGATGATATCTTTCCCCCACTACTCGTTTTAAGTCTTTCGGTCGCTTTGCTGTTTACAGTCTGAATAGAAGGCGATCTGGGAATTAAACTCAGATGAGAGCTCCTTGTTCTTAAAGCAGTTTCAGGTTTAGTCTATAAGAAAGTGAAATCTGTTGCTCATATTTAGAGTTGGAGGCTATCTGTGGACTCTGTTCATTCGTCCTGCCCCTCCTTGTCAGGCACATCTCATTGGGGTACATGTGCCCAAACTCAAGACCATCTGCAGATTCCTCTTTGAGGGTGCCCTCTCTGCCCCACATTTGCAGCCTCTCGAAACGGCAAGTCTGGAGGCTGTCTCGAGGCGAGGTTTCACTCTTCCCGTGCCACCTACTTGGTAGGGGCCTTGCAAAAACTGTCAATAGTGTCAGTGCCAGGGACTGTTGGAAATCTTTCTCAGAGCAAGTTGAGGACCCTTGGTACCTTTCAGAGAAGCCAGAGTGGTGTGCAGGCTTTTCACTTTGCACTGCAGCCAGAGCACCTGTTCAGTGAGAGGAATCAGCTGAATTACTAGACGTAATTGATGTTTGTGCAAAACATAGAACATTTGTTTTTCTCTCCTTGTGGTTAATGCTCAGCTTGATAATTTAAATGAGGCTTTTCCTTCTCTCTTCCCATCTCTCTCTACATTCTATCACACATATTTTTTTCCCTTTAGCCTTTGTCTCCTGGGCACCAACAGTTGTTAAATGCGTCTTGTGGAGGATAATATATTTAGGCAACCATTTCCATTCAAGATTGTAGTGCTACCTGGCCTTTTTCTACAACCCAAGCAGTGAAGTGCAGATATGATAGTTATCTTCCCCAAATTGAGTCATTTTCAAGTGTATGCACGTAATATATAGGTTTTAATAATCTCTCTGCTCTAGAGCGTAAACTGGTCTATGAACAAGGATAGCCTGATGTAACGCGCTCCCCTGTAAACATGGCTTGCGCAGAATCAGCCAATTTCAAGGCAGATTAGTGTCAGTGCAGAGAGACCAGGATAAATAGGTGACAGACATTACTTGAAGAAAAGACAAATCATGAGATTCTTTTCCAGGACATGAGGATACCGTTGAGGTGACCAGGACTCAACTGCTCCCTGTTGTAACTTGAGCAACGTGCCAGAAGGCCTAGCAGCTGCCTTGCTGCTTTGTTTTTAATGAAAATAAAAATCTGGTTGCTTTAAAGGCTCATTGTGACCACAGAAGCAGCAAGTAGAATTTGAACACTCTTCCCAGACAGGGTTTGTTTGACTAATTTCTTGCCAACTCCTATTTTTTAATGAGTTCCGGCAGGAACCAAGGAAGAAGGTCACTGGGGTGTTGAACTTCTTCGCTGCCTGTGTTCGGTAGCCCTCGTGGTTTGTCCACTTCTGTTGATTTTGTCTTGTGCGCGTTGGTCTGCAGCCTGATGCCTCGCACCGTGGGGTCTGTGGTCATGAGTTTACTGTCTTCTCTCAGCATCTCCTGCTGCCTATATTGTCTTTCTGGTTGTTAGAGCGTGGCCACCCCAAAAGAGAGGCACTGTCCTATCTTAAAATGGTAGGTGGCAAAGACCAGGAAAAAAAAACAGATGGCATTGTCAGAGTGGTATAGAGCATAAACACTGCTAATAGACAGTTTTAAGTGTAGATGCTTGATTTTCATACCTCTAAAAACCTTACGGATTATCTCTGCTACCTTTCTCCCCTCCCCTTCCCCCCCCTGCCCCCCCTTAGCACACAACTAGGTCAAGAAGTCTTCTGAGAGTCCCGAAATAACTTTCAGGTTTCTTTGGAGGCCAAGAGGCTTCTACTTTGACGACTTCCCTAATTTTCCATCGAAAGAAGGAGAGGAGGACAGGCAGAGAAGAGGAAGCCAGTGCATGATTTGGTTAAGCACGTTATCAAGCGTTTGTTTCAAACATGTGAATCATAAACGTGGCTATTGAATGCTTGTTACGATTTTTCTTAGAAAATTAATCCATGTCCCCCAATTTTCCCCTGCCTTCCCCATTTTGGTGAGGCACAGGTAAAAATAAACGTGATCACTAAGAGATTTGGTGTATCCATCTAATCTGCATTGACAATACCGCTCTGAAAATGTTGTGCAAGAAATAATCTCGTCGATCCTTCCATGTCCATGTCCAATTTCACCTAGTCATCTCTGAAAGGCAGTTGTTAACTCTTAAAATTATTTTTCCAGAAATAGAGGCTCGCAGTGTTCTTTGGGAATGCACTGATATGCTTAAAAGCTAAATACTTCTAAAGATAAAATGGTCTCTAATTTTTTAATATAAATTCTTCCCCTAAAATACCTAAGTTTGCAAGGAGTGCTCTTGCTTCCCTCTCTGAACCAAGAGGCTTCACTTTATGGAGTCGATGTGTTCCTTTAAGATTGGTGCAGTTCTATAAATACAAGGCCATTGCAGCTATTTTCATATTGAATTGGATCGTAAAATTGAAAACCACCTTTAAACCACTGTGTACATTTAAGATGTATACATTAATGAATAATAATTATTTGGGGGAGAGGGGTGGTAAAAATAGTCATCAATTAACCACACTCTAGGGATGCCTAGAATACAGGCACACTAGGTATGTTCTCGTGGGTCTAGATGCATGGGTAGAGCACTGTGTCCTACATTTTTACATTCTATTCATGGTTCTAAGCCCTTCCTCAATCTCAGGCTTTTAGCTATTCTTTCTAAAGACGGATTTATGAGGTCTGCTATTTCATTTTACTCAATAGCCCTAATTAGGGTTGGAGATGTATTTGTTTACCATCTTTTGTTTAGTTCTTTATAGGAAAGGTTAGCTTGCTTTTCCTGATTTCTAGGTATGAGGTGCCTTTAAAAGCCATTACTGTGAGCGATTATTTCCATAATTGCAGATCTATATGTAGTGAATTTTATTTAGGCAGTCTCTATTCTTAATTAAGCATGATTGAATAAAACAAAAATACCTGAATTCGAGCAATTCCATGAGTCAACCAAAAAAAATCAGAAACAAAAGGAAACACTGTAAACATAGTATTTTTTTCAGTCCAATGGCATGAGAAGTCACATTTAAAAAAACCATACCCACTCCAGCATTAGTTTGGGGATTTTGATGTCAGTCTGATTTTTCTCTTTGAGTGATCGGCTTTCCATGGGAGTCTTCATTTCAGCAGTTGTACTTTACCACGTTACCCAAAGCGTTAAACATACCAGTGAGCTAAAGTGCCCCCAAAATGTAATTTCATTTTATGCCATATAATATCTTTCACTGATTTATCACCATCCAGATGTTCTTACGCGACTTAACTTGTAGCCATAGATCTGAAATATTTAGGGCTAGTTTATGCTATGGGCACGTTCTCAGCTTCTCTCATGGAGAAGAGAATTATCTATTTCATATTTGGGGAATTGATTTGATTTTAAAGGATTCACTAACTCGGTAAAATCTGCGCCTCCCCCATAGTTCCTTTCACCTGTCTTGGGATGTAATATCAGGTCTGGGGTCATTGTTTGATTCATCCCAGGTTCGTTATGAAACTGAGTCTTGTCTTTGCAATTGTAAGGTACAGAAAAGATGCTCTTTGCACATTTTTCGATTTTTACATATTTCCTGACACTATTTAGAATTTATCCATACCCTAACTGGGTGATTAAACTACTGTTCTTCATTTTGAAAGAATTGATATTTCTAGATCCCAAACTGCTTTTCTACTTGAACTAGCTGTTGCTGCTATTAGAAATGGGAAGATGCACGCCTGGGTGGCTCAGTCGGTCAAGCGGCTGCCTTTGGGTCAAGTCATGATCCCAGGGTCTTGGGATGAAACCCTGTGTTGGGCTCCCTGCTCAGTGGGGAGTCTGCTCCTCCCTCTCCCTTTGCCCCTCCCTCCGCTTGTGGTCTCTCTCACTCCAATAAATAAAATTTTAAAAAAATGGGAAGAAATTAAGGGTATGAGGAGAACAATTTTTACCCTCCGTGTGTCACAATGGGAATGAGCCAGCTGCTCGGGTTCCTGTCAGAGACCTTGACTTTCATATTTTATGGAAGTTAACTTAGAATTTCCATTCACTAGTCCGTATTATAGGTGAGAAGCAGGAAGTTGTACCTACTACCTATTGCCATGGATATTGTGTGAAGCTGTTCTTCAAATCCTATCCCATTTTTGTCCACATTCATTGGAGGCTGACTTCCTTCTAAACCAGAGAATATTCTTTATCTGACCTGCTTTTTTTTCCCCCACAATGGAATAAGTAAAAGCCTTGCTGCTCTGATGGGCACTATGACCACCTTCTCATCATTACCAGTACCACCTGTGTTCTGCCTCACAGTCACTGAGTGCCTCCAACGTGTCAGACTCCTCCTTACGTTCTTAATATGGAGCCTCCTAGTATTCTAGTGGTAACTTGGTTGATTGATTCATTCTGTAAATATTGAGTACCCGTTAGATACTAGGAAATTCACATGAGGTCCTGTAGCTAGCAAACAAGAACGACATTGAAAATTGATAAGTTGCTTATCAACAGTAAGTATTAGCAAATGCTCTCAGTTGGGAAGGAAAATAAGTCAGATATCAATTGTGTCCATCAAATGGCTAAGTTTTATACTACGAGAAGAGAGACTGGCAATGCTCAGAAGGTGATGAAAGACTCCTTATATTTGAATTAAAAATGTTCAGTTTTTGCATTTAAATGTTACTAATTCTTAAATAATTTAGAGAATATATAAATCGCAGGGAAAATGGTGCAGCTAGCCACCTGGATTGTGTCTCAGTTGTGCTCCTTTTACTGAAAGGACTGAATTCTAGATGGCCAGCTTAGCTGTAAGGACAACAGAAAGGGAGTGGTTCATTTTCAGTGAGCCTGACTCCCTGGTGTTTAGAGGCCACGGGTTTAGGAGAACATGGTGACTCCTGGATTCCAGTCACCTCGAAAGTTTGAGGTTGCTGCAGAAAACAACTCTAGCCGTGTTCTTGGCTTCCTTCCCAGTTCATTGGTCTCTTAAGGACAGAGTTCTGTTTTGTAGACTTCCTAAGGGAATTCTGATTGGTTCTGTGGGGAAAATCCTAATATTCCCAGAGCAGCCTCGAACTCTGTAGTATTCCCATGGAACTAATTGGAAACTTCGGGAATGTTCGCATGTGGTCGTTCCCTAGAGACATGTGACTCCTCACGGACATTGAGGGTGCCTGGATCCGTGGTAGACTCTATTCTGGAACTGGGCCCATCCGTGGTCCCCTCTCTTCTGAGGTGGAGATTAAGTGTGCGGCTCAGTAGTCCTCAGACCATCAGTCTGTATTTCACCTGCATATATCACACCTGCTTTGCTGTATCTTCTAGAGTTGGTGGCTAAAGGAATGGAAATACTCAATTTATCTCTGCCTTATTGAGCCATCAAATAAAAGACCTACGTCATTCTAATTAAAGAATTGTCTTCTCACAAATACAGTTCTTGTTGGTGTATAAGCAGTTTCCATGTCTGTCAAATAAGGTAGAAATTGATTTTCCATGGAGTTGTGTGCCAGGGTCCTACTTAGAGTTCGTTTTTTTTTTTTTTTTTTTTTTTGCGTGTATCCATTCTGCCTATGCTCTCCAGCCCTGCCTATGCTCTCCAGCCCTTTCTCCTGAGCCATACTGGCCTTCAGGGAATAGGTGCTCTTAAGGGGCCATCCTACAGCGTGTCCTCCCCATTCTTAACAAGCAACAAGCATTTCCATCAAAGTGCTCATTCATTGGAAAGACATCTGAAGAAGCAAGTTCACTCTTTAATGTGAAATTATATCCCTCATATTCCCGTTGCTTTGCCAATGCCTGGTACAGAGTTGTGCACAATTATAATTTTTATATCCAAATTGTTTCATCAAAATGTGATATTTTCATATTTCATTGTTTAGGTACTTAAGATGAATCAGCATTTTGACCAAATTAATTATTTCGACTTCATTTTGAATTGTTTTGAACCTAGTCAAATTTATGTGGACATTTTCTTAGGCTGCTACATTCTGGGGCAAGGGGCACTCTTAGGGCAAGGAGTACTGATTCGCCTTAGGCTAGCTTCTCACTTTTTCTCAGAAAATACTTAGTTATGAGACCCTTGGATTTTTCCTTGGCTAAATTTTAAAGGATTAAAATATTTGTCCTGGTTTTCTATTACTAGTTCACATATATAAATGTTATATACATGACCTTTTTAAACTTTAGATGTCCCGTTGTTTTCCTATAGGGAGGGAATTAAATTTTTTGATCAAGGAAACTTAGGACTCCTGTTATTTTAACCTTTAAGCCATAAGGAATCCTACTAACTAGATTATAGTTATTTACAGCTGTTTGCTTGAAAAGCTAATCTTCTATTCATCTGTTGTTTGAGATGGAATGTGGAATTTATTGACATTGATCTGGGCAGAGAGTAGAAGAGGAGAGCAACAGAAAGAGACGAAAAAGAGAATGAGGTCACTTATTTTCACTTGTATGTTTTTTGTGTAAGATCTCCCTAAATTTCTTAGAAATCATGTTTGATTTCATTTGCATTTGTTCATTCTTGGGGGCTAGATGAAGATAAAAAAATTGAAAATTAAGTCAATTATCTGAACAATAAAGGGGGAGTCACTTATATATTCCCAAATATTATACTCTAGGGCCCGTAGCAGAATTCAGTGGAAAATTACTAGATTGAGCAACACCAAAACATTTTTGGCTTAACTTTCTAAACTGGTGAAAGATATGTACTATACAAGCCTCGAAGTCTTCAGAAGGTGCATATTCTGCTCTCTAGACAGTTATTAAGTCACTTACTATCTGTAACATTCTGTTTTACATATGCTAAAGTGAACAAAATAATCACAGTCCCAGATAAACTTAAATTCCTGTGCAGATATATTGAAGGATTTATAAATACTACCAGTTTTAAAATACCGCTTCAGCCCACCAAAATCTGCTCTATGCCAGGCTGGGTACCAGGTGGATGCTTGGGCCTGTCAACAGCACTTAACACTATACTAATTAAAAGGTGAGAAAGGACTTGTAAGTGAGACACGAGGACTCTGAGAGCTATGACCAGTCTATCTTTGTAAGAATCTTCAGTGTGTCTTTTCCACACTCCTCTTCTAGTAAATTATAACATTTTTACTCCACTTACTTCACATGAGACTTCGGGGCCACCAGGGTTGTCCAGGTATATGCAGAAAGTGATTTTCTCCCTTTCTTTGAAGAGACACAGTTTGATGTGCTTTCCATCTCTGATTCCCTTTCGCTTGTTGGCATTGACCTTGACCTACGGAAGTGATATAAGGAGAACCCACCACATGCCACGGACATCCTTTTCTGAATATCAAGCAAAAATGTTTCGGCTGGAACAATGATACAAAGAGTTCTGGTTCTCATGAGGCCCGGGGACAACAAGTTTGTCTCTTAAGATATAAAGGGATCTGTTTTCCCTGCGCTGGGGACCTCAACTCGACTCCCTGTTCCTATTTACACACAGAGGCAGGCAGCTGTACCGGCGGAACCCTCTAAATCACAGGGTGTTAGAACATATGAAACTTGAATGTGGCAACTGTTACTGTCTGCAGTAGTGAACTGTCTGGGGAAATTCAATCCTAGCCCTTGGCCCGGCGGTGGACGCTCCTGTGGCACCGGGTCACCGATGTGGATGGCTTTGGAACTTAGTTTAAATAGTTTTCGTTGGAACTGAAGTATAATTCCGTCCTGCAGCTTAATCAGATATTCAAGGTGCTCTTGACTAGTGGAATGTCTTACTGTTTTTGGCTGTTACCATCCCTAAAGGCACAGTGTGTCTCCACTGCTCTGTGTTATTTCTTCATGTGTCTCAGGGGTAGAGGACCAGGATAATGAATAATCTCTCAGGATCATATCACAGGGGGAAATGAAACTTTAGCAGGTGGGGAAAGAGGTAGACTAAATTATTTCTAAAGTCTCTTTCAGTACTGTCTATGAAGCGGTTTACCCTGTGTTCGTTTGTTCCAAGGTGAAAAATGTGATGTCCTGGAAGCGATTAATGGAATTTTGGCAGATGAGCATGCTGGGGAGGGAAGAGCTAGGCCTGAGTTACATGGGCTGGCTGGCTCTCTTGTTCACTGCCTGAATTGCACAATTTTAGCTGGATCTTGCTATAACTGTAATAAGATCTATTTTGTACACAAACACCCATCTTAAAAATGTCTTGTTTGAAGTCATTTTCCAATTTTACCCCAGAGCCCAAATTTATGGTAAAAATTATTCTCAATATACTAGCTCAGTGCTGAGATTAGGAAATTCCCTAGGCTTTCTATATATATATTTTTTTCTTTTTTCCCCAACATGCTGATTTTAAGGTCAAAGATTTCTACTATTTGGAAGGCAACAAATTGATCTAAACAGCCATGCTTTTGGGTGTACAAAGCTAGTGGAATAGTACAAAATACATGTATGCTTGTCTGTCCATCTCTATCTCTCGTTTTTCCAGGAAAGGGTATGAATCCTGTCTGCCTTTTCACCTTGCGGTTGCTCACCCCAGTTTTTCATCATTTCAGATAATCACGAAACAGAAGATCCCTGCAAGGGAAATAAATAGCAGAAAAAAATGAGTCTGAGGTATAGACCCTGCTCTCATGCAGATATCCTTAATTTTTAAATTCAAATATAGAATTTTGTGTATTATCACACTTCTCTCTAAATGGAAAACACTCCTCATGGTGTTCATGTGGTCTCGTCAGAGATTTAACTTGTAGAATTAAGTGTCTTCAGTTGCAGCGGCTGTTGGCAGAAAGGAGCTCTTTAAATTGTAATTTCTGTGTAGCTATATAGACTTGTCAAGTACCTTCAGAAGTGTGATTACGCAGTGCTCCAACACACCTTTCCGAGGGGCTGAGTTATTGTTCAAGTCCTCATCAAAGGCCTATAAAATCAGCCTTGAAGGTCCGGGAAACGCTATGGACAACGGCAAACTGCTAAGAGATTTATGGATAAAGATTTTTAGTATTGGGGCGCTTGGGTGGCTCAGTGGGTTAAAGCCTCTGCCTTCGGCTCAGGTCATGATCTCAGGGTCCTGGGATCGGGTCCTGGGATCGAGCCCCGCATCGGGCTCTCTGCTCAGCAGGGAGTCTGCTTCCCCTCCTCTCTCTCTGCCTGCCTCTCTGCCTACTTGTGATCTCTCTCTGTCAAATAAATAAATAAAATCTTAAAAAAAGATTTTTATTATAAATATTCTGAGTTGTGGCTGATTAAACATTCTACCTCATCTGTAGTTAAACTACTGTAAACAATGGGGGAGAATTGGATTGACTAATAAGTGAAATTGCTGAATGACACAAAGGTCAGAAGCACAGCACGGTGGTTAAGGCGGAGCTTGTAGAAAGTTCTAGAGGAGTCACACAGCCTCTCTGGTGGGTGAAAGCCCTTTAACTGAACAATTAATTTATGCTGCATTTTTTTCTGGAACTGAAATTATCAAGTCCTATTTCTGATTTCTGTTAAGGAGGGGCAGGGGAGACTGCCACTATTATTTGTGACTTTAAAATTTTTTTCTATTCTGCATAGAATGATTTTATTTAAGGATGGTATTTTGCTTTTTTGCTTTTTTTTTTCCCCCCAGACCAGCTCACATATAGTATAGCATTGTTGAGGCGTCTTGTGCCTTGTGTGGATCTAAAGAGGACACAGTGGCCTAGAAACAAAGAATTCAGCAGCAGACCTGAGTTGGAATGCTGGTTCAGCCACTAGCTACTTAACCTTGGGCAATAATGATGATTATGGTAATAGCCACTATTTATTACTTATTCGGTGTCAGGCTCTTTGCCACATTTTATCTAATTCTCTTAGGCGGGGAGGCTTGTGCCTTGTTCAGTCTCTGTAGTTGCTTAATGGAGGAGCCAGAATTCCAATCCAGCTGTGTTTGTCTCTAAAATGCATGCTCTTTCTTCTGTATCAAGATTACTGAAGCATTTTGCAGCGCAATATCCGCATAGATAAAATAGCGAGGATGTTAATACTTGTGGAATTGTTGAGTAGAGAGGTTATGTAGAGTTCACGGCATCCAGGAGGCTCCCGGAAAGTGGCAGTTGTGATCAGAGCCACAGTATGATTTACGGAGCCCCAAGCACTTAAGTCTTCGTGGGCCTGTTCCTTTATTAAAAAAAAAAAAAAAATTACAAATTCTATCTTAAGACTGTGTTCATATAAAGAAGAGTATAATCAAATCTGGATTTTATTCATTTTTTCTTTTATTTTGAGAGAAATTAAAACATGGTGTGGGCCCTAGGCACTGGGGCTACTGTGCCCAATTATAAGTCGGCTGATAGCATCACAGGCTGATTCTCAGCCTCAGGCCAATGGCTTTTTCTTTTGTGGATCATGTTACTGTTCTGTCTATGCCCTGAAATGTGAATTCTGCTCCGCAAGTGTGTATGGGTGAGTGTGTGTATTTGCTGGGAACGAAAATCTGTCATCATGGGCATTAGCTGGACAGATGTTCTCAACAATGGATGCTTATAAGGATGGCTCTTGACTGATTAGTCTGGCTTAGGCCATTTATCATGTACTTTTTCTGGTATTTGACGTATCTTAGCACTTTCAGACTACTTGTATTCATATTGAAACTTATTTATAGAAAGGTCTGGAGTAGTTTCTCACTTTTTTTTTTCCCCTTTACTGGTAAGACCTGGCAGCTGGTTTTGGCCTCGTGTGGACCCCTCTGGGTCTTCTCTGGATCGGAAACTGGTTTCCAGAGCAGCAGCTTCTTGCCTGGTACTGTGCAAATCCACAACCAGAAACTGATTCTAATCAGCATTTCTCAACATTGAGAAAGAAACTTACGGTTACTTCAAACTCTATGGATTTGTGCCCAGTCTGTGTGCACAACAAGTTTGACTCCTAGCTAGTTTAATGACTTGGTGTTTTGACTGGTTTGGATTGCAGACCTCTCTGGGAGAGGTCTTTTGCATCTTCTCAACACCTAGGGATTTAATAAATTCTTGTTGATTGAATGAAGGAATGAGGAGCTGGCAAAGAACGAGTCAGTTATGCCGAAGGTGCCAAATGAATTGTGTTTAGACTCAATCCATTAAAAAACCAGCCATTTGGGTAAGGCCCCTACTCTTTCCCCAAAGTTCAGACTTTGAGGGAGACCTTTTATAATCTTACCAGGATCCAGGCTATGTTCTTTGATCAGTTAAGGGAAGAAATACCGACTGTCAGGCATAACCCAAGATTTTGGGAAGCCTTCCACAGCCATGTCTGAACCCCAGTGCTCCAAAAAGGTTTTATCCCTCCTGTGGATGGCAGACAATATGCTTGCCGATGCAGCCGGTGATATAATTAAACTTTTGACCACATGCATGACTTTAAGCGAAAAAGTGGCTAAAGCTCTGTGTCTAACGTGATTGAAGGATAGAATCCGATGCTGAGGCTCTTCCAACTAATCTCTCCTTTCAGAGTTCTCTAGAAACAGCCCTTCTGGGGGTCCAGAGTTTACAATAAGACCCTTTTATACTTAAAATGTCAGCAGAACACTAAGACCAGCTCTTCCCGATACACGAAAGGGTAAGCCTGTCCATTCTTCCCTCTTGACATTCGGTCTAATTCCATCCCAGATAAGTGGGTGTTGGTTGTAATCCAGCTGGAGTGGGGCATCCTAAAATTTCCCCATTGGGGTGTGCCATTTGGATCTAACCCTTATCGTTAAAACTTCACTGGGTTTTCTCTATCTGAAAGGGGAATATAGCTCTTCTTTTCTTGGCCCACAGCAATAGCGGATATTTAGATTTCATAGGAACTACGAAATGTTGCTCATAGACAAAACAGCCCAGCCGAGAAACTGACTTCATCTGGGAATGGCAGATTTCCCGTTTTCCCAGGCTCCTTTCTCAAGCAAGGTTTGAGTTTTACGTTCACAATCGGCTTGCTTCAGAGTGACCAGGTGGCCGGAGTGCCTCTGAAAACCCCCTCAGGGCTTGAGGAAATCTGTATTGGCATTTATGTTAGTCATTTTGCAGGTGAAAGGTACTCTGATTTCCATTTCACAGTGTGATCGGCTGCCAGCCAAGGGTGAAAAAACTGGTGCAACTGGCCACTGGATCTATTTGAACTAAGAGTGAAATATACATACTTGGTATTCTGGTAAAATTCTCTGACTAACGCTTAGATAGAGGGACAGGTTGAAACAGGGTTCTGTGTTTTGGCCCAGAGATAATCCTGGAATGTGAACCTATGGAGTGAGGAAGTTGAGTGCGCCGTGACATAACTATCACGTGGGGCATCAGAGGAAGGGTTTCATCCCGCCTAAGTATTGTACAATCCAAGCAGTTCTCCTGAGATTCTGAAGGAAGGAGGCTTAGCTTTCTGGGGGGTTAAGGTTACTCAACAGTAAGGCAAGTTTCTCTGGTCGTGTTCCCTCATCTTCCTGAACCTAAGAAGTTGGAGATGAACAGCTTTATGAGATTCTTTAGGAAAAGCCACTGTTGTATTTTCCTATCACTCAAGTCTACCCCAACCTGATAGGTAAACAGATTGTTCATTGATAGAGTCATCTATACAGCCTTTATTTTCATGGGTAAGCTTATGATCAGGGCAATATCTGAATTAGTCTTTTCTAGGACAATTGAAAGAAATGTCAGTGTAGTTCCTGATGATGTATTTTTAATGTAATTCTTTTGTATTTGGCATGATTCAAAATTGATTTTATGAATACGGCTGCAGATTAACCTTTCTGTAACAGGCTGGAAAAAATGATCACTTGAAAACATAGTGCCCCCTAATAGCATTCTTTGTAGCAATCAGAGATAATCTGCTTGTGTGCAGTCAAGTTATTAGCTCATTTCCTTAAGCCGTTTCCTAAACTTGTTATCTGATTGCCGGGATGGTCCCACTTATTGGATTGAGGGATAGTTCCTTTACTGGATGTAACTTTTCTCCGTTAAAAAGAATATGATACTTACCATAGAAATGGACATTCTGTTAGAGTACTGTAGTAAGAATAGGAGACAAGGAAATATTCTTGGAAAACAACCCATTTTGTACCATGCAATGCCTTTGGACAACTACACGTCTGTTTGAGACGAGTTCTGGGCTGTCAACATTTTGGGCAGGTATTCTTGACTGAGTGTTTAACACGATCATTTAAGTTACTGTTTGCCTGGCATTTCTTCTTTAAGGAAATGAGGCAGTTCGCAGAAAAGAAATTAAATAAATCTCTTCTTTTTATCGCCTTGGAGATTTCCACGAAAACTTTTATTTCTGGGGACCACTAAGTATATTTGCTATCTGCAAATGCTGATGTTCTTTTAACTAAATGATTTTGGAAACCAGTAGAAGTAGGTCATGCTAAATAGGCAGAATCCTAGACCTGTGTCTTTTTCCTTTTTGATCTCTCCTTCCCTGATACATTGAATTTTTACTACAACTTTTAATTTCTTTGGTCCGGTTTTCCTAGTGGGCTGCAAAGTCCTTGAGGGTAGGGACCATGTGCCATATTACTTGCTTGCATTGTGCAAAGTAGGTCTAAAATAGAGTGTTTTATAGTTTTAAGGATCTCAGAGATCATGACTCACTTGCATGGGGGAAAAAATCCACCAAAATTTACCACATTTCACCAGCTTACAAAAATATTAATAGAAATAATAAACTCTACCTAACAAAGTATCCCTAATATTTTATGAACTAATGGGTAAAAAGAAGTCTGCGTATCTTCAAAAGGTTTCTAGGAAACAGTTTTTTTTTCCCCTTCAAAAAATAGCGTGTGTCCCAGGGACCTCAGAACAAGCCAGACCTTCTGGCGGGCGGGGGGTATCTAGTTATCTTTCTGCATTTTAAATGCAGCTGAATGTCCTTAAACATTTTACTGGAGTCAATCTGTTTATAAAATATGGTATTTTTCCTGATTCTTCAAGATCTCTTCCTGTCTGCTGGGGGAAGAATCTCTTTTTTAAAGATTAAGGGCTGGTTTTCACCCCTCGGATCTTGTTGACTAACCACTTGTTATATTTAGACCTCCAGTACAGGACCAAAGGAAAATTCTGTTTTTATTCTTTGTTGCATTTGAAGAATTAATGGGAAAGAACATCGCGCGTTGTAGGAAATGATTTTTCATGTTAGCATAGCAAAGCAAAGCAAGTGCCCTCTGCTGTGGCTTTTTACCATATTAGACAGGGATGTCCTTCAACGTCTTTGGTGATGATGGGCATAAATCAAATTGAGAGCAGTGGTATGTAGTGAATTTAGCACAACTGCATTTTTTAATATGTAAGTAGGCTTAGGTTTTTATCTCTCTTATCTTAAGCCCCGTCAAGATCAAACTCAAGCAAGCATTCACATCCACAATTGAATCTCACCAGCCTTTTTCTTTAAGTTAACATTAGTTCAAACTCTCCCCACTGCTTCTGTCAATAGATCTTTTAAAGGCAGGCATTAGAGTTAAGTTTGCCTTAGTCTTTTTTTCCCCCCTTCCACAGCTTCAAGCCCAAGGGCTTCTTTTAATAGGCATTAGTGAAGGCCCAGAATTGAGTAGACATTTGTGAAGGAGACTTGAAGTTTGGAACAGAATTGGCCTTTATAGTTTTTCCATGGGGGGAAAAAAATCTTCTTATGAGAATAAAGGCTGCCTACTAATCTGCTACCATCTGGAGAATGGAGAAGCCAGAGGTTGTTGGCACCAGGTCACATCCCTTATGTAAACTGTCAAATTCTTTTCATATTAATGGCATATTGAGCTTAATCTAAAGGGTTTTGGAATCAGTCAGAGCTTATTTATTGTTTTTTTTTTTTTTTCTGCAAGGGAGGGGTCTTAGTATTGTTACAATATGAGAAAAAGACAGTATCCAAAAAAAGAGGTTTCGATTCGTGAAGGACTTTCCCTCATACTTACACATCACTTAGCATTTAGTGAGGTTTGATGCCATGATAAAATCCTCAGAGTTTTTTCCAGGCAACTTTTTTCTACTAGACCTTATTAAGAAAAATTTGACTACATCTTAAGTTCAATAAGAAGGCCAGTCGATAGCTACCATGCTTATCCCCACACCTGAAATAAAGTAGTCGTGAGCCTGAGATTCTCTTTTTCCTCTAGATTATTTTGTACACATGTGCATGTGAGTATAAATATAGATGTGTGTTTTTGTGCTTTAGGGTATAATAGAACAGCTAAAATCAAACTGAGTCTAATGAGGCTTCTGCTCTTGGAGTGGCAAAGAATAAAAATCCCTTAGGTTTTGATTATGAAACCTTCAGCCTCCTTGGACACAGGGCCAAACGGATTGCAAATGCCTTGACAGCTCCATTCAAAACAGAGGCTTATTCCCCAAACTGGTATGGATTGATTTTGTTCATTCTAAAACAGTTCTGCTCTCCCCTCTTGCAAATAAAAATAGACCCACACGCTCACTTTCAGACCTTTTGATAGGTAAAGATTGAACTCTCTAAACCACAGCATGGAAGCCCAAATAATCATGTTATTCCTGGGGATCCACATCTACAGTACAAGCTTTAAAAAAAAAAAAGTGGTGAATAAAAGCCACTGTTGGATTATATATTGTCCACATAGGCTATTTTGGCACAAAAACATCTAACGGTCAATAAATGTGCAATGAATAAATAAATAAAAGAATGACTACCAACCCCCTTCACCTGGACAGTCATTTGGTTGCATCAGGAACGTGAAGAAATGAAACCTAAAAATTCCAGCAAAGTTGATAACATAAGCAACAAGCACTGAGATTTCCAGCTTGGGGAAATTCTTTTTAAATTCTGAAATGAGAGCATTTGTCCTTGGGGCCTATATTCCGCTGGTACTTCTTACCCCCCTGGTTTGATATGTAAACCAGAAAATGAAAACCAGACCAAATGACCCAAAGGAGATGAAGCATGTTTGTTTTGCCCATTATATTTCTCTGCTCATGCCTAGATGCCTTGCCTTTCCTGTCCCCTGTGTTTGAAGTTGAGAGCTGGGAACAGACAAGAGATCGAGGTCCCAGGGAAAAGCCAAGTTCAGCCTGAGCTGGTGAACTTACTGAGACTAAGGGCAGATAATGTGAGCTAAAGATACTCAAGTGTGACATTTGTGCCAGTACGGGAGAGACCCACTAGGCCTTTACAAACAGGTTTCTCTTTGGTTGTCCTAGCTGATGGAGCCTAGCTGAATGTGTTGGCAGTTTTTCTTAAAGAAGCGTCTCCAATTGATGACAGTGGAAATGAGCTTATGCAGAAGCCTGTGTTACATAGGATTTTCTGCGGAAGACCTTGGATGCTATGATTTTGAGGAAGACCATTGTAGGGGGGTCGTGAGCTGATAGGACACAACATCAAGGTGATTTTGTAAGAGCCCAACAGCAAAGAAATGGAAAAGAACTGGGTGAAAAGGAAGGGAAGTAAAAACTTGGGGAGAACGTGAAAATCGCTATGTGTGTGGAAATACGTGAAAGAGAAACAATGGAAATGCAAAACTGACTTTCATCTTATATTTTGTTGGCAGTAAGTTCTGCATTTAATGTTTGAATGCATTTTAATCCAGTGCCACAGTGTCATGGGCCAAGGATTTAAATAATTACCATTAAGAATGTCATGATAAACTCTTGCTTTTAAAAGGGTAGTCAAGATTTCCTCTAGTGAAAAAGCACTGTATATGCAAGTGATAGAAGAATCTTTTGATGGTCCCTTTTGTGTCATGTCCCCCTCCTCCGGCTCCCCAACTTTCTAAACTTCTCACATGCAAAACAATCAGGTTTGTATTCATTCTTTTCAGCCTGCTTGGAATTTATCTGACTGCACGGAACCGTGACTGGACAAAGATTGTGGCTTTGGGCAGTGACTGTGCTATGAGGGGACCCTTTGCTCCTTTGTGAGCCTTACAAGAGACTAGCTTTGCCTAAGCTCTTTGCCCCTTCCTGGCCTCCAAAGTGATCTGCAGGCTGTTTGGATCCGGCCCAGGAGGCGGAGTTCAGCGCAGCGGCCAGCAGGGGGTGCCCTTGCCAGATAAGAACAGGTTTCTCTGTGCCAAAACAACTCAAATCAGGTTCTCTGCCAGGCTGGCCTTTTTAGTCAATTTGGCCCCGGAATCGACCCCAGAAGCATTTTATTTTGCCCTCTCAGGTCCTGGCCCACACCTGTATGACTGTGCTGTCCACATAGCTGTTTTCAATTTCTTTTTGTTGTTAACAGTAGGCTGTGTGCTTTGCTATCGCTGCCGTCGGGTCACCTTTTACTGAGAAAGTGGAGAGTGGTTTTCTTTCCCTCTCCCTGTATCTCAGGTCAAGTTGAAGGGCACAGTCACCTGCAGGGAACAGGACCGAGTGTGTTCATTGAGCATTTTGCTGTTTTACATGACCTAGCCATAAAGGAATGTCTATGGGAAAGGAAAAACCTGTTTCATAACGCAGTAGCAGAGCTTTGTTTTCTCCCATCAGGGTGACAGCCCTTTGGTTCCTGCCAGTGGGTATGCAATGGGAAGGTGGGGAAACTGGATCATGAAAATTCCACGGGCTGGTGATTGCTCATTCTTTAGCCTTGTAGCCAGGAGGATACCGTCTGGTTCCCAGGGTGGCTCAGTGCAGTCTTTAATTCTTTAATTCAGGGAGCCCAAACCTATGTGATTAGCATCTTATTCTTTTAAAAAAAAAAAAGAGGATGACCCTTGGCAGATTTTGAGCAGCTTCCACATAGTCTGGTGGTAGGGGGTGATTTGAGGAAGTGTTTTGTGTCTGGAATCCCAGATTCAGTGTACTTGTTTACAGGACTGTGCTGGGTAATGCTTTCCCCAGACAGCGAGCCATCTGCGCAGGGGACGTTCACAGCACACACCCGGGGCTTGTTACCACAATGTGGTACTTCATGACTGAGCCTTTTCTTGAATGCCTGAGCCACTAGGTTCCTGTGCCCTCTGCCCCACGTTGGATTACAAGCTGCCCCGACGCTGGAGCCATTCCCACTCCGGCTGGGGCTGTCGAGAGAGCAGAAACCCTACAGCAGGTGCTGATGCTTTGCATGTCCCTATGTGCAGGCGCCTAAGCCGGATTCCCCACTCTCTTGCTCACTGCCCCCCAACCCCTGCTGCCCCATGTTGTCAGTTCTTAGATTAGTTCTCAGGCTGCTGCAAATACTGATGCATTGTCTTTCAAATAGCGGGGGGGGGGGGGGGGGAGGAGGAGCCCATATAACAGGTTCCCCCTGGGGAGGAATGTGAAATCACCGAGCTGTTATCTTAGTTGCTTTTCAGAAGTCTGTGTGCAGTCAGTCTATCTTGGCTTATTTTTAGCTGAAGCTAGTTATTTAATGGCATCAATTTTCTTTGTTTTCAAGCCCCTTTAAGTAACTCTGTGATATTTCAGCTGTCTGAGGACATAGAATCAAAGCTTTTTACTATCTATTGGGTCTTATTTTGTTCACATAAATTGACCTGTTGTATGTAAAACAGGGTTCTGAAATTGAATTTTTTTTTTTAGAAGCCGACTTTTTTTTTTTTTTTTTTGGTCCTCTCTTCCTACTCCTAACAAAATCATTTCATTTCTGTACCCCTAACCCCTTTTCATTTTAAAAGTCATCTTTGGAAGCTGTCCTTCCCAGAGCCTCATTGTTCATGAATTATATTGTGAATCCATTTGGACACCGACCAGGAACTTGCTATAATTGCTCACATGCAAGTAAAAGCTTTCTCCGTGTATTAATTAGTTGATACAAGGGATTAAGATGATTACATGAAAGGCATTGCTGCTTCCCTCTGAATAGTTAGACCAAGGTAGGTGCCAAGGCATCATTTGATCCCATTTGCTCAGCATGTTCCCTTGATAAAGGCACAGAATTTGAACAGTGAGGTTTCCTGAGGCAGCAGAATATGGGGATCATTTGGATTCACTGTTTCTGTTGATGTGAAATGTGGGATATTAATCAAGGCTAATTACATGCACTGGGTTTGGAACAAACTGAAGGCCAGTTCAGGGCACGTTCTCCATGTAATTACCGACTTTAAGGTACCAGGGTAATTACTAGAAATTAGAGGTCCTTCCTTTATGGGTCTTGCCTCTCAGAAAGTGGAAACAGTTTCGTTAACCATTAGGAGGTAGCTTTCTGCGCAGAGTTTGTGTTAAACAGATACAACCGGCTTTTAAATAGGTCTCAATTACGTTGTGTCAAGTTTCTGGAGGTAGGGCAAGAATCCAGGTAATTCTGGCCTATTTTTCTCCTTGTCCGAGATCTTTTAATGTTTGCATTCAAAGTGAAAATTAGTATATGCTTGGTTAAGAAGAAGAATTTAATAGTTCATTGTCCTTCTCTAGCCGACCATTTCCTCTAGTATTGTATTCTCTTAAAAAGGTCCTTGGCAATGCTTGCTGTTAATAAGTTTAATACCATCCTTTTTCCTTGAAAAACAGTAGCGGTGAGTTGCTTCATAATGTGTAAGCTTCTGAGAGTACAGCTGTCACATCTTTGTTTTGGTTTGGTTGGAAGGGCGGGGTTTTAAGGTGCAGTTCCTAGAGGTCTGGACTCCCCCCCCCCCCCCGCCCCCCGCTGGAGACCGAGGGAGTGAGGGTTCCTCTCTAGCACAGCAGGCTCCAAAAGCTAGATTCTTGTTCCCTGGGATCGCTAGCAGCCAGCGGCACAGGCAGATGGCTTACACTTGCCAATTTGATGACTCTTCCCAGGACTCCGAGCCCAGAGAGAGGGACACAGAGAATCGTGGACACTTGAGAGCTCCCTCCCTTGGCCCTGGCCTTCTGTGTTTGCTAATCGGGGGCAGCTGTGGCAGTGGAGTCTCAAGTCCAACAGCTCAGTAGGCAACGTCCAGGAGTGGCCAGAATTGTTAGCTTCTGTGGCTGCTAACTTAGGTTTGGGCCCATTTCTGTCTAATACCCTAGTAGAATTTTTGCGGGAGTCCATTTTCTTACAGGAAACACCATTTCTTAAGTTCACTAGAGTTGGCTTCTCTTGCGACTAGTATAAGCACCATCGTGTCTGTATGCCCATCTTGGGATTAAGATGCTAAGCATACACACACACACACACACACACACACACACACGTCTGCTATGGAACACATGCATACCGTGGATGTCTATATGCATAAGTATGTATATATGCATGTGTTTACTATGAGGGAAAGGACTTGGTCTCTAGGTGGAAAAGAATCGGCATGCATGGGAGAAACTAGTGACAAAAGTTAGACTTCTGGCTGTCCTTTGTAAGGACTCTCAGCACCAGTTGTCCTCACAGATCTGCTGCTGAATCTAGAAACCAAGGTAGATTTGTAAAAATAAGTGGGGCTCACGATAGTTATGCAAAACTGAAGTTTTACTTTGTGGAAAAGATACATTTTATATCAAGGTTTCGATAACATGTTTCAAGTAGTTGATTTCATCATAAGCCTCAAACTAGCAAATTCCTGTCTTCTTTCTGTTGGCACTTGGGATTCTCTCACGTGTTACAATTCCTGTGTTCTCAGTCCAGGGCAACTTTGCTCAGAGGCACCTGGGCACATTCCTGACTGGAGTCTGAGGATGGGCAGTGGAAGAAGGAGTGATTGCCTGTCTCGGCTGAAGCAGTTGAGGATGGCAGCCGTGGGGTGCCCTGTGGTTCCATTCTTCCCTTTTGTTTTTAACCCTTTCATTTTTGTATCTGTGCAGCGATGCTCGTGGACGTTCCTTCCCCTTTCCTGCGGGACACAGTGATGCTTGTGTCCTCTCTGTGGGACTTCACAGGCTCTGCCCCAGTCCAGCTATCTCCCAGTTCTCTTTCCTGGCTCTCTCATGGGCTGTCCTCTCCCCGCGATCTTTGTCTTCCTTCTTTGTCTCTTGTGCTGCTCCTCCCCTCCCCTGTAGGAAGGTGGATGTATTGATTATATCCGTGGGAATGTGTGTGTATATATGCAAACTTGAGTGTCAGTGTTAGAAACACCCTCTTCATTCCAAGCCTCTTGCTGTCTTGCCAAGAACGCCTTCTTTGCCTTCCAGTGCCCAGTGCCACCAGTATAGCCTAAAAATTCCACATAGACCTCAGACTGAGTTTTCCTTCGCATGCTCTTCATGGAGCCTGGTTATTGGCCTTTTAAGGTGAATAGTTCTGTTTCCCTTGTGGGATCAAAGAGAAAGTTGCTGGAGCTCTGTGTGGGAGTGTCTAGCCTTGTCCTCTTAAGAGCCTTGGGTGTCTTGGTTTCAGGTATCCCAGCCTGGGATAGGAGTGGTGTGCTTTGTCTCCAACTCTCTTTACCTGGCATGGTGTTCTCTCATCTTTCCAGAATAGACGACTCGCTCAGGTCCTAGGGCCTGAGTATGTGTACACACTTGTACAACACATACATTCCACTTAGAGCAGCAGGGTAAGCCCAAGGTCATGGGCGTAAAATAACAGAAATGGGAGGCAGAGTTGTTAAGTTTGGTATTTCTTTTTTCATTATTCCCTGCAGGTTCCCCCCATATATTCTTTTAAAAAACTGATTACACATTTTTTTCTGCCCTGAAATTTAAAGATTTATTTCATCTTTGGCAATAAAAGAAAGGAAGTGGAATTTGGTCTGTGGGGACTTTTTTTCTACAGAATATCAGTGACATCATGGAATGACCAGAGTCCTACTTTTTATTAAAGGACACATGGCAGGTTTTGATACACATAGGACAACCCTTTCTCATCCAGCCTACTTAAAATAACACGGATCTTGTTTTAAGTTCTTTTAAACATTTTCTAAAAGTTGAAGTGGCCATTGGATAAAATTCCGTGGATTTTTTAAAAAAGCAAGTATTAACTGATCAAATTCAAATGAGAACTTAAAAAGGGAGACTGGAGTAAGAAGTTTATTGTGGACACTGAATTTTTTGCTATCATTATTCTTGAGGGATTAGCCAACATTAATTAAGAGAATTATGAAGGATTGCGTTTAGGGATGTACTTGGAAGTATTTATTGCATAGCAGGAATAAGGAATTTGATCAATATTCTTTTCCTTAATACTTTCACACTTTTGTAAACCTAACGGGAAGAGACCCAAAGCTTAAAAGTGAAACGATATTGCAGGCAGTGTTTATCCTCTTCTGCTTCTTGTATGGTTGATAAAAGTTGACTGATAGGATTTGAAAGGAAGCTGGGAGTCTTTTTTGGTACGTGTGTGATGTCTCTAAAGCTGCAGTAATTTCGGGTGCTCCCTCTTGTGAATGTGGACATACGCATGACAAGGAATGCAGCATTTAGGTATTCGCAAAAGCGTTGGAGAGGATAGCTCTCTTTGGTTTGGTTTGGTTTTTAAGCTAAACTATTTTATTGTGTTTTATTCCAACCTGCTTTTAGTAAGCTGGAAACCATCTCCACTGACCTCGCCTTTTCCTTTACGTTTGAACCTTCCTGGCAGAAATGGCTTGTCGATAGAGTCCAAGCTAGTTCATTCCTTTTGTGTGTGGAGAATTAGACACATGAATGCCACAAATTAATCAAATGTAAGTCTAGAATAGAAGGCTCTCAGCCACTAACATGACGGTGAAAGCCACTTTGAATAAGAGGGAAAGGACCCATCAAATATACATGAAAAATGGTGAGTTTATGAAGGCCCCGGGATTGTTGGGCTTGACTAGACCTGCATGCCCCCACTTAGGGGGGCAGGAGCAGAGGGTGGGGGTGGGAGGACCACCAGCCCTGAGGTGGGGTTTTCTTTTTTAAATGATCTTCTTCCATGGAGGGAAGCTTCTGGGAGTATCAATGAGCCCCTTGCTGAGGCAGGGTTGGAGGTCAAAGTGCAGGGCCAGCTGCCAGCCTTCCTGAGGGACAATAGCAAAGCCTTTCTGTACATATGACAAAAGGATATTTCCAAACAGTGTTTTTAGACACCGAATGAAACAGTGGTTAAATTAAAATATGCAGCATCATGTAAAATTAACCTTTTCGCCTCCCTCCTCTTTCTTAGAGTTCAAAGTTGGTTGGTTCTGCTCTTACTTTCTGATGTCACTCAGCTATTGTGTGATATACAGAACTTGAATCACTTAGCCAATTACATTATAAAAAAATGATGCCTCCTTTAACACTTACAAAAGAATGTGATAAAGGGAAAAGTTTCCTTGCGGTACTTTTGTGTTCAATATACCTAGCTAATGCTTCTGTAAATGGGGAAAAAATACCTGTTTCTAGATGGGCGTAAATTATATATTAGTTAGAACAAGTTTTCTGGTGCAAATGGTGAAAACCTAATGTAGCAATATAGTAATGTGATTGAATTAAATACAGTTACGCACAGGTATTTCCCAGAGAAACACTGAAAATCAAAAGCTAACCTATGAAAATATTAATAAGAATTAAACAAGTATTTATGCTGAGATGTTCCAGATCTGCATTTGATACTCACGTAATTTATGTAAAAAAACAGAGATGAAATGGGAGAAATCCTAATATTAATGTAAAAACAAAATGAAAACTTGGCTTCTAAGTCGCACAGCATAGCTACATGTACTATTTTCCTGACTCTATCTCGATGAAATTGAAAGTTATCCGTAAAAATATTACTCTGTGGTCTTTCAAGCCATATTTTTTGTTCCCGGTGTGGTTTAAATTTCATATTATGTTTATTTTTTTTTAAATTCTCTTCGTCCTCACCCTGAAACCACAGAAGGTTTTCGGTGGAAGGGAGAGTATTATATCACACTTCCTGGTTGCTGCCAATTAGTTCCAGTGTGGACTTTCTTTGTGGCTTTCTGTTGGAATGATACCATATTATTGGTCTTCGCATTGGCCAGAATAGTTCAAGTTTTCCATTTTCCCGCACCAAGTCCCTGAAAAGGTCACATACAGCCTACCTAGCGGCCAAGCATACATGCTGGGGGGCGGGGTTGGGGAGTGTGGGGGAATGTGGTTTGTTGGGAAGATGATGAGGAGTGGCATGTGTGGGCTTTTTATGTTCAATCCTTAATAGTAAACATTTTTGGAACTCCTCCAGCCAAAGATCTGATTCTTAGTTCAGATGGTGGTAGGAAATGAGTGCTAGATACTTACTACCATGCATCCTTAGCTTATTAATAATGCTAAATAAGAGAAAGGACCCTTGAGGAAACTAGAAGAGGATGAGGACCAGGGCAAGAGGCCCTACTGGGACCTGTCTGTGTCATTCTAGTGGTACTTTCAGAAGACTTAGGTCGGACTATCATCTGATAGAGAGCAGCAGCTCAGAAAACTAGTCAAATAAGAGGATCTCAGCTGTGGTTTTTAACCATCTTCAATAGCGAGACCTTTGACAGACATTCGCTGGGTGCCTACAATATTCCTTGCGGTTTATATCCGAATAATGGGAATAGGGCAAGCAGACTATCATTCATTGAAAGCAAGACTAATATAATTAATACCATCAAATATATATCACGTGTTGCTGGGATTTAAAGAAAGAGGAAGTCTCGTGGAGGAGGTCAAGAAAGATTTCCTAGTAGAGTTGGGTGTGAAATACTAGGATTTTGAAATTCAGAGTGGAGGTAAGGTTAGAAGCCAAGAACAAGACAGAAAGGAAGGTCTGCCTTTAACCATATTTTGTCAGGCCTATTTGCCTGGAGCATTTCCAGGGGGTGTGGTGGGAGCGGGGTGATGGATTTATGCAAGACACTTGGGTAAATAGACCCAGCTGCTCAAGGCTGGGAAGCAACAGGTCCTGCAAAGCGTCCCTCTCCACCCCCTTCTCCAGAGATGTAATCCTTTGGGAACACAGTGGTTGAGATGCTCTGACTAGAGCATGGTGGGGGTAAACAGTGGCCCATTGAGGAAGCGCTCAGACAATAGACTGCGAATTGTTTGCACCAGGAGTGGGGTGGGGAGCTCTGCTGACTTTTGAGCAGGACCCTGATGTTTTGCGAATTGCTCCTGAGAAGGAGTATTCTTGTAGAGAGAGACTGGACTTGAAAAGCCAACTGAGGAGGCTGCTGCAGTCGTGTAAGACAGGCGTGTGAATTTGGATACAGGTTCTTAGGAAGGAAAGGAAAGCAGGTGTCCCAGGACCTGGAAGGGGAGGCATCTGCCCACAGGTGGGGGCACAAAAGGAGCAGGTGGTGACATCTGCATTTTAAGGATGGAACTGGGGATGGGGGTGTTGGGAGAAAGTCAGACTTGACTTCAGATTGAAAGCCGGGACGAGGTGTTGGTGTGGAATTCATCAAAAATGGAAAATAAGAGTGATCGCTTTTAAAAAAATTTCATCATAAAGAGAATGAACTGTTCATGAAGCCCTGTCTCTCCAGAGGACCTTGACTCTACTTTTTTTTTGCAGAGTTGGGTACATCTTTATGAGCGTGTCTGCGTCCATCTCATGACCTCATCACGCGGTGACAGGGCCAGAGGGAGATTATTTTCCTATCCCACCCACTTTCTTGTTGGTTTGTGAATCCACTGAAAATGAAGCCTTTCCCCTCACATTTTACAACTCAAACATTCAGCCCAGTAATTTAATGCTGGTTCTTCCAATATAAATATTACATTATGAGTATAATTTCCCATTATTACCACAAGAAATTATCTGGATGCTAAGAATAATTCGGCTTTATAAGGTCACACACCAGTATACTCTTTCCAAACCAAAACAGAAAAAAAAAAAAAGGGGAAGCTCTTCTTTCAGTTTTATTTCTTGTATGAGATTAAAAATGTCTTGAAGGAAGAGTCAGTCTTCTGCACAGTCTGTAGTCAGCAGAGGTTGGTACTCACTGTAGTCTAGTGAGTTTGGGTTTGGAAAGTGTTTCTTTTTTCTTTTTTTGCATAGGAATGCTCATTTATTTCCTATAGAATCTGTTCATTACTCTACGTCTAACTCAGTATTTTATTAGCTATGGCACCAGAAGAGAACACACCAATTATGCTATATTCTGACACACATATGTGGATGGTGACACACGCCCACTGACACACGCAGCCACATACACAGAAATCCACACACAGCGACACACATACACACAGGTACAGACACACACATACCCACATACACAGTGACACAGAGACCACCCCGCCACAGCAGGAGACAGACACAGACATACACAGAGACACACAGGCATACACACAGAGACACACACGCACCGAGATAAACGCATACATGCAGAAACAGAGACACAGAGACACGGTGGGAGGAAAGAACTCGATGGAATGATAAATGAAAATCTAAAAAGGCGGGCTTCATTTCACTGGCATTAATTTGGTAAATTATCCATAATTTATTAGAGCTTGTAAACATTGTGGCAAAATTTTTTGCCTTGTCAGTAATGAATTGCTCTATCATTAATTTTGTCAAGGGATCAAGAAACAACACTGCTGAGCTGAAAGAAAACTCACTGCACGTAGCGTGGTGTCGGGGGCCGGGGTGGTTCATGTAATTCAGCAATGAGTCCGTGTCTGCTTCCTGGCTTGGGGAAGGCTTCCTCACCGGAGGCCAGGCCGCAGCTGCCGTGGGGGCCAGGATACGCCGGCCTGGATGGGAAGTTGTGTGGTTCATAGTGCCTTGGGTTCGTGGCTTTGCCACTGTTCTGAGCCTCGTGACTCTAACGTGCATCCTGGGGAGAGGACTGGCTGACGTATTAATCTGTATTCCTATGTCTCCATGTACTTACAAGTGTATTCTGAAGCAGTAGATGGATCTTTCTAAAGTCCATTGAAATAAGGATTATAAAAAGAGGTCAGAAATTTCAATGAGAATATTGTAGGAGGAATCGAGTGGAGGAATTCAGAATATCTATTTAAGCATCAAATGTGATGCTTAGCATCCTGGTAGCTATGGGAAAAGAGAAACCTGATAATTGATATAGTTGTCATTTTCTCACGACCAAAAGATATTTGTTGCGTGGGTCTTAACATAAATGAGACCATTTAGGCCAGTAGCATTTACTTGGAGTTTTGTAAATTGTATTTTATGCCTGCTTATTAATTAATAGCACTCTGAAGACCAAATTCATGGCTTTGAGTTGTGATTCAGAGAAGTCCTTGCAGGGGAACAGGTGGCTGGTGTTTTCTAGTGTGCTGAGAAGGTCCAAGCGGTCTTAACTGGGTCGTCAGGCCTGAGAAGGGGTAGAGTTTAGGGAACCTAGAAGAGTGAACAGGGATTCTGTCCCTTGGACCGGATCTGTTTACTATCTAATGCTTCACCTGTTTTTCATGGGAGAAGTTAACTGAAGTTGAGTCCTCCTAGGGTCTAAAGCAGTTACCCTCCATTGCTGGAAGAAAGAGCATAGTCTCTAGAAACCTGATGTAGAGCTGGCTCTTCCATACATAACTGCAGACCTGGGGAGTAGGCTTCTCGGGGATGGCTAACTCTGCTGCACATTTAAGAATCTCATTCCAGAAGCTATCTAAGCAAGCAGCTTACATACCTGTGAAAGCAGTTAACATGGGTGAGGGCTGTCCCCACGTATTGTATGGGAGGGTGGCTGCAGAGGGGCAAGGAGCGGAGCCCGATTCTAATCCAGCTCCCGTTTTGACAAGTGATGAATCTGATATTCAAGGGCATTAAGCCACACATCCATGTCACCCATGTAGATCGTAGCGTATATGAAACTAGAAGATAGAAAAGTAGATAGCTTGACTTAACATTTGTGGCCATCCCAAAGTTGAGCAACCTTCAAAACAGCAGGTGGGAGAAGGCTCCAGTAGTTGAGTGGAAAGAGGGTAATAATAGTAAAAGTGTGAGTATTCGATTAATCAAAACATAACAGAGTATTTTCACTTATGTTTTTATACAAAGAGCCAAATTCACCTGCTCTCCATGGTGGAGACTACACAGTACTTAAACAGAAGAGGAAATTTCATCAGTTAACTCGTCACCTTGTTTAGGGAAATCAAGTAACCATTTCTTCTCCCTGTCCCTCTCTATATTACTTGAAAAGCTTCTGTTGGCCTGTTATTTTTAACAACATAGCCAATGACTATATTTATTTATTTATTTATTTATTTATTTATTTTTTTTTTTTTAAAGATTTTTATCTATTCATTTAACAGAGAGAGAACACAAGCAGGCAGAGAGGCAGGCAGAAGCAGAGAGAGGAGCAGGCTCCCCGCGGAGCAAGGAGCCCGATGCGGGACTCGATCCCAAGATGCCGGGATCATGACCTGAACCAAAGGCAGTTGCCCAACCAACTGCGCCACCCAGGCGTCCCGCCAATGACTATATTTAAATAAAAGTTGAAAATCTTTCATATATTGGCTGGTAAGCATTATGTAAAATTAGAAGTCGAAAGTAATTCATTCTTTTTGAAATATAAAAGTGATCTTTTTAAAATAAACTTTCAGTATAAGACACTTGAATCTTCAGTGTTGTAGCATTTGAGAAAATAGAGTATCTAGTTTTATATAACTAATACTCAGAATACCAAAGTGTTTTACAGTAACAATTTTGAGATAGGATCCAATAGGAATATATTATTCTCACAGCGAGCCTGTTCCTTTAGTCAATTTCATAACACATATTAAGCAAAGCAATATATATGCACAATCCTTGTTTCAGGTATATTCATGTTCTCAGATTTGGGGGGGAGCATTCAGAAAGAAGTATCTTTTTTTTTTTAAAGCCAATAAACTCCCTAAAGAATAATAGCTCTTCAGAGGCATCAATGTAAATCTCAATATTTATCTTTGCAGAGTGGTACATTTCTATTTTCTTTCAGTAAGTTCACTGCTGATGTCAGGATGGCTATAGGAAGACTCCTTCCAGAGGTGTAATGAATGACCTTTAAACAGCTTGATTTGAGACCATATTTTCCTTCAGAGAAAATACAAATACTCTTTGGATTTGTGCGTCTTACTTAAAACTTCCTGTGTAGTGAAGCGAATTTAAACGTAATCTGGTCTTTGATCAAATTTAAAGTTACCATTCTGTCACGAATTACATTGTAGGAGAGAAAAATAACGCGAGGGGAGTGAGGGGGGACCTTTAGAGAGTGCTCTATACAAACATCCTTATTGTCAAGAGGTATTCATTCATTCTGTCATGTTCTTCTGGCAGTAAATGCTCAGTGCTCATGATAGGCCTACTGCACACATGAGAGTTACGACCATTTAAGAAGAGTCATAATAAATGATCGGAAAATAAGTTCTCAGACAGCAGAAGTCACCGTGAGGAAGGGTTTTGGAGAACATGGGACAGAGCATGACTGTTAAAGTGGGGAGTGTCAAGAGGGACGGGTGGCCCTGTGGGGGCCAGGGGGACAACAGCCTGCTGCTTGGAGAGTTATGGCCAGCCTTGGCCATTCGTGATCCCTGTGATTCACTCAACCTTTGTCTGCATTAACTCCTTCAACCACAAGACGATCTCTAACATCTTTTCTTGCCATTCTGCCATATAAGTACCTGGACTGCAGAATTCTCTTCATGGCTACTCCTAATATTTTGCTAAAACATAAAAGTACGGGAACGTGTACAAGGAAAAAACCCTCCCATTAACAAACTTTGTGGTGTTTTCTTCCTTTAAACACAACCCAGATTCTTCGCCATAAGTACTTCCCATTTAGAAAAGTAATTACATCAAGGGAAAACTACACATTTGAACATATATGGCTTTCATTGTTACAGAATGACTGAGTCTAAATTGGATGATTCTCATTAATGAAAGGACAAAAAGTAAGTCAAGACATAATTAGGTCACAGCATATGACCATTGTGACTTGACCTTCCCTTTGTCCTTATCTGCTAAAGCTTTGGCCTTAATATGGACGAAGAGCAATTTAAATCTCTTTCCATTCCTATCCTTTTTCTTAGAGCAGCTTCAAATCTAAACCTCTAATAAAGAGAGAGGGATAATAAAACAGCACAGAAAGTATAATGGAAATTATATTGACTCTCACAGAAGTTTTGGAAGAGAAATACATTCTCTTCCCTCGGCTCTATAATAACATAATCATGGTAAGATTTCTACTTTGCTAGACTCAGGACTATTTGGAAATCTTTAATGAATATAATCAGGGAGTAAGCATTTAAAAATGACAATTTCCTGAAAGCCAGGAAATTATTTGCTCAGCATAAAATGCAAAAGAAAGGGAAAAAGAAAAAAGGCTGGTGATATGTCTGTTTTAAACTGCGTAATCCATGTATGATGGAGTCAGGAGTGGGGTTGGGACCTAAGTATTAGCCTTATCTTAGATGGCACCTTGCAGTGTAAACTTGGGCAAAGCACTTAATCTCTTCAGGGCTCACATTTTTTTTAAATCGCAAAATAATGACCGTAGCAAGTGTTTACATTTACCATGTGCCAAGCACCTTCTAGACACCTTATATTTGGTCTGTCCCCCCAGCAGCACTGTACACTAGTGCTCTCCTGCCATTGCAATTCAGTTCTTCCTTTACCTTGCCTAACATTTCAAGGAATATTTGCATCCCAGCTTCTTTCATTGGAAATCTGCCTTGGGAACCATTGGGCTTGATGGCCTTGTTTCTGCATCATTGTTAAAAGAAGCCAAATATTTTAGTTATTCAAAGGTGAACGCATTTCTAAACACATAGAGTAGTAACAAAACTTTAATATACAAACTATTTTGTTTTTAAAGGAACTCAGAGGAAGGTCATTTATTATTTTACTAAGCAAAATCTTTGATATTAAGAGGTTCCTTTCCTTATCCCTAGAGCACAGAGGAGAGCCGCGGCATGCAGAGGGAGGTCCTGGCAGAACATAGGAGAATATCACAGCTAACCAGGACTGCATTTACTTCTGTGTGTGTCAGCCGGCAAATACCTTCATTCAGATAGGGGGAAGCAAAATAACTGTTACCATGTTGTCCTAGGCGACACAGCTTCTGAATTCCCTTCAGCCCTCAGCATTAGCCACTGGGCTGCATAATTCTTGAGATAGCACTTAGTCCAGATTCAAGCCAGGATGCCTGCCGCCTGATCTTCATCCTTCCCTCTCCCATCCCTTCTCAAATGACAACCATTTACTGGGCACCTACCTCACACGTCGCTGTGCGGGGGGTGAGGGCTAAAACGTGACAGGTAACAAACATGGCTGCTGTCCTTAAGGTGGCTGAAAATTCAGTAGGGAAGTGGACATTAAGGAAATCATCATGCAAAGGGATGTAAGATTCCAGGTAGGCTGAGATTAATAAAGGAAGGATAGGTAGGTGGTGACAGAGGGGGATTTGGAACCAGAGTCTTGGGGTTTCGACTCAAGCAGTCATTTGATTTCTTCCTGTGTCACCACCTTGATTAGACCCATCTCCCACACAGTGGATAATTTGGGGGAGAGGAGATGTGCTGAAGGGATGTGAATAAGATCAAAATTTTGATCAGAATATGTCTTCGCGTGGCTTTTCATCATTGGGATGTGGAGTGACAAATTGGCTTCATGAAGGCATTGGTTCAGGTGACTGCCTCTTGCTGCAGACCACCAGGTTTGAGAAATTTATTTGAGACTTGTGGGCAGGGGAACAGAATTCTAGGCTGAAGGATAGAAAATGTGAATTTTACTTTGCGTTCTGTCACCCCACAGAGCTTTGTGTGATCTTTTGGTAAAAAACTATAGGGTTCTCATGATTAAAAAAGGAGGTATGTACACGGTTCATGCAATGCCTGGCATATAGAAAATACTGGTGAAATTTAGTTCTCCTTGTTACTAGTCGGTGTGGGAGAAACCAGGGTGGGTAAGACACTATACACATCAGGTTTTGATAGACAGAAAATGTTGATCCACAAAAAGGGCAGTTTGTGACCTATGTGCACCAAAGAGGAGCTACTGGGTTAATTTACCAAATAGGCAGTAAATGGTGTAGGGGTTTAGGAAGGGAATATTTGAGGGGAATAAAGATGTGGTGAAGAAAGAACATAATCAGTACGTCCAGCACCAAAGACTAAGTTGTTTGATATCCTGGAATGCTTGATCGTTATAGGGAGGGTTGACTGGTGAGCTGGGTCATGATACTTAACAGGGGCCCAAACGTTCAACCTATACCCCAAAGGAAGCTTTCCTTCCTTTCCCAGCCTCCTGAATGGAAGATGAGGAAAGACGGGAAAGAAACCTCTTGTTACTCTCTCTTTAAGATGGAGCTTTGCATTGTGCAGGTATCTTATAAAGAAGTTCCTGTCCATTATTTTCAGTTTGAGATTTAGTGAAGAGTTGTCCTAGGATCAGATGAGTCGTATATACTGCCGTTATAGGATGTGTGTATCTCACATCTAACTCGAAGCTCTTAGCCATTCTTTGCATTCCTTTCTTCTGTCACAGGTTAATTAAACTCCTGTGTGGTCAGCATTTACCTTATATGGCAGAGTGTTTTAACATTCCGTTTAAGATGATTAGATGAGAAGTAAACAGGTAGGAATTTAAATCGATGACTTTAAGACTCCGTGGCCGTGGAAAAAAAATAATGACTTTAACTGTGTTGAAAAATATGAGACAATCTCCATTCCCTTTCTTTCACAAAACGACATATAACCACAGACACGAGGGCACTAAGAAAATCTTGAACGTGGGTAACTGCACAAACAGGATTACCAAGCTGCACACTGACCCACCAAACAGATTAATGGGTGATATGTATCTGGCTATCTCGAGGTTTGGAAGGTGCACCAGAGCAAGATAATGAAATTGCCTGTCAGGTAATCTGATTTGAGAATTCCAGTCATCCTGAACTGGTGTGTGGGCTAATAAGCCAAGAGTTTGCCAGGACTCATTATTTTTTAAGCTGCTCTACTCTGTACATCTGTCTCGGCAGGATATGTTAGACAAAGTGTCCCGCGTAGAACAAGAGGCGGGGGACCCAGGAGAGGGCCAAGGTGACAGAGAATGACTGAGGCCCAGCACCAGATTGAGCTGAGCACTTCTCAGGTGTTCAGAGCTCAGCTAGAGACATGCACAGCTGCTCGGCAGACGGCACGCTGACCTCCACACCTCCCCGCTGACGGGAGCTGCTGTTGCAGAATCTCATGGCAATTGTCCCTTCAAAGGTGTGTCGGGGAGGCGTTTGAATCTTGGCTCTGGCAAAGGGTAACACTTGGACCTTGGCCAAGACAGGTCATTTTTCTGAGATTCAGTTTTCCTCTCTGCAACATGTGGATCATACATAGTGCCTCACTCGGGTTGTTGGCATTAAAACTCATCTCACACTACTTGGCACGTGAAAATTGGGAGGTATAATCAAAGGATTAGGTAAACGGAGGACTGTGCACATCACTGATGTTTTTCTTTGCTTGTCAATTTAGTTTCTTCCTACCACCTTTTCTCTGAAATGAGTGCAATTGTTCCCCCTCTCCTCCACTTACTGTTTCTGTGAGGATAAATAAACCTCATAATTATTTAATATTGGTATGTTTTTGTATTATTAAGCTCTTACATGTATTATGCAAATATTCATTGTGCTCATATCCGTGACATAGAAGAATCGCCAGCAGTAATACTTCTTTTATTTTGGGTACAAGATTCAACTAGAACATCAAAATGGGAGGATTCTTAAAAAGATGCTCAAAGCTTTAATTATTTTTCTTTCTAATACAAATGAGATGCATGCTTTTAATATACATCTGTTTATATTCTGGAGTAATTAATCTCTCCTTTCTGTAACTTGTTAACCTTGAAATATTTTATAGGAAAAAAAACTAAGATGCCTCAGTAAACGAGTGATTATTATCTGTACCACTTTAACCAGTGCTAGCAAATTACAGGGTGACCAGCTGGCTTTCTGGACATAAATTGCAACTTGCCTTTCTTCGAAGTAACACTTTATTCTGCATGTGAAATTTATTATAAAATCATTCCACCTTTTAACAATTATTTCTGAACTCGAAGGTTAATGTTTTATTGGCAAAATATCAGAAGAGATATTTTCATATCCCAGATAAAATAGCCATAAAAAAAAAAACCTGCAAAGATGGACAGAAAATAATAATGTGTGGAAGGACCTTTTAGGTGTAGGATTTTTTTTTGTTTTTTACTAAGATATTTAAATGCGTTCTCACTGACTATAAAGACTCCCACAGAATGATTATAATGTATACGTAATTTAGAAAAAAATTTAGTGTTTAGTATGCTTCACTTAGTAGACGGAAAACCATAAAAAACCAACTTCTTTGTTATGTATTTGGTGAATTCTGTAGAATTCTCTTGGATATTGAAGAAGATAATGTTAATAGCAATGGCCGAATGTATAGTATCCTGCTGGATAATCGCTCTACCACTAGGAGAAGGCAGTCTGTGTTAGGCCAATAAGAGCTTTTGATCAAGGTCAAGGTGTCTGCTGAACGTTAAAACTACTATACCTTGGGGAGATGTGAAATAGAGATGGTTTCTTCCCTTTAGGGATACAAAATCTAATGGATAGGTTTACTTGCTTTGGGGTTACTGTGGCCTTGACCTTTCGGAGTCGATAAGAGTCATCAAGCTTAGGAAGCAGGAGGCAGCAGGGCATTGGTGGAGTAGGGATGAGATCTTCCCTGGCTTCCATCTTTCTCCTTCTTGTTTCATAGACTCTTCTTCCCTGAGGTTCCAGCTGGGCCGCTAGGGATTGCAGAGCTGGCATTTCGTGCACATCCCTTCCTAGTGGGGGCTGTGCCTGCACACAGAGTGATAAGGTCCCTGAGGGGAACCAAGTCGCTGTCCTAAGTTTTAGGGTATTTAGTTGAATTAGGTCAGTGGAGATTCTGTTCTTTCCCCCATTACTCCTTCTTTCTTGGAGTATTTATAATACCTCATGGATTTCCCTTCTGGAGGGATATTTATATCTAAAATTTAATTCCTGAGAGGAAAGCTGTAATAGTAAAATAACTGGTTATTCATCCTTTCACACTTTACAAAGTGCCCTCACACACGTTGTCTCTTTTATACCCCAGACTAGCTCTCAGAGGGAAATTACTACCACCCTCATGTTACGGTTCATAGAAATTGTTGCTAAACGTGGTAGAGCCAGAAATTCAACCCTGAACAACTTTTCCAAGACGTGGGGGTTGGTCTTTTTCACTGCACCATGCATAGATGGTTATCTGTAATACCTGGTGCCCATGAACCATATCCAAACATATCTCACTCAAAATAAAAGTACCATATGATCCAGTAATTATGGTACTGGGTATTTACCCAAAGAGAACAATAGCCAAGGTAGGGAAGGTAACCCAAGTGTCCATCCATAAATGAATGGATAAAGAAGATATAGTATATATGGGTATGTAGTATTGCACCGCCATAAAAAAGAATGAGCTCTTGTCATTTGTGACAACATGGATGGACCTAGAGGGTATTATGCCAAATGAAATAAGTCAGAGATAGACAAATACCATATGAGTTCACATATAAGTGGAATATAAATAAGCAACACAAATGAACAAGTAAAGCCTGTTCTTTTCGGGGTTTCTAAAGTCTTCATTCCCTTGGCTTTGTAAAATAGAGAACTTTGTGAAGAATTCCATGATAGGGTGAAGCCCATTTATATGAATGATTTTTGGATGGCTATAACTTGAGTTGCCAGCATTTTTAATAGTGTCTGGTTCTAAGTAAACCCTAGCTAGTATTTCATCAATGGAACAGTGAGAATGGGTGACCTTGGGTCTAGGAGCCAGCGCTCTGAGTTGGATCTCTTCCCAGCTTTCTTCTCTCATGAGTTACCCAACCATTCTCTGGCTCCATTTCTTCCTTACATGGGAGTGGTAATAGTGTTTCCCTTCTGGGTTGCTTACCCATCAAATGATTTAACACATGCCTAGAACGATGCCTGCCTCATCATCAGCTGTCAGTTAATATTGACATTTATTATAATCATTCTTAGTATCATTATTGTCACTGTAGTTTTGTCCCCTCACACATCTGCTTACTGTCATGCACCATGCAGCTGGGAAGTGGAAACCTCTTGGGCATTTTCTCATTTTTCCCGGCAGAAGTTACCAAAGACCATGAGAATACTGCTCAGGGTTTGGGCCACAGAGAGTGGCCAGAAATGCTTATCTCTGTCAGAGCCGGAGTAAAAATAGTCATTTTTTTTAATGGTTGATGTACTTGGTAATATTAATAAAAAAAAGTTTGGATTTCAATTAAAAAATCAATCATAATGGAATAACTTTGTATGGTGACAGATGGTAACTACCATTTATTATAACTACATATGACTATATAATGGTGGAGAGAATTTTGTACTGTATATGAATGCCTAATCACTATGTTGCACACTTAATATAATGTATGTCAACTATACTTCAATTAAAAGTAAAAAAAATTAAAGAGATTGTCAGGAAAGTACACTTTTAGCTGACTGTGTTTGTCATAGGGGAAGAGTAGTAAGGGATTCTTTCAGCTTTGTAAGATCAAGCAGGCTTTTTTTTTTTTTTTCCTTAGCTTACATATTTTGCTTTGAGTTCCTTTTCAGAGTTAAAAGAATTAGCAAGTCTTAGATTTATCAGTACATGTTTTGCTCAAATTACGTAGGGAAATTTTAAAATAAACATTCAGAGACCCCCTTCGTTCTGATGGGACACGAATCCACGGTGCAGAAGAGTGAGCTGACCATCATCATGGCTACTTTGGTAACTGTTTCAGGAGTGGACCATCCAGTGGAGAGGAATATGGAGATTTGTAGGGAGTTGGGACACTAGATAGAAAGAGTCCTTGTATGGACGGGTCCCTAAATCCAGAGTCCAGGCATGTGGTCTCTGTTCCCATCGGCTGTAGCAGCAGCTGCTCTAAGGGAGACCCACATCGGGCTTTAGTTTTCTTGCCAACCAAAGGGAAACAATAGAACTTGTCATGACTATTGAAGACTGTAGTGAGAATCAAATGGGTTGCACATAAAACTGCTTTGAAAATTACCAAGCATTGGAGAGGCAGCAGAGTGTCACGCTTTGGAACAGCAGTTGGCAAACTACATTTTATGGATTATTTGTGGCAGAGCGTGTGTGTTCCATAAAGCCAGAAGTATTTACTCTGTGACCCTTCAGAAAAACCTGGCCGAGTCCTGGTCTGCAGCAGGGACTCTAGTGCCAGTTGGCTGGGTTTGAGTCATGGCTGTGCCATCTCCTGCACCCTTGGACTGGTGAATTAACCTTCTGTATCTCGGTCTCTTTACGTGTAAGATGATGATGATATTACCCATGTCCTGGGATGGCCAAGACTGAGATGAGTTCATACACATAATTATACAAGTAAAAAGCTCTTAGGGCCTTTGCCTGACACTTATCAAGGGCTGAATAGGGTTTATATGATAAAGTACTTTGCTAAGGTAGGCAACTGTTGGATTAAATGACAGCTTATATAGGATTCTAATTCTGTAACATCTGATATTTACATTCTAAAACTTTTAAAATTGCTAAATAGACAGTTATAGAAACTGTATTTCCCATTGTACCCAGTAGGAATACTACTGTAGAATACTGGTACCAGCATACTGGTATGGCTCAGGAGTATTCTTGCACTGTGGAAGTCACATTGCAGATTATTAATGGCATTTGAGGTGGCTTTAGCTGACACTGGGCTCCCTTTCAATGGTGGACAATTTGAAATAAAACTGAAATTTTGATATTCTGTTTGTATCAATGTCTAATAAAATGCATGCATTTTACTGTAAAATGGAAAATGGAACAAAAACTCTACGTGCCTTAAAAGTAAGGAACATCACATATATTATATCATTTAGCTCTCGGGCCAGTACTGCTAGGTATGTGGATTTTATTTCTTATTTGAGAAATGGAGGGAAAAATTGGAGCCCAGACAGAAGAGCCAATTTGCCTCAAGCGTAGATGGTAAGCACGTTAATCACTCTTCTCTACAGCACCACGAAAGAGAAATAAATTCCAGTTTCCTGTGTTCAAATCCCTACACTGCCTCTTAATATGTGAAGAAACTCCTAGATTATATAAATGGTAACATATTATTAGTATCATTGAGTTCAGTCGCATTAAACTAAGCATTCTGAATGAAGTTTCTTAAGTATGTTTATGTTAAATTGATGTTTGACATCTCTGAGAGGCTCGTTGACAAGAGTTACGTGTAGGGACCAGCAGTTCTGTGTACCTGTCGGAAATCAGAACACATCTACAAACATCTCTGTGTTTAGTGGAACCAGGTGTGAGAGCACTTGGCCTGCGATGAGAGTCATTGTAGAGTATTCTTTGCTAGTGTCTTGTCTGCTCTAAGAAGACCCTGTAACAAGCAGTCCCCTACTCGAGTGCAGTTTGCCGTCTGAAGAATGTGTGTAAGAGGCAGAAGTCAAAAAGCTTTGAAAGGTCGGCGATTCCTTAGAAAGACTGACTTCCGTTTCCAGAAGGCCATAAAAACTAACCAGTCCCTATTTCCATTTGGAAAGGCACTGTTTCTGCCTGGGGTAGGCAGCCCTGTGGATGGTGAGAATCTTGACAGCCTAAGGGCTCTAGAAAGGTGATTGTTCCTCATGACTGGAGATAACAGGGCTCAGGGTGGCCACACCTCCATCTGTGGCAAGGACCGTCCAGGGCCACCTGTTCCTCTTACCGCCATGAGAAACCTGGCACGCATCATGTTTTAGATGATGTCTGAAAAGCTCTCATTCTGCCTAAGACACTAAAGGATGCGGGTGCTCAATGTGGATGAGCACGAAATATGATAGTCCAAACCCATCTGTTCGCGAAAACCTCAGTTTACTCTTAGCCACTAGATGCTTATCTTTCACTTTCCATCTGCTTGGGGAGACTGGAAAGCTTCCACTTATTAGCTCTGAGTTTGGCAATTATGACCGTCCATGTTCTCATCTGTAAAATATGGATAATTCTTGACTGACCTTGTCTTAAAGACTTTGTGAGGATCAAATGAAATAATGCCTGTTTTATCTCCGTAGAAGGATTATGGCATGAAATTTTCTCCTGATTGATTACCAGGCACATGGAGATTGCTAAGGTTCCTATAAATTGGAAAGCCTCAGTCCTTTTGGACACTGTTAATTGTTAATCAAAAAGAAAAGCATTCCTGAAACTATCATGTGAACCAATTACCATTTGGGCTTAATTTTTTCTTTTCTTTAAAAGGTATCAGTATTACTATTTTAAGAAACATGGTTCTTTGGCAAGCTTCGAATGAAGTTTTTACTCTCCTAGAGTTTACTGGATAGAAAAATATCCATCCTGTAAAAAAAAAAAAAGTGTTAGGCACAAGCATGTATGTTTTCCCACTCAGCGTGTTAATTATGTCATTTTACTTAATTCAGCCACTGCTAGCTTGGAGATTTCTTTTATCTGAAGCATTTTCTCTCGAGGACTTTTTGGCTAGACCTCTGCCAGATTCCACTTTGCATTGTTGAACTTGGGGGAGTCCTAGTTTAACCACCGCAGTCCACGAAAGCCAACACATTTTTGAAAGATTACTTCTTACAGACCGGGAAATAGACAGGTGGGCTCACATTTTGCATATCTGGTCCTAAAACAAAGGATTGATTGAGCAGCAGCATCGGTGTCTTTACTTCTGCTCGAGACTCCTGCTTACATCTCACGTCAGCTGTACATCTCAGCAATGGGTTATCCTATGTGACCGTGTCTTACAGCCTATGGTGCAAAAGGAATCAAAACAAGTATTTCCCAAATTGCAAGCTTTACCTGTTAATCTTTTCAGAAATTTATTCTCTCTACAAAAAAAAAAGGAGGGGTCTGAAGTTGTATCCACAAAATTATTTTTGATTGTTGTCCTTTTGAAAATAATCATCTCACGTTAAGTGTGAAGCAAAATTCTAGGAAAAAATATTTTTATGGCTAATGGTAGCATTGCGTATGTGATATCCAATTTTCCCATACAGCCCAAGTGTGGGAAAAGGAGAGATTGTTTTAGAAGTCCATTGTTTCATAAGGTTTGTTGGTTCTAAACTTCAAAGAATTAAAAGGAAAGAGAACATGGCTAGCTTTTTGCCCCAACTAAAATAACGAATTGCATTTTGAGGTTTGAGTTTGACTCTGATTTCAGCTATGCTAGCTATGTTTTCTTGGGTAGGTTAGTTTGCTTCTCTATTCCTCATTTTCCTGGTTGTAAAATCAAAGTTTAGACCACTTGATTTTTGTGGCTCTTAACTCAGACAACCATCACAGAATTTTATAGAGACTATCTTAGGAACTTGCAGCCTACGACATAAATAATTAACCACTTTCTCTGAAACGGAATGCTGTTTTGGGTATGATTTTGTTTGTTTATTCAAAAAATAGTGATTCCATCTAAGCCAAAGTACTTACTTTAATAGCGGATTCTTTTTTAACTATTCTACCAAAATTACATTACCATGAAATTTCTAGAGGAAAAAAACCACAATTACACAGTCACATCTTATAATCATTCACAATTAGTATACATCATCAAAAATGCTTTTCTTTAATGGCTAAAAAAATCACAGGAGACTTCATGTGAATATATAATCCATTTAATATCTTTTTTAATGTTCTGCAGCCAACTTCAACCAAAAATGTCCTGCCAAGGGTAAATACTAATTCTGTATTTATTTGCACAACGTGCATTGGTTTTATGAAGTAGACTTCTCTTTCTTTAACACCATCAATATCTTGCCCTAACCTTTCAAACTATAAATGGAAAACCTCTGACCACGGGAGCTTTGTTGTTAGAAGGGTTGGAGGATGCTGTGTGATCCCATCATACCTGTATCCTGGTTCCAGAGGTTTCTGTTTTAGGGAAGAGCCAGCATTATTAAAGGACAATGGCAAACCCATCTCGAGCCTCCTTTGGAAAGTCAGATCTTCAGTTCTGGCATCTCTGAGAAAATGCCTTGCCCAAACAGCCTTCCTCTGGGGCCCTAACGAAAGCCGTATCTTCTCTGCATTTTTTTTTTTTTTTTTTTTACTGCATTCCAGTTTTAAGCCAGGCCAGTATGGTACAGTATACCCATGATCTATGTGTGCAGTAGGAGAATGAAGCCACAGTAAGTAATACAAAAAGCCATTTCTTTTGAGGCTTGATTAAAACAATCTACTTGTAGTTGCTTGGTTGGCAGCTTGAGCTTGTCTCTGTGACTTCTTCTCTACCTCTTACTTCCATCCATCATTGCAGAGAGCATAGAAGGAGTATATATATAGCGCCCTGTGCTTGCTTAGGCCTTAGCAAATATCAATTCATCACCAACTTGACTTTGAAAGAGACCATTCACTGGCATGTTAGAATATGACAATTTACCCAGTGTTCCTTGGTGCCAAAGGAGTCACATGACCGGATCTGAAAACAAAAAGGATTCCATAATATGCTCGTGTAGTTATTAATAAAAATAACTGCTGGTTGACAGGAAAGGCATCTGGCACATTTAAGATGCATGACCGTAGTATTTTGTTTAAAAAAAAAAAAAATCTTCCCTACCTCAGAGATGAATGCACGTGTGTGTACGTACGTATGTTTTGCGCCAGAAGTCTCCTGCCCTGATGAGCCATTGATGAAGTGTTTTCAGTCTTCACTAGCTTCCTATTTCATTGCTCTGTCATGGATCCCTTGTAATACTGCAATGAATAAATGTAATCAAAGCAATTGGCTGCCTGAGATCTTTTTTAATGCACTGCTTCGGACGCAGTACATATGCCGTGCAAATAAATACAAAATTAGTGTTCCTGTTGGAAGCATTTGGTGAGAATGAGTGATTTGTCTTGCTTATGAAAGGTGCATACATTTCTGCTCATAGTTGTTTATCAGCTGGCCTCTCTCTGCTTATGGATTCAGAGACGGGATTCATCATGTGTCAGCACACGAGCAGATGTGCTGGAGACGACCAGATTGATCCGCGAGGATGAGCCGAGCAGCAGCGTTACTGCTAGAGGGCGGCCCCTACAAATTGTGTTGTCTTTGGAGACTGTTGCCTACTAGCTCTTTCCTATACTGTGGGACAAGAAGCAAGACTGCCTTTTTCTACTTTGTGCTTTTGTTTAAAAAGATGGCCACTTTGGGATAGCTTAACAAATGGAAAACAACCTCAGTCTCTCTCTGTAGTTAAATCTACCGAAAATCCATTTTTCCAAAGGTTGGCTCTCTCTCTCTCTTTCCTGATCATTAAATACGTTACTTGACGTTGAGTTTCAACATCACTTAAAAACAAAACACTCGGGGCGCCTGGGGGGCTCAGTCGTTAAGCGGCTGCCTTCAGCTTAGGTCATGATCCCAGGGTCCTGGGATCGAGGCCTGCATCAGGCTCCCCGCTCCGATGGAAGCCTGCTTCTCTCTCTCCCACTCCCCCTCTCTCACTGTGTCTCTTTCTGTCAAATAAATAAACAAAATCTTTAAGAAACAAACAAACAAACAAACAAAAAAACAACAAAACACTAATGTCGGGATTACAGAAGTGTCATTTGATCTGTTTCCAAGCTGCTACGGATGAAATTTTCTCTTGGTTCGCGGAAGTCATTTCTGCAAGGACGGCATTAGGGGAGAGGCAAGAGACCATGTTTTACTTGGAGGGAACTAATGGCTCTCCGAAGGTTTGACTTGTTTTTAGTTCGTGCGAAAGGCCTGTTGAAGCTGAGTTGATTACAGAGCCATCAAAGGGCCTTCTGGCCAACAAAACTTCTTTGCACTTGTGTACTGCTGAAAATTACTGTCTGATGCCAGCAGATTGAAGAGGCGAATACAAGCTGCTGAGGAGCTCCATGTGGCTTTCCAACCGCAGGTTCTTGACCCTGGCCTGAAGTGATTAACCATCTAGGAGCTGCATCGTCCTCCAAGGGCAGCTGGGGAAGAAAATGCATCCTCCTTCATAAAGGTAGCAAGCGTTGAAGCGAGCTAGCTTATCCGTGAGACAGGGTTAGGACTGACAGGCCCAAACCCAGGCAGAGCTGACATACTTTCCCTGTGCTTCTGTGGCCTCTGTTTTCCTCCTGCAGTCCCTCCATGAACGTTTTCCTTCGGGTGATTTCTTTGTAATCAGATTGGTAGAAAAACAATTTCATACTCAATATACCCAAGGTGTAAGACCATCAGAAATACTGTGTGTGTTCTTGAAAACATGGCCCGTAGCGCTGGACGCCTCGAGCTTACAGCTAATAGTACTGAACCACCACTAAGGCCTTCGGCCAAGCCCTGATACCATGGCAGGCAAGGGATTTTGTGAAAGATGGGGCTTTGATGAATTAAGGAAACGAAAAGACTCGATGTGTGACTTTGACTTGCTCATTTAGCTGAGACCTGGGCAGGGCTTCAGCAGGGAGAGAAAACATGTGTTTTCCCTTGTCATTCACTGTTTAGAAGTTGTCAGTTATGTTTGACATTGGTGATATTTTTTTTTTTTTACAAGTCACGTGGCTTCAAAGACCCCCGTCAAAGATGGAGAAGTGGACAGTAATGCCAAAAATGATGTGTAGACGTTTTGTGAGTTGAACAATCAGATGCCGGTAGTCTTTTAGGGTTTATCACATACCTGAGAAAGTTCTTTGGGTTTTTTGTTTTTTGTTTTTTCTTGTTTGTTTTTTACCATCTATTTAGCAATTTAAATGTGCCATGTATTGTGCTTAACATTGGCAGTAAGCTGTGGAAAAGACATTCTCTGCTCTCAAGACATTCAGGGAGCGGGGCAAATAAATTAACAACTGTGGTACCTGGGGAGAGCTGTAACAGGAACATTCCAGAAGTGCTGAGGAGGGAGTGGTCATTTCTGTGGGACCAGCCCCTGAGCTGCTCTTAGCATTTCACCTTGTTTGTGTTGGCTCTGAAGATAATTTTTAGAGCTCTTAAGGATTTATTATTTGCTTTTTCCAAGTGCTGCTTTTGTGTGACTTGGTGTTCAGAGTTTTGTCTTCATTCCCAGCATACAATCTCTGAGCACCAACTTGCTCCTGGTCTATGGAGAGGCTGTGTGTGATACCCCCCAGAGGTCACTCTTGGGAAAACCATCCTAGTTCTGCTTGGTGCTCAGGGACACCATGGACCTAAGGTGACAGCTGTCTGATGCTCTGTGCAGGACCCTCTAAGAGCATTCTCAGAGGTCTCTGTGGGGCTGAGCCCCAGCATTTATTCGGGTGCTTCATTCAACAAATGCTGCATCTCTGCCATCGAGCTGTCACTGGAACTGTCTGATTGAACACCAGCAAGTGCTCTCTAGGAGGGAGATCCTTATTGCCCATTTTCTCTGTTTCCTAAATGATCTTAATTGTTTGGGTAAAGAGGCATCCATTCTAAATCTCCCTCCCACCAGGAGTGATTCACACAGTAACAAGGTTTAGATTACCCCAAATGTCAGGACCCCCACAGTTATAATGGGCTTCCCTCCAGGCCCCACCTGACAAGCTTCTTCTCTCTCAAATACCTGTACTGCCCAGAACTGAGAGTCTCTTGGACAGTATCCTGAGTTCCTTTCCCCCTACGGGATGGGACCCAGAGCTGCTTTCTGTACCTTTTGATTTTAGTTTTAACTTTCAAAAAGAATGGGATGCGTCTATGGCGAGCATTTTTAATCCCATTTAAAAAACCTATTAAATATTAAAATACATAAGTGATAGTCCAACCAAGGGTAATATTTAGGATATGATAGGTATAGTTAGAGTTTGTAACTTGGCTTAATGGCTTCTGAAAAGTTGGAGAGTATAAGGAAAGAAAACAATTATACTTTGGAATATTCACCACTTTGTTACTCTCTGCGCTCCATATTCTTCATTTCTTTGAGTCTGTTGTATTCCCAGATGATAGCCTCAGAAAATTTTGTACGCTCTCTCTCTAAAAGTTTATTTAATTGTAAGTAAATGTAAAAAAAGCTAAATTAAAAAGAACACTGAAAATAAAACATCTGAATTACTTGCCCCTGCCAAGATGTTCTTTGTGTGAATTTCTAGGTAAGAAAATAACTTCCCCCTCATTTCCATCAAGCCCCGAGAAAGACTTAGGGGTAGAATAGCATTGTCATATTTGAAAAAGGAAATGATTGACAGCGTCACTTAAATTCAAATGTCTCCTTAAAATAAATGTAAAAGGGCCTTTGAAGAAGTTGCTTTGAAAATCTTTTTTTTCTTTTGAACGTGGAGTCCTCAACTTCTTTTCCCTTCTACTTTGTTCTTTGAGACTGAGAGGTAAATTTGACTTGTACCAGAGGTGAGGCTCCAGGAATGTGCATCACATGTGTCAGAAATCTTGGCGCTCCATGGGCCACCCCATCCAGGAAGGGCTTGGAGCGGACTCATGGGTACCTGCTGCTGGCCTTCTCCATTTCTTGGGTGCACAGACTTCCGGGGCTACCAGGCTGTGTAGCAATAGTGTTAAATACCTCAGTAGGCCTGGTATCAGGTTCCTGGCTCTGTTTTCACTTGTAACCATCCATCTGCCCTCTGAACATTTGAACTTAGCAATTCGGGATAGAAACAATGAAGTCTCAAATGTGCTACCTGTTGGGTTGTGAGGCAAGCATGTTTACTTCCTCTTAGGTGATTAAAAATACTTCCAAGAACTGAACTGCTATTTATTGCAAATGATTAGAAGTGCATTCAGAGTCTGGATGTTGGGAAAGCTGATAGGCATCTCTCTGAACACCAACTAGAGTTTCCAGATACTTGGTGTTCTAACATGCCAAGAGGCGTGAGTCAGGCCAGCTGATAACCGGGTGAGTGTCTTTTTCCTCCTTCCAGTACACACATTAGTCATATTTGCCAACAGAAAAGGCATGGCCCTCCGTACCTCCCACACCCCCACCCACCCTCACCCCACCCATGCTTTTGCAATAACGTGGATAGAAAAAGTAAAGCAAAGTGGGTAGGTTCTGAGCAGCCTGAATGCAAGCAGCAAACTCTGCTTATTGTACTGAAAAATCAGAGTTTGTCATTTTTATTTTCAAAAGACAGACCCTAAATAACTGTGTTCTCGCATCGCCATCTTTTACTAATTTGCCGCCAGCTAGTCCCTTCCATGGGAATTTTCTGGCTGCGCCCACAGGACTAGAAACAATGTAGTTCTTACCAGAGTTGAGTTTACATTCTTTTTGGCAGTTTCCTTTCTGAAAGGTTTTTGAAAGTTGGGGGGTTCTCATTTCTTGTTCAAGACTATAACTTACTATAAACATCTTACGATACCAGGAACTATTAAGTTAGGCAAGATATAAGAAGGCTTGGTGCGACAGTGTATTTTTTTTCCCTTGAAGTGTGGCCACCGTTGTGGGTTCAGCTCCTTGAACATAGGGGAAACCGAAGGTTTGGGTGGAACCAGATTTTAACAGAATGTTAGTATGTTTTTGGAAAGTTAATTTTTCTTGAAGAATTTTCAGTTTCAAATTTTTTTCTATCTCATCTGCTTGATAGCACGTGACTTTAAAGGATGCTCACTCTATTCAGTAACAACAGCAATTAAAAGAAGAAAGTACAGTCTATTTACCAAACATTTATAATACAAAAATAATTTAGGTGTCTGCAGATATCAGTAGAACAGATAGAATAATTAAAATGTTGGCTGGCCTGTTTGTATAGGTCAGCCATGAAAATTACCCATGTGTAATTTAGTTGGGTTCTCAAAGGGGATAACTCTTATTTTTTCCTTACTCACTTTTCAAGTACAAAATCTATAGAGTTGGCTCCCGGCTACTTAGAAAATTATTTTTTTTCCTCATTACAGTTTTAGGCTTGAGTTTGAGGTTTCCAGCCTTACTGTGTGTGTATGTATGTGTGTAAACAAATGGTGAGATATAATAACTTAGACCTCTCTCTGTAATCTATTATCAATACCATTTCACATCAGTGTTCTATTAGAGAAAATTGTATCTGGTCTAATCCAATGTTTTCTGTTATTCCTTCATAAATAGTTCATGGAGTAGCTTTGATTTTTATTGCTATTTTTGGAGTTGTGGACTTTGATTACATTTTTTTCTGATTATGATATTTATCATTGGTAACCTATTTGTAAAACTCTAATAAGTTACAAGTTAAATAAGAATCCATAGATAATTGCTGTTAGTGTTTCAGTGCATTAATGTTCGGTATTTTTTTTTCTGTAACTATATGATGAAAATATTGATTTTTTTGTTCTTAATATATAGTTGTAATCATATTGGGAATATAATTCTGTCTTAATTTTTCTCACTTAAAATTATTAATATTTTTGCATGTCATTGAAATCTTTATAGAAGTTTTTTTCCTTGATTACAACTTTGAAACAAGTCTTTTCTTGTATTTTGGTGATTTCCTTAGGATAGATTCCTGAAATTGGACTTTCTTGGTCAAAACCTATGAACATTTGAAGATTTTGAGTGTATATTGCCTCATTGCTTATAATAAAGCTCTTACACATTTATAGTACTGAAACATCTGAAAGTATTATGATCTTTTCATTTGCTTTAATCATTTGTAGCAAATTAACTTTCCGTATCTTTGATTACCTCACTAAGGAAGAGTATTTTCTTGTGTATTCTACATTTGCATTAGTTCTTAAGTGTTCATATTATTTGCAACGATGTTTTCATAAACCTAGGGCAAAAAGGTTGTGGATAATCAACTTTTGCCGGTGACATCATTTCATTTTGATGAGTCTTTTTTCCTTTTTTAATATGTGAAAGAATAAACAGGATTTTTTTTTATATAGAAGTAAACTATTACATAAACAGGTTCTGCCGTGCATTCTCAATCTGGTTGTAGATTGTGCATTACAGTGACTCCTTTTGTTTCTTTTGTCTTGACCATGTGTTTTGGTTATAGGTATAATTGTGTATGTTCATAAAACTTAAAAGAGTAGCATGCTCTTTGTGTTTTTCTTACCTACTTTTAGACTCTTGCCCCCTCCCCCACTTTCCTCCAGGATAGATCCTCTCCTCCCTTGAGTCCATCTGTCTGGTCATCTGTCTAAGGAGTTAGCATCCCCTTACCCTCCCAGAATCATCCAGAACAAATAGTCCATGGCTAAAGAAAAACTGATGAGCATTTCTGCGTGAAAGGCAGACTTACCACCTTAACAATCCCTCTGCATTGTCTGCAGCAAGAAGCCATTGGCTAAGGTGTGATTTCAAAGGCCACATCCCAAAGCCTGTTCTGACCTCTCACTCTGGTACTTTCCAGGATAACTGCCCCCCAACACCCTGCCCCATCTCTTTTAACCAGAGTTTTCCTCTGATGGTATGTGGATTGGTTTGAATCCTTTTCAGAGTTTTCAGAATTCCGTGATTTCCTTCTTCCTCCTTTAAATCTGACTTTGCTTCCAAACACTGTCTCCACACCAGTAGTGATCTCGGATTAAGTACCTTACCAGCAACCAAACCAAGATTAGTGTTTTCTATTGCTCTCTCTTCTCTCGGGTTCAAAGGAGCAGGGGAATCCCTTGCGGATGCAGAATTGGGAGTAGCTCTTCACATTCCACTCCCCTCAAAAATGGCTCAGGTCTTCTTAACACTATAAATTAAATTAGCACATGTGACCTTAAAACAGCCCAGGCATGGAAGGCATGATTATCTTTCTGGGAAAATGATCAGGGCTACATTCAAAGAACCCAGTGTCTTCCAGGCAGCTCTCAAGGACGTGTCAGTGTGTCATGACTTTTCTGGGCATGAATGCGATTTTAAAGATTGCCTTTTCATTAGTTTACTAGTATATATTCTGTGTACTATGCTGTGAAGGTTGTGGTAGGGGCTTTTGCTCAAATGTGTGCAGTTATTTATTGTATAAACCAGAAATGCAGAAATGATATCAAGCAAGGCAGCCGTAACAAAAGAGTAAAGTTGAGTATCTCAAAGGAACCACATTCTTCCCCCAACGCCTCCACCCAGACTCAGATGTTCATAGGATGTCACGGCAGATGTGCCAGGACTGAGGGAATACAAAATTATGAATGTAACATAGAGTAGTGATTTAGTTTCTTGAACCTTCTAATACTGCTCTACATCCCTGGTAATTTTGTATCTCCATTGCCTTCCACAGTTCCTACACAAAGTAGACACTGCTCAGTTTGTCAGATGAGTTTACTGAATATGTGTTACTCATCCCACCCTTATCTCCTTAGCCTGTGCAGTAAGTGGCCTCCAGTGCATCTAAATCCCATCGCTGTGCAAGGTCATTGCACTTACTGCTCCGGCCATTCTTAGGTTCTTGAATCATGTGATAATTAACCTGAGCATCTACATTTTTGTGTCTGTGCTCAACAAGATTGCAAACTGTTAGAGATAAAAACTGCTTTGTACTTCTCGGAGTGGCAAGCGTATTACCTTGCACATAGTAGAGGCTCAGCAAATACCTCAATGATTAATTAATTCTTTTTTTTTTTTTTAAAGAAAATTGATTTTAATGGATAACTCTGAGAGAAGAATCCAGGTGCTCCCCTATATTGAGTAAACTTGGCTCCAGTGGTGAAATATTCTTGGCTTCAAATTATATGCTAAATGAAAATGGGTGATGCATACTTGGTGGAATTATTTTTAGCTTGAACTTTCAAAATTGACTGTAATGAGACACATTAGCCTATAGAGCTTCTGCCTCCCCTCTTCCTGCTTATTTAACTTGACCCATCCTTTTAGACTCAGCCCAGGGTTCACCTTTTTTTTAAAAAAAAGTCTTCCCCATCTTTCTAATCTCAATCTGCTCCTTCTTTGCCATGCTAGAGAACAGCTGACTCTCCTCCATCATTTATTTAGTGTTTGCAAATACTGCAGTGTATTGTCTTCTCATCATTTGTGTGTGTCTGGCTCCCTGCCATGGCTAATCGCAGCCTCCTTTGAGGTCTCAGGACCATAGTTTAGTCCTTTTGCATACAGCCCAGTAATTAGCATGATGTTTGTCCTTGGATTGAGGAGAAGTGTTGAGAAGCTCCGTTTACATGCTATGTTACCTAAGAACTGTGTGAACTGAACAAGTCACTCTGCCTCTCTGAACCTAAGCTTTGTCATTGGTAAAGTCATTATGACCTCTGACAAAATTATCACAACTGTTTTTTTTTTTAAGATTTTATTTATTTATTTGACAGAGAGATCACAAGTAGGCAGAGAGAGAGAGAGAGGAGGAAGCAGGCTCCCCGCCAAGCGGAGAGCCTGATATGGGGCTCGATCTCAGAACCCTGAGATCATGACCTGAGCCGAAGGCAGAGGCTTTAACCCACTGAGTCACCCAGGCGTCCAAAATTATCACAAATTTTAAATAAGACTAAGGATGGGCAAATGTTTTAAAATTGTAAACCAGCATACCAGGGGGAAAAAACATTGCTGTTGTTAATTATTAACTTAAAAAAAAAATGTATCCCTTATCCTACTGAATGAAAGAAGTTCCTTGAGGGAACACTCTTGTGTTCTCTGTAGCCCCAAACGGAGAATCATGCCTGATTGATCATTAATATGATTAATAAAATGCTGAAAGATTATTTGGTTTGGTTTGGTTTTGGATAACATATTAGTAGGCTGATGAGAAGATTTTGGAGCTTCTGTTTTACATATTTTTAATAAGAAATACTCGCCGAGGGCGCCTGGGTGGCTCAGTTGGTTGAGCGACTGCCTTCGGCTCGGGTCATGATCCCGGAGTCCCGGGATCGAGTCCCATATCGGACTCCCGGCTCTGCGGGAGGTCTGCTTCTCCCTCTGACTTTCTCCCCTCTCATTCTCAGTCTTTTGCTCTCTAATAAATAAATAAAAATCTTTAAAAAAAAAAAGAAATACTCGCCGAGTTAAGAATTCGGGCATGTTGTCTGTCTTCATTTCAAGGTTGCTACGTTGACCATCCATTAGAAACTATAGATTATAGACAGTGTCCTAGGTGTGCCTAGAATAAATTTTAAAAATACATAGTAATTTTTATTAACAAGATCCATGACCACAAGTAATATAAAGATGCAGTTGAGTGGCTTGTGGTAGGAAACGAAGGAAAGGATTTGAATGAAGTTATAATTCTTTGTCAGTAATTTTCTACCCTAGTTATATATTAGAATCACCTGAGTTGCCCTAAAATTCAGATACTTGGGCTTTACCCTGATTAAATGAGGATTTCTTTTCTGTGTAGAGAATCAACCCCTTGTTGCTGTAGGTGAACAGTGTGAAATGAACGGGTTATTTGAAGATTTCCATGTGCTATCATTTCATGTCTTACTAAAAACTAGCTGCTTCTCTGGCAGGATGGATATTGCAAAGGAATCGAAGAAGGGGACTGGAACAACCGTATGGGGTCACCCGAATCTTATTAGAAGCTCAGTGAAAACCTCCTCCCTGTGGGGTACATGTGCTCCCTGTGCAGACTTGTGGTCTCTGCTATTGATGAGTGTTGGGCGAGTGAGAAGACGAAGGCACAAGGTGCGGTGGGGTCTGAGTAGAAGATGGGGTGCCTTGTGCCTTGAAAGAGCGAGGAAGGGCTTCCAAGGATGAAATAGAAACTTCCCAGATAGACAAGAAGGGTGGATGAGACATCGGGTGAGGAATCCTGGCTGTTGGCAAAACAAGCAACGTTAGCATTTCCTCTATGCTTTGCACACAGTGACTGTTCCATAAATAGTAAATGTGAGTAATGATAATAATGATCTTTAGTATTAAAATTAATTGCTAACTCTTCAGTCCAAAACAAAACTTTAAGAGATAACTGTCACTGAGTAAGAGAATGGACTAGATACTACATTCTTTGCATATGACTTTTCCAAATCTGGAATTTTCTTCTTACAGCTAGCAAAAATTATTTGTGCTGCTCTGAGAGAACTCTGTATTTCATTCTGAATTTAAGGATGTCTGGCTTCTCTTTTCTATACAATATTTCTATGTCATGAAGACCAGTATTTTTCTATTCAAATTTTATAATAATTTTACTAATATATAACTTATATTTTCCAGCCTATTTTATTCTTGACTCCGTTTATTCTCTGTTTTTCCTTTAGAACCATCATAGTTTTAGTAAGGGCACAGAGGCAGGCTCATACGTTCTAAGACAATTACATTAAAGTTATTCAGTATTGTTTATCATCTGATAGAACTGGTAGATCCCTTCCTTTGTGAATTGTACATGGTGATGTTTAGTTGTCAGGTGGTGGTCATTAGGCCCCCAGTCTCTTTTTCTCCTGTATCTACAAGTAGTCATTATGAAACTGGTATATGTAACCTTATTTTTTGTTTCTCAGTCTGCAGTGCTCTGTCTCCCTGCCTGCCCATTGCTACTGAAGGCCATTCTGCTGCTACCTCCTTTCTTGGACAATGCACATTATTGTCCTTTATTTATACTCCAGGTATGAGAAGACAACTAAAAGAGATGGGTTCTAATTCTTTTCCCTTCTTCTCAGGAAAGCATAGAGAAGGGTAGATCATTTTTGTTTTTTGCAAAAAGTATGGAAAGTCATTTTCACAAAGAAAATGGAATATCTTCATTAGTGACAAGACTTCCATTAGACTTTTATTTACTTATTTTTCATGAAAGAAATTCACGCTTTATGTAATCAGGCTCCCTTGGAAGCTGTACCACTCCCCTTCCTATCAATTTTGTTTTCCTTCAGAACATCATTTGGTTGATAAGTTTCCTAGTGTCCTGTTTAGCTGTCAGATTTTGATAAGCTTTCTGGGGAGCTCACATACAGTGTTGATGTCACCCCAGTTCAGCGCTGTTTTCCTTATCTGCGGTCTACCAGAAGTAACTTGGGGTTAAGGTTTGGCACTTCCTCCTGGTGTTTTGGCTTTGGCGCTGCAAACATATCACAAAGCAGACATAATACGTATACAAACAGCCAGAGAATCTTGTCAGCGAAAAAGCAGGAAAGCCTCTGAAATGTGAAAAGGAGAAAACGGAGCTGAGTGTATTTATGATCGCGTGCTTTGTATGAGTGAAACCGCAACTGGTATTAATGTATTAAAAAATGAACTAGATTTAGATTCTTTATCATCCTTTGCTTTCTAAGACTGACTGTAAAAGTAATTAATAGCTCATGCAATCTGCATGTATTGTGTTCACTTAGCTCATGTGTTTACATAGAAACCTCACCCGTGTACACGAAAGGAAAGAGGCCTCAAGTAATGTTCCTACATAAGGGAGATAGTATCGGACCTCTTAGGGTTTATGTATCCTCAAACGCTATGGGGAAAGTCAAGATCTTGAAGTATTTGCTGCTCCCAGGTTTAATTGGTTTTATCTGCTGTTATCATAACAACCTTATCTCCGCAGACAGTTGCGTGGATAATATTTGGAGATCAGAATTCAAGCCCAGACACACAGTGTCATCTAGCAATTAAATGTTATTTGATAGTTCTGTGTGTGGCTCAGGTGTTGGGGAGCTCCTGCCTCTGGCTGACAGTCTTTATAGCATCATAAAATGGTTCTCAGGGGAAATCCGGATATGGAAAGCTTTCCGAATAGAAATGGCTAGAAAAGCCAGGGTGAAGTGTGGTTCAGGCTCTTGTGGCGGTTCCAGTCTTTGGCTGTGGCCTAATGACTATGCAGTTCAGGTCCGAGAGATGTTTAATTATTTCTGTTACTGCGTTTTGGTGAAAGGATAAAGAAGCTGTCTAGCTCTGTGACACAGATGCTGATGTGTATTTTGGGGGAGTCCATTAAGTGGATCAACTTTGCTCTCTCCACATGCCCAATTTAATCCCTCATATGAGAACTACATAAAACATACTCTATATAAGAGAATTCTTGATGGATGTTTAACTGCATAGATCTAATTAGATGCAGAGCAAGACTTTCCCCAAATGATTAACTGGCAAGATTAGGTAGACCTTCCTTTGTTTTGTTGGGATTTGGGCTTTCTTCCTGTAATATTCGTTTTTATCTCTTAAAATCAGTTTCTGAAAGCAGAAATGGAGGTAAAGCAAGCGCTTGACACAGCTAAGGTTTGAAGAGTATTATAGTTATTCTTTTGGGCTTTTCCAGGAGTGGGTTACTTCTTTAACTTCCTATGGCCTGTATGGAGGAGATAGGGAGAAGCCCAATTCAGGCTTCTCTGTAGGTGAAGCACTGAAGTGTTCTGCTCATTATATGTTTTAATTGCTCAGTTGTGCCCGGAATGTAGATTAACTCTCTCACACCTGAAAAAAGATTCCCCCTTTGTAGGGAGAGCAGTGGAGATGAGAGACAATAGGATGACAAATGAGATTGCTAAGTGGAGCCCTGATCAATAGAGAGTGCTGTCCATTTGGGTAATGGACATCCCTGTCATCTCAGCTGTTAAAGAATTCAGTAGAGATGAGTCCCCAAAGGTCTGCAAAGTATAAGGCATCCAATACAGGAAACATTACCACCTCCTTTCCCCAACCCCAATAAATAAAAAGGTGCATCTCAGGAGCTCACTCTTTAGCTGCAGTAAGCTGTCGTGCATAGAATTTATTGTACTCTATTTTCAAAAATCTGTGCACAAAGCAGAAAGACAACCTGGAGACTGCGGGGTGGGGGTAGGGGTGGGGATGGGGATGGTCTTTGTTTCCTCAGACCTTAACGGTGGCGTGAACACCTTAGGTAATCTTGTGTGCGGCAAGGAGAAAAGTCTTCCGATTTAAAATTAGGAGGTTTTTCAAATTGCTCTTTTAAAATGTTCTACCCACCCCCCGCCCCCCACACCTGGCAGTTTGAAGCCAGCATACTTGGCAACCAGGAAGCTTGACGAATTGCTTTTGTCAGACAGCCATATGGCAGATGGGGTGGAGGTCACTGTGGTGCCCAGCCTTCCTCACTCAGATGAGCGCCATTCGTCCACACGTCCAATTCTGACAGAGGAGCGTTCATGGTTTTTTCTTTCTAAATAACTTCAATATGGTCAATCTGTACTTCTTAGAAACTCCAGGCTTCTTCTATCCCACGTTACATCGTGGAGGCCGGATGGAGGCTATTTCTTCATCTGTCTTGCCACTACTCATTTAACCCAGCTAGCTCCCCAAGGGATCGCTGTAACCATGGCGGCCAGACTTCCTGCTGGAATGTGCATGCAAGGATTTCCGGACGGTTGTGAAGGGGAGTGCCGTTTCACGGGGCAGTCAGGTGTGGGTCATTAATTTTCAGTGCTGTTGTTTAACTATTAATGAGGTCATGGCCCCAGGGCAAGACTGACTTTACCTATCAGATGTCTCCCCTCTCCCAGCAGGCCATTCACCTTTAGTCAGAGCTCTCCACTAATAATTGTCCCGGGCAGTGTTCACACGCCATTGCCTCATCTCTTAACCTCAGCTTCTTCCAGATAAGAAATAATTCCTCCTGCCCATCTCCCCAGTCATCCATCTCCAGTAGGGCCCATAAAACAAAGCCGTTCCCATTTTCCATTAACCTCTATGTCCTGAAACTTAGAGGCATATATGCTTTCTCTTCTTCCTCAGCAAGAGGCCTCTATTAGCCATCATTTTCAGGAGGCCTTAAATTATGCAGAAAAGGCAGGCATCACCCTCGTTGACCTAGCCACCTACTTTACCTTTTATTTCTCTCCTATTTACCATTAGAGTTGACAATTTGTAGAACTCAGTAAAGTAATTCACAACTGTCAGCATCTTTATTATATTGCAGCCAGCAGCAGAAATGGTAACCTGAAGGGATATCTACTAAATCAAGATTTCTGTAGCATAAGCAGTGTAAATGAATTCCTGCATATTACATTATTATTTTTATAATGTCTTTATTAAAAAGGAAAGGAGAGTATGCCTATTAGAACAAGTACATCACGTCCAAAGGCTAATAGAAGCTTAGGCTTAGGGGAAAAAAAAAAAAAAAAAAAGAGCACATTAAATGTCCGCAGCTCCAGCTCCTGCCCATTTGGAAGTGCTTCCATGTCCTCAGCGGGTCAGCAGTTGGCCTCCACGTGGCCGTGATCTCATCAGCAGTCAAGGGGTAATTCCTTTCCCTTCTTCACCCTCCTCTTGTTCTCTAGAGCGGCACAGAAAAATATCTACTCTGTATGACAACCCTTTGGGTACTGGAGAGGAGGGATCCTGCTTCCTGACGTCGTCTACTCTTCTAGCCTAAACCTCTCGTTTTGTCAGCCGTTCCTCACCTGTCATGCTTCCTGAAGACCCTCCATCCTGTCTGTCCCTTTCATTTGTCGGTCGAGGGTTTCAAGGGGGCATTCCCAGGCCCTGCAGTTGTAGTGATCTGCCTATACAAAGTTTAAGGGTGCAAGTCCTCTCCCCATATAGACTCTAGAAGTTAGGGCACAGCCCCATCTGGCCGGTTCATGATGAGCTTGCAGTTAACCATAATCCCTTAGACTTAAGTCACAGGAACTTTACTTCAGGTAGAAACTCCCCTCCCTTTTGGCTCTTATGTAGCCGACTTTTTTGAATCTTGAGTGCAGGATTTGGGTTTTTTAAAGGTCTTCATTCAAGAGCATCTTGTCTGACTATAAATCTGTTCTCTTTTACAGCTTGACTTGTTGGCCAATTTAATTTTAAAATTCTCTCTAAAGTGTCTATACTGGTAAAATATATAAATAAGGCAAAAGGAAATAATACACCTGGATGCTGCTTTACCAGAGAGGCCATGCACAGCTCTTGGTAAACAACCACCGGGGCCATCATCGATGTGTCTTATATGCCAGTCCCAGCATGGAACAGCCACACACATTATTTCTTATCCTTGAAACGAAAGTAGGAGGTGGATATTGTCGTTTCCCTCTTGACAGGTATGGGAACCAGACCGAGGGACGTGAAGTGACTTACACGAGGCCATGAGAGCTGGGAAGTGGCACCAGCGGGATACAAGCCCACATTTCTCAATCAGTCTTTCTTGCCATTCCTTCTGCCTTGGTGTCTGTGTTAAATTGTTTATGTTAATATGCTTTAAGAGAAGTTCCCATATTCCTCACTGTTCGGCATAGGCCATTCAGAACCGCAACATGCCAATGGAAAACAGACCAAGAACAAAACATTCCTGTGCTAGAGATCTTTTATGCCATACATTATCTGTGGTGGTTATTGAGACTTTTTACAAAAGCTTTGATTCTCCTACCTTCCAGATATATGGTTAAATCGCACCCCCAATCCACTTGAAATTCGGTGTGACTATTTGCCATTCAGTTCTGTTTTTAGAAAGCTGCTACCCACTAATAGGTCATGATCCACGCTTTGAAAAGCCTAAACATATCTCACGCATTCGTCTGTCTGTAACAATTTATTGTATATGATAATGTCATCCCTTTAAACCTAAATCTCTGTATATAACAGAAATCTCAAGTTTTGTTGGCAGTATTTTTGGCCATAATAACATGATTGAGAGGAATGCTAAACACTTAATTTTCAGATGGTTTTTATTGTTGTATTTAGGAAGACTTTTCCAGCTGTGAGGAGATGGAGGGAGAAAATTAATGAACTATTAATGCAGCTAAGGATAGAAGTGCATGGAGGTTAGCTAGAGGGTTCCTTGTTTTTGAGACCATCACTTCAGACCTGTATTACATACATAATACTGCCATAGTTAGAGTAGTCCAGCAAGTTACGTCCTTCTGTTTTTATTAAATTCTGAGTTTTGCCTTTTTTTTTTTTTTAATGTGGACTTTTAAGAGCACTTAGGAGATGCTCTGAGTAAATTAAATTGATGTTGATTGTGATAGCAATAAAACAAACACAAACAAACACCCAGGACTGGTTCTTAATCATGAATAAGCTGCGTGTCTCTAGCTTAGTAAAAGCCATTGTTATTTTTCACTTAATAACGAGCGACCTACAGGATAAGGACCAGAGGTCCTGTTTCTGGCTTAGTTGCAATGTTGAGGTCTGCAAGTGAGGAAGGACGTTTTCCTGTGTCATCTCAGTCAGTTGCCACAGTAACCATGTGAGGTGAGCAGGGTGGGTATCCGCTGTTCCCATCTCACAGATGACTAAGCCGACAACTCCCTCTGGCCTTTCTGTAAATTACCAACTCAGTGTCAATTTAGAGATAAGACTTTGTGTTAACAGGAGGGACAACACTGTTTCCTCTAGTCCATCTACTCACCAGGCTTTGTTTCCTGAAAGTCCTTTTATTTTCTGGCTTCTGAAATAACATCTGTGAAGAATGTTCTGAACACCATTTACTTCTGGGGGTGAAAGAGCATCTTTCACGTTCCGTAGGGAAGGAGAAGGCACGGAATTCTACTTAGCTGCCTGATGGGGCCATTGCCAGTCCTTACCTGACTGACCTTCTTTATACCCTACACATTTCTCCTCTTGAGTTTTCACATCTGTCACACGAGGTTATTATGAAAACTCCCTACCTGTCACATATGGTCATTGTGCGTCTGAAATAAGATCACGTACTTGAGAATACCCAGAAAAGGTAAATTAACTTTATCAATATAATGATACTGAAATTGTTATTATTTTTCCTCCTGTTATCCCCCCACACATATATGCACACACACGTAGAAGAATCTTCAATAGTCTTTTTAGAAGAAAATAAGGTTTATCTGAACAACCACAAGATCATGGGATGTTTGGGTTTTCTAGTTCTTAGACAAAATGTAAGGCCGTATTTTTAGACCAGAAACTTAGAGGGGGAAAGAAAGGGGCACAAATAATTTTTCCCAGCACAAAAGCTTTTTTCCTGGTTTACCCAGAGGAAGATAAAATGAAAAGCTGGTATTTTCTAATGAATATGCTTGGCTACTCTGTATTGACAGTGTAACTACATGTGGTACCTATATTCATTATATTAAAAGAACAGCATAGGTAGACTCTCCTTTTCACTTTAAACCACTTGTCATAACTTGCAGACTTTTCTAATGGCTTGACAGTGTTTTCTTGGCACTCCAAGCTATTGTACTACTATAATTGAAGAAACTAGAATTTCACATTGTACTTACAGTTTATCCTCCTATTCCTCTTTTTACCATAACACCTTATTATTTAGGAACTTACCTTCCTGATCTCCTTGGGATAACGTGCTACTCCACTGATTTAGTTGTTAGAATAAAATAATGTACTTTCACATTCAGAAATAAATCCCGTTCTGTTCTCTGCACTTTTCACTTGGGAAACTGTTTAATCAGAGAATCTATTTATAATCCACGACTGACTATAAAAGCACACATAAAGATGATTTCTAGAAAGGCAGAACTCCTGTAGATTTTGCCTTACGGAATATTGCAAAGTAACCACGCTGGAGGGTACACATGTTCACCTCCAGCCAGGTTAGGGCTGTTTGCTTTGTGCTGTCAGAGCGAGCAGAAATCCCACGTGAAGCCCAGCACTAGTTTCAGGTCGACTGTTTCTGTGTAAGCCTTAGGTTGGGATGAACTGAGGAAGAGAAAATGTTGTCTGGCTGTGCCCTCATGGAGCAACCACCAAGATCAGGCGTCTCTCCCGAGTCTTTTAGTCTTCTGGGTGAAATCTACTGTTACTGCAAAAAGCCAATGTCGTGCTCTTAAAATCGAGAATCTAGGTTCTAGAATAATTCTGGAATGAGTCAAGTTCCTCTAAACTTCCAAGATAAACTAAATAATAACTTTCTGTTGTTTTCTGGGATCCTGTATCGATGGCTCTAAGCAGTATAGTATCGTGTCTTTTGATTGACTTTTTGGGGCAGTTGCTGGTCTTTTTGCATGTCCGTTATAAACATTTTCTGCAGGGCAATATAAATTTGATTGCTAATGAAACTAAAGCATTGAGAGAAAATTTAGTAATAGGTTTTAGGAAAATCAGAGCACTTCGGACTGCTTCAAATTTAAGCGAAGCGGTCATTGCCTAAAAAACCCTTGGAATTGAAATATCCACATTAACATGTAAATAGGGAAAAAGGAGATAAAGTGACGTACGTTGAATATGCCACATACACCATGTTTATATGCACTGTGTGTCTGCTGCCCTCATAGCCGCTCTGGGCCAAGCTCTGCTTTCTCCCATACATTTCCTCCTTAATCTTACAATCTCATAACCTTCACAAATTGCAATATAACTATCTTCATTTTTACCTAAGAACCAGAGGCTGAGAGAGGTTAGCTTTTCTGCCTGAGGTCCCGGAGGCAATGCTGGACAGAACAGAAAATCCCTTCGGAGCGTCTCCAACTCCGAAGCTCATGTTCTCCTCCCTTACACTGTGCTCTTCTTACTCGAAGGTTAACAAATATAATTCAGAAGCGCCATTTGTGTATGACACACACATACATGCCTCGTCAACATTAACAGTATGAATGTAATTAAACACGCGGAGCTTATATGCCACTACTTCATATGAATTAATTTACTACAATTGAACTTTGCCACGTGACCCCCTGTGAGTACAGAGCCACTCTTCAGAGAGTTAGGAAAGATGTCACGAGGCGTCAGCACAGGCAAAGATAGATGCAGGTCCCACGGAAGTATCTTCTGCACATGTGGATTTTCTGTTGGTTCACCATAGGGCTGAGAGGATGCCAAGCGAAGTTACCTGTTCTCAGTTTGAATTATGAGAGCCAGCTCTACCTAATGTACAGAATTCCGGTTTGGCTTTTCGTGAAGCAAATATTTTCCAAGTTCTCTTCTACCTTCGGTGTATCGTCAGTACTGTGAGAGCTGCATTTTGGTTAAGTTTATATTAATGAGGTGAAGAGTGGGTGATGTGTAAATTATATAGAATGGCCTTTGGTTTTCACCTACCTTATGTAAGCTGTTGTTGCATTTTTAACATGCTTAGACGCTTGTCTGCTTTGAGGCACTTTGTGCTTGGCCGTGACTCACTCAACCTGTGCCCTGGGCCTTTTTCTGACCTGGCAAAAAAAGTGTTTTGCCATTATTAAAATCCCTTCCCACCTACTGAGTAATTGTTCCTACTGGAACAGCTGATGCCAAGAATGGCCTTTAGGTTATGACCAGTGAATTTTGTGCTCACGGATCTCGTTCGTCGGGAACATAGGTGAGTAGCTTCCAGTTAGAGTCACTCATGGTAATTTTAAGTTAGAGAGTGCACAGCTCAGTGACTTCCTCTACAGTAAGGTCTGGCATGGGCAGAAAGATGTTAAGTAGTAGTATTTTGGTTGATTAACTGCATGAGTTACAAAACTGAAGAATTCAAACCAGATGGATTTTCAAGACTGAAACTACCGGCATTAAAGACAGCTTTTAACCACTGTTTGTGCCCCCTTAAAGATACTCCGAAACCAACCTGTTAATGTAAGTTGCTGCACGATTTAATTATTTCTTATTAGAAGAGTGAAAGGAATTGGAAGCAAGGAGATATATCTGCTCTTGTTAATTGCAAGTGGTAATCCACAGTCCGCTTCTGCTACCTGTCATTGTTCCCTGCCAACCAAATGGGAAAGCACCCATGCATTGCTCATCTGCATAAGGAGAAGGAAACTCTCTTATTACTGCAAAGGGATTTATTTCAATAAAGAAATAGAGTGAGGGGATGACAGATAAGTTCACTTAAACCTTCTGAGCATTACAGCAAGCTTGTAGAATTTGGGTACAAAATATGATCTCTGTATTCTCGGTTAATGATGGAGCCTCTCGGTCACACTGATGTTGTGCCTGGAACCATAATCCTCTCTTTATGCCACCTCATTGCTTCTTAGCAGTCGGGAGGCACAAACTCATTGCTAATTCTTTCGCTTTCCACCTGCTGGCCCCCTTGTGAACCGGAGCTCTTGAGTGATGTAGCCTTTTGGGTATTCACACAAAGAGCCAGGCATTTTGTGAGCGGGTGGACTGCTGCAAAGCCGTGGGACAGCAAGAGTCTTAAACACACTTCAGATTGTTTTGCACTTAAACAAATGGAAGACATGCAAATCAAAGATCTGAGACCATTTCTAAAAAATAAAGGAAGGACACATCTCCAGTTTTCAGCTGATTGATATCATGACCGTTTCCTAACTCTAGATGTTAGTAAGATAGCTGCCCTTCCAGGGGACCTGGGGTATGTGAACTGCTTCCAAAGCAAAGGAAGAACAAGCCAATCAATCAATCAATAAGTTAATGAAGGAAGGGGCAATATTTGAGGCTGCGTAAAGATTTCCCATGGTTGATTTAAAAAAGAAATAGCATTGATGGAGCTCAGTAACATTTACTTGGTAAAGTAAGCCATTTTGTCCCTTTTCGTTGTCTTCTGGAATCTGTATCCTTAGAAGATAAAGAAGATAAATGGTCTTAAATTCAGTGAGTCCCGTGGAGGTGTTGGGAATATCCTTCTTTCTGTTCTGTTAACAAGGCAGGGTCCCTCCCTCCTGGAGTTTCAGTTTAGATGATGGTTGGAGGGGGAGGGGTACAAACAATCCTCAAATGAATGAACAAACAAGAGAATTGGATATGGGGATGATAAGAATTTGAAATAAAGGGAATAAAACTCTTAAGTGATAGAGAATAGCAGGTGGAGGAAAGTTACTAACATGGTTTGGGTGGCCAGAGAAGACAGTGACTCTGGGCTGGTCCTATTTGAATTGAGGCCAAAAATATAAGGAGCCAAAGGATAGAGGTTGAGTGGCTTTGTGGGACAGAGTCTTCAGTGACTTGTGGACATTTCTAGGGGGGTCTTCACATCCCCTTGTATCACAAAATGTGACGGTGGAGCATGAAGTAGTGTATATGTGTATCTCTTTGAAACAAACACGCACGCTGTTGGAATTAACAAAGTACCATCTCGTATAAAACAGCGCACTGAGAGTCGTTTTTGTCATTCTGCATTTTTTAGTGTTGAGATCAAAGAAACACAACTGCTTTCATGTCGGGGTTGTCATTCTTGAAAAGATTGGGCACCAGTGCTGTATCGTAGTTATTGAAAGATGTATTCGGCACAAGGGGAACTGGCCCGCCTTTCTATCAGAACAAGAGTGCATAGACCGATACTAGGTCTAATGATAAAATGGCATGCATTCCTATTCCCCTTAGATTCAAATCCTATTACACTTAATTGATAATTAATATTTATGGACTAAATAAAAGAGAGTGGAAGCTTAGAAAACAGATAATAAGGGTGTTTTATAGGATTCATTTCAATATTGTGTATGACTGTATGACCAGGATATGAATAACTACTAACTACTCTGAGCTATCACTGTGAAGATAATTTTTTAAGAGAAACAGCAGAAACATTTTGATCTGTAGTCATTAGTATCAATTCACTGTGCTTTGGGCACACCTGAATGGTACTTAGCAGGCAGAAACATGATCTCACACATTCCTGAAAACTTGCTAATGATATTTTGAAGGCCAGCTTTTCTTGCACGGTACCTGTTCAGAGGAAAATCTTGTGATGACAGAATTATTCACTTCAATCTGACAGACATTTATTGAGTCTTTGAAAAAACTCAGTAGGAGTTTTCGTCTGCCTACCTGGTAAAAGATAGAATAGTTGATTTGGACCAAGACCAACACAGGTACCAAGAGATGCGGAGTATTGTGTACCGATTCTCTAGAGAATACTATCATCTCAAATGTACTGACGATGTGTCTAGGCTTTCTTTTTTTAAATATATGTTCCATTTTAAAGTATGTTCATTTCATTCCTGAGACAGTTGAGTATTTTGATTTTTTTTTTTTAAGTAACTGGTTCCTTGGGTTCTTGATTATTAAGAAGGCTTTATTGTGTGAGGAACAAAGGCCTTGCCCTTTTCTCGTGCGCGCATCAATTCGTTGCCTGGATAAAGCTTTTAGTGACGAGCCAGATGTGGTATGCAAACAGACTCCCCCAGCAAGTACGGCAGGAGAAAGCCTGGAGTACAGTACATGAGAACAGCTTTTGTCATACCACAGCGACACTGTGATTTATGAAGTGTCAAACCCTCTTGCCTTTGAAGAATTCCGGCCTTCACATCTGTCTTACGTGTTTATTTCAGTTGTCCTGGTGACACACTGTCCCCGCAAGCCCCCGAATGGTTCTGTGGACCTTGTGGCGCATGAATGGAGGGCTGTTTCCCCTTTTTAGGACGGGGAAACAAAGCAGTGAATGAGAAATCAGGAGAGAATGGGGAAATGAGTCACCGAGCTTTGTCACTGAAGCTGCCCTTGATCCCACCTCACACCCCGGAGTGGTGCTTCCTTCAAGGAAGCTTTCCGGAGAGGAAGCTTTCCTTCAAGGGGTTTCAGTTTTGGGGATCTCAGAACGAAAATGCTCGGACAACTCTTTTTTTTCGTGAGATTATTTTTTTAAGTGAAAATATTCAAATAAAGTCACGTAAGCCAAGTTGAATTCTTTTTAACTCTGAATAACTTTTTAACTTGCCTTTGGAATACTTGCTTTGTAGCTTATTAACGGCGTTCAGTCTGGTGTGTAATTTTATATTTTAATGCAGGGCGTGTTTTTTAAGGGGAACATATCACTCGGTACCCCCAGGATTTGGAAACGAAAACACTCTTTTTGAAAGCCCTCTGTGTGATTTTCCCCTAGATCTTTGACACCCTGCATGTCTGTTTATTGTTTTAATATCATATAGAAATTCTGAATAGAGCTTTTTACAGGATGAAGTAGATTGAGAAGTTTTCCAAAAGGATTAAGTTAGGAAAAACGTTGTGTGACCTTGTCAAGACAAGATTATTTTTATCCTTCGCCTCAAGGAATGGCTTGAGTTTTCAGGTGAAAGAGTCACAAAAGGGAAAATTGCCATTTTTGTGAAAATCTACATTCCAGCACATATACTCCCATAGTTTCATTTGGTATTCTATGACGCAGAATCAGCAGTTGGACCATGATTCTACTTACCAGGCTTAGACTGGTAAAATGAGGATTTTTTAAAAATTCGTGTGGGCAGTAGCTGAAAGGTGGTCTCGTTGATAAGTGCAAATCTAACACAGTGACCAGAAAACACAAGTTTCTTTCTTTCTTTTTTTTTTTTTTAAGATTTTATTTATTTATTTGGCAGAGAGATAGAGCCAGATAGTACAAGCAGAGTGGCAGGCAGAGGGAGTGGGAGAAGCAGGCTCGCCAGTGAGCAGGGAGCACCATGCGGGGCTCGATCCCAGAACCCGGGCGTCATGACCTGAGCCGAAGGCAGACGTTTAACTGACTAAGCCACCCAGGTGCCCCAAAACACAGGTTTCTGATGGCAGCTGTCGTTGTTTACCTTGAAGAGGGACCTCTTCCTTGGCGGAAGTCAGTCATTAAACTAATTTAATAACGTGTCCTGGCAATAGTTTTATTCTCTGTAACCACATATCCCAAACATCATTATATCAAATGAAACTGACTGGGTGTTGGTGTTACATTTGGGATCTTCAAGTGTAAGGACCTTGGGAATAACTAACATGTTTCCTCTCAATGACTGGAAATACAGCAAATACTTTTCACTGGGTTTCTAGGAATTCAAGTATGACAAGGAGATGAAGTTGGCTTTGTGATTTAAGGCTGTGGCTTTTTTGCCTTTCAGATGGGCCTAATGAAATTAACATTGCCACACGTTAGAGAAACCATTGTTGCTTTTCGGAAATGTCTGGAGCTTCAGCAGCTCCTAAGGATGCTTTTGGGAGTTGGGGTTACTGAAGTGGACCTAATGGAAATGGCTACAGGGTGCCTCGCTCTTGGCAAAGGAAGATCCTTGCCCTGGGAATTTTTAGTTTTCTTTTTTTGGCATGGTGTACCTCGGCTTCCCAATGGGTACTAATTGACTGGGAATGTCATTTGCAATCCTTGAGCCTTCTTCCGCCCACCAGTCCCCCAGGCTTTGCCTGTTACATTGTTCTCAATAGTAGCTGCCCTTCTATTAAGTTTGGTCAGGACTCTGGAGCTCTCCTCTCAAGAGATGTGTGTGCATTATCAACCTTCTACCAACACCAACATCCTGTCAATCACACTGACCTCCGGGGGCCTCCAGCAAGACTGGTAAACAAGGGACCCATGTCTGCAATGGCTTTTTATTCACTTTTTTTTCTTTTTCTTTTCTTTCTTTTTTTTGGAGTGGGGTTTTCTAATTACTTGGTTGTGTATGCAAACACTGAAGGAGCATTAGGAGCATCGAGTGGGGCTCTCCTTTTATTAGGAAACTCTTTTATTTTCTAAATAGAATATGTCAAACATATTCTTTCTTTTTTAGACAGTTAACCTTTCATCTCTCCTGTAGCAGAAATTCCAGTCTCTGGGGCTTGCTAATTTTGTATTTGAAATATTCTAAAGCACAAGGAAAATGCTGTTTACAGTGCCTTCATTAAAAAGCTTTTAATCGTGTTTTGTTGCTGCATATATGGTTTGGATCCCTGCTGGGTACACTTCATTACACGAGAAAAATACAGTATTTTTAAAAGACACACCAATAAACCCAACCCAGTTGTACTTTAACCCTGACAATTGAGTAGATAAAGTACTTCTGTAGTGTTCACACTTACTAGACTATAATGAAAATGTGAGTTCAGTAGATCCTTACAAATGTGTTTCTCAGTGACTTCCAACCTCCTTAGTTTTGAGAAAATCTTTTTGTGCAACCCCCTTAATTTCTTTCTCACAGATGATCACATACAGTGAGTAATAGTACCACTTACAATATGACTTGGCATAGAAGATGATTCAGGCATTATACAGTCTGAGTCGTGTGCAGTGGTTCCCGACTTTTCTCTCATCTTTGCATAGACAGAAAACTATAGAGCGCACACTGGAAGAGGCGAAAGGGAATAGTGACTAGAGCAAACACTTGGGAACTGGCTGATGCTTTAAATGTCTTCAAATACTGAACTGTTTACAACAACTCTGTGAGGTAGGGGCTATTGTTATTTCTGTTACTGACGAGGAAATGAAAACACAGGGATACCTTCAAGTGACTGGCCCTGAGGTGACAGAACCAAGCAGGGAGTGTTCTCCCCCGACTGGACTCAGGCCATCTGGCCCAGATGCTTGCACCTGTGCTGTGCCCGACTGCTCAAACCCGCTCCTGGCTCATCGTGAGTACACGGGAGAGGGGAGAAGAACAGAAGCCATGATTTGCACAGTGGACACATGAGTTCTTCTCATCTCTCCCTCCACACTATAAATTATAAACTGTTACAGATACCGAACTATCCCCCCCTCTTTCCTTAAATCTCCTTTATTGCCATGTAATTTACATACCACAAAATTCAAGGGGTTTGAATGTGTAATTCAATAAATTTTAGTATACTAACAGTCATACAATCTAATCACCTCAGTCTAACTTCATAATGTTTCCATCATCCTAATAAGAAGCTTTGTGCCTATTTACATTCCTTCCCCATTCCCACGCCAGCCCCAGGCAACCTCTGTGGCTTGACTTGACTCTTTTTGCACATTTCGTATTGATGGAACTATAAAACACAAGTTGTTTTGGGTCTGACTTCTTCCACTGAGCAGAATGTTTTTGGGGTTCTCGATACTGAACTTTTACATAGGTAAAGAGTTTCATTATTTTCAGGCATCTTTCACATGTCTCCTGGAGCTGCGTCCATGGGCGTGCAGGGGTCCCGGTTGTACTAAAGGCTGTGGTTTAGAGCCATCCAATCAGGTTTAGCGGGTCGTACTGGAGCTCCGGAGTTTACCATTGAGGGGATCGGCGTCGTCACCATCATCATCATGTCGAGCCTTCCAGATAATTAAGTGTTCTGATCAAGGCTTCATGCCATTTATGGCATCCTTTCATTTTACAACTGTGTAGATACTGGATCAACTAGGCAGTCTGAGAGGCCAACATCTGTTAACACTGTGAACGTTATAAATTGAAGGCATTATTTCTTATATTAAAAGTTAAAACACTTGTTAAATTAACAGATTAGCGGAACAACAGGTTTTGGGGGGTACTGTGTAGATATACAGGCTGGATATTGTTCTTTTTTTTTTTTTTCTTAACGTTTGAGGAGTAGGCTCTTAATTCCTGTATATTCTAACTCCTTAAAAAAACAGGACTCACAATATCTAGGACTGTAGGTCATTTGAATTGTAAGGATAAGAAACACAACATAAAGGCTAATTCAACAAATGGATGATATAACAGGCTACATAATGAAATCAGCTTTGTTCATTTTCAAACTACTTTGCAATGATTTTCAGTTGCCCTGTCTTGGATTTTCCTGTACACAATGTATCTCATAGATGGATAGATACCTTTGGGGCATGAGCACCAGTAGGACCAGGTTATGAGATTAGGAAGTACCCAGAGTTCATATTATAATTCACTGATTTGATTTGTGGAGTCCAGGCCTTGAGTAGATAAAATAGAGCACTTCGAAAGCCACTGCCCACATCTTGCTCTCAGGTGGGAAGTAGAATCACATTTGAGGAGGTTGCCTTTCCAAGGAATAGTAGAATTTCCATTCAAAAATAACTTCTTCCTGAACCCCTCTTCTAAGGCACTGTCCTAAGCGTGAGGAATGCAGCAATGAGCGCGTCTGTGGGGTGCCCAGACGCGAAGTGAGGGCCCTGGGACAGCCATCTTAATTTCATGGTCAGGAAAGTTTTCTCTGACGAGGTCGAATCTGGGGAGTCTGAGTAGGCCAGGAGCCAGCCAGTCCTGCCGATTTCTGGGGAAAGACACTCCGGGGCAGAGGGCATGGTGTAATTAAATGCCCTGGGGCCGGAGCATGTTCCTGGTGTGGCTGCAGTAAGAGGGTGGAAGGTGGGGTAGGATATTGCCAGAGGTGAGAAAGGAGAGGACTGGATTGTCAGGTCAGGCAGGTCCTCCCAGGCCTGCTGTGGAGGCTGAGGCTTTCACTCCGTATGAGGCAGGATCCAGTGCAGGGTTCTGAGCATTTCTCTCCCCCTTGTGAAGAATAATGGGTTTGGGTTTTTTGTTTTGTTTTGCTGTGCTTGTCAATAAAAACGGTTGACACATTCCTGTTTTTAGGGTTAGCACTGGCCACTGCATGGATGGTTCTTTTCTTATGGAAAAATAAATCTCCCCTTTTATGTCTCTCTTCAGGCAGGTTGTAGTGAGAGAAGTTTGGGTTAAACACAAGCATTACGCAAATGCTTCCCATTCCAGGTGGGCTGATGTGAACTCCACCTACCAGGAGAAAGGGGAAATGGTAACTTTTACAATGGTTACTGTTTCACATGAAACAGTAACTTTGCTTTCTGTCCACTTTCTTCTAGAAGCAGAAAAGCACACAGATTTCTGATTGTGTATTTGGAATTTTCTTTAAGGTGGATCTCTGTTGAGTTCCCAAGTGAATATTCCAATCTGTATTTTGCCTCCAATCCTGACCAAAGAGGAAACCTCCCCCTGCTGGGAGCTGGGGAGGGCTGGTCTCAGTGCTGTTTTCTTTAGCCCTGAGAGATCAGGGGTGTTGACGAGGTGGTGCCAGGAGAGAAAGGAAGGTGGCCTGGGGTTTTATGAAGTACCGAGAAACAGCTAAGCTTGGGGACGAGGATGTCATTCGACACGACAGACACAGCGCAAACCAGGAATGTGTTCCCTTGTGGTGTTTTCAGCATGAGGTTTGTTATTCCTCCTCCCAAACGTTCTGGCTGGTTTTGTGTTGAGCACAGATGTTCAGGAAACGAATTCCAGCGCCGGCACCTGTGCGACACTGACCCAGGCCTGCTTTGCAACATCCTCTACTCTTGCTGTACCTTGAAGATCAGCTTCTATGTGACACTTACTCCCTCTCCCCTCTGCTCATCCACCCAGTGTTTCCGTCCCTCCGTCTGAGTGGAATTAAAGGGAAACAATATGGAGCCAAGTCTCTCGCTGGCAGGTCTGTTTTGAACGGACAGGTACCCCTCGCCTCTCTGTGTAGAAGCATCTTACGAATCCGCCGGTGGAGTTTTGTAGGCTTGCAAGAAACAGGTGCCCCACAGCACCCGTCATGTAAAATAAATAAATGAACAGTTGATTTCAGTGGGGCGTCAGTGTCCTATTTTTAGAACACCGTCTTTTCTTCCAGGGCTGTTCAGGTAGTTCTCATTTTACAACTTTAACATCTGCCCAGCATACGGCTTTTGACATCTGGCTTCCACTTGCTAGACAATAGGGATCCTGGGACTAATCTCCCCATCTCTGCAATGGGACAGTACTTGTTTCTGGAATGCTCTAAAAGGGGGAAGGGGGCAGTTAGGTAGCCAAGGATATGAAAGCATACTGGAAACGAACCCCACAGAACATGCTCATCACATTTCATTATTCATTGAATTCCCAAGTAAGCGTTTCCTTGTAAATCTCAACAGGCATTTTATTTTGATCGAGTTTTACACTCTCTCCTCTTGGCTCAGGAGGGTACTAAGCTGCCTCTCTGGAAAAAAGCCGCCTCCCTTTTCCAGCCCAGAATTTCTGACTACATTTGTGCCGCTGGACTTGGCTCATGGTTGAAGTACTTGTGCTGCAAAGCGGGGCTTTTTTTTTTTTTTTTTAAGATTTTATTTATGTATTTGACAGAGAGAGAGAGAGAGAACATGAGAGAGAGAACTAGCAGGGGGAGCAGCAGGGAGAGGGAGAAGCCGGACCCTGGGATCATGACCTGAGCCGAAGGTAGATGCTTAATGGACTGAGCCACCCAGGTGTCCCAGAAACAGGGTCTTAAGGCAGGCGGAGAGAGCACACATCACCCTAGGTGGGTGAGGGCCCCCAGCCTGGGCCCTGGCTCCAGTCCCCTCTTCAGGCCCTGGTTCGGCTCCCGGCTGCTGTGTATATAAATGCCCATGAGCCAGGGAGCAGAGCCACTCACAGCAAAAACAGCCCAAAGAAGAGACCTAATCAAAACGAGCTCACTTGGTGACTTCTTCACCAAAAAACATAGACTTAAATTCACAGTGGTTTTCCCTACAGCAATTTTAGTCTTCACAAAGCTTCACAATTATTTATGTTACTTAGTAAGCCACCCATGTGGAGGTAGTTCAGAATGAACAACTTGAGTCATATAAGAGGTTAAGTGATTTATTCAGAAAGAGTGGTTGGCAAGGTTAACTTTGAATTCAGAACAGCATTCTTGGTGGTTACTACAGTAAGATCGAGCTGCCCCCCTAGAGTGAAGGTCTTTCACCCAAGTATTGGGGTGAAAACACCTCTGTGTTCTGCTGCTTTGACAGAACTCTACCTTACTGCTCAATTTTAATGGAGTCATCATTAGGAATCTGCAGAACATCCTCAACTTCTTAACCTGAGTGAGTGATTTCGGCTTTGTGCCTTCTGTGGTTTTCTGTATGATGGGCCTACAAGATCCTTAAAAGCTTCTAGAGAAGGTAGAAAACAGGGAAGAGCATTGACTTCAGAGTATGTGAAGAATAAACCAATTCTTTTCCCCCCTCAGCTTGCAAATCAGTTGCTTCTACCTAGACTGTTGGAGCAATTTACACCCTACTGAGGAGGCTGCATGGGGTTCTTGAACCATAGAGTGTGGATCGATTGACAGCCCCTGTCTCCAACTACAACAGAGATAGAGTGAGCATTTATACAGACTCAGTGGGGTGGGACTTCCCTGTTGAATGCTGCTCTACATCTTTTCAGCCAAATGCCATTTACATCTGCCCACCATTCGAAATCTCCTTTGACTTTCTACTTCTTACAAAAGGAAGTAAAACAAATGTTGCAACCACCATAGATAACATCGTGGCATTTTCTTCATTTTCCCAAAATGCAACTTTTGGGTGTTTTGTGCACAAGAGCTTAAGGAAAGGTGGGTCTTTTCCAATGAAAATGTTGTAAAGTCTTACGATAAGTGAGCTAAGGAAAATGTTGGAAGATGCACTGGGAGTGGATGGGGTTATGATTGCATCTTTGCCCTTTGAACAAACCACAGCTCTACAAGACATGATCATGAGCCACATTATAGTCAGTTCAGCGGTTGTTTTTGGAGAAAGTAATATATGCATGCACTGATAGATAGTAACTGTATTTTTCTGAGTTTGTTGTTAATGGACAGATTTGATGTTAAGTAGGCAGTTGTGGTAAGGATGAATTCAGTGCTATGCCATCAGATCGTTAAGGTAATTCACAGATATAAATTTAAATTAAAGGAATTTTGTACTTTATTGCCAAATAAAAGGCTATAGCATTTTATAAATGGACAAGCATAGGAAGTCATTACAGCAAAATACGTATCAAAAGCAAATGTATTTTGCAAGATGGATTAAACCATTTACTTTAGGAGTTCAAAACTGACAAAACTGACATCATCATCTATTTTCCAAACTGTGCGAGAGGGTTATATCCAGGCGAGCAGTTACGTTGAAATAATTATATAATCGTTGTGATGACCATATAACCCGTACAGTTGAAGTTACCAATTCGTTTAACATTTTTGATATCTGAGATTACTCTAAATCAAGAAGAAATTTCTGATCCTGACAAATTCCTGACTGGATGGTTCATTGTCATTCCACTCTTTACATGTCATTTTGGAAGACCTGATTGTAGCTTTTTTTGGACACCCTGTTAAAGCTTGGGTCCAGGGAGGTTTATATGAAGTTTGGGCAATTCTGGTCTTCAGCTCCTTTTAAAAATAACTATGCAGTTTTGACATCAGGATATCTCAGTGACTCAGTTTTCTAAACCCTGACCCAGTCTTTATAGTTTATTTATTCATCCATTTATTCAAGAAAACTTATTAAGCACTTACTTGTCATTAACATTTAATAATTTCTGATAGCCACCATTTAAAGTATTGTAACATTTCACTGCATTGTAACATGCAGTGAAATGATCACATAGCAGATTGTTAGTAACTAATGGCCTCACCATTACCATGAATTATTCAGTCATTAGCCATTTATATTTTGACTATTATGTGGCATTCAATACAGAAATATTTAGTGAGCATCTACTGTGCGTCAAGAACTCATCTAGGGTCTAGTGATATAGCAAAGAATCTAAGAGGCAAAAAATTCTGCCCTAGTGAAGACACATTCCAGTGTTTTCAAATACAATTTAAGGTCATTTGATAACCATGAGTGTTTTCTTAATGAATGTAGGAAAAGTTAGCACCATGTTTATTCTTTTGAAAGAACTAGTAGTTATCACAGAGTCTGAAAGGGGTATATAAAGAAATCTAGTTTCAGGTTTTAAAGGGATATAAAATAAGCAAAATTTCATGAAAGACTAACATGTCATGCTAGTCCACATTGTTATGTAAGTGACACAAATTCTGATTAATTCGAGAAAAGCAAATAAATTTATAAGAATAGCAGTTTGTTCAAGTACAATTAAAAAAATTGAAGTTTGCTCCTAGATAATTCAGACTACAATACTCAAATTATCCATTTAATTGAGAGAAAGTATGAGAATAATTATGACATACAATAAAGAAGTACTATAAAAAATAAACACATAAATGATTTAATGAAATGTTTTAAGTAGTGGAAAGCCTAATTCCTTAATGATCCTGGAAATGAGAAAACAAATTAAATTATTAAAAATAAATATTGAAACACCTTTAAGTAGAAGTAAGTTGTAGAACTTTTTTCTCATTAATATAAAACACAGGATTTTTTTCATTGCACATCCTTGTATTACTAGCTCTTTGTATACTCTTTTCTGTTGGAAAACGATATTGGCTCTGCCTTGCTTATTAACCCTTAATTATAAGAATTTGCTTATTAAGGGGGACCTGGTAGCTCAGTCCTTTAAAGCGTCTGACTCCTGATTTCTGTTCAGGTCATGGTCACAGGGTTCTGAGATGAGTCTGCTTCTCCCTCTCCTTCTGCCCCCTCCCCCCGCCCCCCCGCAGCAAGGCACTCACTCTCTCGGAAATAATAAAATCTCTCTTAAAAAAAAAAAAAAGGAATTTGCTAATTAAGACTACCACTGTTTCTAAGTGGCCAAAGATGATCAGAAATGGCAAAATTGACCTTGATATTTCAGCTCTTATCTCTTTGAGAACCACAAGGCCATTCTGAACCTTTGTCTGCAGTTCATGTGTTTGAGGTTGTCATACTAGAGATGAGGCCTGGGCTTATATTTAAAAAGCATACTAAGCAACGAAGAGACTGTGCAGCATGAAACATATATGGAAATAGTACTCCGTACTGAACAACTCTGTGATATCTATAGTGTGTGTGTGTGTGTGTGTGTGCGCACACGTGCGCGCACACGCACGTGTGCACACCCACACTTAAGTACTGAAATATCCAGAGAGCTGCTTCTATAATCTGGTGACCTTGTGCCTGAGAACCTAGGATGTTCACATGGTAACTCTGGTCACTGAAGGTGGACGCTCTTTGAACATAGGGACTGGCATTTTCTTCAGTGATATTCAAAGAAGCCAACCATCTGTACTTCACTTGGCTCAAGGTTCCACAGAGAACAGAAAGATAAAGTGCATGCTTAGTTCAGTGGGAGGAGGGAGGAGATCTGATTTGGCCAAAGGCATTCTGCTGTGAAGTTCCACAGATGATGGGAGAGATTCCTTTCTCATGGGTAACTCCCCAAATTTTTTCCTGTGAGATAACATAAGCCCTGGAGACAAGTCTTTTTTTTTTTTTTTTTTTACGATCCTTATCTCTTCACTAGTTAGATTCCATCTCCTCTCCTTTCCTGGACTTCCTGGGCATACCAGAGCCCACGGCTGGTCAGTCTTGCTCATATTCCAGAGCAGCACCGTCTGGTAGAAATAGAATATGAATGAACTGCATATATAATTTTAAGTTTTTTAATAGTTAATTTTTTTAAACTATTTTTATTTATTTGAGAAAGCACAAGCAGAGAGTGGCAGGCAGAGGGAGGGGAAGAAGCAGGCTCCTCTTATGAGCAGGGAGCCCGATGCGAGGCTCAATCCCAGAACCCTGGGTTCATGACCTGAGCTGAAGGCAGATGCTGAATCAGCTGAACTGCCCAGGTGCCCCTCTCATAGATTAAATTTTTTTTTTTTTTAAACATTTTTTAAATTTATTTGACATAGACACAGTAAGAGAGGGAACACAAGCAGGGGGAGTGGGAGAGGGAGAGCAGGCTTCCCGCCGAGCGAAGAGCCCGATGCGGGGCTCGATCCCAGGACCCTGGGATCATGACCTGAGCCGAAGGCAGACGCCTAACGACTGAGCCACCCAGGTGCCCCTCATAGATTAAATTTTTTAAAGCCAAAAAGGCGAAATCATTTTTGTATTTAACCTGCATATCCAAAATATTATCATTTCCTCAATCAAAATAAAAAATATCAATGATATTTTATATTTTTAAAAATAAGTCTTCAAATCTGGTGTGTGTTTTACACTTACAGCAGATCGTAGAGATGTGAACTTCCAGAGAGTAGGGCTGGCTTTGGCCTCTTGACTTACTTATTTCTGCACTCTCCTCTGGCTCCACATTGCCTGGCTAGGTTTGTCATGTAGGCTGCCGAATGAATGAATGAATCAATGCTCCATTTTCATTGGTTCTGCTGTTTTAAACTTTTAAAAATCATGTAGCTATGACTAAAGAGTTAAAATTTGTTCTCTGCCAAAATATACTAGAAATTCTTTTTATAGTATAGTTGCATTTATAGCTCTAAGAGATGGCAGAGGCAAAGCAGTTTAGGAGACTAGGTTTATAATCCATATTATACTGGCAACCTTCTGTGTGACTTAAGGCTTCGTTGCATAACTTCTCTGGTCCTCTCAATCTAATCATCCATAAAATGTTGTGGAATTACGTTACTCTAATGTCCTTTCCCATTGTGATTGTATAATTTGTTTTTGAACAAATGCATTTTTTCTTTTGACAGATGATATTATAGAAGAATAATAGCTCTCCTTTGCTGACCTTTGCACAAACAACCTGTAATGATTTTTATGAATGTCTTTTGTATTCCATATTCTGTTCATTTTCACAAATTGAGATTCTTATTCCTGAAGACGATGGCATTGTTTTTTGTATCCTTAGCACAAAAAATCATAAGGTAGCAATGAATGTTAAATGAATTTTTCCTTACATTAAAAACTGCTAGTTTTAGTTTGCTTGGTGGAGAGGAGGTGGGATATTTCAGCAAGTAGTGAGTTCTTCAGCTGCCTTTTTTTCTTACTAAAGAAACTCTGAGTGGATTTCACCGTTAAACTAGATAGTGCATATTTTTCCTCATTCACCTTTAACTTTCTCTCAACTCAAAATGTTTTTTTCTACCTTGCTCTTCTGGTCGTGTCCTCCCCTTGCTTGAAACTCTTCAGTGCCCGAAGAATATATTAAAGGCTCCTTAGCTTGGCATTAAAGGGACTGGCTGCTCATTCTGGCCCTTCAGTGGCCTTCCTTCCTCACTTGTCCTTACGTTGAGTCCCCCATGAATCAGCCATTTCTGATTGCAGTTTGGTCTGCCCATCCCATCTAGCCATGCCTCAGCCAGTTCTTTCTCTCTGCCTTTGCCCCTCCTCTCCTGCCCCCCAGACGGCCTCTCCTCTTCTCCAATTATCAGGATCATTCCTATCCTTAAAGGCTAGATAGAGTCAGTTTTGAGCCCTGTCTTTACCCCAATCCATAATTTAGCAGCCTGTGCTGAAATAACCCTTATTCTTATTTGTCATGATCACATGTTGCCTTTAACAAACACAAACATTTATTCCAACAGATCTTGGAGTATTTCTCTTATTAATTTGTAGTATTCTAAGGACAGGTCCATCTTTTTATTTACTGCCCTATTGGATGCTGGATTTGAGGCGAGGCCCCACACATAAAAAGGGCATATAGGTAAGCAAGTAGTTACAATATAGATATGATAAGTGCAAAAACTGGAATGTGTGCAGCGCATCTTGAGGGAACAGAGGAGGGAGTAGACAACTGTTCCTGGGGGAAATCTGAAGAGGATCCATGGGGCTGTTGATTTCTAAGCTGGGAGTCATTTAAGGCAATGGGAACGGAGCTCATAAAGCACAAATGCCAAAAAGCCTCGGGTGTTTCCTGTGCCTCCTTCCTGGTCCTCCTTCCCAGCGGTGTGGTGTCATGATGGCGTGTGCAGACTGGAGTCAGATGGACTGGGGTCCTTCTTGGCTCTGCCACTTAGCTCCAGTAACCTGAGCATGTTGTACAATCATTGTGTGCTTCCATTCTGTTCTCAAATGGAATATGGGGCTGATGGAAATTTACTTTAGGGAGATCTAGAAAAAGAGAGAGTAAAAGGAAGGAGGAGGGGGTTTTAGATGAGTTCAAATCAGTAAAGAATGTAGAATACAAAGTTCTTCATAATTGTTACTTTTATATCTCTCACTATTGATTCTTAGAGTGCCTTGTACATAGAAGGTATTCAGTGAATACTGAATGATAGCACGTTGCCACCAATCAATTAGTTACATTCATACCCTTTGTGTGTTATGGAAGGCTACATTTTCTAGTGATACTTCTCAGTGATGTGACCTCTCAGTGCTACGCTGCTTGTCTGAGGGCATGGGAGGGATGTGTGTGTGTCAGTGATATGTGCTGGATTCATTTTGGCTCACTAGGGGAAATTTTTCAATTCTGAGATCAATGACCTGAAACTTCTTGTCTGCTGTGATTTCCAGCTGCCTAGATTTCTGATACAGCATGCCATAGGCAGTGTTTGCAGATTTGTTGCATAGAGATTAGGACAGTGTACCTTAGAGTGGCCCGTCCCTTGTGTGAGACTGTTTTTTCTTTAACGAAATGTGTATGAAATTAATAACCTGGGGATGCCATGAAGCTCTCCTAAGTCATTTTAACTTATATCATTTGGTATTATTTTAAAATTGCCATTCATATAATGAAGAGTGTTTTTTTCCCCCTCACAGATCTATAATGCCTACTGCTTCAGAAATTATGAACTATGAATATTTACTTAGTATATAACAGGCCCCTCATCTTAAAATTCATAGCATTTTTGCCTTAAAGTGAGATTATTGCCAAGTCCTTGTTAGGCACTTTCTCTTTATAGGACTTGTCTTTTATTATTAATGTCACAGTAGTTTTTCAGAAGAAATTGCATTAAAAGTACAGAAAACAAAGAGCTACTTTTTAATACATAGAGTAGTTTATTGAAGCAATAATTGAATAATAAATATGACAATATTTATAGAGCCATAATTTTACTACTAATTATATGGTAGGTTTTTCTTTTATAGCTATATTTTTGAAACATTTGAAAATAAACTAGTAAGAATTATTCCTAAAGATTAAAATTCAGAGTCTACTAGAATAACAATGAAAATCATTATAATCGTACTTCCACAAATACGTGCCAGACTACTTTTAGGTTTGGTGTCTAAATAGGCTTCCTCAATACTTTTTCCTGGGATTTCACCAGACACGTGGGGGATAGGTAGGGAGCCTGTTTTCCTGATTTTACAGATGGGTAAACTGAATCACAGAGCAGTTAAATGATTTGCCCAGGGTTATGTAGTAATTAGATACCATTATCTCTTGTGTTCATTAGATTATTCTGCTGCTCAAAATGTTTACTCCTGTAAGCATATATATTGTTAGTACTTCCGTAATCCATTTTCTATCTCTATGCAAGATGAGAGGATAGCAGATAAAGTTCCCTATATGGAGGGTACATCTTTTAGTAAGGTAAGGTCTAGCACCTTGTTTTTCATAACATATTACTAGAAATGTGTCCTCCTCGAGATCAGAGACACATTTTGTCAAATTCATTAATGGGATACATTTAACAAAGAAGTTTCATTTTAAAACAGCCATCTTTTAAAACAATTATGTTAAAAGATACTCTCACTGTTAATAGTCTGTAATGCCAACCTGAAGAATGAAGCTCTTATTCAGATAATTTTAAAAATATTCCCTTCCCCAAATACTTTCATTCTGCCTCAAGGCAGACCTTTCTTTTGGGATTCCTTTTCTGCATGGCACAGAGTTCCTTACAACAAAAATACTTAAAGAACCAAGAAGGCTCTTCAGACACTTCTCATATAACTGATGTTTGAAAATGTTAGTCTGACTGATGTATGAAAATGAAGTTTTCCATAATGTGACATTTTAAATCATGAAGAATGAGGAGAATTGTCTGATTATTGGTTTAAAAATGGTTTCATGCATGCTGTCATTGAAATCTTTAGATTTTTTTTTAAGGGTAACCAAGTTTTTCTAGTGATAAATATCAATGATTATGAGGATAGTTTTAAAGTGATTGGTGATCGTTTGAGTTAAAAATGGCCTTACCTTTTAAGACCTTATTTCTTTAGAACTTAACTGTCTTTACATATTTTGCCTCATTTACTTTTACAGCGTCCTTCTAGAGGGATATGCGTGGGTGATGCTGTTCCTACCGATAGTAGTGAAACCCAGGCAAAGATGAAATGATTTATTCTAAATTTTATGCTGGCCTTTTTTTCCCCCCCAGGCAGTTTCTAAGGCTTTATATTGCCATTATTCTGAGCAGTGCCTAATTCAAAAGAGTGAGCAATTTGGGGCATAGACTTAAGAACCCCAGTGTTGAGATGAAGGTTGTCCAGAGCTCTTTATGACCCTTACCTTCTGACGCAGGAATGGTGGAAACCGTTGCCATTTTACAAGGACGCTAAAATGAAGATTCTGTCACTGGGCGGAACACATTCAAAATACCGGGTGGAATTTTGTTCACTACACATCTGATAAAAGCAGACGACTTCATTAGCTGGTGATGCTGGCCCCGATTCCGAGCACTGTGATAGGAAGGGCAAACAATCCCGTGTCATAGGTAAGGTTTTCGGAACTAGAGGACCCGGTAGGAAACAGTGAAGTTTGCAGCAAAGACTTCTCCCCACGCTGGCCCTTTCCTGACGTGATGTGACACATTTTGAGCTCTTCTATTTTCGTTTCCATTATCCACCACCCCAGTTCTCAATTCAATTTCAGACTCGGGCAAAAGCCTGTAATTCTATTTGTTTTGGGTAAATTTAGCAAGCTGCTCCTGATTACACCTTAGCCAGAGACCATCTGTTGACTGGCGTGCCTCTCGGAGGAGTGGTTTCTGTAGGCGATGAATGGGAAGAGGATTGAAACCCGCTGCTATTCGTAAGCAGATGCACCGTTTCAGGGATAGTCCTTCCCACCTTTCAATCTGCCAGCTCTCTATATTGATGGAGTGTCCTATGCCTGCGAGTCATTCTGTCCTGAGGCAATGAGAAGTGCTCTCCCAGGGGCCATTTATCAAGTGCTTCTACTGGCATTTGTTGGAAAGGAATTTAGAAGTCATAGTTTGATACACTTAAAGCACAGCCACATTCTCCTTTGCATGCCCCTAGTGTGTATGTGTGTGTGTGTATGTATATCAACCCCGTGTACATGCTTTCCAGCAGCCACAGTCATGGGCTGTCAAAAGCCCCGCAGACCAAAGAACAGGATACAGCTGTGCTATGCTCTGTAATGTGAGGCGTAAACCTCCTCGGTGTCAAGCTCACAATTCTTAAAAGCGCTGCTTCCCCTCTGAAATTACTGCCGGTTCATTTGCATCAGATGGGGAAGATGTGCTAGATAAATTTAGAATGTTGAGGAACAGTTTTGATGCTGGCTGCGCTACGATGAGGGTTCCTTCTAAATGATGATGGTATCGTTAGCTCATGGCTAAGAGGAGACTGGTCTGGACACCGCAGAGACAGCAGCTTCCTGTTGCAGCGAAGCATGAGGGGAAATGGAGAAAACGAACATAAATTAGCTTCATCTCGTTTTCCGAAAGGATCGGAGGAGGAAGGTGAGGGAAGGAGGCAGCGGGTTGCCAGAGTGCTTGAAAACTGCAATGAGATCAGTGAAGGGAGAGGATCCATTTCTGCCCTTTGTTGCGGGGCGGGGGGGATGCCTGCACGCTAAGCACGCAGTTGGCGTCATTAATGGGCTTCAGTAGGAGATGCTCAGGGCCATCTTAGAAAACCATCATAGGAGGTATTTCTCATTGAGTTTGGCTTCTAAGGTTGGTGGGGGGAGGTTCAGAATTACATCCCAGCTGCAGTACTTTAAGGCAAGAAAGAGGTTAAATTTCATAAAATCTCCTAAGGTACTAGATCCACTACTTTTTTGACATAATGGGTTTCTTCCTTCCTACCTCCCACCCTCCCTCCCTCCCTTCCTTCCTTCCTTCCTTCCTGCCATGAATTAAAGTGGGGGAATTTCTCTCTACCCCTGTCTTTCATGTATAAAATCAGCATTCTTTAATTCATTTTATGAAAATCCTTGCAGGTCCAGCAAAGAGAGGGTTAAGATACCACAACAGAAATATAGTCTATAGTATGTAGCTTGAATCTTAGGAAATAATGACTATAGTGAAGTATTATGACAATTTAAAAATTTTTGAACAAATAGCGAATATACAAGTACTAGGATAAAGTACTGAAATATTTTAAAGGATTAAAATCACCAATCTTGAAAGAGAAAAAAATCGTTTCTGGGAATTTCTTCGCTAATCAGGGCAATTTGATTCATTGCTATTGAACTGATGAATGTGAAGCTGATTTAATAAGCTATAATATTTGCATTTACATGTCATCTCTGATATAATAGGATATAATGTATTTAAAATGCAGATCATCACCAAACCACCTAACTATTGTTACACAAATAGAGTAAGAGGCTTAATTTACAGATAAAGGCTACATTTTGCCGATGTTACAGTTGATATTATGAAAGCAGTAAGAAATATCCTGCACGAGCAAAGGAATACTCAAAACACATTTAGGAATCATATAGTTGATTCATGTTCTGTGAATGAGGCTTAACCTATACAAATAAATTGTTTTAACAAGGGTCTGTGGTCTTTAGGAAATGACATTGGTTGGGTATGCCGAAGCAGGCTTGTAAGAATCCTCTCAAGCTAGTTTATATCGTGCATAAATACCTCTTTACCTAACCTGGCACGGGCTCTGAAACAGGAAGTATAAAACTAAGACGACATCAGGTATGAATGAATAGTAAGAGTTGGAAACTAGCTGACTCCAGTGTGACTTCTCCCCCTGGTCCATAGGTTTCTTCCTGTAGGCTCTAGGATGAATGATCCTGGCCAAAACATTCCCAGGAAACTTTTTTTTTTTTCCAGAAACATTTTCAGGCGCTTGCCATGTGCAGTAACAAGAGTCGAGGTGATTTAAGGGCAAGGCAAATACACTTAAAGACCTTTGTCATAATATACCTCTTTTATCATATTTGAACATATGCCCGGTTGCCTGCAGTATCTCATGTTGCAGTCAGGGCAGAACAAGCTAATTTTTAAGGGACATGATTCAGTGGCACACATAGGGAAATAAATAAGACTAAGAGGTACGGGTGCAGGACAGACATAGAAGAAGGTGAGGGGTAAGATAGCCACATCCTGTGACTACAGAGCCAGGTAGACACAAGACTGGGCTAACAGAGAGCCTTGTCTCTTCTTCTCTGGAGGAAATTGAATTCAGCTCCGTCAGTTGTGAGGCGCTATGGGCGAGACAAGTCTGTCACAGGTCTCTGCTTTGTACTATGCTTACAGAGGGCCTGGGCTGATGTTGGTGAAATCATTCGAGACCAAGAATTTGCACTCTAGCCCTATGCTGAGGAGAATGCAAAGCCCCAAATGCATTCTTTAGGGGATATATATATATATATATAGTAGGGAAGATAGAACATATCAGCCTAGATCGAGGTTACTAATAAATGTGCCTTAGTTTTGCCTCATTGCAGGTGATAAACAGAGCTCCACAATACAGATTATGACTAGGGGTCAATTTCTAGATGGAGACTCGATTGCAGTGGTCTCCTTGGAGGGGGCATCTTGATGGATGCTGCCCAATAGCGGCATTTGGGAGAATTAAAAAGAGAGAGAGAAAAGCTGTAACTGAAGCTTGAGTGAGAACATTGTCAACGCCAAGTCACAACTGCCTTGTGCCGTGGATTCCTTCCATCAGGCTGCGGGAGGAAACTTGGGCAGCTCACCGCAGAACTGGGCCTGTGACCCATGGGCTTTCTCCTGCTGGCCCCTCTCACGTACTCCAGTTGGTGGTGTCGGCTTTATGGTCGCCATGGCCTATTTACCTTGGTAATTTTCACCTGATGCATTTATATTGGTAATTTTTTTCTTCCTGGAACCCTGGGATCTCATTTATTCACTAGCGCAATAAAGTGGTGGAGTGAAAATCCTTCCCTAAAGCGAGGAGGGAAAGAATTGTTTAGGAAAAATAGCAACCATGCTAACTGTGACTCTAATTAAAAGCCCAAAAGAAGCCTTATTCTTTCTTAGAGGTGGCTAATACCTGCATCCCTGTGGACATATAGGCCCACAATAGTTCATCTGTGGGCATCACTACTAACTTTGGGTTGTTGGGTTTTTTTTTGTTGTTTCTTTTTAAATTTCAATCCGCTGTCAATATGTTTTTGTTTCAAAACAAAACAGTAATGACCCTAGGATTGTAATGCAAGAATTCTTTGGCCACAGCTTGCAAAAACCATGCTTGGTGGTGTGCGTAGGGAAAATTACTTTGAAAACAAAAGCACAAACAAGAACTGATAGAATAATAAGCAATTAAGGTGGATTAACAACAGTTGCTGAATCCTAGCTGTTGGCTGCTGATGCAGCCTGGCTCCCTAATTCAAACTCTTTGAAACCCATTGCTGTTTGGAGGCCAGAAGGGAGGGAAGGAAGTGTGCTCATGGCCATGCCTGTATCAGGGGTAGCTTTCTTGTTGTCTTTCCTGGGGGACGGAAGTATCTCAATTGTGTTTTACTTTCTTCTGATGGGCGAAGATGTTCCTCCTCTTTTTTTGCCTTCTGTTATTTCAGTATCTTCCTATATACTCTTTGGGGTCCTTGCTGATGTCAGATGACTAACCAAAATCTATGTGCTTGGTCTTTGGTGATGGCATATTAAGACAAAGAGAAGAAGGCAAAGAATGTGCTTATCTCTGTTTCCAGTGGGAAAGAAGAGCTCACAGTAAGAGAAATCACAGATTCCTTTGGCTGCTATAAATAATTATCTGGATTGTTTCCTGGGCTAGCGGCTAGGCCACATTCTCAGCCTCCTTCAGGAAGACAGCCTCATATAATTATAGGCCCAAGCACGCAACCCTGGGAAACTGTATGAACAGGTAATTTACGGGGTAATCACCATGGGCAGTCAATCCCCTGCAGCCCTACCACAGTCTCTTTTGTTGCCACCAAACGCAGGTCCTTGGAAGGCTTGTTATCCGTGGTCAGGGTGGACCCTTGTGCAGTAACGGCCAGGGGGTCTGAGGTGCATGGCCGGCATCATGGAAACCAGTCCTTCCCACAGGGCTCAGGGTTCAGAAGGGCCTCCTACTTGGCTTAACTAAGGCTTTTCTGTTGCCATCTCAGAATTCCGCGTTTTACCTTTGAGTGTTTTGTACAGGGAGCATGGGTGTGCGTGAAGAGGTATACGAAAAAAATTCGCCGCCTGGGGCACCATTTGCTTATAGTGTTTGCACTGCCCCATAAATACAGACTGTGATGTATGTGAGTTCTGGGAGACTCCAAGGCAAGCCTGTCATCGAAGCGGCCCATTTCCATAGCGTGTTGGTAGAATAAGTATGCATTGAGGAATGACATCGTAAAAGCCGAGTTAGCTTCCCGAGGTGTGGGCACTGCTGTCTGGAGAACACAATAGGTATGCTTACGTGAACTGCAGCACACAGGCTGTGTCAGCTAATGATTCCGTGGACAAGTAAAATGCTCGAACATTCGCATTCCAAAGTGTCATTATACCATGTAAAGATGAATGGTTGAATTCATGCTAATAATTCAGTATTTTAATTTTTCTTAGAACAACATTTAATAGCAAATAAACAACATCAAGAGAAATAGACCATGGAAAAAAGGAAAATGCTTTATATTTTTTAGTGCCCTCGATGGTACTTTTTTCTGCTTTTTGAAGACAGGGCCTTTTTGATTTGTACCCTGCCCTCCAGATTCTGTGGTGGGACCCACTCAGGTGGTCTGTAGCCTCCCATTTAACTGGGTCCAACTGAGGAGGATGCTAAGATCTCTTAATGCTCCCCAGGTAGCCAGGGTGACAGACACACCAAACAGACCTACATCTGTGCCTTCTTTAGAGTCTCAGCTGACGAAAAGGATTGACCAGACAGATGCCCGTTTAATTAGAGCCTCCTGTATTTCCAAGTTTCTACCTGTTCAAAGATGCTTCGGCAGACTCTGTTTGGGCAGTGTGTCTTTTCATGACTCTCATTTTCGCCAATGAGGTGTGAGGGTCCTTTCACCTTCTAGATGTGGTTACCAAAAAGAGGAATTTTCTTTCTACCAGCCCAGTAGCATTATAAAATACCTCTCCCTGCCACGGCCTCTGCCTCTGACCATCTCCTGACTTCTCCATTTCAGCAGAATGTGTACTTGTTCCTGCAGATGAGTTAGGAGATGTGGGCGTGTTGATTTATTTGCCCTCATGAACATCAGCAGTTCTCGAATAAACTCGTGCCTGCTGCCACAGACAGAAACACTGCCAGACTAATGCTTCACCCATGATAGATGTCACGTAAGCCCGTATACCCTCTCACCTAAGGCAACTTACTAACCAGCTTACTCAGTGTTAATAAATGAAAGCGCCCCCAGGGAGCTGACATAAAGCCCCAAGTGCCCACTTTGGGTTAGTGGGAGAGCTGGTCAGGAGGAGGGCAGACAGTGAGCCATTCCACAGGAGTCCCAGAGACACTGTCTCACAAAGCTTAGCATAAAGCCAAGGTTCTAAAAGCAAAATGACTCACTTGGAAGCCAACCACGACCGTCTACTTGATTCTTTCCTAAAACCATTTTATCTCAGCAGGAGAGATTATGGCCTGGGAGGTGAAGGAGAAGCCAAAGTCCTCCTTCCCTCCCCGCCTATCTGGTTTTAGTCATAGGTTTGCTGACCCAGATTTCTTTTCCAGCACGTTCCTCCCTAGGAATGGTAGGAAGTTGCAGTTTTTCTTGAAGTACAGTTTATTCCTTGGCAAGCCCAAAACCATTGTCCAGAGCAGGAGTCAGCAACATTTCTCCAGGAAAGGCATGTTTGTCTCTTCTGCTACAAATCTGTTTTTGTGAGAGCAGGAGGGAAGGCCAGGGTAGGGCCTACTGTTGTGGAGGGACGGTTGTGATCCGGACTTCACAACTCTCCTTGGGTTACATGACCATCCTCTGTTGAAATACAAACAGCCTAAAATGGAAAAACTCACCAAGACCTTACCTTTCAGAAACCTGATATGAGCTGGACCCTCTCCTCTGACCCTTGGCAAAGAACTGTGGGTTTAGTTAGTTTGTTTTGTTTTAAAAATTAATTTTGGGGGGAATTTCTTGAGGTCGTAGGAAGGAAAGAAAAGACATGGGCAACCAGTAGGGAGATGGGCTTCCTGGTCTCACCTCCGGGCAGCACTCTCCCTCTGCCTTCCACATGCAGAGCCTACCTGCCAGGCTGCTGTAGAATTCACGCCTGCTAAGTTCACCCAGCAATCTGTCAACACCAGGCAAGGAGCCATTTTCTATCAAAGCATATTAAAAGAACCTGGCTTCCAAAAATGACTAGAACTGTGTTCTTTAATGTTTCTTTTTTTTTTTTAATGCCTTTTTTGAAGGAGAGGAGGGACCAAAGCATTTCTAACTACTTGATGAAACGTGTTGTTTGTCGTGCCTATTTAATATTCTTCTCAAATATCTGACAGAAAGCTTTGCGTGTTCTAGAGATTGATAAATCCTTACTAAAATGAATAATATTAATATATAAGGAATTCATGGATGGTTCTTGTCTGAGTCCGACTTCAAAAAAAAGATTTTTTTTATTAACAATATATAATTTTACATTTTAAGAGAATTACACTCTGCAAAAACAGTGTTTGCAGTGCGGACTCTAGAGCCTGACTGCTGGGATCTCAGTCTCAGTGCTGACTAGCCACATGACCTTACACAAGTATCTGTGCCTCAGTTTCTTCATCTATGAAATGAAGATCATAATCATTCGAAGTGCATGGATAGTTGTGAATATCAAATGAGTTGATACATGGAAAGCACTTAGAACTCGGCCTTGGTTCACTAAACATACACAATTGATGTCATTCTGAAGGCAAAGTACCAGTTAAGGCGAAGGGGATCAGAAACAAGGGCCAGTAACTCATCTCATCGTAGAGTTTGTGCAGGTTACGATGAAAGCCCATGTGTTTGCCCACAAAGGTCCCGTAAAGGTATAAGTTAATATTATCCTGTCACGTAGGAGTTCGCAAATCCAAATAAGTACAGGGTAAGTATGACGTGGGTTTCCCAGAGTCTTGGTATTTACCTGGTTTTTCTTCGAAAAGGAATTCAGGCCTTCGAGCCATTCTCCTTGGGCGACTTCCTTTGATTGCCTGCAGAACCAGCCGGTCAGAACGTGAGCAGTCCTGGTGAGGCCTGGTAGAACCGAAGCAGGGTGTGGGAAGCACTCTGCAATTACCTCACGCTGGCAGCTTGGGAGTCCTTTAATTTTTCTTATCAGTAATTCACTTTAGATAACAACTCTGGAGATAAAATAGGCCTTAGGGTTTGGCCAAAAAGGAGGGAGAACAAAGGTTTTATTGGTCTTTTATCTCCTGTTTACTAAAAAGTGTTTGGTTGTAAAAGATAAAACTATGGTGTCTGCTCCAGAAAATGAGCAAATGAAAGTAATTATTGCGGGGGGGGGGGGGGTGCTTAGTAAAAATAGGATGTATTTACTTCTCCCTCGTTGGTGGCTTCAAATCTCGACTTCATTATTTCTTGGCATTTTTTGGCTCTCCTGTTGAAAATCAAACACAAGAATAGGCCTCAGGCTAATTTTCTCTCAGGCTGAAACTAAGGGACCTGACTTACCAGCCTAATTTTGTCTAGGAAGACCACAAACAGGTGGCTTTTTCCTCTAATGGGATCCTAGTGTATGAGAATGAATGATGTGGTAAAGCACATTCATGAAGGTTCTTGGGTCATATTGAAGAGAATAGGATGATCACAATAGATAAAGGAAATAATACATATTTGCTTGAAATGCTGAGTATTCTTCAAGAATACCTTGGAGGGAAAAATAACATGCTTTGCTTTTAAAACACATTATCTCTTTTTTTAAACGTCTAACTTTTATACAACTGAAGTAGGTAATGATCTTTCTAGCTGAATAGTAATCATAATAAAAGGATGACATATGACTCTTAATAGTGTCTACTCAAGTGTAGCATTTTAGGTAAAAAGTCTTTGAAGCATTTTTACAGAATCGGTTGTGAATATTGTATTGATTTGTTTTTTAAGAATTTTTGTTTTAAGTTTGTACAACTTTATAAGACAGAATGTTTTCCTTTAAACATAGTTTAGGAAAGTTTTGTAGGGGTTTTTTTTTGTTGTTGTTTTCTATATTCCTTTAAATTGTTTTTGTTTTTCAAGTGCATAGTACATGACTTGATACAAAATTAAAAAGCTATGAAGGGGTACACAGTGAAAAATGAGTCTCTTTCCCACTCCTCTTCTCCAGCTGTCTAGTTCTTCTCTCAAGTGGGAACTTTGTTTTGTGGTTATATATATAAAGATATAAAAATTGCAGACTTGCCTTATTCTGGTCCCCAAGAGAAAGGAAAGACTTATGGAAGTCTTCTGCACATTCCCATTGAGAAATTGCTAGAATTAAAGAGCCCTGTTGCTTGGAGCACATGCCACCTCATGATTTTTAATATGCCCAGAGGAAGAGCCTTGTCCTCTGACCACTATCCTGGAGGCAGTTTGGCTAGACTATACAAGACCCAGCATGTGTCCTATGCCCAATGGGAACAAAGCCAAGAGGCCCTAAATATTTGATAACTGAAGTCTGTTAACACTTGTGCTCCCTAATTCATAGATCATGTCAAGATATGGTATGAATGAGAATAAATGTAAAACGTGTTTTTTAAGCCTTAAGCAGGCACACGGTCCATTTTGCTCCCTTGGAGCTGGGTTTTAAGATCATCGAGTAAAAGGGTCACTGAAATCTCATTCTGTTTTGAAAGGTGTAATGAATAGCATCTCTGAAAGGTCACATGACACTGCCAGAGACCAGTTAAGATAATGTCACGTTAGAGTTTGGGTAACTGGAATTCATACTGTGTTTCTTGTCCTCAATGAATGGTGGTCCAACAGGTGAAGATGAATCTGAGCATCCTCTGTAATGTATTGACCATGTGTGTGCACACGTAGACTTCTGTACCTGTAACAGCTTCCTTCACTTGTATCGTGACAAACGTGAATCAGCAGTTTGTGGTTTCCCTCATCCCCCAGCCCCTGGAAACCCCCATGTCTGCTGGACTCTGGAGTGTAGATCGTGGCTGGCCCCAGGTGAGATGAACCTGGCACCCCCTCACTGTCATCTAAGTGCTGCAGAGTAAGGGTGCAGGAAATGCTTGGATTCCTTTCAAATGGTTGATTTGGTGATTCCTTCTTAGAAGGGGTAATGCAACTCATGGAGAAAGAACAATTGTTTAATTGAAAGTATGAGTGAATGGGTTAAAAACAACAACACTGGGAAGGCGTGATCTTTGCCACAGGTGTGTCCTTTTCTCCTTTTGTCACAAATTATTTGAAAAACTGATTATGTTTGTTTGGAGGAATGAGAATATGGATATTGGACCTTGTGGGTGGGAGGTAAGAGTCACATCAACCAAGAAATGCTCAGAAACTTCAGGGTCCAGTGAAACAACCTCCAGTTTACATTGGAATAATACTGCCTCAGCTGTTCTCTTAAGATCCACCCAAAGCGCATTCAAATCTGTGAACTTCTCAGTTTTGTATTGTTCACTTAACTATACTGTAGATGAAATGTAGATGTAGATGAAATGACATATTGACTGTATGAGTAACAGTCGTAATGTTTAAATTTTTAATATGTATACCTTGAATCCTATTCCCAATACATAATCCTCTTTGGAAGATTGAAGACTGAGTCCCTCAGATTCAATTATTGGGCAGTCTTTTAAGAGAGATATTCTGTTTTTCACTCTTAATATACTTTTTAAGGATATAATTCCACTAGATCGTTGTGTGTGCATATGTATGCTTGTGAATAAAACCAGGTATAGCTTCTGAATGGTTTCCATTGTTGACTTGAGATTCGTAAAATAATGAGATGCCTGTAGGACTAGATGTTGGCAGCCATAGCTTTCAAAAAAGTGTTTCCTCAAGAAGCCCCTGCAAGCCCCGTCTGATAGTGAATAGCCAGGGATCGTGGGGAAACCAAACACAATAGAAGAAATAGGCACATCATTCTTTTACCTCATGCCTCATCTTTGCCTTTGGGGAGTAAGGAAAAAAGGTCAATGTGAAACAGACAGTAAATCCTAACAGACTTTTGAATAAGCCTTGGAAGCAACATTATCTTGCACAATGTAAGTAATTTGTAAATACTAAGTGAATGAACAAATGAATGAGTCAATTAATGAGTAAAACTTTAACTACATCCCAAGAAGGGCAGTAAAATTTGCATACAGCAATTAGTATTTCTAGCTGCTTGTAGCTATAGTATTTTGTTAGTTTGTCCCATTGCTACTTCAGAAGCTGCAGCTTCAGCAACTGAACTCAGCTACTCTGTGGGAAAAACAAACCTTCTTCCCAACACTTGTGTTTTAAATATACCACGATTTTTTTTTTTTTAACAGGAACCCAGGCTCAAAACATTCATTTATATTAGGATCCTGAAACTGGACAATGGGACTTTTGACTCTTGGATTTCTGTTGCCACCATTTCCATGGGCACGACCCCCTTTAAATCCATTTCCTATCTGTTGTTGTATATAATACAATAGCCTGCTGGCTGGTTTCTCCAACCTCCCAGCATAGGGAGTAATTTTTCTAGTATTAAATTCAGCAAATATTTGTTGGCACCTGTTATACAAACCCTGTGCTTGTTGCTACAGGGGATACAAATATGATTAAGGCACAGCCCCTGTTTTCAGGGAGCTTTTATAGTCAAAGGGGGAATAAGAGTGGTACAAACATAGCTGTCACTCAAGGCACAAGGTGCTATGAGGCTGGACAAAATTTTCATCATTTCTCTGTTCGAGAAGTTATAATGACTCCCTATCACGTTTTGAATCAAATAAAAAATTCCCAGTCTTCCTAATTGGACACCATCTAGCTAGCTGCTTAAATGTATGTTTTACTACTATCTAGCAGACCTCTCTGCACCTGTCCTCTGCCTAATACTGTCATGAACACATCCATTCACACATTCTTTCCTTCCTTCCTTTACTCATTGATTATTTCTGCAAATACCAACTGCTTGTCAGTTACCATGCTTTGTACTCGGGGGGAAACAAAAATAAATCAATCCCTGCCTAGAGCAACACACCAAGGAGAAGAGGGTGGGGGGAGAGCATTACAGACAGAAACAGTGGGAAACTGCGTGTGGAGGCGAAGCCCAATGTGGCTCCATCAGGATACTGGTGGGAGGAATAGAGCAGGGTAGCTAGTGGCCAAAAAAACCTCACTGGCAAAATCTGGGGAGCCAGATTATCATGGGTCTTGCCTCCTGTGCCAGGAACTCCGTTCTTTATTTTTTGAGTCTGGGAAATCGCCCTGGGACTTCGAACACAATATGACAAACACAATACGAATGGATGTGGGTCTTAGGACGCCCTGGCCACAGCATGGAGGGTTTGAGTGAGAGAGAAGGGGGAGGCAAGGGTGCTGGTATAATCCCAGGCAAAGAGGAAAAGGCAATGAGGAGATCCTAAAGTCCTTTTCGGCGGCACTTCCCCTGGATCTTCCCTGCCTTGGCACCCCTCCATCTTCCAGCCCAGGACGGCCTGAACCGTGGTAACAGACGGCCCAGGAACTCAGAGGCAGTGCCAAGTTTATTTCAGACTGCAGGTAACTGTTCTCCGTGCAGAGAGTCCGTGATCGTAAGCCTCAGGGAGGCTGCTTCAGGGCTGTGGCCTGTCATCCCAACACATGCTTGCAGGCAGGAGAACACGAAGGTATTGCGCCGGCCCCCAAGTGCCTTGCCTGCCTTTGGCTCACAGCTCTGCCGAACTAAAGGTTCTAGGGTGCTCCAAAGGAGAAGGATGTGGATACGGGTGAGCTCTGCAAAGCCCTACTGCTCCGTCATCTGTTGTCTTTTGTCTTTTTTAATTTTCTTGGGATTTCTGCCTATTACCTGATATACTCTCCATGATGTAATAATGCATCTCCTTAGAATTACCATCTAGTTATTTCCTGCAGGTGTGTCTGGTTTCTCTAGCTGCCTGAACCTGTTAAGTTCTCAAGGATATAGTTGGGTATTCTGTATTTTTCACTTTTATTGTCCACCAGGGGTCCTGACACTGTAGGACAAGCCAGGAAGCTAAGTGGGTGCTCATGAAAACATGTTCCATTGAATTTGGCACGTGTGACTCTTTTTCTGTCCGGGCCTAGGTGCTCTTTTACACACACTCAGTAATCATCTGATTTGCTTTTCCTTTTGTTTGGGATTTCATGTCCATCAGATGATTGGAATTTGATTTGAACTAAATGAATCAATAGTGGTTGGAGTCTGTTTTACTGCAAAGCCCTTAATGTCATTTTACCTGTGGGACCCTCATTTCTCATCATGGCCTAGCCAAAGGTGCGCAACATTTACCCTGGATGTGACATTGCCTTGGCACATTTTAAAGGTGAATCTGGAAGTTTAAGGGCATCTAACTATGGCATCCTCTCTTCAGCATCCAGTTGGTGAGGTTCAATAGAAAGCAAATCAGTTGCCATCCCCTGTTGAAAATAAGCTCACAGAGATCTCGCTTCAAAAAGGGAATATTGTGGGGCGCCTGAGTGGCTCAGTGTGTTAAGGCCTCTGCCTTCAGCTCAGGTCATGATCTCAGGGTCCTGGGATCAAGCCCCGCATGGGGCTCTCTGCTCAGCAGGGAGCCTGCTTCCCCCTCTCTCTCTGCCTGCCTGCGATCTTTCTCTGTCAAATAAATAAATAAAATCTTTTTTTTTTCCAAAAAAAAGGGAATATTGTGAAATGAATTCATGTGCGGTAGGTGAGGTCGAGACCCATGGAGCACTTTATCTGAAACAGCGTTTGCTTACCCAGACTGCGCATTTCATCCTTTCTTGATCAATCTTTTTGACTTTTTCTTCCCTACTCAGCCTGACTTTTAAAGTAACTGAGAGTCAGTGAAGCAAACCTCACTTCCGATTAGTTCCCCATAGAATAAAGACAGCATAAGTGTCTGTAGCTTTTGAACATCATCCATAGGAAGGGGTATGGCAATAATAATTTCTGGCCCAACACAAAAAGCTAACGGATCAGGGCGCCTGGGTGGCTCAGTGGGTTAAAGCCTCTGCCTTTAGTTCAGGTCATGATCTCAGGGTCCTGGGGTTGAGCCCCATTTCAGGCTCTCTGCTCAGCAGGGAGCCTGCTTCCCCCTCTCCCTCTTCCTGCCTCTCTGCCTACTTGTGTTTTCTCTCTGTTGAGTAAATAAATAAAATCCTTAAAAAGATTAAAGGAAAAAGCTAACGGATCAATTTATTCATTCTCTCTCTCTTTTTTTTTTTAAAGATTTCATTTATTCATAAGAGACAGAGAGACAGAGGCAGAGGGAGAAGCAGGCTCCCCACTGAGCAGGGAGCCCAATGCGGGACTCGATCCCAGGACCCTGGGATCATGACGTGATCCAAAGGTAGATACTTAACCATCTGAGCCACCCAGGCACCCCGATTCATTCATTCTCAAGGACCAGTTCCACCACAGGGGAAAAAAAAAAAAAAGATTCAGTAGTAACAGGACTAGCTGTAGATGTGTCATCCTGCAAATGTGAAGCACTTACATTGGACCCCCACACCTCGGGGGGTTACTTGCTGGCTCCATGTCTGCTTGAGAATTTGCTCCTCTGAAGCATGTGTGTCATCCTGCTTTCTTTTCTACATTGAAGTTGCGTTTGGCCATTTTCCATTCTTCAGGGCTGAGAGGGAAGCTTCTTTAGTCCTTTCTGCCTTAGGAGGGCTGGCAAGGTGAAGCTGGGCCAAAGCAGCCACAGAGTGCACACCAAGTGGGGGGTGCAGAAGAGGGGTTTGAATAGAAGGCCAAGGGAAAAGAACAGGGTTAGGAGTTCATACCCTCCTCTTATTTCCCACCCTTTTCCTTTTCTCCTACTGGGTCATTCTGTTCCTCTTAAAGTTTTTATTCCTTTCTTTCATCTTCGATTTTGCTACTTTTTCATTCTTTTTGGCACCTCTGTTTTTCAGATATCTGTCCTTTTCTGTCTACACCTCCACTGGGCCATTACGGCAGTTGCTTGCGCACACTGATGTCTCAAATGCAAAATAGTCCTAACCGTCATGATAGTCCCAGCTTGTCACCTTCCTTGTGTCCTGCCTAGCTGCCCTGGGCTTTTATTTATTTATTTTTTAAAAGATTTTATTTATTTGAGAGAGTGAGTAGCAGCATGAGTGGGGGAAGTCGTGGAGGGAGAGGGAGAAGCAGGCTCCCTACCGAGCAGCAGTGAGCCCAACATGGGGCTTGGGGCTTGATCCCAGGTCCCCGGGACCCTGGGATCATGACCTCAGCCGAAGAGAGACACTTAACTGACTGAGCCACCCAGGAGCCCCTGCCCTGGGCTTTAGGTGCACCATCTTTAATCTTTAACCACTGTCCTATTTAGTTACAGTTGATCCTTGCACAGCTTGTGGTTAGGGGTGCCGACCTCCCTCCCCCTGCACAGCCAAATACCACCTAGACCTTCTGACTCCTCAGAAACCTTACTAATAGCTACCATTGCCTGGAAGCCTTGCCAATAACATAAATAATTGATTAACACGTACTTTGTATGTTTTGTGTCATATATACTGTGTTTGGAAAAAAAAATCCATGGGTCCATGGACCCATACTGTTCACACCTGTCTTGTTCGAGGATCAGCTGCATATTGCCTGGGGTCAGACAGCAGGAAAGGGACGGAGGTGGGTTTCCTAGTGGTCTTACTCCCAGTGCCGACGCTCTTCGGGTAAAATCGTGGGACAGGTACATAGTGCGCATCACTGACTCCTGTATCTTAAACTCAGAAGGATTCTTCAGAGAACGTCTGGTGCCACATGAGCTTTTTGACAGGTCCCTCCACATACCAGTGTGTCTACGTGCACAGCGTCTGTTGCATTGGATTGATTGATTCATTGCAATCTTCCCTATCAGTTCTGAGTCAGATCTCCAACATGATTGGGAGGCTGCACAGTGAGAAATTTCTCTTGTGTTACTGTCGCTAAAACCTAGCAACTTCTTATGCTGACTGGGTGAGTAGTGGAAGCAACAGTTTGGAAAACCAGGTAACCCCTCTCATTGTGGGCACCTACTCTGTAATTCTCCGAGAACTCGAAACCATTAACATTGGCGGGGGAGCACAGAGAGCTCCTGAGCTTGATAGAGATGCTAAAGGTGTTCAGCGGTTGCAGAGTCGCAGCTGTGTTTCCTGTTTTGCACTAATTAGGAGTTACCATGAATCTGCTTGACAATTAAGGACAGAGTGAACTTTAAGGTAGATCGGTACCATGGGAGGTAAAGAGTTCTCAGGCAAGCAAAATAAAAATTTGCACTGAGTCCTGTGTTTTATCGAAACTATAAGATTTCTTGAATAACGTAGCTTCAAATGCCTAAGTAAAAATCTGGAGTGGGTTTTCTGCCACTTGTAAGGGGTCTTTCTCAGAGAATAACACTGCTTCAGATCACTGGTTGTCCACACAGTTGGGCAGCACCCACCAGCAGAATGATTATTTCAACACTAGCCTTAACCAGGACTTGAATTTCATTTGCCTGGTTTCTGACTAATATATCATAGCCACGGCAGCTTAGTGTTTAACAGCTTTCCAGGCTGGGACAGCCCAGAAAGGTTTAGTTTCTCTTAAAAGTCATACTCGATGAGCCATATTTTAAGAGAAAACTTTCCCACGTTAAGGTTTCTGTACTTTATTGATTTTTTTCCCCAACTAATTTGTGCACACATGTATCCATTTCCATTCACTGGGCGTAGGTCGTGAGGGCCCTTAAATCATGTTCTTGCAGTGGGGCTCTGTTCTTTAAGGGTCCTGATGCTTCCTCTCTGGCGAGGCAGAGATTGCCTTGTCGTCATCCAGGATCTGAGAAAGAGACAGCAGCCTAGCTGTGACTTACAGCCAGGATTCAGGAAGATGTTCAGGGTTCAGGAAAAACCTGCATGCCATGAGATGTGGTGGAAAACTGTAAATATAATTAAGCCAGGTGGATTCCACGACAACAAAGAGGATTAGGGCTTGGGTGGCTCTAGTAGCCTGTTGAGACCTATGTGAATAGATGTCAGTTTATTTATATCCCTTCTCCCCAGGAAAAAACAACAACAACAACAGCGTTTGATGTCTAAATGAAGTAATCTCTAGAAAGAAAGGGGAGATTATATTTGTTAAACTGTATAAAAAAAATCTGAAGATAATATGGCTTTGTTCACAGTATTACATAAAGAAGATTAAAGACGAGAAACAAGCTGCTTAAACACTGTAAACTAATTAGTTCTACGAATTGTTTTCCCGAGGTTCATGAGATATGAAACATTGGCACCAGTGCGTGAAATACACTCTGCCTCAGTGCTCTTTTCAATTTATTTTTCTGTTAGTGTCATATGTATATAAAAAAAGAGCAGCCAGAAAGAAAGAGGTTACAGAGGGAGACCAAAGCCTGTCAGATGATTGAGGCTGACATTCTGTCATCTTAAGCCCGGCGCGGGAGGGTCCTCCTCTAATACCCTGTATAAATACCAGCTTCATTTTCTGCCATCACGGGCTACATTGCGCAAATGATGTCATGACAAGGCCCAGAGGAATTCCCGCTGCTGCTCCAAGCACTTGGCAGCCCCCGCCGCGGTTAGGCCCACTTCAGTGGGTGCAGCCTTCATTTGTTTCCCAGGAGCTGGGAAAGAAAATTCTGAGAGCAGCCCAGGAGGACCCAGAGTCAGGGCGGGGCACCTGCCTCGCTCAACTTCTCATGCCTTCGTTCAAACAAGAGATTTACTGCTTTCTGGTCCTAAAATCACATGTTTTCTGGGTGGAGGACCCGCCAAGACTAAGTTGTTACTGCCCGAAAAACAGATAAGTATATTTACTTAATGTAGACTAGAATAGGAAGCTTTTCTTTTGCTAATGTGGCATGTTTTATCTTTTTTTCAGAAATTTATCTTGACTTAGAAGTAAGTTATGAAGAAAGTAGGTGAACTTTGCTGGAAGTCTCTCCATCTCTTTTCTGCTCATGCAGCCTATGCCCAAACAGGGAGCATCCTTGCTTCCTCCCACAAGCGTTTGCGGGTTTCTTGGAATGAATCAGTACTTTCTCTGTATTCTCAGAGAAGCAGGTATAAAATCCTAAAATTCAACCGATTAAATTTAAAGATCAAATGGGCTTTATTCAATGATTCATGAATCAGGCAGCATCCCCCTTTAGCAAATAGAAAGGAGATCCAAGGAGCTGAACAAAATGGGAGACCTTTCTAGGCAGAAGGGGACAGGGACAAGGAAGGAACCCATCCATCACCTCATCTTTCTTTGGGGGATGGAAGGGGTCTAATCAATCAGATGGATTACCTCACTGGTGCTGACCAGGAAATTCCAGATGGACTGGTTTAAGATCACATTCCTGGGAGAGGTTGAAACTGTAGTTAGGTTAGGTGTAAGCCTTGGTTTGGTGATGTGAACTTGTCACAAGTGACTCCTTGGGGGGCCTGTTGTGTTTTCTTTTTCTTTTTTTCTTTTTCTTTTTTTTTTTTTTTTTTTTAGCAAAAACTGTGCGTAAAGATATCATCCTCTTTCTTTTAATTTTATCATCAAACTTCTGAAAGGCACACTTGCTGCTACTGTCTTTCCCTCACTGGATTCTGGCCCAGCCCTGGGGAGAAGGCTGTCTCCGTAGTAACTGATAACATCTTTATTACCAGATCCGTTGATCTCAGTTCTCCCTGAGCCAAATTGTCACCCGCACCTCACTCTGTCATTCAGTGTGTAACACACGTATCTTCTCTCCCTTTGAAACTCTCCTGAATCCAGGAAAGCCAGAGGGTTTCCTTTTTTACAGTCGGACACTTCTCAGTCCTTAGTCCTGGTTTTGCCTCTCAGCGGGAACTGCTGACTCCCTGTTGCCTGCTGCACCTGTCTTAGGTCTGTTGTGTTCATGGTCGTATCCCTAGATTCTAGAACAGTGCTGCTGTGTAGCAGGAGCTCAGTAAATATACGCTGAATGAATTAGTGCCTGACTCTCCAGCATGGCCCCATCAGCTCCTCAGACTCAGACCTCCTACTTCTCTTGTCTACCCAACCGACTTCTCATTTGATTCTGTCTTTTCGGGCCATCTTGCTTCCTTTGATTTCAGGCATTTCCAAGTTTTCCTCTCTGCTCACTTCCCAGCAGTCGCCCAGCCTGAGAGGTGGGCTTCCGCATGGTCTCTCAGCTCTCACCAGGCCTTTGTGCAAACCAGCAATTGGTCTTCCCTGGACTACTTCCTCCAGGAATCTTTCCCCCGACTCTGCTGTCAGAACTGCTTTCCCAGTCACAAACCTGAGTACTGTGAAAGGCATAAGATCACTTCCTGTCCTGACAGAGTCAGGATGGTTCATGATTCGTGGCAGCCAAAGCGCCTTTCAGTCTGGCCTTTGTTTCTCTGTCTCACTTCCCTCTCCGCCCTCTGTCTCCTCCCACTCAGCCACAGCCTTCCCAGAGTCCAGGCAACTGGGTTCTCTTTTAACTGTGGCTTCTGCTGAGAAGATCCCCATGAAGCTCTCCATTAAGGCTTTGTTGGGCTTTTAGGCTTTTCCCTTCTTTGTCAAGGGCAACCAGGTATTCATGTAACAGGGTTTATTGAATACCTGCTCTTTCCCTCTCCGAAGCTTTGGAGGGCAGAATCAGTGTCCCTTAGTCTCAGTATTCATCACACAGTACCTTGGACATTGCTTTATGTATAGCCTAGTGCATTATATTAAAAAAATTAAATTCTAGCTTTTATTATATTCTACCATATATTAGAGTTGAAATATGATAGGTGGCATTGAACTTCTTAAGAACACAAAGCATCTCTGATGCTTTGGTACATCTTTGCCTTCCGAAATGGTACATCTTTGTACCATTTCGGAAGGCAAGAAGTAGGTTCGCACAAATAGGGTTGGGTTTAATTTGAAATACAAAGAGTGTATGTCGAGTGGGTAAACAAACAGGCAGTTCTAGCAATGTGTTGATGTATGGAAAAATAATTCGAGCATTAGTGTATGTTTCATTAAATAATTAAACCAAAACAGTAATCATGTTGGCTTTTCCAATTTCACTAGAGCCCTGTGTCTATGAAACATATCTGTAGGGCACTTTGGACGTGGAAGTATGTATTACTCCATATTTTCTAGTAACTTTTTAACAAACTGATATAAGTAGGCACTTGTAGGTTTCAGTCTTCGCACTGTAGAATTAGTACTATTTCAGTGCTCTGGAAACCGTATTTCCTTTATCTTGTGTTTCAAAATATATTGGCACGCATTTTTTCCCCCATTACTTTAAGATAGTATGCAACCTAAGAATGAGGGCTCTGGAATCAGATTATCTGAGACTTCGTTTCCTTATCTGTAAGATGGGGACAGTAATGATCTTCCTGCTTCAGGATGCTGTGAAGATTTGAGATAGTACCTGTAAAGCTCTTGGCATGGTGTCTAGCACACACTCACCCAGGACATGTTAGGTAATAGTATTTTGCTGCTTTAATTGGGAGGGAGTTATGCATTCGGTGGGGGGAACCTCTGTAGAGAAGTCTCACGGACTTTCTGGGGCTTCCCAGTTCATGAACAACATTGACAATGAGTGACCCCCTAGAAAACTTACGTCTCCTGGAGCCTTTAAACCCTGTGGTGACAGTGAATCACTTTTTATCCTGAATATGGATAGCTATAATTTAGGATTTTTTGAATATGTTTTCATTTATTGAGGTCAGTGCATTTGTGTCAAACAGTTGAAATCAGACAAAAATCAAGGGTAGCTTCGGCACTGCTCAATTATTACTCTGATCGGATTTTAATTAGCACCAGATGTAGAAGGAAGTGCTATTTTTATTATCCATTACCATGCATTTGCTTACATATTTACCCTGGGGTTAGAGGCGTTTTATTAATTAATTTTGTTGGCAACCAAGACAATAGTTTTGACTTCTGAATTGAAAGTTGTCAACCTGTTTTAAATACTAATAACCATTATAAAAAATGAGCAGTGCTACTTACTAAGGATAAATAAATCTCTACAAAGTAGAGTAATTCATTGTTAAGATGAGGTCATTAGCCTTAACTTTTATTTACAATGTTATTTCAGATCCTGTCACTTACAAATTATTTTAATTGAAATTAAAATTACTTTCTTTAAGGCATTTTTCGGCTTTATTGAAACATAATTCGCAAAATTGTAAGATATTAAAAGTATACGGCATGATAATTTGAGCCCTTTTCTTCGATATGAATTGTCAACATGTATTTGCATCTCTTTTGGTATAGTATACCTTCGTGATTGAAAGGTGAGCATTGCTTAATTATATTTTTGGAGCAGTCTTAGAGAAGTATAAAACTTCATAAATAAAATGAAGGTTTCATTTTAGAAAGCAGACTAATGAAGTATGAACCAGTCTAATGGCAACAGTAAATGGGAGCATGAAAAAAGTTTGGTCCTTTTACAAAAATAATTAAATACTAAGGGACGACTTCTATTGGGTCCAGGAGTAAACTCAGGTGACCTTGTCTTATTCATTAAGACTGATGAGCTCTGGTTGGTATGTTTATTCCTTTGCCCCTGCCACTTTTCAGCATTTTTTACTTGCTGTCTAGAAGTTTGCAACTTTCATACTGTATATTTTTTCCTGTCTGACTTTTATGACTTCCCCCATAAAATGTATTGGTTGTCTGAGTCTCACAAATCCTAAACTACTTAATGGCTGTGGCTGCATCCATTATGCTGTTCTGTGTGTTTGTGTGTTTTTTCCCAGACATCTGTGTAGATATCTTCTGAAATTTACAAAACCTTTGTAACTAATCCCACAGGTTGACCTGAGCAGGGGCAGTGTTTGTTGCTGCTAATTACACAGTGCAAACCTTTGGGAAATAGGCCCTTTGTTAATGATGAATTTGAGCAAGCAACTAAACGTTCCTGAATAATGCTGAGAATATTACTGACCTAGGTCTTTATGCCTGTGGATCCCCTGCCCACCTCTTCTTTCTCTGTGGATGTCTGGCCACTGTGCTTGATGTGCATATTAATTACTAGATGAGGAAGAGAAGCAAGGAGCTTTCTTCGGCAACAGGGTGTAACAAACAGCTGTGTGATGAGGCACATGTGGATTATTAGGTATGACATAATGAGTAGTATTTCTATCACAGCATTAGATATCTGTCAGGGTTTATTTCTTGTCAGACTTTATCCTTCCTAGGGCTTGAAAACCTGCTCCTGTGTTGCAGTGGTTATGACTAAAAATGGTCAGAAATCCCATTGCTACCAATCAGTTATGCTACCTCTAAATATCAGCCGATGATTGATAGGTTGTTAAAGTGACTTTCAAAACCAAGGGGAACTCTCTTTTGAGTAGGTATATATTTGATTTAGGGTGTATTGATTTGCATAATTTAGCAAATAAAGTACTATATAATTAAAGATCTGGAGACATTTACTCTTACCTAAATTTAAAAAAAAATGCCATTCATATATTGTGGCCTGCATTCGTCACATAAGAACCATCCTGAAAGAAGGAAATAGTTCAGGTAGAAATTAGTTAAGCTGCACTGTGAGACACCTTTCATCTGGTTATTACTATTGGTTATTACTATTAGGTCCACCCAAAAGAAAGTAGGATTATATACAGAAATTTAAAAGTTATGTGTGTCACCAAAGACACTTGGAAAACAAAGGAATGTAAGAAACGCAATTGCCAGAGATTCTGTTACCATTACAAATAGAATATGCACCATTTTCTAGACCAGTACTACCTCTAGAAATAAAGGTGTAAAATATTACCTCTAGTAATAAAGAAAGGCCTTTTCCTACATGTGCCCTTTCTGCTCTTTTAGTCCCACATGTAATTTTTTTTTAAAGATTTTATTTATTTTTTTGAGAGAGAGAGAGAGAATGAGAGAGAGGAAGAGGTCAGATGGAGAAGCAGACTCCCCACTGAGGAGGGAGCCCGATGCGGGACTCAATCCAGGGACTCCAGGATCATGGCCTGAGCCGAAGGCAGTTGCTCAACAACTGAGCCACCCAGGCGCCCAGTCCCACATGTAATTTTAAGTGTAGATTTGCACCTGTAGAGAGCCTAGAAAGATAAAGGGTTCTCCAGATGTTACTTAACTGATTGCTTAGCTCAAAAGATTCCAGATTATCTCATCTATTTTAGAGGAAGAGAAAGCCTTAAGATAGGTAAAAAAAAAAATATCTACATTTTAATATTATTATTCTGTTTAGTAACATATGTGTTGACCTGTTCATTAACTTTCTCTTCTTACCAACCATTCTTACCAAGAAAAACTTGAAGCTAGTAATCGCCCTTTTGCAACTATGTGATACATTGTGTTTCCTTTTTTGTTTCACCCACTTTTGGAAGCTCAGCTAGGTTTTGTGTCCAGTTGCGCGCAGCTACTCCTGTTCACTGCCACAGCCAGCAGCACTACAACATAGTAATTGCTCAAGAAAGAGCCAGCAAATGTATGATTCAAAGTCATTTTTATTATAAACAGTTTCCCATCCTCTTTGTACTTGGCTTTTTGTCTTTGAGTTGTCTGAAGTTTAATGGTTTCATTAGGTCTGATTCTAAGTTGTGAACTATATCAAATCATTTTGTGAAGGATTCAGGGTCTAATAATAAACATGGAAAGAATATGCTTCTGTTACATGGTAACAGCATGGTTTGGATGTTTCTTCGTCGTGTATGTATGTGTGTTTGTGTGTGTGTGAGAGAGAGAGAGAGAGAGGACAGAGAGAGAAAATAAACATTTTTCAAAGCAGCTAAATGGACTAAGAATAAAATATTTATTTAAGGAGATAGAGTAGAAAAAAATCCTGACACTGAAGATTCTAAAAATTGGACTAGATGAAAAGGTAATGAAGTATTCCCCTCCAAAAAATTCTCCCCCAAATTCAGATATTCTCCTTTGAACTGGTCATTTTTGTTTATTTTGTAGTTAACTAAAGCAGAGGGAGAAACAGCAGGAATAGATGGGCCTGTTTTGAAACTCTGAACAAGCCAGTTGATGGCTTTGTTTATCAGTAAAACAGCCCTGGATCCCTTCATGAGGGAGCCAGGAAAATAGAGACCTGTGAAGCTTTACATATTTTCATTCTAAGTTATGTACTCTGTTTTGCTCTCAAGAGTGTAGTTCCTTAAAAACTCTCAAGCTACCCTGATACCTTCCACCTCATGTTTTATTGATTTTCAAACTATACCGTTTTAGACAGGTGCCATGCTGTGGAAAAACACGCACACAGTTTGAAATTCACTCTTGTAAAATATTTTGACATTAGACATTTTAAAGGATCTGCAAAGTGTTGATATTAATTAACAACATCCCATTGCTTCAGAAACCATTCAGCATGGGCATTTGGAGACTCTGAAGTACTATAATCTCAGGCAGAAGAATCTAATAGAGCTTCCTTACTTTCGTGTGGTATAAGTGGGATGTTCTCATGAGCAATGCGTAATGAGGTTGTGGATACCCTAAACAAATCTGTCTTCAGATGAGAAAATGTTTGGCAAGGCTGTAGTGTTGTTGACATAGGCCTTGAGCAGCCCTAAAAATTATGCTGGCTTTTCAGGCTCTGTTCTCCTTTTAGCAATGCAACCGATTAAAATAACTTCTGAAACCCTTTGAAAATATTGTGCCGCCAAAAGCCTTGAGATCTCTTGACATTGGTCTCCCAGGATCCTCACCAAATCCTTTGACACGGACAGGAGTGGCATTTTGTTTCTTTGGAGTTTCTTGGAAAGTTCACATAAGCCACCATCCTCCTCCGAAAACCTGTCATCTCCTGTGCCACATTTTCATGGGGCGTTACTGAGCCCTGCAGACCACCTGCTGTTTCACACTTAGCTGGCTCAGGTCAGTGATACCGAGCTGGGTGAGTGTGGAGTGTATGAGATGATTAGCCACCTCACAAGAGTGGGATGAGGTTACACCAGTACCTGTTCGAAAAGATCGTGTGTGTTAATTCACAGAGACAAATTAATTATTAACATTTAATCCTGGATAGCTTACAGGAAGAGAAAAGGATTGTTGGTTCACCGTGCCGCTGTGACACCTTTGTTCAACAGGGAATGTGTTACAAATGCCACAGGTAGTCACTTGAGGGTATGTCCTTCGACAGCTTATTAGTAGTCATTTCCTGGTCAAGTAAACACCTTCACGCAGAAGCTCATTTAGTGAGATGTAGTCATAGCGTGGAAGCAGGAAGTCCCTTCACTTTGCAATCACTGTTTTAACATTGGGGCAGAATTCTTATAACAGACCTTGCTTTTTATGGAAATTTAATAGCCCTGGAACACGTGTAGCCTGGACAGTTATGAGTTGCCATAATTTGTCCTTTCACTTACAGTGGCTTTAAATAGTCACACATCTACGTTGTCTTTGATCGGCATGGCTTCTCCTTGTCCAAGCCTTCCACTGCCGGGTCAGCTCGCACCGTTGGGGAACAACCGCTGGGCTACCCTCTGTCTCAAGACGGTGAGTGACTCTTGGCTGGAGCAGAGTGGCCTATATCCGTAATTTACACTCCAGAACAGATTTCATAAGATTAAAGTGATCGTCTTTCTGTTAGCCAACATTTGATACCAACAGGCCTGGTACCTTGTAAGTCGGTGGCCTAGAGATACGCTCGCCGACACGGACGCTATCGTGTCAGTGGGAGAATTGCAGTTGAGCACTCCTCGTTGCCCTCACCAAGATGGATGGTTGCATGGTAACACCTTCCTGTATGGTATTAGTCAGGCTTGTAGGAAAACTCAGCAAGGATTGCTGATCCTTTGGGGAATTTTTACATTCAAAATTGGAATTCAGACTGTCTGAGATCCTTGAAAACTCTATTCTGGCTGTTCTGTGCTGATGAATATTTCTTAAAGTAGAAGACAATCTGTAAAATATTATTGATTACATGGCAAATTCTGAGAAGTGACAAAAAGGATTTTTTGCAGGGGATGCAGCCTTCCTGCAGAAGCTTGACTCCTGCAGAAAGAGCCAGGCACGGATCTACCATCAGGCCTGGTGTCTAAACTGTACCGTAAGGGCATCGTAGACTAGGGACCCTTTCGAGAGAGGTGGCTGCTCGCCCATTCTGGCAGAATATTTCCACGGATGAAGAAGATGGAACTAATGCTGTCAGATCTTCTCATTTTTCACAAGAAGGCAGAAATATGAAATTTTTACATGAAATCTTTGGATTTCTAAATATTGGTTCTGATTACTCGGAAGAAACCCTGTGCTGGCCAAAACTTCCACGTGCGGAGTGGAAATGGGTCCGTAGGCCACCAGTTTATAATCTTGTATGGAGATTACACATCTTGTATGGAGATGTGTAAGCCTTGATGGTGATATATCGACTCTGTAGATGGTAAAGTCAAACGAAGATATTGTTGTTTATAAATTAGCACACTGAATCAAAATATGTTCTGGAGTTGAAAGAGTGTGTCGGGATATGATATCCATCCCACACCAAATTATAGAAGATAAAGCTAACTGTCTTTTCAGATTTATGGAGCTTGGAGAATTGGGTCTATTTAAGTACAGTTCTTGACTATAGTGGGCATAGTTCTTTGAGTCTCTCTTGTATGCTGTGTGTCATTAACATTAACACAAGACAGCATCCTAGTATAACCGAGAGAAAGCGGCCTGTTTGTCATGAGTGAGGGCTTCTAGCTCTTCTCAGTGTATGTATGCAAAGCAGAAGCAATGGAACCCAGTGGAATCTGTGAGAAGCTGGCTGCTACCACTTTGGTGAATGTGAGAATGATATCAACAGAGAGGATGACTAAAAGAAATACTTTAAAGACTCAATTTCTACTAACTTCAGTAGGGCCAGACTGCTTAAAAAACAGACCTGGAATGCAGCATTTGGGATGATGGGCTTTCTGAAACCAGCATCTGAGATACATAGACTGTCCATTCTAGAAGCAAAGTTTCAAAGTGTCAGCCGTACAAAGGCTACAGCTTCAAACACAGCATGTCCCTGAGCTAGATTTCCCTCCATCAGTAACAACATCTTGGAAGAGGGCAGAGTTGTTTGCAGAAAAACAGCGTCAGGGTCCTTGGAATGAATGCGGGGCAGCCCTGCGAGGTAATGCATAGGTGAATAAAGAGTTCAAACAGGTGCTGGGGGTAGCGGTGGAGGGGGGCTCCGCTTACAGTGTTGAGATTCCTGCAGGGGCTAAGAATATCAAAGGTTTATTCAAATATCCTTCAGCCCTTTCATCAGCTCGACATTTGCGTCCCTCTGTCCTACCAGCTTTATTTCAGCAGTGAGAACGCTCAGATGACCGCCGGCTCCTGTTACTGATTGCTATCTGCTTGTCATTCTAGCCCTCTTACCTCCCACGTGCGTTGTACCTTTTTGGTGCAAATAAGCTGCCAGAGCTAGCCTGGCTTGATCTCTGTGCTGCAGATGTCTCTAATTAACTTGATTGAGACAGGTCGGTGGGATCCTGTTACACAGTCTGACAAATCCCCCTGTCCTGGGAGGCACTGTCCCTTCACCTGATGCATGCTTCTTGCTCATGTCCTTTGGGTAGAGTTTATGAGGGGCCAAGGTCTTTAAGTGCCCATGCTTTTAACGTGAGAGCTGTGGAGTGCTGATGGTTGCTAATGGAGAACCAGGAACGTAAAAACGGTCCCATGCTCTCCTTTAGGTTCTGAGGGAGAAAAAAAAAAAAAACTCAAGGGATCTTTAACTTCTGGTGTTTTAATACTCAAAAGATTACAATTTTTAAAATGACTAATACTATTAATATTATTATTTATAGTAGCTGAGAGAAACATGGTCTTAACTCATTGTAAGCATAGACCCTTCAGTGACTAATGTGAGATGGTGATAAAACACATAATAAGTGTTTGGAAGTAACTGGGTTGACTAGATCTGAGATCTGCAAGATGTCCAATTACTGTGGGTGAAATTAGCCCCAAGCACTGTAAAGATGGGATTTGTGTTTATTTCTTTCAACATCTACATTTATTCTTGTTTTTCTGAAGTCATAAATTATTAAATATCATTTTATATTTTGTGTGTTTGATTTTGTGCGTGTGTGTGTATATTTTCTGTGAATAGCTATAGCTTTTTGTACAGTTTTTGGAACTTTTGTTTATTAGCCCATAGTTAGGGCTATTTATTTTGACTTTCTGCAAGGATATCTTATAGCAGTTATTTCTAAAATACCCTGACAAAGAAGTCACGTATTAAATGTTGAGACAACAGAGCAATCTTCTATATATAAAAACAACTTTACATGTAATATTAATGACTTCATTATTCGCTATAGATATAATGAGAAGCTATGAAGGAAAATACTGAATTCTTTGGTTTTTAAATTCTGTTTTGACTGGTTACCATTTACGTCAAAAACTGATCACTAAGTACATCCTTTCATGGATGTACCTTTTAATGGAAGGCATGCTGTCCTGAATCATGACGGTTCATGGTCTAGCACCATTAGGAGACACAGCCTCACCTTACCCATAATTTGCAAGTAAACTAATAGTAGAAGTGGTTCATTATCAGTTGCCCAGGTTGAATTGTTCAGTTTAGAGGACTGCAATTTCTGTCCCCAGTGACTGGTGTGAACTTGTAGACTATGTGTCCTAAAATGAAGTATAAAGAGAAGATGGAGGCATGATCCTTATCGATGCCAAGGAATGTGAGGTGTAGTTGGGACCATGCCCCGGATTTAGAAAAGATAATCTCTATAAATACATGTTTCCCATGTAATAATGTTCTCAGTTCTCTCGGCTCTCAGAAAGGGAAGAGTTCTTTGTGGACTCTGAGGATGGTGAAAGCTTTATAGAGGAGGAGCTTGGCCACTGAAAAAAGCCCAGAGGAACAGTGAGGGAATTGGAGGCAAAGAAAGAATCAACAGAGGCCTGAAGGTAAGAGTTGGCAGGTCAGGCAAGAAGACCCAGATGATGAGGAGTCCTGGGAGTTGAGGTTGGAGTGTTGCTCACCTGTGGAGCCTGTGCAGGGCCAAGCAGGGGTTAGAGTGGCTTTTCCAGAATGGGGAGTTGTTGGGGTTCTCCGTCTGGGCAGTCCTGATGAACTGGGAGACGAGGACAGAGAAGGAAAAGGGAGCCACCTGGGAGGTGAGAACCCTGTCCACGCACATGACAGCAAGGCCTGTATGAACCTGCCATGTTCGAATGGACGCTGATAGCTCTGAGCAAGACAGTGAAGAAGGAAATCCCAGAACTGGTTAACAGATGAGTTTGTGTTGGAGGAAAGAGACCAATAAATAAGTAAGACTCTTTGCCGTGATTTCATTTTGTCATTCTTGTGGCCAAGCCCATCAGAAAGTAGGGACTAGAGAAGTGAAATTTCAAAAAATACATTTTATCCATTACTAGTAATGTTAATCTTTGATGAATGGAAGGGAAGAAGGATTTATGGATTGTTGAAGCAAGGACTCCTACAATCAAAGTTTGTTATGGAATTGAGAGGCACATTTTAAACTTCTATCTATGCATCATTAGGAGAAAACATTAGCAATTGACTGATTCTATCAGCTTCTCTGTTTAGTTCTCCAATTTTAATCAAGTAAGACTGAGACAGGCATTAATGGTTTATCTGCTATTATACCACTCTCTCCGGTCAAGTCTCCATGCTGACATGCGTATGGTAATGGGAAATTAGTCATTTCCTGGGATACACTTCATCGTCCTTAGAAGCCATGCAACGATGATTAGATGTCATTTGCTTTGGGTCCAGCAGGGAGGCTTCAAACGGCATCTCTGGCTATTCAGATAGCCTTGTCCAGGACCATGGGGCAGCCCTAGGAGCAGCAAGTTAGTGGTCCCAGGTACCCCGCCACAGCCATTTTTTTCAGGAACAAAAGCAGACGTCCAGAGAAAGAGAGAGAGACAGCGACAGCTTGTGTTAGCACCAGTGGGGTTATCCTTATCGGGAAGCAGAGGCTCCTCCAGCTGGAGGTTCGCTTCTGAGTTTCAGAGCCCCTCCTAATGAATTTTAGACTGAGAATCTCATTCTCCTAGAACTATCACTTGAGAATCAGAGTAATTATTTCCTATTGCCCTTTGTGGAATACAGTTATAATTGCATTACTGTTAACGGTGTTCGCATTAACACTTAATTGTTAATGTCCTCCTAATTTGGAGGAAATCATCACCTCTTCATATTTCATTGCCAGAAAGAGTTGTTAAACTCCGAGAGGATAATTCGAAGCTTCTAAATGAAGAAACAAGAAAAGATGCTAGAATCCAGAGGCAGGATTTGTAGAACGACTTCTCTTTCTGGGGTCTGCGTGTGCCTGTGTTGGTTTGCTTTTAAGGTATTATGCATCTACTGCTTTTGGAGGGTAAGCCGCAATGCATAGTTGATCCCTGGAAGGTAACGGGGATTCCTGTGTGGCATGGAAACGACTCTGGGGTCCGTGGGAGGAAAAGGGCAGTCGCTTTCTCTCATAGCTGACATCCTGTTTGAGTGTTGAAAGACACATTAACAAGAAAAGAAAGACGCCACTGTGACAAGGTCATTCAGACGGTGGTGGGCTGCAGGCCTTGACTTTCAGATGATTGTTAACATCTTCCTTTACAATATACTGAACTGCCTGTTGTTCACAGCCACTCGATTCCCTGACTCTGCTCCGCAGCAGGAAACGGAAATATTTTGAGAAGTCTTTATTCAGGCTCGAAGGGAAAGGAGAAAAAAAAAAAAAAAAAAACCCTGTGAGAAAGAGGAAATACCAGAATTATGTCAATCTTTGAATCCGTTAAGGGAAATACCGTTTGGGGTGTCGGATGGCGTATTTTCATTTGAACGAACGTAGGACGGGCAGCTCTCTGACTCTGGGTTGGAAAGAACTTTTTTAGGGTCCAGAAGGAAGAATCACGGGCCGCCTGGGTGTTGGACCTGCAGAGTCCTACACAGTCCAGCGCTTGACAGTACGTTACACTGCTGCCATCTTAAAATTCTTAATTTTGGAACAAGGAGTCCCGTGTTTCATTTTGCACTGGGCCTCACAAATTGTGTAGTGGGTCCTGCTGAGCCCCGTGAATGTGGTTTGAATTTCACTAAGCGTACTGGAAGCCTGATTCTCTTCAACCCCCCATAAGTAATTAAATTTTATACTCTTATCAACACACAGACTGGTTTGACAACATTGCAGTCTTGTTTCTTTAAAAAGAAATGTCGTTAAGTTAAGTAGCTGTATTTCTTAGTGCTTTCCTGATGGCAAATAACCTGTTCGACCTAATTTTTTTTTTTTTTGACTTTTCAACTCGGTATCACTGTATGCAATGTAGGCAATGAATGTGTGTCGAAATATGAAGGATCGGTAAAGAGTTTAGTTTCAGAAGCTTTAATGTACATTTCGACCAAAAGAACTGTTGAAGCTGGTGGAATACCAAAACTGGTGAGGTTTGAGCACCCACCGTGGGGCTCATTCCTTAATTTCTACAGGTGGGAGTGTTTAGACCTGGAAGACTTCAGAAGCACATTCTAAGGGAGGTCACCTGGCAGGGGTACAGGGCGGAGTGGACCTTTACCCGGTCCTCTTGGCAGGGCTTCCTTTCTTATCAAGTTAGGCCCTGACAAGTGAGGAACGACTCCATGCATTTTGTTTTGCTCTGTGACTCATTAGCTTTATTTCTCATAAGCACCCTTCCCTCCCAAGTACAATCTAAAAAGTTCTGTCATTAAAAGCAATTTTGTTTTTCCTGCCTAAGGGAGACTGTTTTCCACAAAATATGTGCATTTTGACAATGTGCGCCTTGCTCATTTAGAGCTGTAAGTATAATTTCTTTTTTATTGGGTGATAAACTTTCTTTCTGACAAAACAAAGGACAGTCAAGATTTCTTCCCTTTTAAAGAATTGTGATTTCGCATTTCTCTATACATGTTTTAAAGCACATTTTATGTAACTCTGCTTTTACGAAAGGAAAGTTATATGGCGTTGTGTGTTATCAGTTCTACAAAGATGTCAGTGGTGTTGAGCATTAAATGAAGCATAAATAGGTCATGAAAGGAACAAAATGCTGTGTTGCATTTCAAAATCTGGATTTTAATGTCTTATTCCTGTGCCTATAGCATGATTATGAATTTACTATAAAAAACCAAAAGCCTGAGGTTGATGTCAGGATGTGTATGCATACATAGGTTAGTTACTATTCTGATTATCTTGGGTCCGCCGTGCAAAGAAAAGGACTTCGGACAGTGAGTCACAGCTCTCTCTCCTGCCTCTGCCTGGGGAAGCCAATGCGATGGCATCTCCGGGCCCTGCCTCTGGGTCCCACTGCCATTAATACTCAGTGCTGGCTTTTCCTACTGGTTCTCACTCTTGGGTTTTACTTCCGGGTCAGTGAAGCCAAGAGATAAAGCTGCCTTATGGACAGGGTTTCCCCAACTAACGTCATCCTTGCGCCACCTTCAGAACGTTTGCTACACGCATGTATTACCAGGATTTACTTACCATATATTTTTATATAGACCCTGATATTTTTTTGCCTAAGAGTTTTCTATGGAAATTGTGTATCCGAAACATCCTTTTGCCATGGACAATATTACTTGCCATAAGTAAGCAGACAAAGCTGTACTCCTCAAGCCTGCTTTCTCTTTGTCAAAAGTAGAGATGAGCCAGCATGAGAGAGTTGTTAAAGGTCTGTTAGTACCACACTGAGATTTTCTCCTTGACTACTTTGAAAGGGGGTTCATACGGGAATCATTTTCTTATTATATGATTCACTGTTTGTTAAGGCTCTATCTACAGATCACCTGTAGTTCTCATAATACTGCTAGAGGTCTAGATCATTCACTTTGAAACTACTGCCTCAAGTGATCAGATTTGATGGATGCTGAGAGGGCCCCTCACTCGTCCTGTTGTCTCAGATTCCACTGTTATAATCATTCCTTTAGATTTATATTTCGATTTTGTTCAGTAATTACCTATTTAAATGTAAATTGCTCTGTAACCTCTTAGTAGTCTTGTAAAGATTGGTTTTCCTTATTAAGACTAAGGCCCCACCAAAGAAGGACACAGGCTAGAGATCCGGGCCATACAAGAATAAAAGAAAGACTAGAGACAAACATACAACCTTCACAATAAACGTAGGGCTGTAGTTTCTTCTTAGGTATCTCTCTCAGCCTGGGAAAGTCTCGTTTGTTTCCCCCGACTCCAGCTGTCACACTTTTACAAGACTGGCCTCAAGTGCCCACACCTCTGCCCCTTCCCTGATAGTCTGCCCCCAAATGTCGATGGCTCTGCGCCGCTTGCTTGCAGAACCCACCACACTGATCTGCACTTCAGCCAGTTGTGAACTTGCGTTATCTCCTCTCAGAGACACTCCGGGAGTGGTGTATATGTACAGGAGACCTGACTTCGCTGACGGTGACAGAAACTAGGAAAGGCGAGTGTCACAAAGCAAGTTTTTCTTAGTTGATTTTGCAAGAATATTCCTGATGCAACACAGCTGGGAAGGGTAGCGTTCCATTCACCCAAATTAGGCCCAATGACATCAGCTGTGTTCCAGTATATGATTCATGAAAACAGGCAGACACCGAGGCTTGCTGTGTGGGAGGCGGGAAGGGATTTCGGGACAAAGAAACGGTTTCCATCGTTTCAGCTTTGATGCCCAGCTCCGCTTGAGTTATTTTTCTCCAAGCCTAGCTGACTGGCTAGAATATGTGGACAGGGAGGATAAAGTATTATCTCTGCAAAGCATAGCAGTGACTCAGCATTTAATACCTGCTCCTTTGACACGGACTATGGCTTAACACGATTTATGAGCTCTTCATTGTCTCCGAATCCACAGTGGAATTTGGGTGTCCTGGCGAAACATGGGTAGTGCAAGGATGAACTCTTTTAGCAAAGGGAGGCATCTCGAAATACCTCAGGCACCATCTCTGGAATGGCGGTGCCATGAAAAGTGCTTTGGAGTCGGAAATACCTGGGGTCGAATCCCTGTCCTGCACTTAGAAGCTGGTGACTCGGTGTGAGTTAGCCTCCTAGCGCTCCAAACTTTCTCAGGGAAGCTGGAGATGACAGTGAGGGGACAGTCCTTCCTTCCAGCGTTGCTGCGGTATTCGGGAGGAAGGCAGGGCGGTTGGGCGGCACACAGAGCAGTCTGACACTGGCAGTCAGGAAACCTGGCTCCCTCCACTTTTCCATATTTTTTTCGTGAAGATCTCAGGCTCTGTTTTGCTGAGATTGTGTGTATACCTTTGGGAGTGTCCCTTTTTCTCCCAGTATACTAATGGACACCATGACACTACATTTAAAATGAGGGAACATTTGTGCAAACAAACTGGAACAGTCAGAGACGGAAAGAAGAGGATCATTGTTATTGTTCATTACATTTTTTATGCCACTATGATGGATTTGCTTGGGAATAAAATCTCTTGTAATTATTTAGCTACTTATTTATTTGATTTTCATTTGTGTTGGGCTTAAGTTGTCATAAGATAACTACCATAATTTCATGAACACCGTTCTGGCTTCACTGTCCTATTGGCTCATGCTTAATGAGGGAAAGCCACATATTTATGTGGTATCTTTGGAATAAAACAGAGCCTTGGGGTTCTGCTCTAGTGGGAGTCAACCACGACTCCTTTTTAGTATTCACCTGGCCATGTTAATTCTTTTTCTTTTTTTTAAATTAAAATAGAGAGGTGGGGTGACAGGGAGTGGCAGAGAGAGAATCCCAAGCAAGCTCCATGCCCAGTGCAGAGCCTGATGCAGTGCTCGATCCCACGACCCTGAGATCGTGACCTCAAATCAGGAGCCAAAATCAAGAGCTAGACGCTCAACCGAAAGAGCCACCCAGGCAGCCCTGGCTATATTAATTCTTCTAGTGTTCCACATACGTTGTGACAGAGCAAGATCTAAGAAACAGAAGGAAATGACTTTGAGTTGTGATTTTAGGTGATGGTCAACCATTATCTTTAGAGGCTTAACTGTTGATGTTCACTCCTTCCAGATTTGCAAGAGGAAATGGCCTTTGGAGGGACTTAGAAGGAAGTGAAGGTGAAGTCTGATGTATTTTAAGTCATAATTTAGGTCACATTTGGTGGGAGTGAGGGGGAAGCTTTGCTATCGCTGTTGGTAAGCATTGGCCTAAGGAAAAGCAGTGGTTCAGAAACTTGCCTTGAATTGTTTTTCTTTTAAAAAAAATCTCACACAGAATGGAAAGTTTGGGTCACAGGTGTAAACCCTTAGGCCTTGCTTTCTCAGTGAGCTCAGAGCTGGTCTCAAGGACAAAAAAAAAAGAGAGAAAAGAAATTTTGCATTAAAGACAGATTTACCTCTCCAGGCAGAGGGACAGCTACAGATACAGCCTCTGTCAGGACCCAGAGTCAGGAGGGAGAGTTGGGAACAGCAGCTATGGACTTGAGGTGTTTATTTTCTCCTCTTCTTTTTCCTAGCATGATGAATTTTGCTCATGGATTTGGTTTTGCTTCAGAGTTCTTTCTGTGTGATAAGTGAAGGTTAGCTACTTGGGGACTGGTAGTTAATTTGAGCCTATGGGCAACTCCCCTCTTGCCTGGGATTCTATTTGTAACATTCTGCTCTGTGGATTTAACTAAACTGTCAGGATGGCTCAAGTTCGCTGTAGAAAGCTCAGGCAGGAAATGAAACTGTTTAGCAGCCCAGAGAAAGGAGTTACAGCAGGGAACGAGAGTGTCTGGGCCCAGAATCCTCTGTGATGCTTTGTTTCTCTGGAAGATCATGTGCAGAATGTCTCCCCCTTGTCCCCCGAGGACGTGCAGACAATAGATTTTGAAGCAGCCTAACCTCAGTGTTTTACCCCCACCTTTGCCAGCACACAGCCTCGCTCTAGTCTTTTCTGGGATGGGGGCAGCTCGCATCCCACTTCATCTTCAGCCAAAGGCATCCTGGGGCCTCAGTTGTGGCAGAGGTGATGAAGAGTGCAGGGACAGGCTGAGACATATCCCCGAAGGACAATAGAGTGGACCAAGACTCTTCTTGGCTTTCAAAGGCACTGGTAAGCTGGCCCTGGGGCTGAACTGAGGCCGACCAGAGTCTCCAAGGTGAGAAGGTCGGGGCAGGTGCGCCTGAGTTAGGCCCTGCCTCCTATTTCAGCCTTAGGAGCTCCTATCATCCCCTCTCTGTAATAATTGCTTCTAGTTCAGAGAGGGTGATTCCAACTTCCTCAAGGTTCTCCTGAGCTTTAAAATCATTTGCTTAATACTTTTAACCCCTTGCCCTTGCTGCTGTCCCACAGAGTTAACCTTGAGCAGGTAGGAGGGGGTCCGTGGTACCTGCAGCCGCTCACAGTTTGGGGCTTCGGTGCAGGTGCCCAGGGGTGGCCTCAGGCCTTCGAAGTCAGCATCAGCAAGTCCCACTCATCCTCACAGGAAGCAAAGTGGTGTCGGTTTTATGGGAAGAAAAGATACGGAAGTATATGAAAGGATCTACAAAAGCCCAATCTTAATGAATTATAAGTTGATTAGAAGAGAATTCCTAGAGCTAGAGCTTCCCCAAATTAATTCAAGTAATGCTTTCAATTTTTTTTTTGTACCCTGAGTTTATCACTCTGTTGATTATCCAAATTCTTCTAAGCCTTTTCACAGGTTTTAATTTTTATTTGTTCTCTAAAATGTTTAAGTCACTTGTATTTTTTTCCTAAGTGTCACAGTTCCTCTCACTGAATCTCAGTGCTTTATTATATACACACACTCACACACACGTGGTCCGTCTGTCACAGGTGTGTGTTGGGAAAATCTTGGAAGATATCCTGAAAATAGCTAGGCATGGTAACTTAGCTTTTTAATTCAACATTTTTCTGATTATAAGAGAAATGTACTGTCATTGAAGCAAATTGGAAATAAACATTTTTAAAATATACTGATAAAAATAAACTTTATTCCCAATACTACCATCCAGGGTATTAAGATGTATATGTGTGTGTATGCTAACATGACCAAACTTATTTTATTTTTGTAACCTACTTTTTCATTGAGTGATATGACATGCAGTTATATATTTAGTAGAGCAATGGCCAACTAAACTTTCTCACTCTTTTGAGAGAGATTATGGTTATATTTTGGAGCAAAATAAAAAGTATGCCCCCTTAGAGTTAGAGAATGTAGGACTAGAGTCCCTCAACTGCCCCCTCCCCTATCTCATTTCAGCACCCTCTCTTCACAGATAAGGAAAGGGAGCCCTGGACAGTGTAGGTCATGAGCAAGGTCACACTGGAAGTCAGTGAAAGAACAGGGAGTGGAATCCGAGCCCCCTGCCTCACAGACAGCTGTGTTTTCTCTCCGGTAGACACCTTTGCACGGGTTCTGACTTCCCGCCCATGAACGAACTTCAGGTTCGTGAACCTTTCGAATCTTAGTGTGAAGAAGGCGTGAGCCATGCAGACAATGGGTTTGGGAGCCGGGGGTGGGGGTGCGGGGGCACAAACTTGTTTCCTTATTGGACAGGTGGCTGAGCTTCTCAGTGATAGGAAACCGACCTTCTGGGTAATTCTGTCTCTCCCAGCAGGACACAGCTTTATGCTTTGCCAGGTGTCATCTCTGTTTTTTGACTGTTGCACAGATGGGCAGGGATGGTGTTTCCATTGAATTAGTGACTTAAATTCACTAAGTTACTTAAATTAGTGACTCAAGAACATATTAGCTGTGTGCAAAGCTCTAAGTCTGGTTCATAGTGTGCGCTCGGGACCATTGAGTGTGGGGCTTCTTGCACTGTGAGTGTGTAATGTGGGGCAGAGTTTCTATCTGAAATGGTGATAGCCTGTCCTCAGGATAGCATTTGTACCATTTGTTCACTTGATTTCTCAACATAAAAGAATGATCTCAATCCAGAAACTGTTGATACAGACAGAAGATGCTCCTCTTTTTCTTTTTTCCCCCACTTTCCACTTTCCTTGTCTTTCTCTCTCTCTGGTTCTTTCTTTCCGCAAACCCCCTCCCACACTGTCTTCCTTGTCTCTTCTGAAGTCTCTCACTCTTCCCTCTTTGCTGTAAGGATGACACCTGCATGTGTCTCAGGACCACGGAGCTTTTGAGTGCCTATAAGTGCGTGCGTACGTGCATGTGTGTCCTGGCATCGTCAGGATGTCTACACAGATCCCAGGGCCTAACCACACACTCTGCAGCAAGAACATTCTGGACAGTTGCAGGAAATAATTGATCAAGAGGTTGCTCTGTGCGGGGCACATTGGAATTTAGTTAATGTGTAGCCTGAAGCAGAAAGTGTCTAACTGCTTTCAAGGCCCTTTGAAAACGTGTACAAGTATTTGGTGAGAACTTCAGAACTCAGTTAAGCTGTCTTTGATTCCAAAGATATCCCTAGGGCCAAGTGAATAAATTACAGATGCTTTTTAAAAAAAAAAAAATTTTTTTTTACTTAATGCCTATATTAAATAATTGATTTTTTTAACGAACCAACGTGACTAAATATGTTAAGTTATTGCTGAATTTGCTTAATTTTCCCCACGTTTTTTTAGAATGCCATGTTTAAAGAGGTAGTAACAGTATCCTTTGTTGTCCTTGTACAAAAGGAAACGCTATTGCAGGTCCCTTCGGTTGAGCAGCTTCTCCTTCCTCCCCCACACGTTTTTGCCTGGATTACAACTTGTAGAAAGGGTCTTTTTCTCTGTATTTAATATCTGGTACATAGGGCCTCTCTTTAGGGGTGTATTGACCGGCTTCACAAAGATGCTATTTGGGGCTTGAACTCAGTGACTTACTAAGTGGTACCTTTGTACCCTTAAAGGATTCTATTGAATAGCTTTCCCTCTACTTGGAGGCAAGTTCAGTCTCTACATCTCTATACTTTGTCCTTGCTTCATCTGACAATTGCATAGAGCTGCATGTTGTAATTATTGGTATTTTAACCCATGCTTTTACGTTCAGTCTCTTTCTCTTTTCAGAAAACCTTAACCTTCCTTGTTCTATCTTTGTTTTATTTTTAAACTTCAAGGTCTCCTGGAACCTGGGCATCGGAAGAAACCTTAGGAGTCTGGTTCCTGCCTCTTTCATTTAAATGGGCAGGTGGTGGGAATTTGAAATTTCCCTCCTGAAAACACAGGGTATTACCGGGCAAGTTTTCCGAAATACTGGACTTGTGCCTGAGGTGGTCACTGTTCCCTTGGGGTTTTGACATCTATCCCCACCGTATTTGCATGACAAATGGGGAATGAATGCAGAGTGTCCTTTCGTTTTCTCACCGAATATCCTAGGATATTTCTAAAGGAGGGGTTAATGGGAAGCTCATTTGCTCTTGTTCTAATGACTTTGCTATATTCTCCTAACAGTCCTAGACACCCATACAGAGCCAAAGACGCAGCTATTCTTAGGGAATCTGAAATTGATTAGCATCTCTGATGAGCCTTCAAGCTTTATGGTAATATTGGTATCATTTCTCTTCCTCTTCCTCCCCCCCCTCCTCTTTTTTTTGGTTAAGAGAAAGGAAGTAGGTCAGTTCTATGCCAGTTTCAGGTTTTTCTACGTTGAACATTACGAAGGGTCTGAGTTGGCTCAAAAAAGAATTTTTTTTTTAACCAAAAAAGTAAAGAAACAGTTGATACCTTCTCCCAAGAATGAGACTTTATCCAGTCAAATTTCGATAAATCAGTTACACTGATAGGCTTGCTGTGTGACAGACTGCAACTGAACCTCATTATTCATACATGTCTGTGTGATGTTACCGAATCAATTTGTGCTGTATCCATTTTGCACTCATGGATAGTTCACGGTCCCTTATGAGCAGAAATAGTCAGCAGGCAATAATAGAAGACAAGGAGCACAAATGGATGGGGCCCATAATCCTTTGCTCCATGGTGCTGGGTCCATTTTTAACATTCATTTTGACTGGGTTTGGTTTTTTTTAATTCTGTCATCAATACGTGGATGGCATCAGCAAAATCAAAAAGCAGATACTTCACAAAGCTTGACAAACCATTCTGCTTTAATTCTAATCCAGATTGTTAAAGGAGGGGACAGAAAGGGTCTCTCTGTCTTCTGATTAACAGAGCAGACCATTCCGGCATGCACTTCTTTATTGGCTCTTGTAGTCATCTGTGGGGCAAGTCATCTTTCCTAATTCAAAAAGCAGCGTGAAACCAGGAAAGCTAAAACTGCACTCAGAAATGTTACCTTTTCGGTAGCTAAATAATCCTGAGGACGGGCATTTGAGTTCCCAGGACAGGAGAAGAAAGCCTAGGAAATGCCCGGCAGCACCTGTAGCCCCAGGTGTCCCACAGGCTCTGGGGGTGTTGGAGCTGCAGGCAGGGTGGGGGCCAATACAGTGGACCCTGGTGAAGCGACCGCCATCGTCCGCCCGCCCGTGTGTCCTCCCGTGAGAGGGCAGGGGGCACTCCCACCGAGGAAGTGGGTCAACTCCCCCGTCACACCTGGAACTCTGAACGTTCTCTGCCCTGTGGCATTGCTTGACAGCTCAATTCTGGGCACTCTCCTCCCACACTTGTGCACCGACAATCTTTCTGTGGAGGAAGACATCCACCTCACAGAACCCCTGGAAGTCGTTTCTGCGCCATCGTCCCGACACTCACTCTCCTCTGAGCTTGGTCACTAATAAACCTGGTCATCTTCCCTGGCGACTCCGCCTCTGGGGGTGTCAGATGCGTGGCTGTGAACTATGGGAATAGGATGGGTGACTCCCAGGGTCCTCTGCGCTTTAGCCTTCTATTTGCCTGTAGTTCTAGATGTTTGTTGTTCCTGGAAAGGTTTCGTTTTTTTGTGTCCTATGCATTAAAAAGCAAAAACAAAACAAAAACAAACAGAACCCCATGTGTTTTAATATGGATAGTTGAAGTCCTAAAATGAAACACTGTTAATTTGAGAAGTAAATTTAAAGAGAGAGAGGCAAGGGGTATGCAGCCAGCTCAGTCGGTAGAGCTTGAGACTCTTAAAGAAAGAGATGCCTCTTAGGTCAGAGAGCAAAGATTTGTCAGATGACTGTTTACCAAAAAGTGTTTCTTTGAGTTCAAGGCAAAAAGCAAGACTTACGCCTACAGAGCCTTTAGGAGAAGCAAACTTGTAAAAACAAAGATGTGGAATGTTTTTGAATATCAGTAATGTCCTAAAATTTCCAAAGAAAAAATGAAAATTATTTTGTTTTCCCCCCTGAGGTAGAAGGAATGATAAAAGTTTCTGTTGCCTGTAACACAGAGACAGCAAAACAAAGCAAAACTTCCTAAAAAACTTAGTCTTCCACAGAGAGACTTGGTCATTTTAACAAATGTTTTAAATGGGGTTTTGAAGCAGAAGGGAGTTCAGTGCTTAGTTTCTCTTAGAACTTCCACAAATAATTCATGATCCTGACCTGCACTAAGGTTTTCCAGCACTCTGTTTTCTGCATCACAAAATTGCTGTAATAAAGTATTTATTTATAACCATGGTTTATTGTCTGCTTCCCAAAAAGTGTAAGGAGTCCATGTTCCATGCATCCTTTTTCTCCCCTCTGGGCTTTCTGCTGTCCTCATGCTGTCCACCCTGCCTGGATCGCCTCTGCTAATTCGAGATAACTCGTGTTCAAACTTGACTCTAGGAAGGCTTTCCTTATCTCCAAGGATCTATTTGGGATCCCATCTTTATATTTCAAAATATAATTACAAGTCACCCTGACTAGGATGAATTCCGTGAGCACAGGGAATTATTTTATTCATCTTATTACCTCGTATTCAACATAATGCCTAATGTAGGTACAATTCAGTGAAGGCTTCTGAATGACTAACTGAAGTCTTATCACATGAGATAATACTAATACTACTAATAATAAAATTGTTAAAGTGTAAAGAAGTGAGGGGAAAAAAAATCCATCAAAGGTCGTATCTTACTCTCTTGGAGCATTAAATTTAGCTCTAAGCTGCTTGGCAGCCAAGCCCAACAATAAATAAAATGTGGCCAAAATATAGTAGGAAACAGTATGGTTTAGAGGGATCAGTGTGAAATTTGGAGAGAGAAAGGGATTTGAATCCAAGCTCCACTATTTACCAGTGACTTTAAGCAAATTCTAGAATCTCTCTTCAGCTTCTTCCCTGCACCTGCAAAATGGGAATAACTAACACCTACTTTATAAAGTTGTCTAAGGAATAAACGAATTAATGTATGTGAAGTGCATATAGTTGTTGCTCAAGAGCGATGTATTCCAGAAGATCACTATGGGTTTTTTGGTTGCTGTTTTAAATTAATGGACTTTACTTTTTAGAGCAGTTAACTGTTGGGATTTTAAGTTAAACATGGAATTAATAGGGTCAGAAGCCAAGTAAAATGCCTTTATCTCTAAAGACTATTTGGCTGTTTTCTGTCACCTCTCCGGAGTATGTTATTAAGTGGCAGATGAGCTTCCTTTGGGAGAAGGTGACTTCAGGCCATAACAAGTCAGCGATAAAAGTCAAAATAGGGAAGTCATGAAAGATGTGTTTCTTTCCATTTGGAATTTAAAATTCCTCCATTTTGTCTGTTGTAGAACAAAATGAGGGATAGTTTTCAGGTGCATTTGAGTGCGTCACTGCAGCTGTTCACTGGTAGGTTGACTGGAGGATCTGTAAATTTGTGGGTCCCAGGGACCCTGAAGGGGAAGGTGTGCGATGTGTTTGACCTGCCGGGAGGGGACTCCCCGGCTAGAAATGCGCAGTGAGTGTGAGGGAAACAGTATACGAGGGCCGAGCTACTGCCCATTCAGGGTCAGGCAGATTCTTAGGAAGCTCTCTGAACTATAGGTAGCATTTTTTCTTAAAGGAAGTGGATTTTTATTTATTTATTTTAAAGATTTTATTAGAGACCGAGATAATGAGAGAGAAGAGTGGGGAGGAGAGGGAGAAGCAGGTTCCCCACTGAGCAAGGAGCCCGATGTGGGGCTCGATCCCAGGACCCTGGGACCATGACCTGACCTGAAGGCAGACACTCAACCAACTGAGCCACCTTGGAAGTGGACTTTCAAACCCCAAACAAAGTTCTTGCGGGGCCAGCATGGACCTGGGGAAAGCTAGAGCAGCCAGGGCACTCTTCTGGATGGAAGGTGAGCTGCTAGGAAGCGAGGGCAGTGCGGGATCAGCAATCGCACCCCACCCCCACCGTCATCCCCACCCCCGTGTCCCGAGCAGCAGTGAGACTGGACTGATTTGCTGGGACACGAGTGGCGTGTTCACCTGCCACAGACAAGGAGCATGGCCACTGGCACACTTGCAGCAGCGTGTGGTGTCAGAACATCTCGTCTTAAAATGGAATATTTCTCAGCTCTTTGGAGGCTTTGCAAGATCTGAAAAGATTTTGCTTCTGTGTGCTGGTTGCAACACATGCCACTTTTTACATCTCTACCTAGACGGAAAGCACTGGGGCCCACTGCTTTGTTCAAACAAGCACAGTTGGAGAGACGACAGTGCGGGAACAGCTGGCTTCTTCAGGAGCTGATGCGCCCTGCCCGGATGTGACCTGAACAGTCACCGATTCCTTTCTTCCTTCCTTTACTGCTTGAGCAAGTTTTGGCATGTTAGAGAAGAATTATGTGGGAAATGGCCTAGAGCCCTGGGATAAAAATAGATGTCACACCCTAGTTAGGGGAGGTTAAATTAACTTGAGGTTGTAAATATGGACGCCTTCTGTTAGGAGCCGAACCGCACGCTCCCCACCCGAGAGCTCTTCCTCAGCCGCCTCCTGTGGACTAGAGACCTGTATGTAGCTAGTCGCCGGGTTCCTAATTCCTTTTCAATTAAGGGCTCCAAGGTAAAGTGGCAGGTAACGTCTCTCCTTTATATTATGTCTACCGAAACTAAAGTGGGGTTAGTCATACAGTAGAGTGGGGAGCATTTGCAGTCGGCGGATGGCATTTCTCTGCAGGAAGGATTCAAGATCAGAGGTTTGGCCTCACCCAGTCAGGATAGTTGTGCATTAAAGTTGTTCTGAACGGATGCTCATGCTAACTGGACCAGCGTGTTCATTTTGCAGATTATGATGCTTGTGAAAAGGAATAATTGGTGCTGAGTAAAGTGGCGAGCACCATCCATCATCACATTGCAATAGCGAGCTTTAACAACAACGAAACAGAGGCATTTGGGGTATCTTGTAACGGGGCGGTGTGTTGTTCTGGAGAGGTTAAAGACAGAGAATGAGGAACTTAGCATCCTAACCTGATGCAGCATTTTAAATAATTGACTTGATAAAAAGCAATGCCTGCTTCTGAGATTCATACATACATGGCCTGACGGAGCTCCGCTCAGTGAAAGATTTTCAAGGAAAATGCTGGTCTGCTTTGAAGGCCACCTATTCATGAGTTCCCAGTGTGGTTGATGAGTAAATCCTTATCCCACAAAGAATTTTAAAAATGTACCAGCTTAAGGAGGTCAGAGGCTAAAGCATGGAGGTGTTTAATGCGCATTTTTTTTCTATCTCACTAATAGACTGTTGACACGGGTCTTTTGTGAATTCCTTGGCTGACTCAATATGTTCATGATCTGAATGAGGGGAGGAGCAGAGATGGGTCAAGTTTCAGGATATAAGGTTTTGTTTAATTTCAGTCAATCATTTGTTGATGGCAAGTACACCAGACGAAACACATCCTCCGAATGCGCTCCGAGAGCTTCGGGTCCGTGTCTATAAATCATCTTGCCTGCCACAACACTGCATCCTACAAACCCCCGTGACACTGACGGGGACCAGATGTGTAAGGCCATGGCAAAGACATTTGGTTTTGACATCAGCTGACTGACAGTTACATTTGGAGGCCCCAGTTGAGGGTTTGAGATTCTGTCTACCGTCAGGTAGATGAAAATCGGCATTTAATGTTATCACATTCCTTTGAGCACTTAACTGAAGATAAAACCACCCCTGATCATGGAGTTGAGCTTAAAATAATCTAGTTTTAGCTCCTTCTTGCTCGTTCGCTCCAGTTTTCTCGCACCGTCTCATTTTTATAGCCACAATGTGAAGAGAGTTGAAAAAGTAGAAATTACGTTTACAAAACAGGTGTAAAATCTTTTTTTTCCCTGGAATGTTTTCTGCCATATTATATCCTTGCCCATCTCTAAAGATACTAAACATGATAAATTTGTGAGCAAATAAAGACATACATAATACATTTTATATTCTTACTCCAACAAAATGACCTTAAATTTATTATGGGTACTGAAAATGTTAGTATTTGCATATTACAAAATTTCAGTAAATTTTTACTTTTAAAGGTGTAATAACTTCTGGAAGCTTTCTATTTCTAAATCTTGAGGTTTAAAAATTTCTAACCTAAGAATAGTAGTTGAAGTCGATTACCATTCCAAGTACAAAATTCTTTGCACAAAACTAATGAGAGGCTGAAATCATTTTAATTGAAAATTGAAAGAAGCAGAAGATCACAAAGTAGGCTTCAAATGATGAGCTGATTTTAATGTAGCATTTGGGGTGATTAAATGTTTGTTCTTCATCTTTTTAAAAAAATATAGCTATATTTTTATCAATACTTAGGTAAAATAAGTAGAAACAGTGAAGGAGACAGTTTTACTTATAAGTTAAAACAGTTTTTCATTGAGGTTAGCACAAACTGTCCTTACTCAAAAGTGGGTTATGGAATTGTATGACTTCAATTTTCAATCTTCAAAATTTCAGTGGCAAAATCTGAATACATTTTTACATTTAGCAAGCCAGAATATTGGCATTTGCTTTAGTTTGTATAAAAGCAATTGCAAAGTGACAGAAGGAACATGTTTGGACTAATTATGAAGGGAATTATTGCTTTTGTTCATATTGGAACCCCTTTAGTGTTTGAAGAGTGGGTTAATGGTGTTGTGTTTTCATTCAGCTGTTCACCCATCTCTCTCTCTCCCTCTCTCTCTCTCTCTCTCACACACACACACACACTGCAGTTGGCATTTTTTGTCTAGTCTGCTGAGAGCAGATGATAGTTCTAATCAAAACCGTCACAATCAGGGGAGCCAATAACCAGGTTAGACCTCTGCTGATTTCGCGTGTGGCCCTTGGCATCGGATGGCCTTGAGGGCCCTTGAATCATATCAACAGGTTTCAGTAATACCTGCTCTGCTCCACCTGCAGTCGTTAGGGTCTGCCTTTCATCTCAGCAATTGCTTGAGTTTGTGAGATCTTGTTGATTTTAAATTGAGACCACAAGGTATTGAAATTTTCAAAAGTGGAAACTTGGCAGCCCTCATTGCTATTGCTGTTTTAAAATCCCCTAGTCAATAGCTCCAAAAATCATGAAATCAATTACCTATAAATAGGTTTCCATTTGTTTCTGTACTTATGCACTTGTGGAACTCAATTTATAGAGTTCGTATCCTATGTAAAATGCATGTCGATGTAGTACATAAGACAGACTCCCACGTGTAATAGGCCTAGCAGATTTTAAACCTTACTTAAATAAGAATGACATAAAACCCATTTGGCAATAATACATTTTCCTATTATTTTAAAGATTTTGTTTGAGAGAGAGCGACAGCGGGCACGAGCGGGGGTGGGGGGGGAAGGAGGGAGGAGCAGAGGGAGAAGCAGACTCCCCACTGAGCAGAAGGCTGGATGCAGACACAGGGCCCCATCCCAGAACCCTGGGGTCATGACATGAGCAGAAGACAGACACTTAACCAACTGAGCCACTGAGGCACCCTGAAGATTTACTTATATTAGTCTGGTTATTGTCTGAATTTACCAGACACTAGAAGTTTTTTAATCAAAAAAGCCATGTCTTTTTCTTTTTTAAAAGATTTCGTTAAAAAAAATTTTTTTTTTCATTTATTTTTTTTAAGCGATCTCTACGCCCGATGTGGAGCTTGAACTTACAACCCTGAGAATGAGTCGCACGCACTGCCAACTGAGTCCACCATCACCCCTCCAAAAAACAATGCCTTTTAGCAGTTCTTTTATTATCTACTATGTCCAAATAGCTTTCATATCTTTCTAATGGAGCATTCTGCCAGTTTTAGAACTCAGTGTAGACTATAACTATGCTCCAAGATTTTATAGTCAGATATATACCATTTATTTCAATATCCAGTTTAAATGCTATATTATCATTTAGAAGTAAAGCATCTTGAGAATGAAGCCAGAAGATGAAGTACAGATTTATTTTAAAACTTTGTGAGACTTGGGGCACCCTTGTGGCTCAGTCTATTAAGCATCTATTAAGCACCATTTTGGCTCAGGCTGTAATTTCAGGGTCTTGGGATCGAGCCCCACTAGGGGCTCCCTGCTCAGGGGGGAGCCTGCTTCTCTCTCTCCTTGCCATTCCCCCTGCTTGTCCCCAGTCTCTTGCTCTCGCTCTCTCTCTCAAACAAATTTTAAAAACCATTAAAAAAGAAAACATTGTGAAATATTCTTATTGTCATTCTTATATAAGGATACAACATTCATGTAAATTTTTTTAGAAAGAATAAAGGGAAATCAGACAAGTATTCTTTTTTGGTTATTTGAAAGAGTAAGGTGTTTTGTTAAAATACTATGTATTTGAGTTACGTATTTGAGTTAGGTTTTTGTGTGCATATCTGGGTGTTCATGAGTTATCTTGAGTGTATGCCCTCCAATTCTTACATTTAGCTAATGACTAACAGGAATGATCAATGAGAAAATTATTCTTTAAGAGTTTAATACATAAGGAGATTATAATTTGTTTTATATAAAGAGATTTTTCTTTCATCATAGTTCTGATCATTAAATGAAAATGAGGATTCAAAAATTGAAGCAATTTTTACAAGCCAATGTCAGCTTCGTGAGTCTGACATTTCTTAAACGGGTCCTGGCTTGGGTAATTTATATAACTTCTCTATGCATATATTTATTCATTCATTTAAGCTTTCATTTTAAATAAGTGAAATCTGAGTAAGTGAATTCATTAATTCATTCACCATCATTCTTCCTATGTAAATAAATCTGCAAATAGAAACATATTGATTATATATCTGCATTATGATATTCCTATATTTATTCTGCACCTCCAAAACAGTAGTTGATATCTCCGCGTATATTTTTAAGGTTCCTTCTTCTTTACATTTTGCAAAATTTAGAAATACTTGTTGCATTTACTTGTGATTCATTTTTGCAGTTTATAGCTTCAACAGTCTTGCATGGTTTTTTGTTTTGGTTTGGTTTTTTTTGCTTTACACATATGCAGAGACAGCTAATACAAACCAAAGTAGCTGATTTATCCAGTTGCTCTATGGGCAATTAAACCCGGAGTATTATCTCAGCAGGAATAAGTGGGCAAATTACACATGTGAAGTAAATGGGTCTTTGACGCTTGAGCACATAGGTATTACTGTACAAGAGGCTACGTTGAGATTCCTGTAGGGATCAATGGGGGGTTATTGATGAACACCAGAGAATAGAGAAGTGATGTCATAAACTTTTAATAGTCTAATAAACTATATTTAAGGTTTTCCATCGTGGTGAGATCTATAGCTTTTATGCAATAGAATAGTGTGATCCCCTATGCACTGTGAAGAGAGATCTCTGACTTCCCAAAGGATTAACCCTGAGGGATCAAATGCCAAGGCCACACCACTCTGGGTTTCCTGCTGTTATCTAAAGAAAATGAAAAGCCTCCAGATTACCTTAGTTCCCTTAAGAAAAGTAACAAATGATAAAGCATCGTGGCTTTTTAAATATTACTTATGAGTTGCGACATATAAGCAAAACTCTCTTATCCTGGTTGGTTTGAGTGGTCTCTGGTTGACCTCAGCAAAAGTATATAATTTTAGAATTCTAAACACCCCCAGTGTGTCTTACAAAACAGAGTCCAGTTCATGTGAAATAATGAATACTTTGTTGGAGGATTTAGTAGATGAGCCACATACATTTTCACCCTTAGCCCTCTAATTGCTCAGTCTTTCATGCTTTTACCAATTAGAAGCAAAATTTAAGGAGCAAAAGTAGAAAAAAATTTGAGTTACGGAGCAAGACTTTCAAGCAATGGGCTGTCATGAGTGTTATGTATGAATTACAGCTTTGAATGTGCTTGAAGACATCGGGGGGAAATACTTAGCAGAACTAGCTTAGAAAGAAGATGAGCAGGAGAATGGCAGAAGGCAGTTCCCAATCCAAGACCTGTGACTTAATTTAAATCAAGTCACAATTAAGCTGATAGCACAGATTTTCCAGGAAGTGAAGACATTGCTGTCATCTAGAGAAGCCAAGAAATTTGCCTTTGGAGTCCTAAACTGAAACATACAGAGGTCCCAGAGTGCCTGAAGAGCCACTTTGTTTTGGTTAATCAAAATGACCAAAACCATTTCTGTTTGGCATATCCCTTTCCCTCTCTTAATAACCCCCCTCCTTCCTCCTCATACTAAAGTTGAGGCCTATAAAGTATTTCAAGGCTTTCTGTCATAGGTAATCCAAATTTATTGCGAAAAATAACAGATCATTTGAAAGGACGTGATTTGCCTCACCTCTGGGACCTGCAGGTCTATCTACCATGCATAACAACAAAACATTTATGTCAGCATATCCTTCATCAGAGAGCCAAAGGGGAAAGTTAGAGAAATAAAAGAAATGACCTCCATCTGCTTAACATATTGTCAACAGTTTTGGAGAGAGACAAAATCTTAAATTACCCTTGCACTTAAGGCACCTAATTACCTTCCAAAAGACTTTGGAAGAGAAGAAGTTTTATCTGTCCAGAGAGGGTAATACAGATGGTTTTTTTCTATCGTTTTTAGTAGGAGGGAACAGGTGTAAAACAGTTTTGATTAAGTGCATGTTATATATTTATATCCTTGTAATGGGGATGTTGGAACCCAGAGAGTTCCTCAAGGACTTTAGATGTTATGAGAATCCACGGAACAGTTGAGAAGATACCTAGTGGAGGGGATTTCTAAATGGTGACTTCACCGATTTTTCTCATCATTGTGCTTGCCATTTCCTGTTGTGTGACTTGGGCCCTTGGTAGGTTGGGAGCAGGTTGTGGGGGGAGAATGATCATGTGATAAACCATAACTGTAGCTTACCTTGTAGCTTTTCATCAATGGGGATATTTTGTCATTTGTTACCACCTAAATGATCTCAGGTTCTGCCACTTCCTGTGTGGGAAGACTGGAATCCTTTTCATGATCTTGGCCGTATTATTGTCTTGTGCAACTTTCCGTACTGGACACGGGATACACGATCATCATGACTTCTTCGGGTCCCCTGGGTGCGAGGTGCTGTTCCAGTTTTGAGTGTGTGGTTAAAGCTGCCCCTCATACCACTGAAATGGTGTAATGAATGGAAATCTGGAGTGGAATTGGGGGTAATCTTAGCTTTCTACCAAGCCTTGGCCTTCAATTTCTGAAATAATTCAAATACCAACTCTTCTGCGTGATCCCTGTGCCGAACCGAAATAGACCA